>VDFB02105785.1:374844875-375517017 GCA_007258455.2 Sequoia sempervirens
GATATAGTTATAAGGTTAATGGTTTATAGTTGATATCCATTGGCATATACTTTTGGAAAGGTATTTATACCAAGTTTAACTTGGTCGACATCTTTTTTTATAAGGATTTATTTGCTTTATACTCCAAAGGAGTATCGAATATGCTAAGCAAGTGATATGAGATCTTTTATTATTCAAAGAAGTCTCCAATGATCGAGCACTTCTCTTTTTGCATATGATATTTGTTTATCATCGGGCATGTTATTATTTGTGGGGTCGACATCTAAATGGAATCAAACCCTATCGGGTTTGCCGAAGCCTTTATTTGTGGTTTTCATCGAGCACATGGAAATTGTAATTGATCACATGTCACTTATTTGAATTGACTTCGACAAGTCATGGAGGTAACATCATTTGAGTCGACATTTGTGGTAAAAGTTTTTGATAGTAGATTTAATCTCATCATGATGTTTTATCTATTTCATGTGAATTGATTTTTGCGAACTTCAAATCTCATTATGATTTTAAAAAGTCATCGAATGACTTGGTAATTGAAGGAATAGGGAAAATCATGTTTTATGGTTATCTTTTTGGCTGAGTATGGAACCCTAGCCACTGCCATGGTATACTTGTAACTGTTGTTTCTTAGTGGTTTAGTTGGTTGTAACGACATTGTCAGGGAGAAACTCACCATGTTTAAGCATGATGGTTATGGCTGCTCTGTTTGATGATTTTCTTTGGCTGAAAGCTTGAATCTCGAAGGATATTCGATGGCATTACTCAGCTGGGTTGGTAAATACTTCATTATGGTTTTATCATGCATTTTTTTTAGCTTCATGCGCGTTCGGGTATCTTTATCATCATTTGGTGTTTATTTTATCAAAAATCTTCATTTGGACTTCTTGCTCGAATAAAAAAAGGTGTAAGCGATTTTACTTGTCAAAAGATAATGCATTTCAGCTACTAAAGAAATAAATGATGCCCTGATAGATTAATATTCTTGCAATGAGGGTTTATGAATTTCAGTTGATGGGTAGTCATGCATTTTCAAAAATCTGTCAGTTTCAGTTTGACAAATGGTTTCATTGTCTAGATGGTTCTTTATTACTACATACCACAGGTATATATGACTTATTATCATTACAAGTGTCAAGTATTTTTCAGATTGATCACTTTCAGCTTGTGGTATTTTAAGTTTTCTTTACATGATATTTGAATGGCACATCTTTTGTTCCGCTCAAAACAAAAAAGTTATGACTTGGTTTCACTGTGGCCAATCACTTTGTAAAGTGATTTGGTATTAAGTAGAATTATTTGATAACTGATCACTTTGCATCGGTATTTGATATGGTTATAAGGTTCATGGTTTATAGTTGATATCCATTGGCATATACTTTTGGAAAGGTATTTATACCAAGTTTAATTTGGTCGACATCTTTTTTTATAAGGATTTATTTGCTTTATACTCCAAAGGAGTATCGATTATGCTAAGCAAGTGATATGAGATCTTTTATTATTCAAAGAAGTCTCCAATGATCGAGCATTTCTCTTTTTGCATATGATATTTGTTTATCATCGGGCATGTTATTATTTGTGGGGTTGACATCTAAATGGAATCAAACCCTATCGGGTTTCCCTAAGCCTTCATTTGTGGTTTTCATCGAGCACATGGAAATTGTAATCGATCACATGTCACTTATTTGAATTGACTTCGACAAGTCATGGAGGTAATCATTTGAGTCGGCATTTGTGGTAAAAGTTTTTGACAGCATATTTAATCTCATCATGATGTTTTATCTATTTCATGTGAATTGTTTTTGTGGACTTCAAATCTCATTATGATTTTTAAAAGTCATTGAATGACTTGGTAATTGAAGGAATAGGGAAAAGCATGTTTTATGGTTACCTTTTTGGTTGAGTATGGAACCCTAGCCGCCGCCATGGTATACTTGTAACTATTGTTTCTTAGTGGTTTAACTGGCTGTAACGGCATTGTCAGGGAGAAATTCACTGTGTTTAAGCACGATGGGTATGGCTGCTTTGTTTGATGATTTTCTTTGGCTGAAAGCTCGAACCTGGAAGGAGATTCGATGGCGTTACTCAGCTAGGTTGGTAAATACTTCATTATAGTTTTATCATGCATTTTTTTCAGCTTCATGCGCATTCAGGTATCTTTATCATCATTTGGTGTTTATTTTTATAAAAAATTTGCATTTGGACTTCTTGCTCTAATCAGAAAAGGTGTAAGCGATTTTACTTGTCAGAAGATAATGCATTTCAGTTATTGAAGAAATAAATGATGCCCTAATAGATTACTATTCTTGCAATGAGGGTTTATGACTTTCAATTGATGGGTAGTCATGCATTTTCAAAAATCTGTCAGTTTCAGTTTGACAAATGGTTTCATTTTATGGATGGTTCTTTATTACTAAATACCACAGGTATATATGACTTATTATCATTACAAGTGTCAAGTATTTTTCAGATTGATCACTTTCAGTTTGTGGTATTTTAAGTTGTCTTTACATGATATTTGAATGGCACATCTTTTGTTCCGCTCAAAACAGAAAAGTTATGACTTGGTTTCATTGTGGTCAATCACTTTGTAAAGTGATTTGGTATTAAGCATAATTATTTGATAATTGATCACTTTGCATCGGTATTTGATATGGTTATAAGGTTAATGGTTTATAGTTGATATCCATTGGCATATACTTTTGGAAAGGTATTTATACCAAGTTTAACTTGGTCGGCATCTTTTTTTATAAGGATTTATTTGCTTTATACTCCAAAGGAGTATCGAATATGCTAAGTAAGTTATATGAGATCTTTTATTATTCAAAGAAGTCTCCAATGATCGAGCACTTCTCTTTTTGCATATGATATTTGTTTATCATCGGGCATGTTATTATTTGTGGGGTCGACATCTAAATGGAATCAAACCCTATCGGGTTTCCCTAAGCCTTCATTTGTGGTTTTCATCGAGCACATGGAAATTGTAATCGATCACATGTCACTTATTTGAATTGACTTCGACAAGTCATGGAGGTAACATCATTTGAGTCGACATTTGTGGTAAAAGTTTTTGATAGCAAATTTAATCTCATCATGATGTTTTATCTATTTCATGTGAATTGATTTTTGCGAACTTCAAATCTCATTATGATTTTAAAAAGTCATCGAATGACTTGGTAATTGAAGGAATAGGGAAAAGCATGTTTTATGGTTACCTTTTTGGCTTGAGTATGGAACCCTAGCCGCCGCCATGGTATACTTGTAACCGTTGTTTCTTAGTGGTTTAGCTGGCTGTAACGGCATTGTTAGGGAGAAATTCACTGTGTTTAAGCATGATGGGTATGGCTGCTCTATTTGATGATTTTCTTTGGCTAAAAGCTCGAATCTGAAAGGAGATTCGATGGCGTTACTCAGCTAGGTTGGTAAATACTTCGTTATAGTTTTATCATGCATTTTTTTTCAGCTTCATGTGCATTCAGGTATCTTTATCATCATTTGGTGTTTATTTTTAACAAAAATTTGCATTTGGACTTCTTGCTTGAATCAGAAAAGGTGTAAGCGATTTTACTTGTCAAAAGATAATGCATTTTAGTTACTGAAGAAATAAATGATGCCCTGATAGATTACTATTCTTGCAATGAGGGTTTATGACTTTCAATTGATGGGTAGTCATGCAATTCCAAAAATCTGTCAGTTTCAGTTTGACAGATGGTTCTTTATTACTACATACCACAGGTATATATGACTTATTATCATTACAAGTGTCAAGTATTTTTCAAATTGATCACTTTCAGTTTGTGGTATTTTAAGTTGTCTTTACATGATATTTGAATGGCACATCTTTTGGTCCGCTCAAAACAAAAAAGTTATGACTTGGTTTCATTGTGGTCAATCACTTTGTAAAGTGATTTGGTATTAAGTAGAATTATTTGATAATTGATCACTTTGCATCGGTATTTGATATGGTTATAAGGTTCATGGTTTATAGTTGATATCCATTAGCATATACTTTTGGAAAGGTATTTATACCAAGTTTAACTTGGTCGACATCTTTTTTTATAAGGATTTATTTGCTTTATACTCCAAAGGAGTACGAATATGCTAAGCAAGTCACATGAGATCTTTAATTATTCAAAGAAGTCTCCAATGATCGAGCACTTCTCTTTTTGCATATGATATTTGTTTATCATCAGGCATGTTATTATTTGTGGGGTCAACACCTAAATGGAATCAAACCCTATCGAGTTTCCCTAAGCCTTCACTTGTGGTTTTCATCGAGCACATGGAAATTGTAATCCATCACATGTCACTTATTTGAATTGACTTCGACAAGTCATGGAGGTAACATCATTTGAGTCGATATTTGTGGTAAAAGTTTTTGACAGCAAATTTAATCTCATCATGATGTTTTATCTATTTCATGTGAATTGATTTTTGCGGACTTCAAATCTAATTATGATTTTAAAAATTCATCTAATGACTTGGTAATTGAAGGAATAGGGAAAAGCATGTTTTATGGTTATCTTTTTGGCTGAGTATGGAACCCTAGCCGTCGCCATGGTATACTGGTATACTTGTAATTGTTGTTTCTTAGTGGTTTAACTGGCTGTAACGACATTGTCAGGGAGAAATTCACTGTGTTTAAGCATGATGGGTATGGCTACTCTGTTTGATGATTTTCTTTGGCTGAAAGCTCAAATCTGGATTGAGATTCGATGGCGTTACTCAGTTGGGTTGGTAAATACTTCATTATAGTTTTATCATGCATTTTTTTTCAGCTTAATGCGCGTTCAGGTATCTTTATCATCATTTGGTGTTTATTTTTATCAAAAATCTGCATTTGGACTTCTTGCTTGAATCATAAAAGGTGTAAGCGATTTTACTTGTCAGAAGATAATGCATTTCAGTTACTGAAGAAATAAATGATGCCCTAATAGATTACTATTCTTGCAATGAGGGTTTATGACTTTCAATTGATGGGTAGTCATGCATTTTCAAAAAATTGTCAATTTCATTGTGGATTTATTTCATATGTTTCAAAAATGATGGCTTTTTGCATAAAGTTTTTTGAAAATAGATTCAAATGGCTATTTTTGGTTAAGGAAATGATATTACTTGATCTGGGTTTTGAAAAACTCTTGCAGTTTGAAAAGGGAGCATTGATTTATTCTTGTCAGAGTTTATTACAGCCTATTGTACAGGCATTACTCATGATTATTCACCATTTGTTGTTCTTCATTCTACTAGCTCATTTTCTAAAAGCAATATGGGGGTTTCAGATTCCTTTGAAAACGAATTCTATGAAGACTATTTTTTTTAATGGCAAACATATATGTGAAATTATATATAAACACAATGTTTTGATCACTATGAAGATACTGAGGTGATTCTGTGATATCATAACTTGTATCAAAAATGAAATGTTGAAAAGGCTTTGTAATACAAAAAAGAAAATATGTTGCAGAGCTCTTATGTAACCTTAATTTATTTAATATTTTAAGGATTCACTGTGTTGAATCTTTAGGGTATTAGGTAGATTAAGTGTGGGGTTATACAAGCTCATTTGGAAACAGAGAGATCCTATGATATTATTATTGTTCTGAAATTCATTAAGGGGTTGGTGCTCCTTGAGATTGGTGTCTCTAAATGAGGGGTTGGTGCTCCTTGAGTTGGTGCTAAAAAATTAGCCTATAAGGCATTGTAAGCAATGGTTTTTGAAGCTAAGCCAATGAGGCAGTTTAGGAGTGGTTTTTCTACCCTAGGAGGGTTTTCGACTCAACAAATTCTTTGTCTTATGGTCTCTTTGTTTTGATGGCATAATGCTTCTTGATTGTGATAATTTTGTGAGTAATTGTTCTTATCAGTCTGAGCATTGTTGAATGTTAGTTTCCTCATCTCTGAAAATGGTTATATCAAAATGTCTTGCACAAGTGTTCTATCATTGTTAAAAGTTTTGATTCAATAGAAAGTATAAAAGTATTTGTTTGATTCATAGCTCAAGAATTGTTATAATGTGCTTAAAGTTTTTGTTATCTCAATACCTATCTTGTGTCATTTTGTTGCACTATTGTTGTAGTGTCTTATAAAGCTGCATTGAAATCAGTTGGTTAAGAAGTGATTCAATAATGTTGGTCTTCATTTACACAGTCTTATGACTTGCACCTATACTGTCATCATGCTTTTATTGTTAAACATTGTTAGTCACATTTGTTTTGGCAAATGCAAGATATCTCACTCAAATCATATTGGCATAAGTTGTTTAATGGATTGAGTTGATGTTGGCATATCTTTATTTACCCCTTTTCATAAATTCTTTCAAAGTGATTACTCTACTATGTTGTCAAAAGAAAGGATATCAGAATTAAAAGTCTTGGTCGAAGTTGAAAAAGGTTCAAACACTGATTCACCCCCCCCCCCTCTCAGTGTTTGTCCATAACTCCAACAAGGGGGGGAGTGGGGTAGGTGAGATAGAGAAGTAGAGAGGGAAAGTGGGAGGGAGGAAGGAGAGACTAAGAGAGAGGGGGAGAGTGGGGTAGGTGAGATAGAGAGAAGTAGAGGGGGAAGGTGGGAGGAAGGAGAGGGAAAGGGTAGATAGAGAGTAGAGAGGCAGGGATGGAGAGAAGGATAAGTGAGATAGAAATAACTAGATATGGAAGGAGAGAGTAGAAAGGGGGGAGAGAGAAAGAATTTGGACACTTTGGACTCCATTAGCTCGCTCAGAGCCTTATACAGTATGTGAGGCCTGTAGTAGAGCTCGATGTGGGCGAGTCTTCTAGGCTTGGAGTTTTAGTCCACTTTTATCACTTATCTCTACTTTTTATTTCACCACTCTTTACCTCTCTCATCCCCTCCTCTCTACATCTTTATGTATCTCTATTTCTTTAGCTCTCTCTACCTTCTTTCTATGTCACAGCTCTCTCTCTCTCTTCGCCTTCTTCCCTCCCTAATATTTATAGATCACCTCTCTCCCACTCTCTTTTTGTCTCTACTTCTCTCTATCTCACCTATCCCTCTCTAGCTTTCCCTCCCTCTTCTCTCTCTTTCTAGAGAGAAGTAGAGAGGGAAGGTGGGAGGGAGGAAGAGAGAGAGGGAGAAGTAGAGAGGGAAGGAGGAAGGTGGAGAGATTGAGAGAAAGGTAGATAGAGGGAAGGAGGGAGGGAGAGAGAGGTAGAGAAGGATAGGTGAGATAGATATGTAGGGAGGGAAAGTGGGGGGGAAGGAGAGAGAGAGAAATAGATAGGGAAGGGGAGAGAGGGAGGGAGAATTAGGGAGGGATAGAGAGATGAGATAGATAGGAGGTGGGAAAGCAAGAGAGAGGAGGTGATATAGAGAGAAGTAGAGAGGGAGGGAGGAAGGTGGGGAGATTAACAGAGGGGGAGAGAGGGAAAAAGGGAGGGAGATGTGATATAGGGAGAAGTAAAAAGGGAAAGAGGAAGATAGAGAGATTGAGAGAGGGATGAAGAGAGAGGGAAGGAGGGTGGGAGAGAAAGAGCGAGGAAGAGGGATAGGTGAGATAGATATAAGTATGGAGGGAAGGTGGGAGGGAAGAAGAGAGAGACATAGAGAGAAGATATAGAGAAAGTAGAGAGGGAAGGAGGAAGTAGAGAGTAGAGATAGAGAGAGAGAGAAGGAGAGGGAGGGAGGCAGAGAGATAGAGAGTAGAGGAAGGAGAGAGAAGGTAGAAAAATGAGGGAGAGATATGGAGGATAAAGAGATGTGAGGCAGAAAAAAGTAGAAAGAGAGAGAGAGGGTGATATAAAGAGAAGTAAAAAGGGAAGGAGGAAGGTGAGATTGAGAGAGAGGGGGAGAGAGTGGGATAGGTGAGATAGAGAGTAGAGAGGAAGGTGGGAGGAATAAGAGAGAGAGAGATGCAGAGAGAGGGGTAGAAAAAAGGAGAAAAGAGATAGAGGAGGAGAGAGGGGAGGAGGAAAGGAGGGAGGAAGGGAGAAAGAAGGAGGAGAGGTCGATAGGTAGTTCTATGTTCCTTTTTTAAGTATTTCATAAGTGGTCTTTTGTGTTTGTATCCCATCAAATTCGAATTTACAAACCTATACTATACCTTCCTTTGAGTGACCAAGCCTTTGTTGAGCATCATTATATAGTGTCGAGGGTTTATTCTTGTGAAATATATTCCACCAAATAGATCTCATTTGGAAGATTCTATTAACTTATATTTCCATCAGATATTTACTCAATATAGATTCTTTACTTAGTTCCCAAGCCTTCCAAATTCTCTTGAATACATTGGAGCTAGCTGAGGACATAGGGAAGTTTACCAAAACTAGGTAAAAAAGAGGTATATTCTTCCAAGATTTAACTTGTTTTGGTATAGCTTTTTGTATATTGTTTCTTATTAATATTTTCCATGGTTCATTTCCTTTAAGGGATTTGTAGATCCATTTCACTACCAAAGCAATTCCTTTTCTTTTTAAATCTTTCACTCCTAAACCACCTTTTTTATTTTTCTAGGTGGCACCACTCCCATTTTATTGCATGCTTTTTTTGCTTTCCTTTTCCATTTGACGATAAGAACTTCCTAAATTTTTTTGTATCTCCTCAACTTGGAAAATGTTCAATAGACAAACAAAAGTATAATATATATTATAGGAGGATAGTATTATTTGACATACTCGAGCTCTTCCAGCTATCGATAGAATTGTTTATTCTATTTTCCTAGTTTTTTCTATCTAATTTTTTATCCAATCCCACATTTCTTTTAGATTAGGGTTTATTACAAAAGGTATTCCTAAATACCTAAGAATGTTACTTGGACCTCCCCATTGGTATTCATGTTCTCTAAACCATTCTGGTTGGGAGGTTTCCCAACTTAGCATAATGGAGTTTCCTTTAGAAATTTTTGCACCAACAACTTTACCAAAAATATTTAATTTTTCCATTAGGTTTTCAAAATTTTCCTTTTTTAAATTTATGAAGATTGTTGTATCATTCGTAAATTGGATGTTTATTAGTTCTTCCTTATTTGTTAATGTTAGTCCTTTGATGCTAGGACTTAGTAAGGATACTCTAACTATGTAGTGTAATGCATTTGCAACTATAACAAACAATGAAGGAGCTAATGTGAATCCTTGTCTTATTGATCTCTACAGTTGGAATTCTTTCATCAAGGATCCATTTATCTCCACTCAGGCTATTGCATCTTTTATCAAGGATTTTATCATTTGGAAAAATATTTATGGGAATCCAAATGCCTCCAAGGTCATTATTATGAATGGTTATTCCATCCTATCATATGCTTTTTCAAAATCTAACAGTAGCATTCCTATTTTTTGATTGGACATTCTTCCCATTCCATCATTTCCCATCCAGTAAGAAGGTTTTCAAAAATTTATCTTCCTTTTATGAATCCTATTTGTATATTGTTGATAATTTTAGGGAGGATTTATGTTAATATCAGGGCTATGGATTTTGCAATTATTGTGTATGACACATTAAGGAGTGTTATAGGTCTCTAGTTTTTATTAAAGTTTTATCTCCCTCTTTAGGGATTAGTTTTATAATGCCCTTATTTATAGCACTTCTTAGTGAGCCTTTTTCAATAGCCTCCTTGTATACTAATAGGAGGTCCTCACTTATCCAATCAATATTCTTTTTATAGAATGCAATAGGCATCCCATCTGCCCCTGGGGATTTATCATTGTTTAAAGATAGTATAGCCTTTTCTATTTCCTCTTTTGAAATTTGTTTGTTTAGAAATTCTACATTTTCTTTAGAGATTTTTTTGGGGATTAATTCCTTCCAGACATTTCTTATTCTTGTGTCATGCAAGTTTCCACACTTAGATGTGATTGTAGTGTCAAAAAAAGTAGTCCTTTTTCACACTTAATTTG
Source organism: Sequoia sempervirens (assembly GCA_007258455.2). Classification (NCBI taxonomy): domain Eukaryota; kingdom Viridiplantae; phylum Streptophyta; class Pinopsida; order Cupressales; family Cupressaceae; genus Sequoia; species Sequoia sempervirens. The sequence goes on from VDFB02105785.1 coordinate 374,854,718, forward strand.
GGAATAATTGAAATATAATTAACTTAATTGTACCTTGGGTTAGTATTGAAAGGTGGTGTAGACATTCACACTAATTCAGACCCACTTTCAAACTAAATATACTTAAATTATACCTTACTAAAGTGTTGTAACACACTTTCACACTTTTCTAGGGTGGCTTTAATCAATGGAGCCTAATGGGCCCCTTTTTCAAATAAAATGCACTTAAATTGTACCCTATTTATGGTGTTGTAAAGTGTTGTAACACACTTTCACACTTATCTAGGGTCCTCTTATTTAATTGTGGTTAATTAGGGCTAATTAGCCCCTTTAATTCAAATTTAAGCCTTATTTATGACACCTCCCAAAGATCTATCCCGACACCCATAGTTCAAATTACATAACATTTCATGGTGCAAATCAAGGTCCTAGAAATTGGTGCTAGGACCCATTCGCCCTAGGTGGTAAATGGGTCCTCCCTCTATAGGACCCCCCTTTATCAATATATTTCAAATGGGTTTTTATTGATCTTTCATTCCCCGAAGGCAAGGTCTTGGAAAATAGTGCTAGTACCCATTTGCCCTAGGTGGCAAATGGGTCCTCCCTTAATGAGGACCCCCTTTTTAAATTTCATTCTGGCGGGATTTCAATGATTTTCATCTTCAAATCTAGTGTCGGTCTAAATTGTTTGAATTTCAAGGTTAATTCTTAATTATGTATAAATACAAGGCTAATTCACATAATTTCAACTAAGAAGAAGATTTAAAGCAAGCTAAGAGATAAAGAAATTTCATGAGATCAAGCATTCATAGTTAAGAAGCAAGCAAAAGTGAAGTTTGGAGTAGCATTGTAAGGTCTTCAAGCTCATTTTGTGTCCAAGATTAAGCATTAGTGAAGGTTGATGATAGATTCCAATGGAGAATCATGAGGGATTCTAGGTGTTGGGAGATGCACAAGACATACGACCAAGCCTAAGGACTTGTTTCCTAAGTGATTTCATCTTCTATAATCATCCTATTTGCAGCCTACAAGAGGTATTTTCAGATTTGTGGCTTATTAAGGGAATTAGGCATATCCTTTAGTGAGTAATCTACATTGTTCATGTTACATTTAGGGTTCTATTCTAACACAATTGGATAGAATTTCCTTTGCATTTTCATAGATCTTAGTCTTAGACACACTTAAGATTAAGATTACACACACATTTACATGTTTTGTATTTTCATTCATCATCAAAGGTTTAATCACCAACAAGGGGTTTGACTAAGGAAAATCCCTATCCACCAACAAACTACCAAATTTGTCTTGCAGGTTACAGGCAGATCCTGATCCAAAAATAGGAATTTCAAAGTGGAAAGGAGAAGAGTAGATTTGGAAGTTGAAGATCAAATTCAAAGATTTTCGGAAGGACTTAGCAAGATGCATTCGCCTTTAGTGGTGAATGAGTCCTTGTTAGGGTTTGAAGGGCAGCAAATTCTATAGTATACAAGCTTTTGTTTCAGGTTTATAATTCCTTGAAGAAGCCTATTAGGACCCATTCGCCTACGGTGGCGAATGAGTCCCTATCAGCAATTTAGGAAAGCTAGATTTGACCACGTGCACAGTATTATCTTCTTTTTATTCTGCTAGAAAATTTTAGATTCATTTTGTTTTATATTAGATTTATGCATTACATGTGTTAGATCTAGAATTAGGGTTCGCATATTATTTGAATTCTTTCTCCTCGAGTTGTGATTTAGCTCACCACCCCATCCTTGCATAAAGGAAAGATTGCAAGATCCCTCGATCTTGACTTAATTCATCTCTTAGGTTGATAGTTATTTCAAGATTCTTGGATCTCATCTTTTGAATGAAACCCTAACTAGACAAAAGGGGGTTAGAATTCATAGCCTTCACCCTTTTCTCTATGTTTCATTTTGGTGAACCCAACCCCTTTTTGACCATCTTAGTTTCTAATTTGGAGGGCATTTAAACCCTAGATCCTAGTTTGCATTAATTTTGTATTGTATTTAGGGTCTTCTTTGTTGTGCATTAGTGAACATTGCATGCTTGCATTGCTTATATTCATTAAAAATCTGAAAAAGTGCTTTAAATCTGATTTAGTTTTCCCATCTTGTTCACATTGAGATCATCATTCAAGCATTTAGATTCAAATTGAATTCTAAATTTACTCATCTTAGTCATCATTTAATCATAGTAAAAGTTGCATTTAGAGACATCATATCTAAAAAATTTGTTACAAAATTCATTGTTACAGATCTGAGACAACATATACATAGAATTAACTCAGAAAACCTTGAAACTAGAACCCATTCGCCTAGTGGTAACTTTAAGAAACCCCCCTCAAAAAATATATAAAATCCTAGCGAATCTTTCATTTTTTTAGGAAAAAATATTAATTTCTATTGGTGAATCTTTCCTTTTTTCGGAAAAAATATTACTTTTATTGGTGATTTTTTTTACATCACTAAAATTTTGTAGAAAATTTTGGTGAATCTTGAAAAATAATAGGAAAATGCACTAATTATGATGGTGAATCTATCTAATCTAAAAATCATTCTCATGGAAAAGTAAGGGCTTGAGGGTGGAAATTATCAATGGGTTGAAGGGGTAGACTATTTACTTTCCACCATTCTTTTAAAATATAATATAATGGACCTCATTGTATTGGTAAAATGTACCCATGATCTATAATTCTCATGGTGCTCAAAATTGTTTTTAGATAACTGATCTAACGACCCTCGTTGTACTCTATAAGGTAAAATTTACCCACAATATATAATGCTCATGAGACCCAAATTATGGGTCCCATGAGCATTACAAATCATGGGTACATTTTACCTCGTGGAATACAACAAGGGCCATTAGGTTATATTATAAATCAATGGTGGGAAAGAAAGATTATAAATATGGTCCTAAAGCAACTAATAATTACGATATACTATTGGCGAATTAATATAAATTTTTACTATAATTTATAAAATTTAGACGAATCTAATCTAATTATATATCGAATATTGTGGAAATTTTTTGAGTTAATTTGTTATTAAAATAAATTATTTGGCGATTTAAATAAGAATATAATAAAGTTTTGTAAAAATGTGGCGATTCAAGTCATGTTGTAGCTCAAACTATTAGCCAATTTTGGATTCCAAAATTTCAACTATTAGCCAATTGGCGAATATTAGCCACTAAAAAAATCACTGCATTCGCCTTTAGTGGCAAATGAGTCCCTGGAAACCCCGATCAACAAGATTTTTGGGTATGTTCTAGTGTTTTAAGTTTCTTTTTTATTCCTACAAATACCTACACCAAGACCCATTCGCCTCTGGTGGCGAATGAGTCCCTGTACAAATTTTGACAACAAAAATTTTGAGTGGTTTTTGGTTTCTAATAAGCATTTTTGTCTCTATTTTGAAATCTGAGAAGTGTTAGTCTAAAACAGATTGCTTTTGCTTTTAAATTTTTATATTTAGTAACATTGGGAAAAGAATTTATTGCATATTTCAATTAAAATTGGCATTAGAATTCTATATTTTCAGTATAATTGCATTCATAGACAAGTTATATTACATTATGCATTCATTAGAAAACAAAACAAAAGAGAAAAAACAACAAAAACATCAAACAAAGTTATGAAAGTTTAATTTTAAAGGTTAACTTATCCCTCAAGCCTTTTAGTAGCGATGACTTTGACATGTTAGATGAAACCCTCGAGGACTTCATCTCACAAGGTTCATCCACTAAGGCATGTCATGAAAAACAAAAATACAAAGACGTTAATACCATCACACCACGACTCATAATTTACCCTCCTTCACACAAACCGCAAGTTCAAAACAAACCCGTGCTTATCCTTGAACCACCAAAAAACCCATGTTGTATCATTACTGGAACAACTTGAGCTAAACAACTAGTACCATCTAGTGCATTGATATGCATGGGAATACGAAACAGGAGATTGCATTCTATCACCATATATGTTTTCTCTAACTCTATTTTCTGTGTTTGCAAGATGTTATTACTAACCTTGCTTAAGTCTTTACATCAACATGTGCTTAAGTCTAGGTGGCGATGGTAGAAGGATGCTAAATGGAGGTTAATAAACTGATTAGACACCAAAATCTGCTTTCAAATTACAATTCAAGATTTGAAGCGTGCCAAACCTGATAGCCATCATTTCCAAGAAAGGCTTGGGGTTCTTAAACTGCCTTTAAATGTGGTGCTACCAATGACATTCTGCAAAAAAAAAGCCTTCTTCTATTCTATTGCTCATTGTTAATTAGGTTCTTTGTGGGTACCTTTTCGCTTATAGGTTTGAAGATTGTCCAGTCGGCTTCCTATTCAGAAGATGGCATATAATGGGCATTGTTCGGTGGTTTCAAAAAAATTGGAATTTCATCCTCTGAACTATGGAATGGTTGTGGTGGTTCGACTATGGGAGATACCATTCTCTGATTGTATAGAAAAAGAGCATCTTCAATAGGTGTTTAAGGTAAACTTCTCATCAGTCCTAAATTGTGTTAAAACATTGATAGGTGAAGAGATTTTGCATACTAGTTCACAAAGAATAATTTTTCTAGCGGGTCTTCTTTCCATCTTCCTATCCAAATCAATGGACTTGCTTCAAAATTACAAGTTTCTCCAGTCTATTGCTAACAAAACAATGAAGGCAGAGTATTTACAAGATGGTGTTTTATTGCAAAGTGTTCAAGCCTATGATCTCACACAGGGTGGAGGGTTTATAGGCGGTTTATTTCCCAGACACTATCTCTATCATAAGCAGAGATATGCAGACACGTTTGAAGCTCTCAAGCTCTCCTTACTCAAAGGCTTGTCAGCTTATTTGTATCAAGGTCTAAGTAGGTTCCATTTTGATTTTAATAAGGAAGAGATTGATAATTTCAAAATAAAGTATCATGCACTTTCATTTCTTTTGTCTCATGAATGTGTTCAAGGCCTGCAAGATTTTGTTCCTATGCCAAATTGTCATACGAACAGGGTTAATGTGAAAATTCTAGACATAAACATCATAGTTCACTCTCAGGCTCAGGCTACAAGTCAAGTCCAAATGATAGTTGTTAAAGGCCAAGGAGAGAATTCAGTCAACCTGGGAAATGGGGGTGTTTAGTTAGTTAATCTTTAAATCTTTTTTGTTGATTGTAATTATCAGTATATATGAAAATATGAAATTAGGGTGGTAGGGTCTAGTAAGTAAAGATCTAATCAAATCAATTTTGTATAAGAATTATAGTAGTAATTTGGATGGTAGGGTTTGATATGCAATTTTTGTACAGAGGAAGCAGATATCAGTTGAGCTACGTATCAATTTTATAAGCCCTTATCAAAGTTTAAACTCTATATATTAATCTATATTATATTAATATATCTATTGGCTTATGGCCTTTTGCTCAAAAAAAAAAAGTACCACCTAAAATGAATTAAAAAATCCTTATTTGATATTGTTGATAGTTGATTATGAATTCCTTCAACAATGTAAGATGCATAGTCAAAACCCCTATTCAAATCTCTAAGTTGCAAATCAATAGAAGATATCATTAAATGAATTGGAATTTGCACCTTAAAATCCATATCTAGAAATTGTCATAAAACAAAGTATTTGTTGATAAAATAATCCCCAAATGTGTCATAATTGAAGGTTTCAATTTTATCCTTAACAAACTCAATGATTTTTTTGTCATTTCCTCTTCTATGATGAGGTAACCACATCATCCTATAGTTGCACTTACCCCTAGTGAACTCTCTATTCAGTGAGTTAAAATCAATAGGAACATTAGCAATCACATTCAGGCCAAAGACCTACAAATATGGTGTCTATCCAATTTGAAAAAAACACCACCATTGGGTAAAAGCAAGAAGTTGAGTCTACAAAGAGGGAAAGTTTTAGCCAAAAAAAATCTCGTAGGAAATGCATAAACATTATTAAAAACACGCATATGCATTATGCTTCGGGTACTCGATCCTAAATAAAAAAATGTGTATGTGTTATGCTTCGGGTACACACTAAAAAATGCATACACATTATATAATGCCTACGTTTTTTATAATGTGTACGAGCCATTTATTTAAAAACTTAAATACCTTTTAAAAACGCGTGTGTTATAAAAGGCGTATGCATTATAATGCGTACACGTTTTGTAATGCGTACGTGTTATAATGCATACGCATTTTGTAACGCATACGGGTTTTGTAACACATAGGCATTATAACGCATACATGTTTTGTAACGTGTACATGTTATAACGCATACATGTTTTATAACGCGTGTGCATTTCTAAAAGGTATTTAATTTTTTAAATAAACAAGCAAATAAAGAACATGTATGTGTTTCATAACACATATGCATTTTTTAAATTTTGAATTCCCAAACCACATGCTGGCTTGGTTTTAGGCTTGGAAAAGGCTTGGCAACTGGCCCTTAGTCTTTGACCTGTAATTAAAAAATTAAGGCAGGTTCAAGAGAAATGTCTAACTTTGACGTGTTTTGTAACATGCGTGTGTTTTGTAACACATACATGTTATAACGCATACACGTTTTGTAACGTGTACGCATTATAACACACACGTTTTGTAACGTGTATGCGTTATAACACATACACGTTTTGTAATGTGTATGCGTTATAACACATACACGTTTTGTAACGTGTACGTGTTATAACACATACATGTTTTGTAACATGTGTGTGTTTCTAAAAGGTATTTAATTTTTTAAATAAACAAGCAAGTAAAGAACACGTATGTGTTTTATAACATGTATGCGTTTTTATAATTTTGAATTCTCAAACCACATGTTGTCTCAGTTTTAGGCTTGGGAAAGGCTTGGCAACATGACCCTTAGCCTTTGAACTACAACTAAAAAACTAAGGCAGCTTCAAGAGAAATGTCCAACTTTGGCAATATAGCTAATAGAATTTTTTTTATGAATTAAACTATGAAATTAAAACCCATTATAGAACATGATGTCTAGTTTCCAAATATATGATTTTTGTTAAGATTGAATTATGTTTTTCTTAATTTTTTAACTTCTAAGCAAATTGGTCCATAAATTTGAAATATCAAGCTTTTTTTGTCTTTTAATAACTTTTTTTGGTTAAATTTTTTACAAAATAAATTATATGACATCAATATTCAAACAATTCTCTACACAATGAAAAAAAAAAAAAGTTTAGTTTAGGTCCAATTATGTTGTCCGTACACAATTTTTTAAAACAACAATTAGGGCCAATAAAAATTCAATATAAAAAATATATTCATAAAATAATTACAAAAAATATCCTCATCAATCTTCATGCTGTTACATATCTTTCCCCAAAAGGAATTAGAAAAATACTTTTATTTAGATCAAAAAGTGGTGTTCGTACACGTGCATGGTATGGTAAAAAAATGACTTTTAAAAAGTGGTTTTTATACATGCCTATCAAAATTTAATTTCTATCATCTAGGTATTTGAATAATATACATATTTGGAAACTAGATTCAAAATACCAAATTTCATATTAATGACTTCTTTTAAGATTCATTGTGTAAGTGCTTCAAATTTTTAGTCCAAGTGCGAAATTCTGAAAAACAACAAAAACACTTCCACTTATTGAGCTTTTTGTGGACCCAACTTCTTGGGTCAACCCCATTCTTATTTCTAAGTACTCTATTATTTGGGTCATACCTCTTAGCCAATTCTCTATTTAGATCAACATTGGCATATACATTAAGCACCACTGGCTTTCCCAAGTCCATATTCCATATATTTGAAATAGGCCTATTAGATCAACTCCTTCTATATCCATATTCAAATAAATTCCAACCTCAAGCATTCTAATAGAGCATGCTTTGATATTTTCAATTAATTATGTCCTCTTCATAATCCCTCATTTACCTTTTATCTTGTGAAGTGGATTGTCTCATGTTTAGGGTTTTTATAGATGAGCTAGGGCTTGTAACTAGGGATTAATTATGTCAAGAAAATATTATGGAATGCTCAAGAAACACTAACATACCTAACTGATTGTAAGAAATTTTTCTTTGAAAATCTTGAATAGAGAATGATGGAAGTGAAAATCAAAAGACATGATGAACTCCCCAAAATGGACCTTTATTTCAACTCATGATTACAAAATACTTATCTAATCCCCCCACAATTTTGGCACTTTATAGTTTTAGTGCATAGGAAAGTCCAATTGGAACAAAAAATAGAATTTAATAATTTTAGTGTGGAATCATTTCCATTGGACTAGGCATAAAAAAATAATCACTTTAAAAAACAATACTCAAATTTGAGTTACAAATCAAATGTTACATCAATTTTATAATTTTCCTAATTTGCCTAAATTTTCACTAATTTATTTTTACAAAAAATGCCTTTGGAGAAAAATTGTTTACCCAAATTTGAGTGGGGAATATTTGAGAAAATGAAGATGAAGTTTAAGTCCCTTTTGGATGGTTGTTCCAAAGGGCTATCTTTTTTAAAGCAAACAAACTTTGCAATCAAATTGAAGGCAAATGTGTAGATTTGAACATATACCAGATGCCTTTTAAAATATTTCCACACAAAAAAAATACCTACAACAAAATTTCACAACCATTGCCTAGAGAAAAAAATCACAAATGTCTTTTCAAATATAAAGAGTGGAGTTTCAAACACCTTTACAAAAATAGATGTATTTCCAGACATATTAAACATAAATTTGCATATTTTAAAGGAGGATTTGCAAATTTAAGAGAAAATTTTTAAATTTAAACAATTACTAGATGCATTTGCACATATTCAAGGGAAAACTTTGTAAAGCATGGCTTGATTCTAATGAGAATTAGAAAAAGCAAGAATCGATTTGAATAGCATTGCACACAAAACCTCTATATGGAAATGAAGCCAAATCGACCTCCTTTGTAGTGTAAAACACCTTTCCTGCTTCCATGACATCACATAAAAACCTCCACGGAGCCATAGATGAGATTTATGCTTCAAAACTTATAGAGACACTTAGAAATAGAGTTTTACAAATTTGAACTAGTAGTCTAACCTAGATGACTTTGATACCATGTGAAAATGAAGTCAAGCAACTAGGAAGAAACTAACTCTCTAACCAACTTGCCACCTAAGCAAGTGATTAACCTAAAGGGTAAAATAAAAACCACAAAACAAGAATTTTATACGGACATTAATTTCTTTCTAAAATAACCAATTTATTAAAAGAGAAGTATAAGGAAGATTTTTGAGAATATTATATGGCTAAGTTAGTTCATTGCACTAAATTTCTCCGTTCATTATTTTATGAAGGGGACAGTTGTACACATTGTACCTCTCTAATGTAAGTAGAGAATTCAACCAATGGTCAAAACCAATCAATTTCAATGCTTTTGATTCTATGATAGGTGGATAGCTAAAATAATTAAAATTGAATTGAGAGAGTATTTGACATTAGTCATATGTAAACTACTAAACATGGGAAGTGAATCATCATCCATGTAAACTCTATTTATTCTTTTGGATATTGAATTTTTCCTTGCATGTTAATTATTTTGAAGGTAAACTTATATTTCTTTAAATATTGGATATATTATAAATCATTATTGTAAAGTAATTATTGGAAGAATTTGAGAGAAAGAAACAATTTTTTACACCTTTATTTTTATAATTTATTTAAAATGTATTAAGTTCTCATAAAATGAGTCATCCTTTATTAAAATTATATTCTCAAGGAAAATTAACTCAAAATATAGTCCTCATATTTTAAAGACTAACAAGTTTTCTAGACACAATTGTTAAATTCTTTCATTATTTAAATCATAACTAACTTTGGTAGGTTAAAAAAATAAATAACCTAATAATCAACCATATAAATTTATCTATTTACCGAAAAAAAAACCCATATACTTCAAGAGTGACCATAACAAAAATTGCATTACATTACAATATACAAATAATTTAAATTAAATGATTTTATGTATAAAACAAGATACGTGATGTTTTGGAGGACAACAAACATATCCTTAAGTCCTCTAATTATAAAATACAACATTTGTATAGAGAAAGGAATTCAACTATTGATGCAATAGCTAATGAAGCTCTTAAGTATCAATAATGGATGCATTGGGTATTTCCAGTGTTGCCACTAATATAAAATAAATAGTCACTAAGGAAAAATATGAGACTTCATTTAAATATGTGTGAAAGGACAAGGGGTGATTTAACGAGTATTATACATTTAATCAAGAAGGATATGTTAATGTATCGAGGTATTCAAATGAGAGGAAGTAGTAATCGAAAGATGTTGACATCTTTTAAATTATAGTATTTTTGTATTATTTCTTGCAATCCAAAACAAACCTACAAAGTCCTAATTTCACAACTAACATTAATAAGAAAAAATAGCTTCAAAAACATTAAATAATGTATACATTTACTATCCAAAAATATTTCCTTCAACTTGCTACCTATATTCTTTTAGTGAACATTTGCATTTTATGAGGAAAATAATTATATATCTCAAAATAAAATTAATAATAAATCAATAACATCGCCAATATCAATAAATGTTTATTATAAAAAATATAATAATAAAAATAATTTGAACCTACAATGATTACACAAAGTGAAATATCTTGTGCATGTTTGGAAAATTGCTTCTACTTTTAGTTAATACTCCCTATACAACAAAATCCATACTTACCGAATCCCATGGTCTATTTGGCATATGTAGTGGTTGATACAAACCAGTGTTTTGATTAATTCCCTTTGCATGTTGTCATACTCTACATCTATCGACATACCTCTTCACATCCACCTACATTTGTGGCCAATAATAATGTGTCCTCACTTGTAGGTAAGTTTTTTCTTGTCCAAAATATCCTGATAGGCTGCCACAATGATTCTCCTTCAAGATATTCTCTCTCATTGACCCTCTAGGAATGTACAACTAATTACCTTTGAACAAAAAACCCTTTTGCAACATAAAATTAGTCCATGGTCCTCTATATTTGTTGATAGTGCTAATGCAAGCTTCATATGCATCTCTAAAATCTAGATCATTTTCATACAACTCCTTCAATCTCTCAAACCCAACACTATTTTTATGAATCTCCTATAGCAATATACTTCTTCTAATTAACACATCAACAACTTTGTTTTCTTTCCCACTCTTGTGTTTCAACACAAAATTAAAACTTTGAAGCTAGTTCGCCCACTTTGCATGCCTTTGATTCAGCTTGCGTTGGTTGTTTATAAATTGAAGTGCATGGTTATCTATGTAAACAACAAACTCTTTGGGAAGCAAGTAGTGCCTCCACTTCTTCGAAGATTTAACCAATGCATAAAACTCAAGGTCATAAGCTAAATATTTCTCCGTAGCATCATTTAATTTTTCATTGAAATATGCAACTAGTTTACCTTCTTTACTTAGTATATTCCTTATTGCTAAGCCACTAGCATCACACTCTACTTGAAAGACTATTAAAATCAGGTAGCACAAGTATAGGTTGTTTAGTCACTTTATTTTTTAGAAATCTAAAACAATTTTCTAACTCTTGAGTCCATTCAAATTTCTTTTTATGTCCTTTTGTAGTGTCAAGTATAGGAGCAACTATGCTACTATTTTTTTTAATAAACTTTCTATAAAAACTAGCAAGTCCATGAAAACTTCTTACCTCATAAAGACTCCTAGGTTTTGGCCAATCAATAATGACCTTAACCTTCTCCTTGTCCATCTTCAATCGCTATCTGGATACCACAAAACCCAAGTAGACTAATCCAATCTTCATAAAGGTACACTTCTTGAGGTTGATCAACAACTTCTCATCATGCAACCATGTCATAACCAACCTTAAGTGCTCTAGGTGTTCATCCTTAGACTTGCTAAAAACCAATATATCATCCAAATAAACTATCACAAACCCCGGGAATGGTTTCAAGACTTCATTCATAAGCCTCGTAAAAGTTCTAGGTGCATTTGTAAGCACAAAGGGCATAACCAACCATTCATAAAGACCATCATTAGTCTTAAATGTTGTCTTCCATTCATCCCCAGGCCTGATCCTAATTAGATGGTAGCCACTTTTTAAATCTATCTTTGAGAAATGCATAGAACCACACAAACAATCCATTAAATCATCCATCCTTAGAATAGGAAACCCATACCTAATGGTAATCTTATTGATTTCTCTGGAGTTGTACATATTCTCTAATCACCTTCTTTCTTGGGCACTAGGATTGTTCATATAGCACAAGGACTCAGACTCTCCCTTATCAATCCTTTTTCCAACAACTCTTCAACCCAATTTCTAATCTCCCCATTCTCCTTGGGATTTAATCTATATACAACCTTATTTGGTAGGTTAGCTCCTAGAACCAAATCCATATGATGAATAATTTTCCTCATTGGAGGCAACTCATTAGGAAAATCAGCTACCACAATTTATCCATATGCTCTTTCAATATGTCTTGTATCTCATTCAATAAGTCATCCAACTTAGTAGAGGTACGAGCAACGTTAGGCTTGAGTACCAATGCATATCCCACTTCTTCCTTCTTCATATTGCGTAAAAATTATTTTCCACTGACCAACATAACCTTGTTCCTATTGCTTCTCTTATTATCCCCTTCTCCTCTCAAAGATAACAGTGTATGTTTTTTACCATCCTTTTGAAAAGTGTAAGTATTGTTTCTTCCATCATGTATGACTCTCCTATCAAATTTCAAAGGCCTACAAATAAGCACATGGAAAACATCCATGGGCATAATGTCACACATAACAGTGTCCTTATAACTATCTATCTGAAACTCTACATAAGCCTACTCATCTAACAACAACTGATACCCTTTTTGTAGCCAAGAAACTTGATATGGATTAGGATATTTAATTCTAGTAATACCTAGCTTTTGTATACTGCTTTCAATAATAAGTTTGTAGCACTTACCTTTAGCCTTGCAATTGGTCTTGAATAAGGCTCTTCTTTGCATAGGTTCTTGAATCTCCTTTGATGGATTCAACAATACTCTCTTGAATAACAAAGGCTCTCCTATCTCAGGTTCTTCTAAATGTGAGAAGGTGGCCCCACACTCTCTTGTTCTACTTGCATAATTTGATTACTCCTCTCAAGCCTTGTATGGCCTTCTTGTGTAAACTCAAAACACTCCCAACTTTTGTGACCATACTTGTTACACTTAAAGTACTTGCCTGAAAAAATCTCTTCCTCTTACTTGGTAACCTCCTCTACCATAAGGTATCCCTCCTATATTTTTGAAACCTCCTCTCTTCACATTGGCTTGTCCACTAGAAGTGCCTACTTCTTTACCTTGATGGTTTTTTTGTACTTTATTAGAGTGCTTCCCTCTTCGTATTGCTCCTCTTCCTCTACCTCTTACTAATTTTGTTTTCTCATGAGCTTCTCCTCTGCTTTAATGGAAAATCGATAGGCTTCCTCAAGAGTCTTTGGTGAAAAAAGACTCAATTCATCTTGCAAACTATATCTCAATCCATTTAGGTACCTAGCTACCTTCTCCATATCTTATTCACTATGCCCTGATCGAATCACAAGCTTGTAGAACTCTTCTATATATTCTTTCACACTCATCTCTTTTTACTTGAGGTTTTGTAATCTTTTGAACAGGTTAGTTTGGTAGTCTCCAGGAAGGAATTTAGCTTTTAGTTTGGCATCCATTCTATCCCAAGTAATCTTCTCCTTTTTTTTTCTTTCTTCTTTTTGATTGAACGTAATCCCACCACATAATAGTGTGGCCTTTGAGTCTTGTACATGAAAACTGGACTCATTTCTCCTCTGTCACTTCTTCATATTCAAAATACTTTTCAAGCTTATTGATCCAATCAATGAGTTCCTCTCCATTGAGGCTTCTTGAGTAGGTGGGAACCTCTATCTTGGGCTTGGCTCCAATCCCCATAACCGCTCTCATTAATTTTACCTAACCCATAAGGTTCTTCTTCTTCTCCATGAACCACCTCTTATCTAGCTTGCTTATCCTCTTCTTCATTGTTACTTATATCTCCATAAAGTAATCTTTTCCTTTGTGCTTGCTCCATGGAATCCATTCTTTCTATGAGATTCTACAATAATTCAAGAATCCCTTCATCCATGCCCCTTCTGGCACCTCCTCTTGGCATTCTTCTCAGTGGAATCTTTCCCAACTTTACCCTACCCAATCACTTGTAGCTTTTATACCAAAAATCAATGACTCTGCTTAAAAACCAAAACAAAACTTTTTTTGAATTGTTCTCTTCCAGTCTACACACTATGACTATCTAGGTATAACAATCTAAAAATTCCAAAGCAAAAAAAAACTTACAAATGATACTCTTTCAAGATCAAAGTCACACAACTAAAACCAATGATATGGTGAACGACAAAATCAATACTCTATTTTATTTTGCAAACGATTTTTAAAGTTCATTAGTTGTATTCACATTCTCATCAACTTCTCTTCAACAATGTCAGTGATGCTCACACAAAAAATTACAAAACGCCACATTTGGTTTAAATTGAGGCAACACTACACAAAAATAAATAAAAGGCAACAAAGTTTCAGTTGTGCAATGATTGATGGTCTTTTTGAATTCAAACTAGTGACAGCAAAAGGATTAAGCAAGCCTAATCCTCACTCCCTTACCTATCATGACTAATCTATCTCTTTTCCTTCTACTCATCGACCCCTCTACCTACTTCCTAATCTATGCCAACCATCCTCCCTCGTACTTGTCGCTACCTTCACCTCTTTATTTTTTTGCGTAACTCACTTCTATAACTACCTTACTATCTTATGACCGTAGTGCATGTATAAGTGTTTCTCATTCTTTTTGCATGATCAACAATTGACCTCAAAGCATTGTGGATCCCCTCACTATACACCACGCATCTATCATTGCAAAAACAAGCTAAATTTTTTAAAACCAAAGATAAACACCAAAGTAAAATTTAAAATTTAAACCAAAATTGAAGGCTTTGATGCTCCTGCATCATAAAGTGACCATCAACTTAATTTATTCTAATGTGTATCAACCAATGCAATAATAGTCACTATCAATGCACAACAATAACTTAAATGACAAATTGTTTATTTAGTTCACTTAAATACCTGTCTTCATCAACTATGTCCTAAAATTGTAGTTACTATCAATGCATAAAAATAACTTAAGTAATATATTGTTTATTTTAATTCAACTAAATATCTATTCAAATCAACTATGTCCTAGTAATTCCTTTATCTATCTGTATTGTCAAACAAAACTACTTTAAGAATACAACTATCAAAATTTCTATCTTGCTAGTTTGATTAGACCATCACTACTCTTATTTTTCCTTCAAATCAAAGAACAAAATGTCCTACCATCATTTGGTAGGAACTTTGTAGCAACACAACCTTGTTTTAAGTGGTCACTCCAAAGGGAAAATAAATCAATTTGATCTATATCCAATTAAATAGTTATTTTACACATGTGTAGAAGTGTCCTTAATTGCTTTTCATTTCCCAATTTTTTGACAGAAATATTTTACAGATGAGATGTATTTTGGCTGAAACAAATGACAAAAAAATTATAGGAATGAATATTGTCTCCAAGGATGTTCAAAATGTCAGCTGCTCCCATGGAGATATGATGAAAGAACTCCAATCTTGCCTCTCACTCACAAGTTATCAACAACAAAAACACAACAATTTGGTGTTTTATTTTATTTCAAATGAATTTAATACAAAGATCTTCCTCTGCATTAAAATTTTTTAACAACAAAATTTCCTTCAAATCAGTCTTCCAAATTGCTCTAGGCTCACAATTTCACTTTCTTTGCCCTATACCATTTCTTGTGTATTCCTTAGTCATCATGGCACATTAGATATGGTTCATAGCCTCACTGATAGCTTCACTAAGTTGATTCCCACTCACCAAGTTTATATCTCTATCATTTTCATCCCCTTATCTTCCACGTCCCTCTCTTCACTCTCATGGGCTTCCTTCAAACTACTACTCATTTCCTAGTCAGCATCTATGTTTTGTTTAACACCAAACAAAGTTTTTATCGGCCCCAACTCAGAGCTCTATATGTCCTTCAACTCAACACTACGCTTCCACCTGCACCCTCTTCTTTTTACCACCATGAGCTCTCTTAGGAATTAAACTTCTCTTCCCAAAATCTCTACACTTTCTATTGGCCTATCCACTTTTTTCTTTGTCGCGTCCTCTCTAAACTTCTCTTCCCTAAACCCTAAACCAACAATATTATTATTATTATTGGTGTTGATTGCCTATCCACTTGCATGCTCCTACACTAGACATACCAGGTAAGTGAAATTTTTCTTGAGTTGGTAAACTTAGGAACATTGACAAGTGCATGGGACGGTAATCCCATGTTTTTTTTAATCCATAGTTGCTCCTTGTCCATGGGATCCTTGCATCTTTTGTTGTTCTACTCAATCTCAACACCCAAAATACCTCCAGTTGTGTCATCCCATTTCTCCCAACAACTTCCTACCACAAGTCCACATTTGTTCCCTCTACATTTTTTTTGGTTGTTGTTCTTTGTTCCTTCATTGCATTGTTGCAATAAATCGAAACTTATTCTACTCTTTCCTTTTGAAATTTACCCCTTAATGGGTTGCAAATCACTATACTTAGACTATTCCTCTTCCTCTATTTGTTGCTTCCCTGCACTACAATAAAAAAACGGAGGGATTATTTCACTTGTTTCTCCTTCTCCTTCTCCTTCAGATAATTCAACATATACTTTTATCCATCATTCTGAATGGTATAAACATTCTTTCTACCATCATAGATGACCTCCCTGTAAGGAAGCTAAGGTAGTGGAACTACACTAATCTTTAGAGGAGAATAACTCAAAAATTTATAGATCTTTAATAGTTACAGAAACTTAAATAGAAATAAACTTAAATATCATGCATACCACAACACAATGATTTATGTGGGGAAAACCCTTTCGGGAGAAAAACACCACACTCCAAAAGTCACCAAATATATTATTTAGAAATCACAAATATTACAATATACTTGTAGAGAAAAATTCTCACAAGAGTATCACCACTTAGAGATCTAGAGACAACATGACCGCTATCAAACTCCTAGAAATCATCACAAACTCTCCCATAGCCATAATACAACACCCTCATATTATAGGGTTACATTCTAGGGCAAGACAAGCCACTAAAATATCTTCCATTAGATCTAAAACCTAATAATGAATTGTACAAATTTATAATATATCATTATTTATTGTATGTAACTAGGAAATATATATATATATAAATATATATACATCCTATCAACAATAAACAGTATATAATTGCAAGGTTGAGACACATTTTCCCAAGAAATCTCCCACTTTTTGAACACCTTGCAAGGGCAATGTGAGGGTGTAAACATCATCTCTTTAATTGCTAGGGGCCGAAAGACCCATAGTCTCTGAACACTATCTGAACTTCTATGTGCTCACAGGATTAGTTAAAGAATCAACAACATTCTTTAAAGTCTCTACCTTAACCAACTTCAACTTGTCATCTTCGACCATATCTTTAACAAAATGATATTGTACATCAATGTGCTTGGTCCTAGCATGAAATGTCAGGTTATTGGCTAGACATATCGCACTCTGACTGTCGCAATAATTTATCACTACACCTTATTTTATTCCAATATATGAACACAATCTCTTAATCCAAATGGATTTTGTACAAGCATGAGTAGTTTCCATATACTTTGTTTTAGTAGTGGACAAAGCAACCACAACCTGTCACTTACTCATCCAACTAATTGCACCACCAAATAAAGTAAACACATAAGCACTAGTGGATTTTTTTCTATCAAAATCACCTACCTAGTCTAAATCCACATAACCATGAATATTAATGGAAATCTCGTCTTCAATCATATTACTATGATAACATAAGGAATAATTTGAGGTACCCCGCAAATATTTGAAGACTCTTTTAACTGCATCCCAATGAACTCTACCAGGATTAGACATATATCTAGAAAGAACTTCCACTGCTTGGGAAATTTCTGGTCTTATACAGACCATAGCATACATTAAACTTCCAACTGCACTTTGGTAAGGCACTGGTGCAGGGGCACCATGAAGGTTTGAATTTGCAAGTTGTAGGATCAAGGTCAAATGTTAGGTTTGAGTCATGTTTGGGGTCTAATAAGGTCATATATACCATTTTATATTGTAATGAGTCTTGTTAGAGGTTACTATGTGTTTGAGAAGTTCAAATTGCAAAATTTGCTATGTAAAAATTATAAAAGTGTAAAATTGTCAAAAAGTTGTAAAAATGCAAATTTGAGGGAATTCCAATGGTCATTTGGAATTCATAAGTTTGTTAGTTGGTTTGAAAGTTATTTTTTGGTGGGAAAAATTATATAAATGATTGGAAACTCGTTGTAAAAGGTTTTTGAAGGTTTGAGGAAGATTTGAACAAATAAATCTATGTTTTTCCCTTAAATTCTGTAAATTTCTCTCTGTACAGTGTTGTTGCAGGTCTTAGTACAGACCCGTACTGAGTGAAATTAGATGAAATGATTTTGATTTGGATTCAACCTTTATTTAAGAACATTTTGATCTTTGTAGGTTTTGATTTCATCAAGTAATAAAGATTTTATAGCCCATTTTCTGAAATTGGTCTGAAAACAGTCAAGTTAAGGGTTTGTAAGCCATCTAAAATGGATTTTCACCCATTCCACCTATTGTAAACACTGTAACTTGATGGAATGGGTGGTAGTAGGTAGGAATAGGTTTCCATGAGGGTTTTGTGAGCAGGGGAGGCCATTGGAGGTTTTGGGCATGAAGCCCTAATTGAGAAAATTATGGTTTTTGGGTGAAAGTTAGTGGTTTAAGAGTGGAAATGGTGGAAATCATTGAGGGAAGCATAATTTGATGATTTTTTGAGCATGTATAGGTATGTTTGAGTGTGTTTGAATATTTTTCCAAGTGGTTAGAGGCTTGGAACATATATTTTCAATAAACCCACCTTAGAAGGGCTTGAAATGAGGGTTTTAAGGCTAGGGGTGTTGGAGAGCGTTTCTCTGTCAGAGAGTGGTATATTTTGATTGTTTGGAGGCAGGTTATTTACTATCTAACAGAATATTAGAAGGGAAGCAACTTTAGAGAGGATTTCCTTTGTAAAAGTGGGCTAATTAGAGCCTTGTTCAACGTAGAAACTCAAATTTAGAGGAGTTGGTCCAAAACAACCATATGGGGTTTTGATATATGTTGTGTAAGGGGTTAATGGGTGCCTGAAAACACATACGGTTAGTGGTTTTGTTGAGTAATTTTAGAGTTGTGGTCAAGAAACCCTTGTTGCACACCTATAAGGGAATAGGAAGAGTTGTTTGAGGAAACACCCTAGTTAGGGTTTGAAGATTAAAGACTGGTTGTAATCAGGTGAAATTGTGTTGGTTTGCTTAAAGACCTCCCTGCTCTACATCAGGCACTCTACTCATGTCTTTCATCTCTGATGGAGATGTTGGACAATCTGAAATAGATAATTTTGTTCCAACTGAAAAAGAACACATAATGGTCTACAATCCTGCATATCAAACCTTTGTAAAATTGAGTTGGTATACTTACTTTGGCCAAGCCATAGCTTTCTGTTCACTCTATCTCTTTTAAATTCCATACAAAGAATGTGTTTAGCTGTACCAATATCTTTCATTTCAAATTTAACAGCAAGTTGATATTTTAGTTTTGAAATCATACCTCTCCCTTTTCCAATAAATAACATGTCATCAACATATAATGTAATAAATAGGAAAATGATACCATCAGTTTTATAATAAACACAATGATTTGAAAGATGGTGCTTTGGAAAGATGGTGTCTTCTTTAAGATCCTTGGTTGTTTTTTTTCTTTTGTGTCTTTGGTAATGCTTCCCCTACAATTGATGAAGATCAAATTTCCTTATCTCCTAATGCAAATCTTCCAAGTGAAGGTATCTTGGTGCAAGATGATGAAGTCTTTGAAAATCCATACATAATATAATACCTACCCTTCAAACTAACCTTTTCCTCTATTTGATATTTCCTACTCACAATCCCCAGCAATCAACAAAGCCTATAATACCTTCACCTGAGATTATTTCTTCTTCTCACAAAGAGAGTTTTTTACAATTTATACCTCATCCATTACGCATGAAATCCTTTTCCAATTCTAATCAAGATGAATACATGCCTAAAAAAATTATCCATCCTATGAAACCAAAGTAAGTGATACACCGATTAGTCTGGAAAAATTCTATGGCCAAGGCTTTAATATTCTTTCCAAACAAGGTTGTGATATAAAGAATGAACATGAAATTCACACTCTCTTAGAACAAACACCATCTAATAATACAAAATAAATTTATTATCAAGGTCCTCCACCTTTATATAATATATTTACGCCAACCTCAAATCTAAACCAACCTCATGGCCCTATTGGAGATGGCCTTCTTCCCGCTCTGCATCCCTTGTTTGATATTTAGCATACCTTATGTGCATATAATTTACAATGGGAATTAATTGTATTATGTATCTTCTTCATGAAATAAATTATGTTAAATAAATGAATAAAAATTAATCTTTTTGTGTGTATCATAGAACATTTGGTCATTCTACTAATGAGTATTGTGCTTTAAAGAAAAATTGTAATGGTTAATTCAATTATATGACATTGATGTGGATCAATACATGGATCATGTTTATGATAAATAATAAACTAAGTAGGTATGGTGTTGCTCCTTGCTATGTGGTAGTTATAGTATCACATGGTACTTATAACCATATTTCATCAATAAGGAGAAACATGATATTGTCTATCTAGGTTTCTCCTTGCCCTTGCACTTGGGGGGCATGGTTATTTAGCCTTGTGTAAGGTGTATTCCTTTGAATAAGGGATATTTTCTTCATTTGTCCTTATAATAACATTTTAATGGGGCATATCACCCCACATATTATATTATTAGATAAGATTTTAAGCCATGTGGTCCCTTTTAGTAGTTATTCTCACATCATGTCCACTTTAGTAGTAATATCATATAGGATGTTCACTAAAGTGGCATCCTCAACCTATTTTAGTGTCCCCTTTCAGGTGGTATTAGGTTTGATACCCTCTAAAAGTGTGAATTTTCATGTCATGTAATGTGCCCTTAGTGGTGGTATTATCCCTAATACCACCTAATGGTGTGACCCTTCATTCCATGATTTGTCCTCTCTTAGAAGTGGTGTCATGTATGATTCTCTCTAAGGTGTGATTTACCATATATTGGGTAGTACCCTTTGAAATATAATAATTCATTTATTGGCATTCACCCTTTGTGGTCCAGTGTTATTTATAATGCCCCCTAAGATGTGGATTTTTTATATTTTATCCTCGTGATTTTAAACTTTGTACACCCCCTGAAGTGATTCTATCCCTTGTGACATTCCAACTAAGGTGATTTCATTACTCGTGATGTTAAAATTTATACACCCCTTGAGGTGATTTTTTTACCCTATGACATAAAACTTTGTACATCCCTTGAGATGATTTCATCCCCTGTGATGTTAATTGGTACGTTATGACATTAAGCTTTATGTGCTCCCTAAGGTTTGATTTGCAAAATAGTCCATGGTTTTGGCATAATGAAACTTTTTGATTCATGTGATCAAACACCCTTTTAACATGACTAACTAGCATAACACAACTTTCTTGCCAGTAGAGCCAAATTTTCCATGAGATACCAACCATAATGCAACTTTCTAGCCTTATGGAACGCATCATATTGCATGGAAACCTAGCATAACACAACCTGCTAACCATTTGATCCATGTATCTCATGAGTGACTTGGCATAACACAACTTGTTGGTCCTTATGAGGGTACTATCTTGTCTAAGATCATATTCAAGAGATGGCATTTGGTATTTGAGACAAATTTAAGACTGAGATCACTTTTCCTTACCAAGTCAAATCCTTTTTAGTACTAACCCTTGCATTTGTCTTTACTGTGTCTTATTGTATGTCTTGTTTTTGTTTTCCTTGTGTCTTTTATGTGTCTTCCTTGTGTTTGCATTTTCTTTGTATCATGTAGTTTTTTTTATTTTTTGTTTTCATTATGTTATGTTGTGTGTCTTCATCGTGTATGCTTCATGTTTGACATGTTGCATTGCACTTCATGTATGTGTGTTTTCCTTTTTGCTTACATTTTCTTGCCATAGTATCTTGAATCTAGGGGCTTCCACATCGCTTATACTCATTGTCATCCTATCTCTTCAATGTTTGGATAATTTAACCCTTCTTGGCTTATTCTTACTTTAGTGTGAATTTGAGTATAAGTTCATACTCTCACTAAAGTGGGGGATAAATGTAGCATACACAATTGCCACCTTTGATAATTTCACACTAGGGTTTTATCCCCCTTATATGCTTGGACAAAATTATGCATTTGATTTCCCATTTTATGAATATCTTCCAAAAACATATGTGAATAAAAATAATCATTTAATATTTTCCCCCAACATTCAAGGCCTTGACAAGGATAGGTATGGTCAAGGGTTCCCTACTCCCTTGACCAACCCTTTTTGGCTAAAATTTGTATATATTGGTGTCAGTATTTTATTATTTGAAAATTAAAATTTATTTGTCGTCTATCACAATTTAATTTTCAAGAAATTAGAAGAATTGCATATAAATACAAAGTATTTTCACCATTTGAAATCCCAAGAACGTCTAGAAAGTTTTGAGAGAAATTATACATCCTAGAAAGCAATCAAGAGCATTCAAGAGCATAATTATCAAATTTATTACAACATTTATTTCAATCAAGAATCATGTTATCCATGCATCATGTTTTTATGTAAGTTTTTTCATGTTTTTACATAATTACACACCTTTCAAAAAAATAGTACATTCATAACCTTTGCACCCAATTCCATATACAACATCTCTTTTCTACTCCATATTACCCATAGGGAAATGTTCAAGCTAAGGTTTCCAATAAAACCATACTTAAAATCCTAAAGAAGATAGTCAGTAAAGTTGGACAAGACTAGCACCTTCAAATCAACTCTATCTTATGGGATTACCATACTAGAAGTTATACACCTACAGGTGCTACCCCATATTCACTAGTCTTCGAAACTAAATCTATTTTTCCTATTGAGGTCTAACTCCCTTCTTTAAGGGTATCCTTGCAACATCTTATTGAAAATGAATAATATAAAGTACCAAACCTACATGAATTAGAGTTACTAGATGAAATATATATCAATGAATTGAATCATTTTCAAGACTATCACAATTTTCTTCATTGTAGTTACAATAAGAAGATCAAAACCCAAAGATTTGAATTAGGTGATCTAATCTTGACATAAAATAAAATAAAAAATCAACAAGACCAAGAAAATAAAGTAAATTTTGAGCCTAATTGGTTGGGACCATTTCTTATCATAACGAGCTATGAATCAGTAGCCTACTAGCTTGCAACACCTGAAGGTGAGTCTCTACAAGATCCCATCAACAACATCCATCTCATGAAATTTTATTCTTGACTCTTAGGGGTATCCCAACTAAAAATAAAAAGTTAAAGATAATTAATCCATCTAATGGTGAAAATTGTTGGAGTACAGAACCACTGAGAGGGGGGGATGAATCAGTGGTTAGATAAAATCAACTTCAAAACCTTAATACTCTTGATCACAAAAAAACCTTAAGCATGTATTTCATGAAAAACACAAGGAGATGCATACTATAACATAATTTATGAATTAGAAATAATGAATCATGTACAAAACATCATAGCATCAAGAAGACGTGAGACACCAAATTTATGAGTGGAAAAACCCTAAAAAGGGTGAAAAAATCACTCTCAATAAATGCTTTATTAGGCCTTCTAGCCAAAAATTTGTTGAATATATATTGTGTGTCTCACTGAAAACACAACAAGCCTCATTGGTTGAACATGTCTCACTGACAACTCAAACTACTCTACTAGCCAATCAACACCATTCCAGAAAGAAAAGAACAAACCAGAAGGTTACTTTATTTCCATGCAATCCACTACTCAGCTCAATTCATCTTATCCACTTATAGATCAACACTGCTACGTACTATTCAATCAAACCCTTGTACAAGTAAATTCAATCAGGTCATACTCCTAATCAAAGCAAAAACACACTCCTCATATACTAAATCAGATCACTTATGTGAAAATTCGCATGTTAATATTTCTTCCAATCTAACCTTTATTGAAACCCTTCTAGACTAAACAAAAAGATTACACAGAGAAAGCTTTTTGATATGACCAACAAATATAAAATAGTCTCATGGACATCTATTGTTGTACACTATCCAATCAAAATGTAGTTCTAAAACTATCTTCTTTCACCAAACCTCATACCAAGAATACAATAATGCAGAAATACTATAAAATTATGTTATTGAAACCTTTGGCAGCCATTTGTGGTCATGTACTGATCACACCTATCTATGCAAAATAAAATATTTTTATCATTGTTGTCAATGATTACATTTATTCATATCCTTATATCATCATCATACCTTGTTTATGAAGGATATATCACTTTGACAGCCTAAATCATTCAAATTTCTTAAAAACTTGCTTTTTTTTCAATAAGCAAACACCCTAACAAAACTTTGCACTGTCTTCAATCATTATGAATAAACAATTTGGACACCATTCTCTTACCAATAATTTTTCAAACCAAAAAGAAGCTCTATTCTTTCACATTGTAGTCATAAAAATATTGTCTTCATTTCATATATTCAGTCAACATACTTCTATATTTTCCAAACCCTGCATTCAATACTATTCAATCTTAAAAAAATTGTATATCACTTCATATTCAAATCACACACTCTCCCCATTCATTCTCCATGTAAAACAAAAAGAGTATTTTTTTATAAATTCATGCCAACAAGTGATTGTTCATATTCAAAATAGAAACCAAAGTGTAAAAGTAGCCAAAATGTTTTATCTCCAGCCAAAGCAACTACTTGTCAAATTAAAACTATGGGAAATAGTTGTTAGGAAAATTAAATGTGAGCCTTTGATCCATTTTTACCACCTGAGACGACTTTAAATAAGAACCATTGATCTTTATTTAAATGACTTAACCATTAATTTCAACTTGCTTGACTAATTTCAGGCAAAGGAGGGTCGGTCAAAAATGAGTTTTGAACCCTTAATTTATCACTTAAGCAAAGTGAAACCCATAATAGCATGTCAATAGAATTTTATAACATAAAATTGGTATTTCATTGAAAGGCTTCATAAATGCATAAACCCTAGGCTATTAGGGTTCTAAAACTTAAACCCTCAATGAATAGAATAATGACTTGCTTTATTAACAACCTGCCACTTCTTTTGCACCAATCTCACTAAATTGCAAATACCAACACCTAAATGATGAGAAATGGATATCAACCCTATGCTTTAATACTTCAACACTTTGATGAAATTCATGCCCTCAAAACTTATACACCAACCTCTTTATGTTGAATATCAAACTCGTGCTTTGATGCAACTTTGATGAAGATTATGCAAGTCCATGGTGAATAATTTAAACCCTTTGAAGCTTTAAGTCACTTAGGGTTTTCTCTACTAGCTCAAGACAAGTTCCTTAGATGTTTTTGGACCTTTGAAGCTCTGATGCTATGTCTTGATTACTCATCAACCAAAGCTAATGTAAGAAACCAATGCTAATGCAACAAATTGAAGCACCTTCATGAACAACATAAAATTTGAATGAATCAATGAAACTCTAATCTTTATCAATCTTTAGTAAATAAAGAGCAAGTTCCTTTTGAAGCATTGTTGTAACAACTCAACTTGTCAAGAAACACTGTCTAAGGGGTCTTAGTGTTATTTACCCTCAAATACACTCTATTAAGTAGATAAATAGCAGTGTGATCTGCTTCCTTCCAATGCATATCAGGTAAATCAACATTTTTCAACATAGTCCTAGCCATCTCTTGGATGGTCTAATTCTTCCTCTCCACAACCCCATTTTTCTAGGGGGTTCTAGGAGTAGAAAATTATTTCCTAATACCATGATCTTCACAAAACTTTTCAAATTCATTTGAAGTAAATTCACCTCCTCTATGTGACCTTAAGCATTTGATCTTGACATCTATTTCATTTTCAACTTTTTCTTTGAATAATTTAAACTTATCAAAATATTTTGATTTATCTCTTAGAAATGTAACCCAAGACGTTCAAGTGTAATCGTCTATAAGCAACATGAAATACCTTTCACCTTGTTGGCTCCTTGTTCTTGTAGGTTAGTGTGAATCAGCTCTAATGGCATTGTATTAGAGCACTACTTGCTCTTCAAACTTGTCTGTGTTTGCTTTCCCATTTAACACTCCATGTATAAAGTTTTTGTAGGCTTGGTTATCTTAGGCATATCTCTCACTGCATGAGAGGAATTGATCTTTACCATATTATCAATTTTTATGTGTCCCATCCTTTTCTGTCATAGCCAACGCTCTCTAGACTGATTCAATAAGCATATTCTTCCATTAGCCTCCTTTAGATGATATACATTCTCATTTGTCCTAGTTCCTTTTGCAAAAAATCTTTCAAACCCTCCCTTCCTAATTTCACATCTACTAGCATGAAATATAAGATTGTATCCTTTGTTTCACATTTGACTAACACTGAGAAGATTATGCTTCAAACCTTTAACATAGAGGACATCCTCAGTTCTGCTCTTTCCATTAATTGTTATAGCACCCTTTCTTCAAATTTGTGTTGACTCATCACCACCAAACTTAACAGCTCCACCATTAACCCTCTTAAGGCTAAAAAATGTTCTCTTGTCATGATTCATGTGGTTAGAACAACCACTATCAATCACTTAAGCATATGCTTCTTCCTTTGCATGAAAGGTAGTCCATACAACCATAGATCTTTCATTATTTGTGTCAGCCTGCAAAGTATTGAACTTCTTACTTTTTCCAATATCACCCTTTTTTGTCTTTTAGAGCCATGAATATGGTTTCATCATTTGAATCATTGTCCTCATATTCTGAATAAAAACTAATTTCCTTGGAATAGAAACCTCTTTTGAACTTATCCTTTTTGTTACTATCATTTGATTCTTTATAAGGACACTTGGATACAAAATAACCAATCCTTCCACAATTGAAACACTTGAAAGGTAACTTACCTTTGTATTTTTTGGTGTCTTTCTTCAATATTCTCACAAAGTTTGCTTCAATCTCATCAAATTCATCATCTTGATCAATTGCTTTATCTTCTATGTTTTTACTGGTTTTGAATGTTGCTTCCTTTTTTAGAACATCTTTATCAAATTCTCTCATTTCAAAGGTTGTGAGAGCACCAAATATTTCATATACATAGTACTTTTCCAAGTCTTGAGACTATTTAATAGCAGATATGTCATGACTATAAGCTTTAGGAAGAGATCTCAAAAATTTCTTCACAATCTCATCTTCTTTCACTTCTCAACCAAGACCTTTAATGCCAGTAATAACTTCATCCACCCAGAGCATATAACTTGTAATGTCTTCATCCTCTATCATCCTCAAGGTCTCAAATCTACTCTTGAAAATTTGCAACTTGGCTTGCTTTACTTTATTATCTCCTTCATATATCCTGCCAAGTTTTCCTTAGACATCCTTAGCAGAACTATAATTCATCACCTTCAAAATTTGTGAATCAGCCAACCCACTCAAGATAGCATTCTTAGCCTTTTAATTGTTCTCATTCAATCTAATTTTAGTTAGATATGTTGGAGGAGAAACAGGAGCAATGTAACCATCCTTGACATATTTCCAAACACCAAATCCCATAGAGTTTAGATGGCCTTCCATCATCAACTTCCAAAAGTTGTAATTTGTCCCATCAAACCTAGGACCTTTGTAAGCTCCATCATGTTCCATCTTGAACCTTTCCTCAAGTGGTTAACCTTCTTCATAGGAACTTGGCTCTAATACCAATTGTTGAATAGACTTGAAGACTAAGAGAGGGGGTGAATCAGTCTTTTCAAAACTCAAATCCTTCAATGAACTCAAACTTTTTTACCAAATTAAAAACTCTTAAATAGATCAGCAACAAAGAAAGGTATAGCAATTTATCTCCTTAACAAGGTCAGAAACCATCATAAATGAAAGATACAACAATTATACCCTTAACTAGATTAGTGAAAATGAAAACTTAAGAAAGGAATGCACATCCACAAGATAACACCAAATTTACGTGGAAAACCCAATGAGGGAAAAACACGATGAGAGTTAACTCACAATACATGAAGCTCACTACTTACAAAAGTTACAACAAGGCTCACTACCAAAAGACTTGAAAACTAAGGCTCACAACCTTAGGGAAAGATACAAAGGACTTGCAAACTGAAGCACACAACTCCAAAGCAAGATGAAATGACCTAATGAGATTCACTATCTTAGGGTAGGATACATAAATATTTAGAATTTAGAACACATTTCAACAATACACTCTGTTGACTGAGGCATTAAAGCACATTTGATCTATCTTCCACACACTTTCACACTTCTTTGCAAGATCTTCAATACAATCCACACTCTTCTCAACTTGCAAGTGATTTGATCTTCCATTTATATCTTCCACAAGATCACAAGACATCAATTAGGTCATCCAAAAAGAAGATAAACAATAATCTCAACAAATTAGCCACAAAACATCAATGTGATGCAAATAGGTCCTATCTAGAAGATAGAGTGGATCAAAAACAATCTTATTGCATCTTCCAATGTCATCCCAAACAATTCACATTTTGGCACACATCAACTCAAGTTGACAACAGGAAAACGTGTAGATGTAGTGTGAAGCATGTTAGAGTAATCATGCATTAGCTAATAATTAATTAATCTTTAATTAATTATTAGTATAATTTATTCTCATGCACTTAAGCTAAACTTAGGAGTTCTTTATTAAGTTAACTAAGTACGTTTCTATTAACTAAAGTGAGAAATTATTAGGGTTGCTCCTATATAGCACTCAACCCTCATTGTATTATCCATCTAGAGATTTACTCTCAAACCCTCAACCTTTGAGGAATTTTGTTTTCCTTGAAGATTATTGAGGTTCATTCTATAGCTTTTTCTTGTTGAGGAATATTACAAATATTGTTTGTAGATCTCTTGCATGGAAGGTGTCTTTGTTCATTGTTTGATCTTGTGGCTCGTGGTTTTGTGGATTTTGACAATTCAAACATGCTATTAGAGTGTGGATTCATCAAGCCCCTTCTTGATTTATGAGGTTTTTTCTTCAACAAGGGTTACAAGCTTCAAATCTAAATCCCCTTTGCTTTTTTTGTAAATTTTAGAGGTGGAATATTTTTAGGTGCATTTTGACATGAAAAGGACGTCACCGTTGGATTCAAAGTTGTTGAGAAAGTCATCTTTGGCTTTTGTTTCGCTTGATTTGTACTCATGATGTCAGATCTACGAGGGTTTGAAGCAGTTACTTTTTTCTTGGATCTAGAGGGTGGCTGCGATTTTGATGCATTTTGGTGTGAAAAGGACCTTGTTGTTGGATTCCAAAGGTCGATTCCACAAATTTTGACTATAAATTTTCCCTATTTCACCATTGGGAGCTTCTGAGGCAAAAAAAATTGTGTAGGGGCCCATAGGCCCATGTACAAATTCACGTGCATAGGTTTCAAAAAAAAATAAAAAACAAAGTGGGCATATTTTTAATAAATTTCATTTTTTTATTAAAAAGTGTATACTTGTTAAATTAAAAGGGGAGGAGTTTTCTTTAAGGGTATGTTGTACCCTATTGCCACGATAGCGGTTGTACAAGCCTATTAACAGTGGTTGTACAAGCCCACTGGAGGCGCTTTTTCTCTGGATCCTCTAATTTTTACCAACTGGACTGGTTTTTTTGGCGACAACCTGCTCAGTGTTTTTTCCAATGCTTTTTTGGCAACAACTTTAAAGAATATTTCGACCAAAGGAGGGGATATATTGGTGATCGGATTTTCCTGGGAACCTTTTTTTTCTAGTGAAATTTGTGAGCGATCAACTTTTTTCTAGGTGGTTAACATTTTTCAATGACATTTTTAGGTGGCCAAGTTTTTTTCTCGGGTACCAATTTTTTTCAATTGCAAAGAATATTCCAAGAATATTTGATGACATCAACATGATGTCATCCATATGGGCGTTGACCAAGGCCCCCTTTGACCCTTCTTTGGCCCTCAAGAGCATTTTTTTTCTTTTGGCCATAACTTGGGTGTACGATGTTGAATTTTGACAAACAAGATATTATCGGAAAGCTTGTTTCGCGCAATTTCTAGTGGTTTGGGTCTCATCACTCGATTTGGCTATTGGTGCATTCTACAACCTATTGAAGTCAGTGGTGTTGTTTTTCAGTCCCAAACTCATAATTTTTAACTAGTTTCTTTTTTTTTACGATTCTAGCGGCGTTGGAACCATCTTTCATAGCTCTTCAAAACCATCCATCCACTTATTCTAGATTGCTCACTAGGTACATTTTATTCAATATTTTGTGTTTTTACACTATGGTGAATTACTTGGATGTCTTAGCTCTTGGGAACTTTTTTTGTGTGGGATGACTCATTTTTTTTTTTTGATTAAGGAAAAAGTAGGTTTTGAAGGGGCCTCGAAACCCTTTAACAACAAGCAAGAGACAGATTTAGCAGTAAAAGTACCCAAGCAAGAAAACAAAACAAGACAGGAAGCTGCCAATAGAGAACATCAAAACCAGCCGAGAGGAAGCACCACAAAAGAACCTACAAAAAACTAGCAACAAACCCAAACTTAGGCCATATTCTTCAAGACCTCAACCACCTCTTGTTCTAGTTTGTTCATATTCTGTGTCGCTTACTTGATTTCCTGGATGTTAACTTGTGCCTTATCAGCTTTTCTCTTAAGGTTTGTTCTAGTTCTTTTACACAGTTCACCATAACCTTCCTGATTGTGTACTTTATCTACCTCCTCTTCTACAGCAGTCTTGTCCTGATAAGCATTCTCAAGACTATCCACCATCATATCCATGGCATTAGTTGTGGATTTTAAAATCTTATGGCTAGTATTCATCACCACCTGGATAGATCTTTTATATGCTTGATTTTTTCCTCCAAAGCAAGAAGCTTCTCATCATGATTACTCTTAAATTTCTCAAGATCTTCAACAGTTTTCTTAAGGAAATCCAACATATACTTCTTTTCTTCCTTAGTCCACAAGTCTGTGGTCTTCACTCTGTCTCTAGCAATGTTGTCGAGGGACTCATATTTTTCAAGTTTGTTGCTCATAGCCCTCTGTTTCAACTTAATT
Source organism: Sequoia sempervirens (assembly GCA_007258455.2). Taxonomy (NCBI): domain Eukaryota; kingdom Viridiplantae; phylum Streptophyta; class Pinopsida; order Cupressales; family Cupressaceae; genus Sequoia; species Sequoia sempervirens. The sequence continues at coordinate 374,886,003 of VDFB02105785.1, forward strand.
TCCTTAATCTCAAAAACACCCATCTCATCAATCTAAAAAAATCCACTGACCCATTACGAGCAATGGCCAGAATGTCCGCAGGAAACTCACGTTCTTCCTTAAAATAATGATCTTCAGCCCTGAGATCATCGGGAAAACAAGATCTATCCTCTCTATCAGTGGCAGGGTAGCTAGAACAATCAAACAAAGAGTATGTCTGAGAATCCTCAGTAACATGGGTTTTACCTTTCACCTTGGTCTTTGCTTCATCATAGCCGAGAGTTACAACCTTAGAACCAGCTTTAGGAAGACCAAGTTTAGAGGAGAATTGATGACTCATTTTTTGTTGTTCTATATGCATTTCAAGTATTCTATCCTATTTGGGCATTGTAGAATTTTTTTTCATGTGCATTATTATTCTTTAGATCTCTTGCGTTGAAGGTTTCCTTATTTATTGTTTGATCCTATGGCTCGTGGTTTTGTGGTTTTTCACAATTCTAATAAAGCAATAACTATTCAGCCCAAAAACATACTTCCAATTTAATTTTATCAGTTTGGTCCTAAACAAGATATTTCAAGACCCAAATACATCTTAGAACAACTTCATATGGTGATGCAAACCCTCAAGCACATAGCGCAAGCAAGATACCAAGCCCTAATGACTAGACATCCACAAATAACCCAGAGAACCAACTCAAACACAATGCAACATAAAAATAGATCAGCCACTAATGTGTGGATCACAAAGGGATGTTCCATGAACATCCAACAACACTTCTAGATACTTCTTTCATACTGCCATGCCACCAACAACCATCTTAGACCAAACAAGAACAAAATACTTCATCCTAGAAGCACATAAGACATAATAAAAAGATATAACATTATCAAAACATCTTGTGGACCACTTCAACACATCAAAATTGAACTAAGGAACTACACAAACACTAAGATCACATTCACCAAGTCATGAGAGTAGAAACTTCAATGCGAATAAATGTGGAGCATTTTTTGAACCAATCTAGACAACCAACATCACTTCCAACCTTTTGAAATTAACAGAAGCCTCCTAAACAACAATGGTGACCTAAAAATATAGGAGTACAACATTCATATAACACAAACTCTAAATCCCAGACCGTAAGACCATATCTTCAACAACGAAGGAATACGAAGCATTCTCCCAAACACTCTTCAACACAACTTCTTGGAATAGAAATTTTTCATCAACTTGCAAAGGCCAAAATAATTTGCAGCAACACTTACTTCCTCAAGAACAAAATAAGAGATCATACAACATACTATAGACCATCAACAACATCTCTTCACTATCAACATTACTTCTAATCCTCATCTTAATGCTTTTAATCCTCATCTTAATATGTCATCATGAAATTAACTCTGTTGACAACAACCAACCTCAATACTACTTTACTTGATATCAAACAAGCCATGAAATCCAATTGTGAACGTTAGCACCACATCATCATGAAGAAATGACAACCCAAACCAATTCCAAACAATAATGCAACAACCTTCCCAAGTGTTGGTAACTAATACCAACAATACAACCAATTGTTGACCTCACAAAAATCTCACAAAGTGTTGACATCAATGACAACCAACTCACCAAGTGTTGACATCAAGAACAACAAATTCCAACATTATCTTTGTATTTGTTTGTCTTAAATAATATGGACCAATTACATGAGTGATTTCTACCACCAAATATTTTTTTCCCATATCGAGGTTGAAATATTTTATTATTATTTTTATCTATTTTTTCCTATTCTCAATAGCATTTTGACCCTCTAATTGAGTTCCATTTGAATTATTTTTTAATTTATAGTAAAAATAATAAATAAATATAGACCATATTAGAATCAAAGAAAAATGTTAATCCTTGGGAATTGTGAATAAGTTGTATACTAGTGACTAAGTGTTTAGAGGAAAAAGAGTTGAAACCTTGCTATCCTAGGATATCTACCTAAAAGTGAAATAAGAATGTGAGAATGGAGAAATTGAATCATCTAAGTGTCCATATTTTTACCCTAGAAAACAACATGAAAATATTGATGCAAAATTAAATTTGATTGAGTAAAAAAATGAGTGTGTGAGCCAATGAAAACACATAAGCCAACAACACAACTAGATTATCGGAGATTGGTACTCTATAGCACATGCTCTAAACAATATTTTTGGTATTGGAGACATTGGAGACATTGGAGAATCCATGGATGACATAAATACATTCTTGGATAAGAAGCCATCAGAAAATGATAGGGTAAAATTTGAACATACCCCATTTAGATTTGAAACTAAAGTGTAATTAAAATATTTTGAAGGAAAATTTAATGTTGAGTTTCTAGATATATGGATTAACAAATGGAGGTATATTTAGAGAAAGAATCAAACCTTGGATAGTGTTAGCAACTAGGATTTGCCAAAATATACAAGAGAATGTTGAAGTGGAGAAGGTTAAAAGACCAAAAATCCAATCCACATCCCTAAAAAAGAAAATTGCTTCTAATTGGAACATTAAGACAAACATAGACAATGTTGATTTCACAAAATATCAGTAGAGAAGAATGTCTACTTGGTCACCTCCAAACACTAGTTGGTTCAAGATGATTTTTGATTGATCTTTCAAATGTAATTGTATTCATGCCATAGGAGGTGAAATTTTGAGAAACAATAATGGTGTACTAATAGTGGCTTTTTCTGAGATCTTATGTAATGCCTCTAGCATTTATATTATAATAGAATTGATTTTTGACTTATACTTGTTCATTGATATACTTTATATTATTACATCAAGGTGTTCTCAACATGTTATTTTTGCATTCACATCTAGATAATGGTGCATATTTCAAGATACTTGTGTTCTCCTTATGATTACAATTTAACATAGTTTTACTTGTTTTAATCTTTATTTATATGTATGGATATGTATATTATTCTTTTTGTGAATAGATGTTATCATGATTGAATGACATTTGGATGTATTTCTTTACATTTTATATGATGTTATACCCCATTGGGTGGTTATTCTATGTTTCAGATATTATATATGTTAGAAGTACACTAAATGTGTGACTTGATTGTGCAGGTACATGATTATCTTCCCACGTGAGAATACAAGTCTAGGTAATTTCTTAATATAGTTATTTTAGAGATGTCACATTGGATCTTTTTCATTGTTATTTATTGATCAATACTCAAGAAAAGTATAATATGTGTCATGTATGATCCAGTGTTAACCTAGATTTCAATCATAGGTAATTCTAGAGTTCATCCATGTTGTGAAGTTACCCTTAATTGTGATTTTAATTTATTAATTTAATTTCCCTTTTGCTTGTAATTTCATTTTCAAAAATTAATTGTGGTATTGTCTGTAGTGAAATGCTTTTGGAAAAAATCCATTGGATGAATTTAATTAGCTTCATTATAAAATGGAAAACAAGGAAGTAAAATAACTTTTTTAATTTATCATAAACTACATTATGGGAAAAATGAAAGAAAATTGGAAATAAAAGAAAATAAAAAATAAAAAAAAATCAAAAGGGGATAAAAGAAAACATATATAGACATTTTATTTCATTCTTTCTTTTGGAAGGAAAATAGCTCTCCAAAAAACCTCTCCTTGAAAATTTGAACTTGGTGGATTTTTCTCGCATTGGAGCATGGGAGCTTGGGATTGGAATTGGATTGGTTTCATCAAGAGGTTCTTGGATTGTGTTTGTGTTTTACTTCCCCAAATTTTGAGAAATTAAAAATAAATCAACAATTTCTTGTGTTTAAAATTTAGGTATTTCTCTTCCATTTCCTTGTTTCTTGAGTTCATTTAAGTTTTGAATTTCATTCTCACTCTTAAGGCACCAGAAGACTTCCTTTGTAGAGGGTGATCCCACAAAGTTGGTTTACAATTTCTAGGAGATTCTGATTTTTATTGAAATCACATATTTTTAGAAAATATAATGATTTAAGCCTTAAAAAGTTCCATTTAAAGCACTCCAATTGAAGAGGGTTTGATCAAACTACCTTAGATCAAACCCCATTGAATAGAACCTTGCTAGTTTTAAACCATACCTATAACGGAGTCTCCTTTACACCTATCAAAATGCTGATAAAAAACCATTTTTGATTTACCTTTTGGGGGATCAAATGAATTCATTTAAAATTTGTTTTTTGTAAGTATGTAGTCCTTATTATAAGCTTCCCAAAAAGTATAATTTTAAATAAATTTAATTTAATTATTATATTTATTTTTTATTTCTTGTGAAGGTTTTTCACGAAAATCAAGCTCTTTGTTTTGCATGTGGAAAAATAGAAGATTATCAAAAAAATAAAGAATTTCGATACATACAAAAAAAGTTGTGTTATACAGTCCACCTATTTCTGAATTGTAATTGGTCTGACTTCAAAACTTGATTAAGGAAAAAATATTCAATAAAACATTATGAAACCAATTGGAAGCACTAGATATTGTAGTTACAAATCTAAATTCGAAAAAATAGAATTTTACCCTTCATGGAAAAAAAAGTTGTGTTATACGGTGAGTGCCACTCCTTAAAAATGGTGTTTACTGAAAAAAACTAGTTTTTGAAGCAGATGGAAAAAGAAGTGCAATCTGATTCCAAAATTTTTGAAAAAATATATTTAGAATCTACAGACAAAATGTCACAAATAACTAGTTTGCATCATCTTCAAATTCCTCACTGTTTAGCCAGTATAGGTGCCCAAAAGTGAAGATTTGGTTAGAAAAAATCAGTTCAGTGTCCAGTTTGGCCAAAAATTGTAAACCAGTATTGTGGGATCATGCCCTAGATTTAATTTTTAGCAAATACAATAGATTTATTTATCTTTTTAAAAATTTTGAAAATATTAATTTCCCCCTCACTATGGAAAAATTTTCTCAAAATCCACGAAATGTGACTTTCACTTCATAGAATGGTTGTTTTGATTCTAGAATAAAAAGGGTTGTTTTGTTTTAAAAAAAATAGCAATAAAAAAATAGAAATTCAAGCTTTCATTAATGGAGTTTGAGGATATTTTATGGTTTTCTTAGAAAAATAAAATTAGAAATTTTTAATTTAGAATTGAGTTTGTATGAATTGGAATTAGAAAATCCTTGTCTCCTTAATGATTTTTTTATGTGATTTTTTTTTTAATGTTCATTTTTTATACTAAATGGTGTGCCTTGTCTTTCATGCGACACTAAAAATTGTGTTGAGTTTTTATGAAACTAGGATGGAGGTATCAGACAATAGTATGGGAGTGGCTCTCCAAAAATTATTGAGGTCTAAAGTGGCCCAAAGATATCTCATGTGAGTTTTCTTAATAAGCGATCCTTTAATTTTCATGGGGTAATTAAAATTAATGACTATTTTGATGAATAAGATATAGCTAGAGTGCCCATATATGCTTGGTAGGATTGTATAAGGCATGCCTATTTTGGTAGAATTGACCCTTATTGATTGGGCAACCACGTCTCTTGTGAGAGGTGTATTAAATCTTGCTTAGCCGGTACCATAGTTTATTTCAATGATACTCCCTACCTCCTATATAGGTTCTCATCCTTGTGGCTATTGGATTTTATATCCAATGATATTATCTATCCTTATCCATCAAATTTTGTTAGTTGAGTGATTCTTGGATGTGGTGTATGTCATGTGTATGCATCATGTTTGGCATGAGTGTAAGATTTACTCCCATGTGTTTGGTGTGGGTGTACTTATGGCCCATGTAATAATATCATAGCATGGTGGGTTGGACCTAAGGGTACCACATAACTGGGTGGCATGGAACCGCCTTTGGGTATTAAATGATCCATTGGAAGAACTCTTAGATTATGAGAAATATTGGAAAAGGCTACACAACTCATTTATTTCATTGTTGTTTTATCTTGTAAAAATACATATTGAAGGACATTGGATTCCTCCAATCAAATTGTCATAAATGATTGGAACCTCCTAAGTGGATGGATTGTAAATTGACCACCTAAGTGGTATTGGTGATTATATTGTTCTATTATGTATTAGTGTTGGTATCGAACACACATGTTTTTATTTATGCTCTTTACTATTATTGTGATGTTGGATAAAATATATTAGATAAAATATCCATTTGGGCTTAAAAATAAATGCAATTCTTAAGAACATGTAATTTGGAATATTAAAAACTAGCTTCCTTGTGTGTCTCTTAGTGTGTTGGGTGGGAGGACCCACCTCATTGAGGGATCATTTTGGATTCTCCTTGTGGCCTTGGCATAAATGGGAGGTGTGGGAAACTTTTCCCTTAATCCATCATCTCATTGGTCATGTTTTGGAGTCTCTTGATGACTCTCTAGACCTTAACAGTTGTCTCTTTCATGAGCTAGTGTGACTCAAAATTGGGTGTCTATGACCACCTCAATCTCCCAATCATTTTTATTGCTTCTAAGTCTTTTTTTTAAGTCTTTTTGTATCATAATTATTTTCTTTTTGTTCCATATCATTGTCTTAGGCCTATAAGTCTAGATGCAAGATTTGATTGGTGCATTGGCCATGACACTACCACAAGAATAGGACCCCCATGTTGAAAACATAGAATACTAAGAGGGGGGGTGAATCAATATTATTTTAAACCACTTAATCATTTAAACATCCATTCCACATAGCATATTCAATTTATAGAAGGAAAGGAAAGTATGAAAGCAACCATTAAAGCACATAACACATGAACACCAGATCTCTTACGTGGAAAACCCAAAATGGGAAAAACCACGGTGAGGATTAGCTCACAATATATTATAACTGGTTATAGTATATTATGGAAGTGCTCACTATAGGTGGACTCACTATCCAAGTGGACTCACTACCCACTGAAAGAAGAAAAGATAGAAGAGATTGTGGCACATAGCCAAGATTTGAACTACTACAGTTGCATCTAACATATGCATGAATTATAGTTTTGTTGAAGCTCAAAATATAGACTTTACACACTTATTTCTTATCCAAATTAGCTCTTTTCTCTACTTTGAATTCACCTTACTCTCATAATTCACATTAAATGTACATCACATCAGTTCTCTATGTCCAAAACATCAAAAAAGAACTTACACACACACACACACACAGATATATATATCTGCTTTATCCATAGACACTTACAACATCAATTAGGTCAGCCTAATTAGATGTATCATACCAATTATACCTTGTCAGCTCAATATACACACATACACACTTCACGCCATGAATCAAAACTTATAATAATTCAAAAATAGGTTGGCATGTACCCAAAATAGCTCCCACATAATGGATCAATACTTATTCAAACTCTGCAATACACAAGACTCATTAGATCAACACCAGTAATGACCTAATAACAAAAAAATTCAACTGTACATCCAGAATCAGACATGCGGACCTCCAAACTCTATGCCATTTAGAATACACTCTCTACTAACACCTATCAACATCTCCACAAAACAACAAATCTAGATTCCAATATGCAAAGAGGTGTTGATCTTCCAAAATATATGTACTAAACTAGAAACCACTTGTTTCTGCTAGACTGATATACAATTACTCATAAATTCAACATTGGGAGCCAAAATAATATGAAATTCTAGATTTAGGTTCCTCTATCATCCAACAAGATTATATAAAAAGCATAGAGCAAGATCTTATACAACATACCAATGCAAACCCAAAAACCAAATGTCTTGTACACATAGTTACTACTATTGACACTTAGTTAACTTCCATATCAACTACCTTCATCAGATCAAACCTTCTTGTAAATTCCCACCAGATTACCATCTTCGAACATGTTCAAGCTATAGAAATTGATCTACATGATGGTATTCATACTGGAATATAATTTTGACACCAATGACAATGCTAAACTACGTAACTATGCAACTTTTTCTCATCCCACATGCTCATGGTACCAACAAATGCATCAATGACAAACTCCTTATTCTTTAAACTGAAACATAATAATTAGTAGGTGTCTATAAAAATGGGGTGATTGGATATATGATGAACCTATCTTGTTTCATTAGGAAAAAGAGATCCCCAAAGGTAGGATTGACTTTCAACCCTTAGGTGGGTCAACCCTATTGGAGATCTTGGTTATTTTTCCTTTTATCACAACACAGGGTAAATATGCCTAAAATGCACTTTTGGGAGAAAAACTAAAAATGCTTAATGAACTCATCTATTTGAAAGCATAAAACAGTCAGAAACATCATACTTATGGCAGATATGAGAAGGGTACGATGATGTGTACCAGTCACCAAAAATTGTTGTGTCTTCCTTGGACATATTCACCCTACGATAAATGGACCCTGCTACAGTGATCGAAAATCTGATTTCACATTCCTCTGCTCCTAGATCTGCACTCTTGATTTCTTTGAATCTCGTTGTCAAAAAGTCAAAAATAAATTATGCAATATTTGTGTCTTGAAAACTTTGAAAACTTTGTAAAATTGTACTTTTGATCAATCTTCAATCCTTCTTCACCTACATATTTCCAAACATAAAGAGAGCGAAAAATTGTTTGCTTTTTGTGAATCTAGGGGTTTGCCTTGGTCAAACCCCATGTTGGTAATTAAACCTTGAAATGAAATAATGATAAAAACAAGGAATGATAAAAGGACACTAGCTTGTTGCAACTCACCAAACCCATTAATGGTTTCCCTTAGAGGACTGAAGTCTAACACATCTCTCCAAGGATTAGATCTTGCATGAAATGGCTTGATTAAATGTTCATCTTGATGCTTGAATGCTTGAAACCTACATCACAATGTTAGCTCCAAAAACATGCATAAATGTAAATAACTTTGACATGATGCTTAAGATATTGAATGTTTTGATTAGAGGTAAAAGACGAGTTTTGAAGGGGCCCAAAACCCTTTACAAAAAAGAGCAGCTGATAAAAAAAGATAACATTAAGCAGCAATCGGCCCGACGTCAACAAACCACCATCCAAAAAGAAGGAAACCACCCAACAACACTACATATTATTTAGAATCTCAATAGCTTCCATATCACTAGCAACCAACTTCTGTCCCTTATCCACAGTATTAGAAACCTCAATACCCGAGGCCGCAGCCTGATTTTTCATTCTATTTCTAGTTCTAACCCCCGACCCACCAGTTTTTACCTCACCAATCAAAACAGTACCTTTAGCAGCACCCTTATCAGCAGCATAATCCACATCCATCAGCTTACCCCCAGCAACAATAACATCAGTAGACACATTCTCCTTTCTCTTTTTAATAGTAATCACAGGGGAGATAGCCTTCATAGAGTCCAAAATAGCCAGGACCTTAGGGGCATCACCACCCTTCATCACAACATTCCAAATCTTATCAATTTTATCCTCAAGAGATAACATTCTTTCCTCCATATTCTATTTTAAATTGACGGTTTCCTCCGCCATAGTATTAGCAACAGTATTGAGACCATCCATCTTTGGAAAAAAGGGTCCTCGGCCTTACTAGAAACCCCTCTAATACAAACATTGGTTCTATTGATCTCATGAAAGAACCATTTAAAAAGTTTTAAAATCACATTAACACTATCGCGAGCAAAGCCCAACACATTAGATAAATCCTCCCTATCAAATTTTTCAATACGTTTTCCCACAACAACATCTTCCTCAAAAGAACTCACATGAACCTTTTTAGCAAAAACTTCCTTACCTTTACCAGTAGGGATAGGAGTCTTCATCCTGCGAATGGCACTAGCAATTTCCTCCACAACAACCTTCCTTTACAAAATCCTATCTACATCTGCTTTACTAGTTCCCACAACATATCTGCCACCCACCGCTCTTTCCTTATCATGCTTCTGCAACCCAATTTCAGCACTCAAAACATCCTCACCATAGATACCACCAACCAGGGAAAGAGGGAAACCCTTCTCTAGGAGTTGACCGACATTCAACACCCTTCTCTTCATGCTCCCCTCCTCAGGCTCCTGAACAAATCTGGTCGCTGGGGGAGGAGAAGAAGTTTCCCCATAAAGATCATTTTTATCCTTACCCCCTTAGAAGGAACATTCGCCACCATCTCATCACTGCAAGTCATATAGCGCGCCTTATCATCCATCTTCCTTTTCCTAGATTTACCCAGAACATGGGAAATGGGGCCCTCCTCAAAAGAGTTGTACGAATCTGGGACATAATCAACATCATTATCTCTATCAGACTCAAAAAAATTGTTTAAAATAAGCCTCCTCTTCTTCAGTTTCTTACAAGCCCTTTCCTCTCCCGAATCAGTCTCATAGCCCTCCCTTGGTCTAGCAAGATGCTCCTTTTGAGACACAAGAATGTTTTGCATATCATGAGCTTTAACATGTTCATAAATCAAGAGAATCAACCCTGTATGCAAAACAAGGTTTTTGGGATTTTTCCTATAATCTTTAATCCCTGAGTCCAGCTACATCAACAAATAGTAGGGAAAGGACACCCATTTCTTGTGCCAAAAATAGTTAAGTAGAAGAAAATGGTAATTTTTAATAGTCATGTACCTTCCTTCCAAGGTAAATGTTGATGTAGAAGACTGATAAATTTTCTCTTGAATGCTCTTGACAATAATATTTTCTCTTGTGAAAGTTGCCTTATTGCTAAATTTTTTGAATTGATAAAAGGCTAGGTATTTATAGGTATTTTCTAATTTCCTGATAATTAAAATTCAAAATTCCACAATTACAATTTGAATTTGATTCATGAAAATATGACCAAAAACATATTTAAAAATGGGGTCCTAAACTTAAGGAGGACCCATTCACCCTTGGGTGAATGGGTCCTAGTCCCTAAACTTGGGACACACATTTTCCAAGATGTGTAATTTGATGTTTGCAATCATTTAAAGTACATTATCCTTTCATAAAAAGAGATTAATTAGGCTTTTAAATACATAATTGGTCCAATTAGAGGCTTAATTAAGTCCAATTTATTAAGGGGGGGAAACAAAGTGAGAAAATGTAAAGGAGAAAAAATTTTGTCACTACATCAACAATCTCTCCCTTTTTCATTGATGGAAACATGCCTCAATTATATCCAAAATTATTTCTCCAACATTACTCTCACCCTTTGACATCAAGGGAAAAGGGTGCATACAACAATCTTCTCATATACCGGATCTCCCCCTGAAAGATATCTACATATATACAAGCTGAAAACTTTAACTTCCCCTAGGAGTGATCTCTAAGAAAAATTTGTAGTAGAAATCTTCCTTATACCTTCTGCATATGTGTACATAGAAATCTGAAACAATAACTAAAATGCATAAAAATAAAGGAAATGTATACACCCGGAGGAAGAGTTTGACTCTTGCAACTTTTCAAGATGGGCTTGACATTCTTGTTTTCCATCCTCCCAACTCTTCTTAGCTATACCAAGCATTATGCTTTGTGTCTCAAGCTCCATTAAGATTTCTTCACCTTCATCTGAAGTGTTGGATGCTAGATTTATCTTTAAAGCTTTATCAGCACTGATCAAGGCAATGGAAACAAGAATGAACTTGGAGTTCACCAGATCCCTGAGATTACCAAACTGCATAATGATCTTTTCTTTTTGCACTTGTAGTTGGAAGAATTTCTCATGAAACTTCTCAATTGCTAATCTTGTACTTCCATCTAGATCATGTGTCGAATCATAAGCACTAGAAGCTTTATCAATTTGGGACTTAATTGAGTCCATCTCATTTCTTATGCTTTCAGTAGATACGATCCATTTCATGCAAAACTGAAACAAAACTTTGGCTTCTGCCACACAAGCTTGTACACCCTCAAGATTTCCTTGAAATTTTTTGTGTGCACTGGCACACTTCTCTATTACATCTAACAATCTTTTCTTATCCACCTTCTTCTCTAACTCTTTTTTTATCTTCCATTTAAACCCAATAGCATACTCTTTAAAAGAATCAAACAAAAAAAATATATTTTCCATACTAAAGAGAGTTGTCAATGATAGCACTATGTATGGCTTCATGCAAAACCTTTACATCCTCATCTATCATTTCTTCACTCTTCTGATGTGTCTCTACAATTTCTTTCTGGGAAGATGTGTGGAAACATCTCCCAATTGAGGCTTGTGAAGAGGAAAAATCTTATCCATGTCCACATGCCCCTATTGCATAGGAAGTTGTAATAGTTGGGCAAGCACTACAAGCTAGAACTTAAGTTACATGATCAGCAAATTCTTTAAAGAATCTCTGAAGGAATCAGAGGATTCACCAGTATTCTTTACATCCTCTTCTATAGCCTTCTCCTTCAAGTCCTTTTCTTTATCATTAGTATCAACTGGTGTCTCCATTTCCTTCTTCTCCTCATTCCCAGATGCATTCTCATCCTTCTATCCATTATTCTTCTCTGCATCATCTTCACCGATAGCTTTTTCTTTGTTATTCAAAGGAGTAAATGTCTCTAGTTGGCCTTGAATTTTCTCAACATTTTTTTTAGATACTGAAGGAGTTCGATGATCTATGGAAGTATCCTCCTTTGAAATTTCTTCTCTAGTAGCTTCTTCTCCTTTAACATTTTCATCAACAAAAATTTATTCCACTTTCAGAAGACTATCATCCACATCATTTTGCACATCTTCTTCTACAACAGCATGATCATGTTGAGCACCATCATTTTGTGATTCCTCTGCAAAATTCACATTCGGAGTTGACATCTCACTATGCATTTCTTCTTTTCTCTTCAGAGTCATCCCTAATTTTTGAGCTAACTTTGCAACCTTCGCTATTGTCTCTTTTTGGATCCTTTCGTGATCATTTTGATCTCTACTTATGAGGCTAGTCACTCTTTTCTTAGTTCAAAACTCCTTGATCTACAATTTAGCCAATGTGGGGTTATTATCTATGTAGAGAGGTGAACCAATCTTTTCCAAAGAAAAAAAATTATCTTTGCTTCTTCCTCTGCAGCCTCTTGCCTCCTTGCAAATAGTACATCCCATAGATCTTTAGGCAACTACTTCTCAATATTCTACATATTAACTTCAAAAACAATAATGTATTTGACAAGTGCTTCTATAATGGTGTCTTTTTCCACCTCATCAACATCATTTTATAGCGTAGAAGTTTCTTCTAACATCTCATGATTAACAATAACATTAAACAAAGCATCAAGTTTCATAGGGCTATGTGCCCTTACTAAATTCTTCCTCTTTTTCTTTTTCTTATCTTTTGGTGTCTTCTTCTTGCTGGATTTTTCTTTATTTTCTCTCATTTCCATTTTGAATCCTTCTCCTTTTCAACCTCTGCTTCACTGTCTGTATTAATAACATCAAACCTTACCTTCTTTACAATAGCTTCACCTTGTGAAGCTTCTATTATCCTCTTCTAGATTAATTGTGGTCCTTCTTCATCATCATCATCCTAAAAATTTAATCCTAGATACTGCTCCCTTATTGCCTTTTTTTTTCACTCTCCTTCTCACTATGCTAGTTTGGTGTGCTTCCAGAGCATCCCTTTCCTTTTCAGGCCTCTTTTGTTGTTTAACCAGAGAGGTCTTCTTCATCGGAGTGCTTGCAAGCTCTTTTCTCTTCTCCCTTGAGGTAGGATTAGTCCCAGAGGACTTAGGAGCAACCAGAGGAGTGGTAGTTATTCTACTGGATCTCCTAACACTTGACGATCATCTTGGTGAGCCATTCTTAGCCTTTTCTTTCTCAACTTGATCTTTGGTAATCCCCATTGCTTCTGCAAATTGTGTAGTCATCTTATCAATTTTCTTCTTTATTTGTGATTTCCTTTGCTCCATATGCACCTCCATTAACATCTCATAGTTTCCATACCTCCCTTGAGTGGTATACCTAGGCTTTCTCAACATAAGATCAACCAAACCAACAACTTTATTCTCCTCAACTTCATATTCCAACTCTAGGATCCACATGGTCCTAGGCTCTACAACCTCCATTATGTAGCAATCTTAGTTTACTTTGAAAATTATATCATTCTTGTATTTCTCGACAACATTTTTCGGAATTCTTTGTCTTTCCTACGTCTTCTCTTGGAAAGTTTTGAAGAACCCATAGAGTGAATTCTTTTATGCATTTGTCTCCCAACCTTTGCAAATGATCTTTGATATGATGGGCTACAAGTCTATCCTCAGCCACATAATATTCTTTATTCTGAGGACTTTCAAAAAGTAGAATAGTAAAAAGATGATTAAAATTCCAAATTTGAAAGCATACTTAGATCCTTTTGTCTTATGTAGGTTCTCCAGAAGCTGCAACCTCATTAGTTCACATAGAACATAATCATCTCCCATATCAACCATCTCATATGCAATGTTGATGGCAGTTGCGGATACAAAATTCTCTCTATTAGAGAAGTATAGTCTGTATCCTATCATCATTGAAGCATACTTCATTGTCGGGTTCCTGATGACCTCCATGGTCAAGGCTCTCCTATCATAGTTTGCATCCGTTCTCTTCATGACAACCTCATTCTTCACAGACTTAAGTACCAGAGCTGGTCTGGTTGAGCACAAACCAATGACATCCCTAATAGCCTCTTTGTTTATCAGATGTGAAATATCCAACTAAAGGAATTTATCATGAATACGGCTCAAGGTGTATCTCACCCATTCATCTACATAGCAAAAGACATGAAACTTGGCCCAGACACTGAATTTCTTCTCCACCAAAACCTCAAATTCCAATTTCAACTCAAAATCATCTCCAATGAGTTCTTTGTACCACACCACTCAATTTCATATGATTATATTCTTCTAATTTGACATGAATAAATGCCCTAACATCTTTTGTGTGCAAAACTCCATGCGGGATGTGTGAAAATGCACCATTTGAATCATCCACCAATAATTTGTTAGGATGTCATTTGAATTTAGGGTGAGGATGATCTATAACCTCTACCACTTGTGGTGTATACATATTTGTAGTAAATTGAAAGTTCTTTTAGAAACCTAGGGAAAAAAGGAACTACAAATACCTTTTAAAACGCTTTTCAGTTAGGATTTTTCTTGCACTAAATCTCAATCACTTTGATCACTCCACTTTGCTCTTTGTTTGCTCTGCTCCTCTCAAATGCTCGTTTGCAAATGATTTTTGATCAAGTGAAATCACTTATAACCCTTTTTGAAATTGACCAAATTTTGCATTGAATGCTTCAGTTGATAAAGCTAGAAAACCCTAACTGTATGTATAGTCAACTTCAAATGGCCCACAAACTTTCACAACATGATTTTTTCCACCAGTTCTTTCTCTAGTTGGTCAAGAATATTGACCCACACCTCATATCCATGTGTTGAAGCATCAACACCATTTCTATGGCAAGGGATAGAGAATATTATTTTAATGCTCCCCCTAATCCAAAGCTCTCTTCTTAGTTTCCAGAGGAAACATCTGCACCAAATGTTGGTACAAACTCAGCCTTAACCTCTATCTCTTCCTTCTTTTTCCTAATATTTTCCATCTCTTTCTTCATCTCTACTAGATCAACCTTTTTCCTTGGATCATTCTTCTTTACTAGATTATCCTTCTTCATATTTCTACTTCTACAAAACTTAGAAATGTGTCCAGGTCTATTATGATTGTAGAATATGACATTCTTTTAAACTAGCTTACTTGCATTCATTCTAGATCTGCATTGATTAGCTTTATGTCCAAATCCATTGCATGTGTAATAGTAGCCATTAAAATATGGAAACCTAATACCATTGTTATAACCATTCATCATTTGACTTCTACATTCATTAGTATTATGACAAAACATCTTACATGTAAAAAACTGACCAGGAAAAGATGGAACATTCTAATTCATTTTTCTTCTACATTCCATAGCCTTATGTCCAAATTTATTGCAAGAATAACATAAACCATTAAAACTCCAAATTTATTGTGAGCTCCATTCACAAGCTTAAGTCTCTGGTTTTTGTGGAAAAAGGTAAGGACTCCCCTGCTGATAAGGATAGGATTAGCTCCTATAAGGAGGAAGATGCCCTGGGAAAAAGGGTTTTTAATATTGATAGAGATGATTTGTCTGATGTGCTTGGTACTGCTCGTGAGGGGTTCATTGTTCTCTTTAAGCTTTTTAAATGTTTTTTTTATGAACTCAATAAAACAAATGTCATAGTTAGGGGAATGGTTAACAACGATGATGGGTCCTCTATTCAGAATCAGATAGATGAGCTATTTGACTCATTAAACACTGTGACAGATATTGTTGTGGAGGAAACCCTCAAAATGAAGCAGAATATGGAAGGAAGAATCCCCATTCTTGAGGATCAAATGGGGAAAATTTGGGATTTTGTGATGAGAGGAGGGGAGGGTCATAAAATTGTTGGAAAATGAGTCTACTGTTGTTACTTCTCTTGTGGTTAGTGCTAAGAAGCGAAAAGATAGTGCTCATGATGTTGAGGTTGTTGTTGTTGGTAAGCAGATGGGGGAGGATGTTGTTGAAGGAAAGGGTGGTGAGAAAGGTATTGTTTTGATTTCAGAGATAAATACGAATGGTCCTGAAGCCAAGACTAGGAAAAAAACTAAAGCTCGGGGTGGTGCCTCTGGGAAGGATAGTTTTGATGATTTTGAAAATGCACAAAAAGCTATAGACTATGACGTGGAGGCGGCAAATATTCTGAAAAGCATGTAGGGTTGTTGGTTAGTCCTCCTTTTTGGCTTTTTCCTTTTGATGGGTCGTTGTTGTTTGTTTGTTTCTTGGCTTAATGTTGTTATCTTTTATTTCAACTGCTTTCTAATGTAAAGGGTTTCAGACCCCTTCAAAACCCATTTTTTACCTCTAATCAAAAACATAAACCATTAAAACATGGGTACCTTTGTGCATTTTGTTGTCTAATAAGTGGTCTTTTGACTTGATTCTTTTGATTTTGGACATGCTTTCCATTGCTCTTCTTTTCTTCAGTCTTCTTTCCAGGTTGATTTAGAGTTTGATTTGTCTTTGAGCTTTCTTTTTTCTCAAACCCTAATCTACCTTTGTCTTTAGATCATTTCTAATTTTTAATCATTTCACCAAGCTTTATAGAACTCATCTTAAATTTCTTCATGAATCTTTGCTTTCTCAAGATCTAATCTCAAGGTCACAACTTCTTCAAGTTTTGAACATTCTTCAAATTTTCTTTTCATTTTGGCACTCAGACATTCTTCAATTCTTTTTCCTTCTTCAACTTGCACTTTCAAACTGGTAATTGTCTCAATGGATTACTTCAACTTCTCATTGACTTCCTTATGTCTTTCTCTGAAATTCTTGATTTTTTCTCTCAACTTTCTAATATATTCATTTGCTTCTTTGACATTTTATTTCAAATCTTTATTCTCACTTTTAGTCCTTTCTAGATCTTCAAGGGCTACTCTAAGTTCTCCATTCATTTCAACCATGCAATCTTCTTTTGTAAACCCAACAACAGGTATCTCTTCTAGAGGAGTAGGAAATATTCTAGTAGCCATGTGTTCAACCTCCAAGATCTTCCCCAAGCAGTTAAGCTCCTTCCAAGGAACCTAGCTCTAATACCAACTGTTGAAAACCCGAAATACTAAGAGGGGGGTGAATCAATATTCTTTTAAACCACTTAAACATTTAAACAATCATTCCACATAGCATATTCAATTTATAAAAGGAAAGGAAATTATGAAAGCAACCACCAAAGCACATAACACATGAACACCAGATTTTTTACGTGTGAAACCCAAAATTGGAAAAACCACAATGAGGATTAGCTCATAATATAATATAACTAATTATAATATATCATAGAAGTGCTCGGTGTAGGTGGACTTAGTGCCAACTAAAAGAAGAAAATCTAGAAGAGATTGTGGCACACAACCAAGATTTGAATAGTTACAGTTGCATCTAACATATGCATGAATTGCAGTTTCATTGAAGCTCAAAATACATAATTTACACACTTCATTCTGATCTAAATTAGCTCTCTTCTATGCTCTGCATTCGCCTTACTCTCACAATTCACATCAATTGTACATAACATCACTTTTCTATGTCCAAAACACTGAAAAAGAACTTACATATATATATATATATCTGCTTTATCCACAAGCACTTACAACATCAATTAGGTCAACCTAATTAGATGTATCATACCAATTATACCTTTTCGGCTCAACATACATATACACACTCTGTGCCATGAATAAAAAATTATAATAATTCAAAAATAGGTTGTTATGCACCCAAAATAGCTCCTACATAACGGATCAATACTTATTCAAACTCTACAATACACAAGACTCATTAGGTCAGCACTGGTAATGACCTAGTAACAAAATTTTCCAATTGTACATCCACAATCAGACACGTGGACCTCCAAACTCTATGCCATTTGTAATAAACACTCTATTGACACCTACCAACATCTCCACAAAATTGCAAAGCCAAATTCCAATCCATGAAGAGGTGTGGATCTGCCAAAATATATGTATTGAATTGGAAACCACCTGTTACTACTAGATCGATATACTGTTACTCATAACTTCAACACCAGTAGCTAAAACAATATGAAATTATGGATTAAAAATTAATGCAACCATCTAAAATTCCTTCTAAGTCATACCAAGAATATATTCATAAGGCAATGCTAAAACAGTAAGCACTTAAAAAAACATACATCAAGCACATCACTCATAAGTAAGCGCATAAACTAAATCTCCCAACATATGAACATGGTTCTCTGACACCAAATGTGATGCACCATCATCATGGGATCTTGGGATTTGCAATGGATTTCTCTCATCAAGAGGTTCTTGGATTGTGTGTTTGTTTTGCTTCCCCAAATTTTAAGAAACTAAAAACAAATCAACAATTGCTTGTGTTTAAAATTTAGGTATTTATCTTCAATTTCCTTGTTTCTTGAGTTCATTTAAGTTTTGAATGCCATTCTCACTCTTAAGGCACCATAGGAATTCCTTCATAGATTTAATTTTAAGCAAATAAAATAGATTTATTTATCTTTTTTTAATTTTGAAAATATTAATTTTCCCCCCTCACTATGGCAAAATTTTCTCAAAATCCACGAAATGTGACTTTGACTTCATGGAATGGTTGTTTTGATTCTAGAATAAAAAGTGTGTTTTTTTTTATTTTTAAATAGCAATAAAAAAATAGAAATTCAAGCTTTCATTAATGGAGTTTGAGGATATTTTATGGTTTTCTTAGAAAAATAAAATTAGAAAATTCTAATTTAGAATTGAGTTTGTATGAATTAGAATTAGGGAATCCTTGTCTCCTTAATGAATTTTTTATGTGTTTTTTTTTTAATGTTCATTTTATATACTAAATGGTGTGCCTTTTCTTTCATGCGACACTAAAAATTGTGTTGAGTTGTTATGAAACTAGGATGGAGGTATTAGACAATAGTATGGGAGTGACTCTCCAAAAATTATTGAGGTCTAAAGTGGCCCAAAGATATCTCATGTGAGTATTTTAAATAAGTGATCATTTAATTGTCATGGGGTAATTAAAATTAATGACTATTTTGATGTATAAGATATAGTTAGAGTGCTCATGTATGCTTGGTATGATTGTATAAGGCATGCCTACTTTGGTAGAATTGATCCTTATTGATTGGGAAACCACATCTCTTGTGAGAGGTGTATTAAATCTTTCTTAGCCAGTACCATAGGTTATTTCAATGATACTCCCTACCTCCTCCATAGGATCTCATCCTTGTGGCTATTGGAGTTTATATTCAATGATATTATCTATCCTTATCCATCATATTTTGTTAGTTGAGTGATTCTTGGATGTGGTGTATGTCATGTGTATGCATCATGTTTGGCATAAGTGCAAGATTTACTCCCATGTGTTTGGTGTGAGTGTACTTATGGTCCATGTAATAATATCATATCATTGTGGGTTAGACCTAAGGGTACCACACAACTGGGTGGCATGGAACCAGCTTTGGGTATTAAATGATCCATTGGAAGAACTTTTAGATTATGAGAAATATTGGAAAAGGCTTCACAACTCATTTATTTCATTGTTGTTTTATCTTGTAAAAATACATATTGAAGGACATTTGATTCCTCCAATCAAATTGTCATAAATGATTGGAACCTCCTAAATGGATGGATTGTAAACCAACCACCTAATTGGTATTGGTGATTATATTGTTCTATTATGTATTAGTGTTGGTATTGAACACACATGTTTTTATTTATGCTCTTTACTATTATTGTGATGTTGGATAAAATAGATTAGATAAAATATCCATTTGGGCTTAAAAATAAATGTAATTCTTAAGAACATGTAATTTGGAATATCAAAAAATAGCTTCCCTGTGTGTCTCTTAGTGTGTTGGGTGGGAGGACCCACCTCATCGAGGGATCATTTTGGATTCTCCTTGTGGCCTTGGCATAAATGGGAGGTGTGGGAAACTTTTCCCTTAATCCCTCATCTCATTGGTCATGTTTTGGAGTCTCTTGATGACTCTCTAGCCCTTAACAGTTGTCTCCTTCATGAGCTAGTGTGACTCGAGATTGGGTGTCTATGACCACCTCAATCTCCCAATCATTTTCATTGTTTCTAAGTCTTTTTGTATCATAATTATTTTCTTTTTGTTCCGTATCATTTTCTTAGGCCTACAAGTCTAGATGCAAGATTTGATTGGCCCATTGGCCATGACACTACCACAAGAATAGGACCCTCATGTTGAACACCCAAAATACTAAAAGGGGGAGTGAATCGATATTCTTTTAAACCACTTAATTATTTAAAAAAATTGTAAGAGAGGGGGACCACCGCGTGCAAGACCCTAGGTCACAGAGGGTCAAGATGTGAGAGGCTACCCTAACTTACCTCAACTAAGTGCAATGTTTAGGGTTATGAGGATGAGAATGATGAGGACCACAATGTCCTATAACCACTCTGCAATCCTGAGTTCTAAGGTGGGGCTAGGCGAGTCGGTCTTCAGGTTCAACTCTGCATCTTAGGGAGCTCTCTATCCAAAGATGGAAGCACAGTATTTGGACGACAGCGTGGCGCATTGGCATCTCTAAAGTGCTTTGGCGTTCATACGACTAAACAACAACAGAGACAAGGTCAAACTTGCAAAAATGACTAACAGCCCAACTGACTAACTAAAGGGCTAGAATGACACTAGAAAATAAATAAATTATTCTCTAATGTTGTAAAGTAGAAATGAAAGAGTGACAAGGGCAAGTAGGATCTCACCTAGAAACTCGTTCTCCAACTAATCGTCCGAAGAGCACGTACTCCTACACACAAAACGAGGGAAAATGTTGGGTGGATGTATAGGGGCCTGCCTCAGTCAGACCCCCATTTAGGTGTTTCCACCTCCACGAACAGCCAAGGAAACGAGATAAAGAAGCAATAAACTAAAGATATTACAAAAACTACAATGCAGTACTATGCTACTCAACCAAGTGATAGAAGAGAGGAGAGGGAATCTTACCACCTCCACCAAGAGCACTCAAGGTTTCTTGGGGGAGAAATGAGAGGAACTCAAGCCTCTATTGCAATGGCGTGGTCCCAAATGTGCTCTACCGAAGTGATGAAGTGAATATTTTGCTGCAATGGTGTGCTTGAATGCTTAGAGTGAATGAGAATGGATGCAAAAGTGTGAGAATGGGAGCTAGAAGTGTGCAAGAATGAAGGTTTGATCTATTGAAGGGTTGAAATGCTTGTTGAAGGATTGAATATGAAGAAGGAATAAAATGGCCATATTCGATTCGGTCAGTCAAAGGAGGTGTTACTACTTCACTGCCAATGAGAAGAGTTACACCTCTTTTGGCTCAACCGTAGGAATCTGCCAGGGACGTAAGCACGTTGCGCGAACATTTGCACATCGCACGGGTGTCCCCAATAGAAACACCTCCACCGACGCTCAAAATAGGTGCCAAGTGGACCACCAACAACGAGCTTAAGTGGAATTAAGCCTTCAAACTTGGTTTTCTAAAGTGGATAAGGGAGAAAAATGGATTCGCATAGGGGATGCAAATTCACACTTATACATTTTTCCCCCACTTTAGTGAGCACAAGTACAGATGAGTGCTCGGTAAAGTAGATCAAGAAGAGTGTAGAGTTAGAAAAGTATACTTGAACCATCGAGGAAGCAATACTCAGTCTAGCATACCTGAAGGTGTAGGAAAAGAAAAGGACTCCAAAGCTACTCGGAACTATGAAGTTGGAAAAAACAAAGCGCCTTACAGGCCCATGGACCTACAAGGAGGAAACCCCCAAGATCTCTCTCATGAAGAAAGCCCCAAGGAAGCACCCTACAGGTTCTCGGTCCTACTGGGAAGGTATTCTCCATGAACTCAAGCATGAAGAATACCAAAGGAAGCACTCTATAGGCTCTCAATCCTATAGGGAAGGTATTCTCCACAAACTCAAGCATGAAGAACACCAAAGAAGTGCCCTACAGATTCTTGGTCCTACATGGGAGGTATTCTCCACGAACTCAAGCATGAAGAACATCTAAAGAAGCACCCTATAGGTTCTCGGTCCTGTAGGGGACCCACCCCCAAAATATCTCGCATGGAGGAAGCTCAAAGGAAAGCACCCTACAAGTTCTCAGTCTTGTAGGGAGGTATCCCCCAAGATCTCTCTCATGGAGGAACCTGAGAAAGCGGACTCCATAGAGTCAAGAAGCGGCAACACGTCTACCCGCAAATAGAACATGTCAAAAGCGGTCGGTCACACAGACAGTCAATGAGTAAAACTTTCAAAGCGGTCCCTCGGGAACCCTTCAAAAGGAGAGGGGTCCACTTAAGGGACGCGCTGTTTGAAAAGTAAGGTCTATTCAAGCTACCCCCAAGCTACACGCGAAAGAGTGAATGGAATGAGTCTAGTCGGGCTTTCCCCAGGCTAGACATGAAATAATTCCATTTAGAATAGAGGCTTTGAAAGAAGGGTCCCTTGGGGACACGTCATGAGGAAGAAGGGGGGTTCACTCAAGGGACACACAATTCAGAGTAGTCGCTCATCTTAGAGCGATTCATCATCAAGGAATCCTTTCGAAAGATGTTCACTTCATCAAGGAATTCGAAAGGAAGTACATTCCCCCACGTGAGGGGAAGTAAAAGTAGTTCCCACTTCGGAGGAAGGTCTTCAAGTCCTTTCTTTATGAACCTGTGATGAAGGAAACACATTTTGTTAAGGTTTTGTGTTGAGAATGTGAATCTAAGGTAAATTTTGTGAAGGCTTTCGAGAAAAAATTCATTGTCAACGAATTCGTTTTCTAAAAATTGAATTTTTAAATAAGAGCATTGTCACACATAGGAGGGAAAACTCAAGCAAAGAAGAGAGATTGATAAAGAGAAAGCAAAAGAGAAAATAAAAATGCAAACAAAAGGCACAAGGGGGTCTGGTTTAGCGAGGTTAGATTTTTCTGAGCTCATATAATAATAGGTAACCGTAATGCAAGATGAAAGATCATCAATCCCCAACCAGATCAGGAAGAATGCATGAAAAACAAAGTAAAAATAAAAAAATTGGGTCAACATGGAAGGGGAGCACAAATTTCCCCAACACTTTGCATTGTCCCCAATTTATCAAAAGTCAAGCACAAACATGGAAGAATGATGATACAAATAGAAGAAGGTTCATGACACAAAAACCACGCCTATATCCAAGCACCAACAGGGGTGACGAGGGTCATCCAAGCACACATAGCACGAGTATGGGGGAACACATCACAAAACACACACACACACACACACAAGATCAACAAAAGGGGCCTCCTCCTAACATTGATCATCCAAGAGGTCGTTTGCTTCCCAATCTAAATCCTCATAAGGGGAAGGAGGATGAGCCTGCAATAGTGGGATGTTAATAGGATGAGCATCTTTCCCTCTCGCAAAAAGGGCCAAGGAAGAAGGCCCCTCGAGGTCCTCTCTTTCGAGCTCTTGTGGAGTCAAGGTCAACGATTTCCTGAAGATTGTCGACAAGGTCAGGACCTTGTCCACGGAATTAAACATAAATCCCATAGGATCACCATGCATATTCTTAATGGATGAGGTAGGCTATGCCTAAGGTTCACCGCTAAGCTCGTAGAATGACTCAAGAGCGGTGACGAACTCAGGGGAAGTCAGGACTGGTTCTGTCACAAGGACAAAACAAGTCATCACAAGACCACATTGCAAAGGTGGACTCCTCTAACGTCCTTCGTTGCAAGAAGGACCAGCCTCCACCTCTTTCTTTGTTGGAGGAGATGAACTCCCCACAAACAAAGCTATGGGTGCAGAGGAAGAAATAATTGCAGCGGATACGACTAAGGTATTAACCATATCCATGAGCTTTGGGAAGGGCTGAATATCGAAAACGGTCATCAGTAAAGGCGGCTCCACTGAAGGAGCAATAAACACCTGTACCTATTTAGGGTTAGGCACATTCGTACTCGCAACGAAAGGCGGGAGCAGATCAAACTGAAGAGAAACAAAAGGAAGGGGGGAAGAAGATGTTGCAGGAGGTCCTGGAACAAGAGTGGTCGTTTCTTCCTCCTTTCTTTGTGAGGTGGCCTGCTCGGCCATTGTATCCTTTTGTTGACGCTTGCGTTCACATGCAAGGAAATTTCTATGGCTCTTGGAGTTAGAGACCAGAGTTTGTAAAGGGACAAGAGGTTCCTACTCAACCATAGGAATGTCCACTATGGTCATTTCAGGTGGAGGAACAAGTTCTTGTACTAGAGCAGGGGGAACAGGCTGAGGAGAAACAGGAGGAGTCGACTCAAGAGCCTCGGCGACGGGCCTCTTTCCGCTCATTTCCTTAGAAGTAGGCGCAATAGGAGGCCACGGATCAAATTCTCTACTAGAACCTTTCTTTCTGTAGTAGTATAATACCATGATCTAGGAAATTCATTAGGGAGATCTGTGATCCTAATCTTGGGCCTATGCCAAGGAGGGATCATTAGACTCAATGGGTAGCCATCGGGTCTACTCATCCAATACTCTTCCCAGGAAAGGGGAGAGGATGAGGTAGTCCAGGAAAAGGTCCCTTTTTCTTTACCTTTGCGAGAAGGAGAGGGAGTCGTCATAGGCTTGTCCTCTTTCTTCGGGGAAGAGGGAGCAGATGGTATAGCCTTCTCTTTGCCTTTGCAGGAAGGAGAAGGTGTTGGTGTGGACTTCTCCTTCTCTTTCGGAGAAGGAATAGTAGTCAGCGTGGGCTTCTTCTTCTCTTCCCGAGAAGAGGAGGCAACTAGTTGCTCTGTCACAGGAAGGGTCAGCTTTGGCTCCCCTTTGCCCCCAGTTTTATACTTCACATAGTTTTTGTAAAGTAGGTCCATCCTTGGAGGAAGCAGACCGACCAGGGAGGACCAGAAGTGATCCAATGAATATCCACCATGAGATACCAAGGGCTGATTTCTGGTGTCATGCACTACATGCACGACACCCTCATCAGAAAATTTTAAACATTTGTGGATAACGGAGGTGATACCATTCATGGAAGCTAACCAGGGAATGCCTAGCTTCACTCTGAATAGATCCGACTCTGGGATGAAATCGAAGACTATGTCAATAGTCCTAGGCCCAACCAGGATGGACAAACTAATCGATCCATAAGGTTTAAGATGCATACCGTCATGTGTACGGATGGTAGATTTTGTTTCTTTATATTTTTCCTTTTGCAGTGAATTCAATACTAATGTTTCTTCAGTAACAACATTCACACAGCTCGCGAGGTTTATCAAGACTCTTGTCACAATGTTACCATTGACATGAGCGGGAATGTAGAGAGGTGAAGGTTTTTTGTTCAAGCGTAAATCTTGTGATGTAAATGTAACATCCGGTGAACTGGGTGCGGGTGGAATAGTGGAAGTTACCTTGACCATGTTTACATAGGCCTCGGGTTGAGAAACAAAATCAATGGGATTGATAATCATGTTAGCAGAATGCGACAAAAAATGGGTTTGTGTATATCTGCAATTCATTATTAGCCTTCGCCACTTATTTGTTAGTATTTTGCTTGTTCCTATCGAGATGAATGGTACCGTCCTCGATGCGGTCTTGTATTTCATGACGCAACCGCATACAACATTCGGTATCATGTCCATTAACACGATGGTACTGACAATAAGTGCTCCCATCATACCAATTAGGGTAAGGTTCCCTAACAGGCTTAGGGGTCAGCAAAGTTATGATCTTATCCTTCAATAACTTTTGTAAGATGGAAGTATAAGATTCTGACAACTTTGTGAACTTCTAGTTGCATTTGAGGTCGTTGTCATCGACAATGGCTACTACATTCGCAACAAATTTTCCTTTCCCAGATATTGACACAATGGATTTTCCCTCATAATGGGAATGCGAAGAGGGTCCTCTGAACTGAGCAATTTTTTTTTGGTACTCCCGTAAAGCTACACACAAATGTGCGAAAGAAGGTTATTTCATAAGGGAGAACTTCTCTTTCCAAGGCCTTTGTAAGTTCCCTATGAATACCTTTTTGTATTAGAATCAGGCAGATGATATGAGATTTGTGAAAGAAGTGCTTGATAGCATGCTATAAAATCAGTAATCTTTTCATTATCTCCTTGCTTACATCAGATGAGATCTGAAAAGGTCATCTTCGGCCTGATGTTTGCTTGGAATTGTCTAAGGAACTGATTTACTAGTTGGTCAAATGAGAAAATAGAATTGTCAAGCAAGGAACAGTACCACGTGAGTGTTGTGTCCTTGAGAGATCAAGGGAACGGTTTAGCCATCAAGGCATCATGATGGAAGAAGTTCGTGCAAAGGTCATTAAAGATAGACACATGTGTCTATGGATCTCCCTTGCCACCAAACTTCTCAAATTTAGGGATCTCCATTCCCTTAGGGAGGGGAGTGATCAAGATGGCAACTGACAATGGGCTATGTCAGAAGAAAGGCTAGAAGATAGGTTGGGTAGAGGCCTGGGAAAGGCTCGCTAACTGGCTATGCATCTTACCCATGTTCTGAAGCAGAGTGTTCAGAATAGGGTCATTAGAAGATAGAGGGCCAAAGGAACCTCCTCCAGAACCACAACCAAGTCCACCTCCAGAACTGCCACCGGTGTGACTTCCACCAAAGCCACCGCCGCCAGTAGGGCCTCCGCCAGAACCACCGCCATGACCTCTGTCAGAATAGCCTCTACCAGCACCACCTCCACTATTGAATCCACCACCACTACCAAAGCCTCCACCACCTATTCCGCCAAAACCTCCACCACCAAAGGTGACAGAAGGGGTAAAGCTAAATCCCAAAGGGACCTTATTCACTTTGATAGTTTATGGTTGTTCAGGGATGGAACAGATACTAATAGAGGGGATCGTGTCAGACATGTAAATGGAAGTGGGAGGCATTGATACCCCTAACTGTCCCTCATGCTCTTCGAAGGTGACCCCTTGTGCAAAGCTAGGGTTGCTCGAAGGAACGCACGCTTCGGCAAGGCCAAGGAGACTACTTAGAAGCTCTATGCTTGTTCAATCTTTACCCATCATATGCTTTAATTCACTAACAACCCAAGTGGCCCTGGCCATCTTTGGGTTTCTTTCCAAATGGTTTTCCAAATCTCCCAACCCTTTAGCAAGGGCGGACACATATTCAGTAGGGATTTGAACAGCCTCATGCTCATCCACCGATGATGGCGTGGGAGACGCAGGAAGAGTGGGAACGTGATAGGTTTTGTCAGCAAATCCCATCTAATTCCTCAACAACTGCTCATGTGCAACCAAACTAACGGCAAGACCAAAGAAAAGGTCTGTAGAGAGACCAAGTGAGACCTTCGTCCTATCCATCGGGAGGTGTCATACACTTCTCCTCACGATATGCCCAGAAGTTGTGGATTGGGTTGTGATGCTCATAAACTTTCACATTACTCAAGAACACAACAATCATGAAATACACGAGGGAAGCCCCAACACCAATAGATGAACAGACGTTGGTTCACATCTGGTTCACCAAAAATGTAAGAGAGGGGGACCACCACATGCAAGACCCCAAGACACAGAGGGTCAAGATGCGAGAGGCTACCCTAAATTATCTCACCTAAGTGCAATGTTTAGGGTTATGAGGATGAGAATGATGAGGACCAATATGTCCTATAACCACTCTGAAATATTGAGTTCTAAGGTGGGGCTAGGTGAGTCAGTCTTCAAGTTCAACTTTGTGTCTTAGGGAGCTTTTTGTCCAAAGATGAAAGTGCGGTCTTTGGATGACAGCATGGCGCAATGGCGTCTCTAAAGTGCGCTGGTGTTCGTACGTCCAGACAACAACAGAGACAAGGTCAAACCTGCAAAAATGACTAATGGCCCAGATGACTAACTAAAGGGCCAGAATGACACTAGAAAATAAACAAAGTATTCTCTAATGTTGTAAAGTAGAAATGCAAGAGTGACAAGGGAAAGTAGGATCTCACCGAGAAACTCATTTTCCAGCTAATCCTTCGAAGAGCACGTACTCCTACACATAGAAAGAGGGAAAATTTTGGGTGGTTGTATAGGGGTCTGCCTCAGTCAGACCCCCGTTTAGGTGTTTCCACCTCCATAGATAGCCAAGGAAATGAGATAAAAAAGCAATAAAGTAAAGAGAATACAAACACTACAATGTAGTATTATGCTACTCAACCAAGTGATAGAGGAGAGGAGAGGGAAGATAACCACCTCCACCAAGAGAAATCATGGTTGCTTGGGGGATAAATCATGAGAAGAACTCAAGCTTCTACTGCAATGACATGGTCCCAAACGTGCTCTACCGAAGTGACGAAGTGAATATTTTGCTGCAATGGAGTGCTTGAATGCTTAGAGTGAGTGAGAATGGATTCAAAAGTGTGAGAATGGGAGTTTGAAGTGTGCAAGAATGAAGGCTTGATCTACTAAAGGGTTGAAATGATTGTTGAAGGACTGAATATGAAGAAGGAAAGAAGAAAACGACCATATTTGGGTCGGTTGGCCGAAGGAGGCGTTACTACTTTACTACCAATGCGAAGAGTAACACCTCTGCTAAATTTTCCAAGCACGCAAGCACGTCATGCGGACGTCTGTGTGTCGTGCGAGAGTCCCTGATAGAAATGCCTCCACCGATGCTCAAAACAGGTGCCAAGTGGACCGCCAACAGCGGGCTTAAGTGGAATTAAGCCTCCGAACTTGGTTTTCTAAAGTGGATAAGGGAAAAAATGGAATTTGCATAGGGGATGCAAATTCACACTTATACACATTCATTCCACATAGCATATTCAATTTATAGAAGGAAAGGAAAGTATGAAAGCAACCATTAAAGCACATAACACATGAACACCAGATCTCTTACATGGAAAACCCAAAATGGGAAAAACCACGGTGAGGATTAGCTCACAATATATCATAACTGGTTATAGTATATTATAGAAGTGCTCACTATAGGTGGACTCGCTATCCAAGTGGACTCACTACCCATTGAAAGAAGAAAAGATAGAAGAGATTGTGGCACACATCCAAGATTTTAACTACTACAGTTGCATCTAACATATGTATGAATTATAGTTTCATTGAAGCTCAAAATACAGACTTTACACACTTCATTCTAATTTGAATTAGCTCTTTGCTCTACTTTGCATTCACCTTACTCTCATAATTCACATTAACTGTACATCACATCAGTTCTCTATGTCCAAAACATCAAAAGATAACTTGCATATATATACCTACTTTATCCATAAACACTTACAACATCAATTAGGTCAGCCTAATTAGATGTATCATACCAATTATACCTTGTCGGCTCAACATACACACATACACACTTCACGCCATGAATCAAAACTTATAATAATTCAAAAATAGGTTGGAATGGACCCAAAATAGCTCCCACATAATGTATCAATACTTATTCAAACTCCGCAATACACAAGACTCATTAGGTCGGCACCAGTAAGACCTAATAACAAATTTTTCCAACTGTACATCCATAATCAGACATGCGAACCTCCAAACTCTATGCCATTTGGAATACACAATCTACTGACACCTATCAACATCTCCACAAAACAAAAAATCTAGATTCCAATATGCAAAGAGGTGTGGATCTGCCAAAATATATGTACTAAACTAGAAACCACCTATTTCTGCCAGACTGATATACTATTACTAATAAGTTCAATGCTAGGAGCCAAAATAATATGAAATTCTAGATTTAGGTTCCTCTATCATCCAACAAGATTACATAAAAAGCATAGAGCAAGATCTTATATAGTAGACCAATGCGAACCCAAAAACAAAATGTCTTGTACACAGAGTTACTCGTATTGACACTTAGTTAACTTCCATATCAACTGCCTTCATCAAATCAAACCTTCTTGCAAATTCCCACTGGATTACCATCTTTGAACATGTTCAAGCTATACATATTGATCTGCATGATGGTATTCATACTGGAATACAATGTTGACACCAACGACAAAACTAAACTACATAACTATGCAACTTTTGCTCATCCCACATGCTCATGGTACCAACAAATGCATCAATCACAAACTCCTAATTCTTCAAATTGAAACATAAGAAAAAGTAGGTGTTTATCAAAATGAGGTGATTGGATATATGATGCGCCTATCTTCCTTGTTTCATTAGGAAAAAGAAATCCCCAAAGGAAGGATTGAATTTCAACCCTTAGGTGAGTCAACCCTATTGAAGATCTTGGCTATTTTTCCTTTATGAAAACACGAGGTAAATATGCCTGAAATGTACTTTTGGGAGAAAAACTAAAAATGCTTAATGAACTCATCAATTTCAAAGCATAAAACAATCAGAAACATCAAACTTTTGGCAGATCTAAGAAGGGTAAGTTGATGTGTACCAGTCACCAAAAATTTTCAAGTGTCTTCCTGGGACAGATTCACCCTAGGGTAAATGGATCTTGCTATAGGGATCCAAAATCTGATTTCACAGTCTTTTGCTCATGGATCAGCACTCTTGGTTTCTTCGGATCTCACTGTTGAAAAGTTAGAAATAAATTTTGTAATATTTTTTGTCTTGACAACTTTGACAACTTTGTAAAATTGTACTTTTGATCAATCTTCAATCCTTCTTCACCTACATATTTGCAAACATAAAGAGAGGGAAAAACTATTTTCTTTTTGTGAATCTAGGGGTTTGCCTTGGCCAAACCCCATATTGGTAATTAAACCTTGAAATGAAATGATGATAAAAATAAGGAATGATGAAGGAACACTAGCTTGTTGCACCTCACCAAACCCATTAATGGTTTCCCTTAGAGGACTAAATTCTAACACATCTCTCCAAGGATTAGATCTTGCATGAAATGGCTTGATTAAATGTTGATCTTGATGAATGCTTGAAACCTACATCACAATGTTAGCTCCAAAACCATGCATAAATGCAAATAAATTTGGCATGATACTTAAGATCTTGAATGTTGATGTAGAAGACTAATAAATTTGCTCTTGAATGCTCTTGAAAATAAATTTTCTCTTGTGAAAGTTACCTTAATGCTAGATGTTTTGAATTGATAAAAAGACTAGGTACTTATAGGTATTTTCTAATTTCATAATAATTAAAATTCAAAATTTGACACTTACAATTTGAATTTGAGTCATGAAAATATGACCAAAAAAATATTTTAAAATGGGTTCCTAAACTTAAGGACTCATTCACCCTTTGGTGAATGCGACCTAGGCCCTAAACCTGGAACACACATTTTCCCAGCTATGTAATTTGATGTTTGCAATCATTTAATGTACATTCTCCTTTCATAAAAAGAGATTAATTAGGCTTTTAAATACATAATTGAGCCAATTAGAGGCTTAATTAAGTCCAATTTATTAAGGGGGGAAACAAAGTGAGAAAATGTACAGGAGTACATTTTCTGTCACTACATCAACAATCTCCCCCTTTGTCATTGATGGCAACATGCCTCAATTATATATGAAGCTATCTTTCCAACATTACTCTCCCCCTTTGACATCAAGGGAAAAGGGTGCAAACAACAATCTTCTCATATACCAGATCTCCCCCTGACAGATATCTACATATATACAAGCTGAAAACTTTAACTGACTACCCCTAGGAGTGCTCTCTAAGAAAAATTTGTAATAGAAATATGCCTTATACCTTCCACATATATGTACATAGAAATTTGAAACAATAACTAAAATGCATAAAAAGAAAAAAAAATGTATTCACCCAAAGGAAGAGTTTGACTCTTGCAACTATTCAAGATGGGCTTGGCATTCTTGTTTTTCATCCTCCCAACTCTTCTTAGCTATATCAAGCATCATGCTTTGTGTCTCAAGCTCCATTAAGAGTTCTTCACCTTCATCCAAAGTGTTGGATACCAGATTTATCTTTAAAGCTTTATCAGCACTCATCAAGGCACTAGAAATAGGTATGAACTTGGAGTTCACCAGATCCCTGAGATTACCAAACTGCAAAATGATCTTTTCTTTTTGCACTTGTAGTTGGAAGAATTGCTCATGCAATTTCTCAATTTCTAACCTTGTACTTCCATCCAGATCATGTGTCGAATCATAGGCACTGGAAGCTTTATCAATTTGGGACTCAATTGAGTCCATCTCATTTCTTATGCTTTCAATAGATACGATCCATTTCATGCAAAATTGAAACAAAACTTTGGCTTCCACCACACAAGCTTGTGCACATTGTGTGCACTAGCACACTTCTCTATTACATCTAACCATATTTTCTCATCCACCTTCTCTAACTCTTTTTTATCTTCCATTTAGACCCAGTAGCATACTCTTTAAAAGAATCAAGCAAAACAAATATATTTTACATACCAAAGAGAGTTGTCAATGACAGCACTAGGTATGGCTTCATGCGAAACCTTTACATCCTCATCTATCATTTCTTCACTCTTCTAATGTGTCTCTATGATATATTTCTGGGAAGATGCATTGAAAGCATCTCCCAATTGAGGTTTGTGAAGAGGCAAAATCTTATCCATGTCCACATGCCCCTATTGCATAGGAAGTTGTAATAGTTGGGCGAACACTACAGGCTAGAACTTAAGTTGCATGATTAGTAAATTCTTTAAATAATCTTCGAAGGAATCAGAGGATTCACCAGTATTCTTTACATCCTCTTCTACAGCCTTCTCCTTCAAGTCCTTTTCTTTATCATTAGTATCAACTGGTGTCTCCATTTCATTCTTCTCCTCATTCCCATATGCTTTCCCATCCTTCTATCCATTATTCTTCTCTGCATCATCTTCACCAATAGATGTTTCTTTGTTATTCGAAGGAGTGATTGTTCTTTGGTTGGCCTTGAATGTCCTTCTTCAACTTGCACTTTCAAACTAGTAATGGTCTCAATGGCTTGCTTCAACTGCTCATTGACTTCCTTATGTCTTTCTCTGAAATTCTTGATTTTTTCTCTCAACTTTCTGATATATTCATTTGCTTCTTTGAAATTTTCTTTTAGATATTTTTTCTCACTTTCAATCCTTTCTAGATCTTCAAGGGCTACTCTAAGTTCTCCATTCATTTCAACCATGCAATCTTCTTTTGTAAACCCAACAACAGGTATCTCTTATGGAGGAGTAGGAAATCTTCTAGTAGCCATGTATTCAACCTCCAAGATCTTCCCCAAGCAGTTAAGCTCCTTCCAAGGAACCTAGCTCTGATACCAATTGTTGAACACCTGAAATACTAAGAGGGGGGGTGAATCAATATTCTTTTAAACCACTTAAACATTTGAACATTCATTCCACATACCATATTCAATTTGTAGAAGGAAATTATGTAAGCAACCATCAAAGCACATAACACATGAACACCAGATTTCTTACATACAAAACCCAAAATTGGAAAAACCACAATGAGGATTAGCTCATAATATAATATAACCGATTATAATATATTATAAAATTGCTTAGTGGAAGTCTACTCACTGTCCAAGTGGAATCACTACCCACTGAAAGAAGAAAATCTAGAAGAGATTGTGGCAAACAACCAAGATTTGAACTATTACATTTGCATCTAATATATGCATGAATTGGAGTTTTATTGAAGCTCAAAATACATAATTTACACACTTCATTCTGATCTAAATTAGCTCTCTTCTATGCACTGCATTCGCCTTACTCTCACAATTCACATCAATTGTACATATCATTACTTTTCTATGTCTAAAATACCGAAAAAGAACCATATATATCCGCTTTATCCACAAACACTTACAACATCAATTAGGTCGGCCTAATTAGATGCATCATACCAACTATACCTTGTTGGCTCAACATAAATACATACACGCTTCATGCCATGAATCAAAACTTATAATAATTCAAAAATAGGTTGGTATGCACCCAAAATAGCTCCCACATAACAAATCAATACTTATTCATACTTTGCAGTACACAAGACTCATTAGGTCAACACCGATAATGACCTAATAACAAAATTTTCCAATTTTACATCCACAATCAGACACGCGGACCTCCAAACTCTATTCCATTTGGAATACACACTCTATTGACACGTACCAACATCTCCACAAAAGTGCAAAGCCAAATTCCAATCCATGAAGAGGTGTGGATTTGCCAAAATATATGTACTGAACTGGAAACCACCTGTTACTACCAGATCGATATACTATTAATCATAACTTCAACACTAGTAGCCAAAACAATATGAAATTCTAGATTTAGGTTCCTATATCATCCAACAAGATTATATCCAAAGCACAAAGCAAGATCTTATACAGCTGACTAATGCAGACCCAAAAACTGGATGTCTTGTACACAAAGTTACTAGTATTGACATTTAGTCAATTTCCATATCAACTGCCTTCACCGAATCAAACCTTATTGCAAATTTCCACTAGATTACCATCTTCAAACATGTTCAAGATATGCAAACTAATCGCGGTCTTTATAATGGAAAACAATTTTGACATCAATGACAAAACTAAACAGTGTAGTTGTAGAACTTGTTCTCATCCCACATGCCCATGTTGCCAACAAATGCATCAATGGCAAACTCCTTATTCTTCCAACACCCCATACAAGGAAAAGACTCCAACATATTTTAAGCAATTGATTACTAAAATATGACTCTAGCACTTAACTAGTAGACTCGTGCTAGTGTCCATTTAGTGTGTTAGTCTTCCACTTAGGTGCTAGTTTCCTTCGATTGTCTTTTCCTTTGGCCCACTATCATCTTTTTGTTAATCAAATAATTAGTACTTCCAAAAAAATTGAAAACTTTGTGAATGAAAATTTGTCCCCTTGGTATTGTGAGTCTTCAAATTTTTCTATCTCATTAATAGGTGCCATTATTGAAAATTTATGTCAATTTTTGCATTGGGAAATGTCTCATTGCATGAAATCAACCTATTGTTGCTTCTTGCGATGGGGATATTGTACCTCCCATTGTTGCCTTGTCTTGTAGGGGTCTAAAAACTATGCTAGAGGCCCCTTGTAAGGTTATATCCCTCTTGGGGGTTGTTTTCTAGTTTTATGTCAATAGTCTTCTACTTATGCCATATTGCTTTATAAATAGTGATTTTTTTTGTGGTTGACTCTATCATCATCTATATGACATTGTAGTGTTGTTATTAATTATGTGAATATTTTTTGTTAAAAAATGTTTGTTTTCCAAGCTAATATCGTATGGGTCCATGAAGGCACATCACATTTGGTGTCAGATAACCATATTCATATGTTGGGAGCTTTAGTTTATGTGCTTACTTATGAGTGGTGTTCTTGATGTATGTTTGTTTAAGTGCTTACTATTTTAGCATTGCATTATGACTATATTCTTGGTATGCCTTAGAAGGAATTTTAGATGGTTGCATTAATGTTTAATCCATAAAATACAATGGTTGTAAATGAAGGATTCCTCCTAAACTTCATGCCACTCATTAGAGTGGAAACTCGGAGTAGGTTTAAGAACGACCTAAGAATCCTCTTGGTGCCCTACAAGTTGTCAATCTCCTATTATATATTATGGAAAAATTAGGCCCTTGTTAGGATGTGTCTCATTTAGTGTATTATCATCTCTCTCAAGAAGGGAGAGTAGCCCTAGGTTGGAGAGAGAGAATTCTCTAGGATCCCTCATCATTCTAGAGTGGAGGAGATACCCATTTAAGAGCCACCCTATGGAGGGGATAGGCAAGTGGTGGATGTGGACAATATTTTGGTAGGGAACATGAGAGATCTTATTTGATCCCATCCACCCAAATTTAAGGGTTCATAAGGGGGTTTTGAGGCAGAAAATTAACCTTTGGATTTGGATTTTCGTTTCATGATGCAACCCTATGGTAGTAATACCAAATCTTGGTGTGTCATGATGAACTTGTGAGGATTTTCTTCCATATGTGGTGCTAGGAGGAGTAAAAGCATCATCTAGAAATTGTCACCATCTCATGCAAGAATTTACTTGAGATATTATATCCATGTTACCTTTCATATCATTAAAGGTAAATATGTGCTAATGATTTCCACAAGCTACATAAGCTTAGCATGACAGTTGATTAGTATGAGAACTATTTATTTGTTCTTATGCAATATGCGAGCTCAACCAAGGATGGGGGGACATTAGTTCAATATTTTATGAGAGGCTTGAATGATTAAACCAATGGTCATGCTCAAATTTTTGAGTTGAGGATCTTGTAGGTCACCATGGAAAATGTTATGGTTATTAAGGAGATTTTGGCTAGAGGGTTTGGTGGTCATATTGGAGTCCAAGTAGTGAGTCCACTACCATCAAGTTCTAGTGTGTAAGGTTCTCAACCTCAACCCATATGGTTTTCTAGGGCGTCTTCAATGCCTTTCAAACCTATTCAATAGTAGCAACAGTAGAGGTAGAGGCCCTTGTAGGTCTCTTAGAGTGGAAGGGGTTCTATTGGGAATTCTTTTATAGAATTAAACAAGAGGCATAATAGGGAAACTCAGTTTAGGTGACTAGTCTAGATTGATCAACCTTGCTTTAGTCACTCAATTTTCCTATAGTCAAGTACATTTGTATCAAAACATACTCAAGTTATGGGAGCATACTTCACATGTGGCCAGTAGGACCACTTTACAAGTTCTTTTCCTCAAATGTCTGCAATAGTGGGTGGGGAAAGGCTTGCAACTTCAAAGTTGATAGTGGGAGATGTTGGTAGGTCCGACAAGTTATTTACAACAATGGATAACCATCAAGATAAGCATCAAGGTATATTCATTGATACATCTAGTGTGTTGGATGGAGTTTGTGTTTCATATTATTTAATTCTAGTGCTTCAAATTCTTTTATTTCCCAATCCCTTGTAGAACATTATCAACTAATGGTAGTGAGGCAGAATGATAGCTAGTAGGTAAGTTAGCTAGTGATACTAAGTTGGATATGGACTCCCTTGTGTGTTTTTGTGTTGTATTTAAGCACCTTCACCACCATTATCAATCTACGTATCCTACCATTGGGATCCTATACGATTGTTTTGGGTATGGGTTGGTTAGAGGCTCACCAAGCGTGCATCAATTTCTAATGTAATTTGATTGTGTGTGTTAATGGCCTTGGTCAGCAAGTGGGGTTATTTTTGGTTTAGAGTCCCATATATCTTCACATGATTTTAGCCATATAGTTGAAACAAAGCATGCAAAAGGGTTGTCAGTTGTTTGTGATTTCTATTAGTGATCTCTCCAAAGGGTGATTTCCATGAGGTATCTTCATGATCATCCCCTCAAAGAGTTTGTTGATGTTTTTAAAGTGATAACCCAAGTGTACCACCAAATTTGGATATAGATTTTTGTATCGACCCTGTTCTTAGAGCATAACCCATTTCTCCTACACCATATCACATGACCACTTAAGAGGTTAGTGAGATTTAGCCGAAGTTAGAGGAATTGTTGGTGAAGGGGAAAATTTATCCTATGGTTTTCCCCTGGAGTGCACCGGTCATATTCATGAAAGGATGTGTCTCTTCATTGTGCATTAATTACTAGTAGTTTAATAAGGTGATGCTAAGAAACAGATATCCGTTGCCAAGGATTGATGACTTGTTTGACCAAATGAAGGGATCCAAAGTATTCTATAAGATTGAATTGAAGTTGGAATACCATCAAATTCGTATTCATGAGGTAGATATTCATCAAACAACATTTTTTACTCACTATGGACGCTATAAGTTTATGGTGTTTCCATTCGAGTTGATGAATTCCCCCTCACTATTCATGAGTTTGATGAATGGTGTATTTCATACCTAACTCAATTGATTTTTCCTAGTATTTTGGATGAAATTTTGATATATTTTAGGATAGTACAAGTGCATGAGTGTCATGTCCCCATCCTAGTCAGCACAGCTGGTGACGAGGTTAGCCTATCATTTGATCCTCGTAGGCTGACAGGAGTGTTCAGAGGATCCTTTTTGGCAGTTGCTCAGTGTTGGTAGAATTGCATTCAGGATGGGCTTTTCGCAGAATCTTCCGAGAGAGCTTTTCAGAGAACTTTCTATTTTTAGAAAGTTAGGTCAGACGGGGCTATTGGGCACAGTGCGTGATTTAGCTCGATTCGAATTAATTGTTTGATTTGACGGAGAAATAAGGAGTAATTACTGAGTTATTAAATATTTAATAATTTGACTTTATTATAAAGTCACTTTATTGAAATATTAAAATATTTAATTATTTGGCTAAGTTATAAAGTATTTAATTATACTTTATATTATATTATTAAAATGTGATTTAATGAGTATTTAATGCTCATTAAAAAGGGACGCCAATAATTAAATAAATTCTCCTAAGTCCAAAGTGAAAATTAAATCATTAATTTAAATGATTATTTTAATGGAGAATTAGGTCGAACTTTTCAAAGAAGAATATATTGTTCTTCCCAAGGCAAAATCGAACTATCAAGTTTATTATTCAATTTTGTCTTCTGAGCATCTGAGCTTTCGAGTTTGCAAACCCTAGGGTTTCTGGCAAACATCGTTTCTAGAGAACGTAACCTCTTCAGAGATCAGGCATACTGAGGCTATGAGATACCAGCTGAAGATTGCACTTGGTGATTTCATCCAGAAGTCACAGATTGAGCTTAATCTTTTAGTCAGACAGAGATTCATCAGCATACAGCAGAGATCATTTATCTAGCAGTCAAGGCGCACTTTCCAGAGGACATTCATTTGAGATTGGGCACAATTTCCAAAGGCCGTACATTATTCATTATTGCTGCAGACAGTCCGTACACCTGTACTTTCAGGCCGTACTTGTCAACCTTCTGAGGAAACGCCTTCATTCTCTGTTTTTTTGGTGACTCCACATTGGGGCGCTTGGTATTCTGGAACATTTGCATTTGAGATTTAAGCCGGAGGAGATCCTTATTAATTTCTGGCCGTACTATCACCAGCTACAGCAGCCGCCATTAAAATATCAGGTTTTTATTTAAAAATTTCATGTATTGTTTCCTACCTTCAGTTTTGGCGTTGTAAATGCTCTGGGAATTGAATATAATGATGCGCCTTGGTTCTTGAGCAAGTTTTGAAACGTTTAATGCCTTTATATATTTTTTATGAATTTTTCAAGCAATTCTAGAAAAATCGCAAATTTCACTTTTGTATGTTAAAACCCTCAAAAACACAAAAAAATCAAAAATTTGCAAAAACGCTACAAAAACAGTTAGGGATCCAATTTGAGAACCACCAAGGTTCTGACAATGAGGTCCACTTGTGCTAGGTTCTTCAATGTTTTCATGAACATTAATTTTTTGGAAACTTGTCTAAATGTAAGTTATTCCAATTGGAGGTGAGGAATTTGGGTCATATTATATTTGGTGAGGGTATCTCAGTAGACCCCTAAAATATTCATTCCATTGTGGATTGGCTAGGGCCCTCAATTGTCTCTGAGGTTTGTAGCTTCACATGCTTGGCAAGGTATTATTGTTGTTTTGTTAGAGAATCGTCTAGAGTGGATCATACTACCACTTATCTTTAGAGGAAACAAAATAGGTTTGGTCAAAAAATTATGAGTCAACCTTTTAGGTTCTTAGGGAATGGTTGACCAATGTACCTATCCTAGCAATGCCCAGTCCAATAG
Source organism: Sequoia sempervirens (assembly GCA_007258455.2). Lineage (NCBI taxonomy): Eukaryota > Viridiplantae > Streptophyta > Pinopsida > Cupressales > Cupressaceae > Sequoia > Sequoia sempervirens. Next base: position 374,925,915 of record VDFB02105785.1, read on the forward strand.
TATACTTTTGGTTTGTTCCAACACATCATTGGATGGCTTGTGGTGGTCTATATGGAGGAGTGCCAATTGATTCCATATTAGTCACAAAATATCAAGGATCATGAGTTAAATTACCCCACCCAATATATACACACACACACACTTAGTTGAATTTGAATTCCCATTAGCATCATTGGATGGAATTTTCTTGTAAGTATGAATTTGATGTTTATTACATCAAAGTGAAGGATAATGTGGCCATTGATGCCTTCAGAAGGATACATCATGAGATATCATCTTTGACCATAAGCATGGATATTTGGAGTCATATTTTGGTGGAATTCTTGGGGGATTCATTGTATCGAGAGGTGAGAGTAATGATAGATTCCTTGATAGCCCTTGTGGGAAATTTTTTAGGCTATTCATTGGATTTAGATGGGCTACTATGACATCTTAGTCATATTTTTGTCATGGTTCCTAGAGATTTTCATATTATAGTACGTCATGCCCCATAATAATCACATCTAAGTGCTAAGAAGATGCATGCCAATCTTAGATTATTACATCATTAGGCATGGATGAGACAAGATGTTATCAATTTTGTGGCTAGGTGCCTAGAGTGTCAACAAGTGAGGATAAAGCTTCAACACTTATCATGTCTCTTGTAGTCACATGTCATTCTCAAGTGGAAATGGGATATGATTTCCTTAGATTTCATCATTGGGATACCTATGCCCTCTCATTGTCATGATGCCATCATGGTGACGGTAGAAAATTTGACCAATATTTCTCATTTTTTCTTTTGAGATCTTCATATAGTGCAACATCTATGAAACATGTGTTTATGGAGGATATTGTATGGTTGTATGGAGAACTTCACATGATCATATCTAAGTGAGATATAATATTTAAATCCACATTGTGGATATCCTAATGACATGATTTCAATGCCTAGCTTAATTTTAGTTGCACCTACCATCTTGAGATAGATGGATAGATGGAGAGCATGAACCACATGTATGTCATGGATCAACAATCCAAATCAAAATAGTATTTGTAACTTTTGAATTTTTCTAATAATAATGGGTATCATAGTTCTCTTAGTATGACACCATTTTTATGGCCAACCTTGTCAAACCTCATTGAGTTGGGATAGATTGGAGGACTATGATATTTTAGTTCCTAAAATTATCTAGGTTATGGAGTAGCAGGTGGTTCGAATTAGGGAGTATTTTTGGACTACCTGTAATTGTCAAAAAAAGTGTGTTGATGCTAAGATATTGGATTGACACTTCTTAGTGGGTGATTGTGTATTTTTTAGAGTGTGACCATGTAAGATCCCAATCCATTATGGAAAAGGTTTTAAGCTTGCACTAATTTTTTTTGGATCCTTTGAGATCCTCGAGAAGATTGGTTGTATCACCTGTTGCCTTACCTTGTCCCCGTTTCCTAATCGTTCATGCATCCATAACATGTTTCACATGTCAATTCTTGAGCAGTATATTTTGGATGTGACCCATGTTATTGATTGGGGTGCCATGTAGGTCAAGGATAATATGTAGATTTCTTTGGAGCTTGTGCACATTCTACAACATCATAAGTTGGAAATTTGAGGATGGGATCTAGATCAGTAAGGGTCCAGTGGAACCTAGTTGAAGAGACTTTGGTGACTCAGTAAGATGCAACATAATTGAGAGTTATTTATCCCCATATTTTTGTAGGCTTCCAAGAGTAACCCTATTCCTAGTGGGGGAGAATCTAATGTCTCTAGAATTTGCATTTTGAGAGTATTAATTTTGGACTTAGAATTATTGATTGATATACTTTATATATATTGTTTATATTATTGCGTCGAAGTGTTCTACAAATGTTGTTTTTTATTGGCACCTTGAATATGGTCATATTTTGAGATAATTGTGTTATCATTATGGTTATTCTTTAATATTAGCTTATTTATTTCCATATTTATTTCTAAATATATGGATGTGTATTATTCTTGTTGTGAATAAAGGTTTTCATGATTGTATGACATTTGAATGCTTGTTTTACATGTTATATGATGTGTGTACCGGATTAGGTGGTTATGTGGTGCTTCGACAATTATATATGTTGTAGGTAATTTTCACGTGTGACTTGAGCGTGTAAGTACATGATTATCTCCCCAAATAAGTGTACAAATTTGGGTAATTTCATTAATAGTGATTATTTCAAAAATGTCACATTTGGTCCTTTTCATTGTTCTTTATAGATCATACTCAAATCGAGTTCAATATGTGTCATATATGATCCTATGTTAACCCAAATCTGAACCAAAGCTGACTTTAGAGTCCATTTGTGTTATGAAGTTACCCAAATTTGTGTTTTTAATTTAATCGTTCTTTTTAGACTACAGGAATCAAAATCGAGGTTTAATTTACCTTTTATTCGTTATATTGTTTTGAGGAATTGTTTTTGGTATTTTATCTAGTGAAATAGTTTTGGGAAATATTCCATTGAATGAATTTAATTAGCTTCATTTTAAAATTGTTAGCAAGGAAGTGAAGAAATTAGTAAATAGAAAAAAATCAAAATGGGAAAAAAGAAAAGAACTTAGGCATTTTATCTCATTATTGCTTTTGGAAGGAAAATAACTCTCTAAAAACCCTCTCCTTGAAAATTTAAATTTGGTGGATTTTTCTTTCCTTTGATTATGGGAGCTTGGAATAGGTATTGGATTGTATTCATCAAAAGGTTCTTAGATTTTGTGTGTTCTTCCTCAAATTGTGAGAAATTAAAAATAAATCAACAATCATTTGTGCTTCAAATTGAGGTATTTCTCTTCCATTTGTTTCTTTTTCTAGTTCATTTGAGTTTTGGATGCCATGCTCACGCTTAAGGTAGCATAGGACTTTCTTTATAGATTTAATTTTGAAAAAATAAAGTAGGTTTATTTATCTTCTTGAATTTTTAGTATCAATTATGTGCCCTCACTACGGAATTTTTTTCTCAAAATTCTCGAGATTTGTAATTTTGAATTTATGGAATGGTTGTCATTCATTCTAGAATCAAAAGAATGTGTTATATATATATATAGCAATAAAAAAATTAACTCAAGCTTTCATTAATAGAGGTTGACGCTATTTTATGGTTTTCTTAGAAAAAATAAAATTAAAAAATTTGAATATAGAATTGAGTTTGAATGAATTGGAAAGAGAGAATTCATGTCTCCACAATGAATTTTTAATGTGAATGTTTTAAAATAAAGTTCAATTTTTGGTACCAAATTATGTGCCCTTTTCTCTATGCCACACTCAAAATTGTGTTAGAGTTGTGACGAACCTAGGGTGGAGATATTAGAGAGTAGTATGAAAGTGGCCCTTAACATTTACTAGAGTCAAAAGTTACCTAAAGATATCTCATGTGAGAGTTTCTTTAATAAGTGATCATTTTACTTTCATGGGGTAATTAAAATAAACCAATATGTTAATGCCTAAGACATAGCCAAAGAACTCGTATAGGCCCGGTATCAGTGTATAAGAAATGTGTTGGAAGATTAAGGAGTTTGTCATTGATATGCTTGTTGGAAACATGAGTATAAGATGTACAGTGTGCAGATACAGTGTTGTCATTGATGTAAACATTGTGGTTTGAGAGGTCTACTTCGATGATCAGTTGATCTGGTGCATATGTGTTTGAGATGATGGCAATCCAATATAGAGATGCAGTTGTTTTGCTCTAGTACAAAACAGTTGAGTTGTAGAATTGGCTAAGTGTCAGAACACAGATTTCTATGTACAAAGCACCAGTTTTTTGGTCTACATTGATTCGTCCTAAAGTATCTTGATTTGCAATTCTAAGACATTTTTTTAAAATATCAAGAGAGTCTAAATCCAAAGTTTCATGTTGTTTCAACCTCCGATGCAAAAGTTATGAATGACAACAGTATATCAAGTTTGCCAGTGACAATGTTTTTCAGTTTGGAGTACTTGTTTTGATTAGTCTGCATCTCATTGTGGAAGAATATTTGGTCTTGCGGATTTGTAGAAGTGTTTGCAGGTGTTAGAAGGGTGAGTATTCCAAGTGGTGTGGTGTTTGGAGGTCTGTGTATCGGTTTGAGGATGATCAGTTGGTGAATTTTGATTTTAGGTCACCAACGGTGCCGACCTAATATGTTTGAGGTTGTGCAGAGTTTAAATAAGTATTGATTCGTTATGTGGGAGCTATTATAGGTCCATCCTGACCTATCTGATGCATTACAAGTTTTTGAATTAAGGCGTGAAGTGTGTGTTTTTTATCTTGAGCTAACAAGTTAGTGTTTTGAATGGTACATCTAATTAGGCCGACCTAATTGTTGTTGTAGGTTCTTGCGAATGTAATGGGTATAAGTAGATATTTTTGGTGTTCAATGTTTACTAGGCTGAGTGTGTGAATTCCTAAGCAGAGCATATGAATGTGATACAAATGCAAAGTAGAGCAGAGTGTTAGAGGAGAGTATCATGAAGTGTATTGATTTTGTATATTAAGTTTCAGTGGAACTGTATTTCCTACATATTGTAGATGCATTTGTTGCAGTTCAAATCTTGGAAGTGAGCCACCTCTCTATTTTATGTCTCTTATTCTGTAGACAGTGAGTCCACCTAGCAGTGAGCCTTTTTGTAATATCTTATAACCGGTTATAATATATTGTGAGCTAATCTTGACCGTGGTTTTTCTCTCTTTGGGTTTTCCACGTAAAAATCTAGTGTCCATGTGTTATATGCTTTGATGGTTTCTTTCATGATTCTTTTTCTTACTGCAATTTGAATATGATGTGTGGAATGAATGTTTAAATGATTAAGTGGTTTCAAAGAATATTGATTCACCCACCCCCTCTCAACATTCTAGGTGTTCAACAATTAGTATCAAAGCAAAGTTATTTCTATTGGCTTCATCACTAAGGTAGATCTTGGAATTGAACACATGGCTACAAGGAGATATCCTACTCCTCTAGAAGAAACTCATATGGTAGGAATTATTGAAGAAGACTGCATTATTGATATGGAAGGAGAACTCAAATCTGCCCTAGATGATTTGAATAAAGCAGAATCTGAAAAACAGAGATCTAAAAGGGACCTTGGTGATGCAGATGAATGCATTAAGATATTGAGAGAGAAACTCAAGAAAGCCACAAACAGGATCAAAGAGCTCAAGCAATCAAATGAGAGCATTCCTAGCCTCAAATTGCAAATTGAAGAAGGTAAAAGAGTTGAAGACTTCCTAAATGCTAAGTTGAAAGACAAATTTGAAGAATGCTCAAAGCTTGAACAAGAAGTTGTAACCTTGAGATAAAATCTGGAGAAAACAAATATTCATGAAGACAAATTCAAGATTAACTCTACAATGCTTGTTGAAATGATTGTGAATCGGAAGAATTATAAAGACAAAGGTGGATTGGGGTTTGAAAAAGGAGAAAGTTGAAAGGAAAATTAGACACCAAATGTTGAAAAGAAGAACAATGAACAAAAGGAGATTGTGGACAAGAATAGCAATGGCAAGCAGGTTCGAAATCAAAGGAAAGACTTCAAGAGACCACCAATCAAACAACCAAATGCACAAAGGTACCCATCTTTTAATGGTTTATGTTATTCCTGCAATAAACTTGGACATAAGGCTATGGAATGTAGAAGCAGAATGAATCAGAATATTCAATCATTTCTCAGTGAGTGTTTTATATGCAAAAGATTTGGTCATTGAATTATTGGGATTGTACCATAAACGTCCTATGATTCTTAATGACCATGAATTTCACAAATTCCTAGTCACGCAATTTAAGGCTTTAGTCATCCTAGCTTGTAAGCTTGAAGAGGAAAACTACAAGGCCTATGACCTCAAATTTGGTTAAGGAGATATTCACAATCCCAAAGTAATAGATCTTCATGAAAAATGAAAATGTTACTGTTGATATAGCTAAGTGTAATACTAATGCTAAGAGCAATGAAGAATTCATTGTCTAGATGAAAACTAATGGCCTCTAAAATTAATTGGTGGACAAACTAGACAAAAGTGAAGTGGCACAAGAGCTTGAGGATGACAAATTTAAGCCCCTTGGGGTAGAAGCTCATGAGACACATTTATAGACATAGAGAATGCACCTTAGCTGCTAAGACTTTTAATAGCATAGCAAAAAGTTCTATGATCACTTCAATGTCCCAATCATCTCTAAACCTTGTGTTATTTACTTAAGGGGGGGTTCACATTTGATTTTGTGAAATAGTTTGTTGGTAGTCTAAGTTCCTTGGCCCAATTTTTTAAAGGCTTCTAGTGTTCCAATGTCATCCTCATCTTATTTCAGCACATCTATGATTTCACCCCACCTTTGTGGTTACAAATGTTGGAAGCTAAGAAAAAGAAACCTAAAAATTGATATAACTTACTAATCTAAAGCCACATGCACAATAAACAAAATATAGATATTATATCAAATAGAATGTGTACTACTTTTGAATTCCCTACATACTATTACATTGTTGTATTGCTTAATGAAAGATGTTCTTATATCTACAATCTAAAATTTAGAACTATGCCATGCTTCTTGTGGCAATTGTTTCAAATGATATGCTACATCTCATTAGCCCACTACCCTTGCAATCCCTATGGTCATTGTATACAAATTGCAATACCATCTTACATAATTATAGAGAAAGTTCCATTGTGTTTGTTTTCAATAGATATAAACCTTGAGATCAAAATTTAAAACCTCTCCCTACCACCTCCATCCTTGTAAATAAATACCAATAAACATAACAAAAGGCTCAATGGTAAGAACAAGGCCAAACATTAAGTGAAATTTTGGAAAATTAGGTAAAATGAATGTGTTGAGTTTAATGACAAGATGTGATAGAATGGCATGTGTTTGATGAAATTAATGATTTCCCATAATTCTAGCTCAAAATTTATGTCCTGGTCTTGAAAAATTATATTTGCTAAAAGAACTAACCACCCATATTTATGCAATGTTCTTATTGCATGCTTTTTCATAAAGGGTATGCTTACTGACACAATTTGGGAAAAGCTCTGCAAATTATTCAAAAATGATTTCAAACTAAAGAATCTTGCTTTTTTTTTAATGAATGAACCTAGTATCAAAGCATGTCCCAATATATTTAGTTTGCTTTTCAAGAAAATTTGATATACTCAAGCTGTTCAAGTAGATTAGATGTGGCCACTAGAATCTAAAGAGCTTGATATGACAGCTCCCACATGTTATTCTTGGGTTGCAAATTTTTTTCCCTTGTGCTCTCTACTTCATCCTGATGATGGATCACGGAGTGTGATCCAAAACGTTGATGCAAAATAAACTCACACAATCAAATCCAGAAACTTTGCAACTAATCTCTATGGATTGTGGAAATCTGCTATCATTAATACAGTAACATGTTCATGATAGAATAATCAAAGCCCACACAATGTATTCACCAAAAGTTCAACCATATAAAACAGGATGCAAAATGTGAATTTTACAATTACCAAAAGGTAAATGTGAACAACTACATTATAGTAATGGAAGCTGAATGTGAATTCCTTTGATTGACTGTCATAAACAAAAGAATGAAAACACATAACAATAGTCCTTGTCCCAGATATCTCCCTCAAGAGTCTTTCAAAAACAAGATAATGTAATCTCATGAATCTTTTATCCATTTGGTCAAGTTTCCATCCAATTTGATTTAAAAGCCTACACGAAATACCATTTAACATCAACTAGACCCACATGTTTAACCCATGCTTCATATTTGGAATCATAACAAGTCATAATGATGTTAGGTCAAGAGGAATAACATTCCATGGGGACTTCAATCTTACCTAGATTTAAAAGTTCGCTAATTTTTCCAACGTACAAAAGAGTTGATCTTGTTATTCCAACTAAGCATAACTTCTACAACATTTTTCCAGAGGCAATTCATCATCTTCCATACTGAATATCCCCAATCAATGGGGTGCAGGACAGATGAAACAACTCCTTGTTTCTACTTTTACAGAATTGAATGATCATGACTCTCAATCACATTTATGGCATGATAGTCTGAAACATTCAATAAGTCGAAAAACTTTTAAACTGCTATGAGCACGTTATTATCTTTGGAAAATTTGTGTTACCTTAGCTTTTTTGGAAAAAGAACCAAGAAAAAATTTCCCAGAATTTGAGCATATGATTTTTAAACAAACAATTGGTCCTAAAACAAATTCAATTTTTTTAAAAATTTGTACATGTATTAGCTGTTTTTTACAAAACTTGGACTCACCAGTTAGTAAGTCTTCAAAAATCTAATTTATAAATAAATAAATAACCATATATTATAATATTTTTCCTCGGATAAAACAGTAATTCTTATATATCTTAGTTTTTTTAAATAGATTATGTAGCCAACTATTCTATACTTTTCTTTTGAGTGTCTTCTATGACTTGCATCCTCGTAGTTATGAGGTGGATTGCAGCATTGGCTGAAGAAAATGCTCCGTGAAAGCTTTCTTTAAAAGAGAAAGTTTCCAAGTCTCTTACCATTTGCAGCAAAATCTCACCTATATCTGCTTGCTTCTCCATCAAACAATGGTAATAGACTCTTGAACAACGCTTGCTGATCTCTTCATTAGCAATCTCAGGACAGTACTCATCATCCAGCCATTTATGTAACGCAATCCTCAACCACTCAGATTCCTGGTTAGCATGCAAGCAAACCAGTACTAAGACAAATCAATACATGCTGATGAATTCAAATTGATTCAACATAGACTCTTTTGAAAAACCTGATAAGTTCTTTCCTGCAAGAATATTTTCAATGCATTTCCTGCCATTAGTATGTTTGGAATGAGGAAAGGCTGGTTTTTGCAATTTAAAATAGATCCATTTACAGGCTTATATTACCAACCAGCCATATTCTGTTGAGTATTTGATTTAAATAAATCTACCTCAAATATATTCAATCTGTGCTAAAAAGCATCAATTAGCTGCTTGCATTGTATTTGCACCTGGCAAATCTATGCGAGGGTAAGCTAGTTCTAACATTAAAAAACACATAATCCTCAACAAGAAGGTTGTTAAGATTATAGCCTTTCTCTATTCTCTCCAAGATGTTGACCGGGCAACACAATCATCTAACAATGTATATCAAATCAAAAATGTAACAAGTCCAAGGAAGCCATTGAATAAGACCACTTCAATATGTTCAATTAATATTAGAACACTACTAGACTGCAACTAGCTGGCCATACTGAACCTAAAACAGTTTTGTTATGTCAAAATGGCAACACTTCTGACTAGCAACTGAACATGACAAAATCCTTCATATTTTTATTCAACTTCACAGTTCAAGCTAAATAGTTCAATTTTTTTTAACCAACTAACCACATTTTCTCTTCCTTTCCTTCCACAAATCATTCACATACAGGATTGAAATTCATTATTCTAAATACATACACACACATATAATCCATGATCAATATCTATATGCTATGATTACATTTGACTTTAATTCAAACAGGAAGTTTGGTCTATGTCAGTGCAAAATATAATTTGAATCAATACCTTTTAGTCCAAATTGGATAACACTTAAAAGTCAGTAACTACCGTTATAGTGATTCCTGTCTGAATCATTTGGTCTTTAAAATTAAGGCTTCTCATGCTAATAGATAAATGAGCCCAAAACCAACAATTTTTTTTATTTTCTTTAAGACCGAATTTTGTCAAAAATTATGTTCTCTTTTACCCAAAATCATTGGAACTCCGAGATACCTACCAATGCACTCTGAACATCCAATAAACAGTTCAATTATTGCAAAAGACACCAAGCGATCCATGATAAGGCTTCTTGCCCTAATCTTCAATATTCTCAGAAATAGAAATGGAGATAGAAACAGAAATTCCCTTAAGAAAATCACAAGGAAGAATTTAGAGTCCCGACCTTCTCTCTTTCTGATTGTCCTTATTATCTTTTTTTAATTTGATCAGCCCCACAACAAGAGAATAAATTTTATCTTTCAGAGTGTCTAACTCTACATGTTTCTCTTCCTTGTGACATTCTTGATATCTTTTCAACTTAAATCAGTTTTTTATGTTTTCATTCCTCTAAGAAAGTATACTCAACTTCTTCCCTGTTACATTTTCTTACCTTTAGCCCAAACCATCAATGACATGCTTCATTCTCAAGATATAAATTTTAACTTGAAACCATACAATCGTCCATATACTTATATCCATCTTTATCTCTTTTCAACCAATCTCTAACATCAATATCAACACTTCCAAAAAAATTAGTTATGCATGATTCTCATTTTAATTAAAATAAGATTAAGGTTTCAAGAAAACATGTTGTCACATCCCATACAGTCAAAGCCTACAGAATGGTGATCAGGGAGAGTAATGGCACAGGTATGGGTGCCATGACAGGAAAAGAGGACAGGAGACTGTGCATTTAGTGAGGCATAGCACCCCTGCCATTTTCCTCCAATGTCCACGTGAAGGTATGGGTGTCCATCATCAGCAGAAGCAGTTGGCAGGTAAAAATAAATAAATAAAAACTCCAGAACCTTTGACTGTGTGCCTCCTGCTTGCACCACAATGAGATCTTCCAAATAGGTTATGGACTGCCATCAAAGCATAAGAGAATAGATGAATTTCAGGAGAGGTTAGAGACATTTGGGGAGAAAGGCGAAGAGGCCATGGACATCTACCACAGTTGAACACATGGAGGAATTTGGTCAGATGGCACAAGAGGGAGTATAAGTGCATAGAAGGGAGAGGAAAGAGGGAGTCCTTGCGACTTCCCTAGTAGTATGGGAGCATAGAGGAGGCGTGAAGGTGGGATGAAGTCCATCAAAAGGAAGGCATTCTAATGGAATACCATGAATGCGGGATATGCATAGTTAGTTGAAAAGGCTTTAGAGACTCTCAAGCAAATGAATTCCATAGGTGTAAAGACAAACTCCTCAATCTTGGATGCTATCCTCCCTGCCTGTGCTGAAATGAGAACTTTGGAAGAGGTTATTAAAGTCAGCCAAATTACTATTTGGCAGCTAGCAAACATACAGTTGACATATCTCTTTATGCTTAGGTGCATAATTTTGAGATAGCATGTCTGAGATATACAAGTCTCTTGCCTTTGTTGAGGGCTAATGGATTTTCTTGTTAACAAGATGTAAAGACTTCAGCACCTACATTAGAAATACTTTCAACACCGTTCCTGAAGATAAGTACACCTCTGCTCCATATTTCCTTTCTAAATAGTATTTAATTCTGAATTACTCACTTCTATAGCTAAAAAGGGCTTGAGAGGGTCATAGTAGGAAGATCATGCTGCTTAGAACGACACTAATTGGGAAAAGATGGTGTGATAACTCTATTATTGTTACTATTTTACTGTCTCTCTAATGCCTTATGAGGAATGTCTTTAGATATTTTAGAATGTTCTTTTCTTTCCACCAATATGTTGTGTGATTTATGGGGATATCTCCTTATGTTGCAGGCTGATATAGAATTGATATGTGCATTCTGTCCGTATGAGGAACATGTAAGTTTAAGTGATATATAAACTATTTTGATATTGTAGCTCTTCATGGAAACATGGTAAGAATTAATCTTGATTAGCACAACTGTCAAGAAACCATACTATTGCACCTGTTATAGTAGACAGCCATTATGGCACCAAGGCTATATTCTCATGTATATCAGTATGGTGAATTCAGAGTAGTAATAGTAAAATATGGTAAAATATGGGAGTCCAACACCTTATTGGGCTATTATAGAAATTGTTCATGATATCACACTGCATGTGAATGGTAAACGCAAATGGGTGTGTATGTCAAGCATAAATTTTATTGCATTGAGCAACATAAGTGTATAGGTTGTTGCTCCTTAAAAATGTTACAAGCACCTATGGCTCTAGTATTGATTATCTAGTTTTTGCAATTAAATGTTCTTCATATTGGAACATATGTAGTGATTGATCATGGCATGCCACTATAACTGAAACCATAGGAATAGTTCAATACTTAAATATGAATAGGTGTTTTGGTTAATTGAATAAATTGATTTCCTTTCCTTATAATAGGACATCTCATGGAGCCATATCAAGGCTTGCACAATGGTTGCATTGTGAAGATATTTTGGCTATAGTTATCTTGTACTATGATATCCTCTTCGTTATAATATCCTGGTATATAGGACAATATCATTATTAGTTCGGGTCAAGTATGTTGGCCCTCATTGTATGGACAATATTGTAGGACTTCATTTGGAATCATGAGTAGAAACTTGTTATATGGTATTGTATGTTATCATTGTTCATTACATGTTAAATAGATTATCACTATAAAGTGATTAGCAATCATGTTTGTTATCTTTGTGGTTAGTAGTGTGAGCATTGAATTTTGGTATGATACACTGAGCCTTGTCATTTGATCATGTCTATACATTAAATGAGAAGTCCTAAATTTGAAAACATAAGCTACATGTGCAAGAAACATATTATTACATGTTGTAGGGTGAGAATTGAGAATTAATACCTTACAATGCAGACATGAATTAACTACTTTAACAAGTGGCGTATTCATGAGTAAACCTTTTGAATAATGCCCTTGTGATATACATTCAAGGTTGATATCACTGAATTACTTAAAGTATACTTGAGTGAATCTTAAATTAAATCTTCATGGTACAAGTTACAGCTAGCATCAAGGTACTATAATATATAAGATTTATTATCCTATCACAAATATGGGTACACGCACATCTATGGAAATTAATAGAAGTTGCTTGCTACTTGGAGGTTTTACAAACAATCGTCTTTGTAAGAAAGATATTTTGAAGTTTAGCTCATAATATTAATATTTTGTTGCTTTTGACTATCCATGGTAGGTTAGGAATTCTAAAGGAATATACCTTGCTAATATAGGTGGCAAGTGGTGGCACTATCTAGTATTTGTATAGGCTATCTTAAACAAGTAAAACGTATGTCTTTGTCCTGGTAGCTAAAATCCTAGGAGAACTACATGTGACTTCAATCTTGTTTGGAAGCGGGTATGAAGGCAATCCTTGGGCAAAGGATGCCCCTGTTTGATATATGGACTTCTAGTGGTCAGTTGCTACCTGAGAAGATTTTGTTCATGCATAATTCTAAGATGGGGAAAACTGCAAAGTTTTTTTGGTTGTGTTTGTCTTCCAATATTCTTTGGTTTATTTGCAAAGTGAGGAATGAAGATGTCTTTCAGGGGAGAAATAGGTTGCTTACTGAGTCTTCTAGGATACTCATATTTTATACCATTGCACTGCAGGTGTATATAACTGTGGCTATTTCAAAGGACAAATTCTGGACTTATCTGGAAAGCGGTCAGGTTACTATAGACATTATGGAAGCAAGGTATGGGCATTTATGGCCAGAGGGACATCCTGGCGTAGATGTGTTTTTGAGGGCTCTCCAAGCCTTCCGTCATGATTTTGCTGAGGGACTGAAAAAGGATGCTGAGAAGAAGAATCAGAATGACAGACCTTCATATGAGGAAGTCTCAGCTGCTAATACCCTTGTGCTCCTTAGTGGTGGCCATGGTGCTGCTTAATTCACCTTGTGGACAGTTATTGTGTATATCCTTTTGATCTGCAGTTAGCTGTTAATTTCCTGTTCAGTTTGCTTTGTATATTTTGTACTGGAATCTTGGTCGAACTAATCCTTTTGTGGCAGGGTGATCATTGGATCTTTTTAGTCTGCTCTTAGAGGGAGCCTGCTGGTATTTTGTAATGGGAATCTTTTTGGGACTGGAAGCTGGTCACTTCTCTCTTCTCTTTTGTAATGGGGGGGCTGGGGTGGTTTGTTTCTTGCTAGTACTGTGATCGATATGATGTAATACTCTCAGACTTCTATTATGTATTTTCTGCTTACTCTATATTTAATATAAAAAAAGGATGCCCCTGTGACCTAAATTATGTAGGAGGAGGGTTTAGAAGATAACTCTGAGGTTGGGGTTGTTCCTAAACTTGTTTGACCATCCCTCTTCGGTAGGCTTCAATTTGAAGTTGAAACTAGTATTAGATGGTTATGAATGAGTTAAAGGAAATTCATAACTTGTATCCAGTAACAATGTAAAATTTGGCTAATAGGATCTAACAGGGTGAACAAGGGGTGGTCTTATTTGCTACAGATGGTCCACTTGTTGTAGCTATGTGCCTGATTTTGGGTTGAGCTTGGAATGACATTCATTAAGATTGCCTATGCCATTTGTAGGCAAAAACTACAAGTATTATTGAGTAACGTTGGATTTTTTCCCTTGTATCTTTCTAATAAAAAATGTGATTTTGAATAGGGCGTTTTGGTTAACAATTTAAATAAAGTGAGTGGATTTGACTATTTTATAGTTGGTATCTGTTATGTGTACATGTGAAGTAGAGGCCATCTAATGTGGATTCAATGTGATTCTTATGTGTTTGTGAAATTCAACTCCAAACCTATAGAACTCTATGTATAGGCTCTTGACTCACTTGATTGTGATAGACATATCTAGGTCCACTTGGCCAGTACTTGTGAACCCCTAAGATGTGTAGACGATATGTACATGGCTACAAGACCCTCACATCTCGAAACCGGGTTTGATATTGAGCAATGACAAGTAATCATTAGATCGTGCCAATGGTCGATGCCTAGGATACTACAAGGGATTAGCAACACTCACCTGGTTCACTAAGGTGGACGGTTGCCAAGGGCTACCTGTAATAACACTTCATGCCCTTGTTTTCAAGGCCGATTTTTTTGTTTTGTGTGTTTGCTGATTTGTGAAGGTTTTCTATTTTTTTTGTTGTTTTTGCAATGCTTATATGAAGAAATAGAAATGCATAACATAAAGAAATGCAGACAACTAAGATAATAGAACCTCCAATATAAATTTATTTGATCAATATTCAATAAAGCAAGTCAATACAAGCATACCCGAATAAAATAGGAAACATGCAGCTGCTGTTCTTCATTTCCAGCCAACTGTACGGCTGGGCTATAGATGTTTTCCACTCAAAAAACTGATCATAAATGCTGTAACTGCTGCTAATTTCTGTATTATTTCAGATCTCCAAATTTGAAACCAGCTATCATAAAATTCCTAAAAAGCTCACTCTTTTTGCCTCAACACTGTAGCGGGTACTGTTCACACGGCACTGTGGCGATTTACTATTCATGGATACTGTAGCGTTTACTGTAGCGGTACTGTAGCAGCCAACAATAAATAAATTCCACAATGCATCTGCAATGTCTTTTCAACCAGCAACCATATAGTCTTCAGATATTCAATAAATCTTCAACCCTAGATGAAATTCTTCACTTTAAAGCTCAAATAGAACACCTGGATGATGCCCTCATAATTCCAAATTCAGTAGGTATTCCACTACTTCAAATGGCTGCAAACACTGAAGAAGTTACATTCTCCAATGGCTCGAGTGCTGAAAACCCTTGGCTTCCACTCTCAGACAAAACTTCATCAACAACAAATCATCCATCGAATGCCTTCAAAAATAACTCCCAAATAAAATATATAGACCTTCATGAGAAATTCGAATTTCTCCAAAAAAGCAATTTAATAATATTAAAATTTCATTTATTTGCATCTTTAAATATTTCCTTCAACTTAGGAGTTGGCACTAAAAATTAATTCATTTATTTGGCCCCCTTTTAATGACTTTTTGACCCTCAAGTTATAACATTAAGTTATAACATTAAAATATAACCTTTTAATTAATTAATGTTATTTGAGCCAAATAACATCGATAACTTCTTAAATTCATCATTTCTCAACACGCCATCAGAACTGGGGACTCATCTGATAATTCTCCATCCAATCACATGCCTTACTAAAAATAGTAAGGATCCCCTTTTGTCTTTGTCCGACCTACTATAAATAGTAAGTTGAGCCAACTGAGTCCTGGAAGCCTTGAATGAAAGCCAAAGTTGATCCACACTAACACTGGAGTGATACCATCCTCAGAAGACCCCCTAATCCTCTTCATTAGCCTACGAGGGTCATGATGATAGGCTAATCTACCGAATATGGATGTCTCACTTTGGAGGGGACACTACACTACCCTAGTTATGATACGAGAATGGTTGAGTTGGTAACTACCCTACCGTGTGGATAATGGTAATCAAAACTAACCATTGTATCGAGAGGGTTTGTAGGCAGTCACCTATAGCACAAAGGTGATCAATGCCAAGTGCTACCCATCTAGCGAAGGGGTTAGTTGACAATATCACCAAGGTCACTACGTGGTATATGTCGGAGGCTACTCCTTCCTAGGTGGACAAACATGATGATGGCCTAGAGGCAATAGATATCGAAATTAACCAAGTCAACGGTTCAATGGGCTATGGGAATCATGTTAATGGCCTTATGTGAATGTTTTATGTTATGCTTGCTCTTTATCTAGTGATGATCACAAGTAGTATGGGATGCTTGCCATCATCATAGCTAGTGTAGAAGACCGAGGAAAAGTATGGGACCCACGGTGTAGTGCGTGATGCACCGACATTTTTTTTTTTTTTTATCTGGGATGCACTAAAAGGGGAGGAATTAGTCACTTATTGTGGATGTGTCAATCCTTCACTATATATATGTTAGTGTAAATTTTAATGATCAGATTGTATGCATAGAAATTAATTCAAATCAGACTAAATAACACAGCAGATACCCTAGGAAAACCCTCCTCTTGAGGGAGAAAAACCCAGCAACAATATATCACTTATATATTGAATTATCACTAGAATGATCTTCTTTACAAGAGGGCAAGATACAAGCCCAAATACAAGCACCAAGAGTTGATGCAGCACTGCAATAAGATAATGCAATTCGCTGATGAAGAACTTTGACCTCCAAAGAATATAGCACTGTCTTGTAATGAATTCGCACTTAGACTGAAATAGAATATAATTGAACTTGACTAAAACTCATAATCACAATGAATAGCAACATCTAATAAATATACATCTTGGAGGGGAAAGACGTGTCTCTTCCCAAACTGGTCAGCCACAAGGAGAAGACATCCCTCTTGGAAATTGCGCCATTTAGAAACAAGGTCGGCCTTGTTAAGAAATCGCACCTCTTCTTTTAATATATCTTTACTTTAACAAATGGTAGTGTCTCTTATAGAGGATCGTGCCCCTTGAGATTCTCTAAATTAAATAGCTTAGAGCTATCATTTAATTTATTCATCAAAGAAGATCGCTGAAGTGTTAGTCTAGACGCTGTAACATTAACAATTCACTCACTGTGTATATGTTAGTCACCCATTATGTACTTGTGTAAATGTGTTATGATCCTAATATGATATATTCCTAAGTATATATTATATATTCTTTATTATCATAAGGATAAGCACTTGTGGCATGCTTAACCCTAACTTAATTATTAGTTAATACACTAATCCCTCTTAATTAGGATGAAAGGGTAAGTCCTTACATAGTTAAGCCTATAAAGAGAACTCTGTCACATATCATCATATCATCAAATATTGAATTCATATAATATTATCTAATTATTGGAGGTAACCCCCTCAAAGTGGTCTGCTATATTTCTGATTTTTACACTGATTTCCAAGAAATATCGTAACAAGTGGTATCAAAGCTACAATTTGGGCCAACATTTTGGTTTCCACCATAACTTCCAAACTAGTGTGAATTTGGATCTAATTTTTTGGGGTTTTGAGGTATGTATTGGATAAGCTCTCAGAAAAAAACAAAAAAAACAAAAACAAAAAAAATCAAACTTTGAAGGTACGTTTTTTAAAATTTATTGACATTTTATGTTCTTTCATTAATTTGTCTTATAGACCGCAATTTTCAAAATTTTCAAAATTACATTTTTGAAAAGCTTATCAAAAATTAGGTAGGGTTAGTTCTTTCTAATTTTTTGGGGTTTTGAGGTATGTATTAGATAAGCTCTCAGAAAAAAGAAAAAGAAAAAAATCAAACTTTGAAGGTATGTTTTTTAAAATTTATTGACATTTTATGTTTTTTCATTAATTTGTCTTATAGGCTGCAATTTTCAAAATTTTAAAAAAATTACATTTTTGAAAAGCTTATCAAAAATTAGGTAGGGTTAGTTCTTTGTAATTTACTATTGGAAATAAAATAGTGTTTAATTAAGTGGTCAAAGTTTAGTCAAATTTTTCATTAATTTTCTCTATAGGCTGCAATTTTTTGGATTTTTTTTTTTAATTTACATTTTTGGAAGCTTATCAAAAATTAGGTAGGGTTAATTCTTTAAAATTTAATTTTAGACATAAAATATATTCCTTAATTTAATTGTGTGAGTTTAATTCTCTCTCACACCAAATACTTTCCTACCTTAATAAATCTTAAAATAAAAATATAATTAAAGCCATGTCATCTTTAGGATTAGAGGACCTTTCTACACATACAAAATTTAAGGACCCATTTTATTTTCCACCACTTAAAATTGAGGAAAGAATTCCGCAAGGACATGAAACAACAATACATTGCATTAAAGATAAATTGTTTGACCCATTTGTAAAATCCTTAAATGAGGGTTTAGATAGGTTTATAAAGGAATTATTAAATGAATTAAACTCCCAAAAAAACCACCAAGGTGGGTACATCCCTAATTAACCAAATCAAGGGATTGAAGAACCTTTTCAAGGTCAACAATTATACCTACCAAGAATAAACATTTATAAATTTGATGGTAGAAATGTAATTTCATGGATAAGTTTCATACAACAACAATTTAAACTTCACAATGTACCAAATAATGTCATGGTTGACATACCTTTACTATATTTAGAATTGGGACCTTACTAATGGCACCAATGGAAGATGAGTGACAAATAAGGACAAATGTTCAATTGGTTAGAATTTAGTAAAGAATTAGCAACCTTCTATGAGCAACCATGCATTGGAAGCTATTTTATCCAACTAACAAATTTAAAACAATTAAGGTCTATATCTAAATATAATGTTGAGCATTTGAGATTGGTACTTTGAGCTCCCGAGGTGACATCTTTCCAAAGGCTACAATTGCACATCAATGGGCTTAAGGACCAAATTCAACATGATGTTTATTTGTTGGAACCTTGTACCATTAGGAAAGCTATGCAACAAGCATTGCATATTGATAAAAAAAACACCATCAAAGGTGAAACCATAAGAGTAACTGATAAAAATATGACTAATCCTACAAGCAAAAACATGGACAAATTCTTTAACCTAAGAGAAATTAGCAATCTCTCTCATCAACAAGAGATAAAGATTGCAGAAAAAGGCCTACATTGGAATTGTGATAGAATAAGGTTGAAGATGAGGGAGAAATACCTACAAAAGAACTAAACATAAAACATAAGAATGAAGATTCCTGTAATGTCCCTTGTAGAATTTTTATAAATTTTGTGCTATTTGTCTTTGTAGGCTAGGATATTAAGTTATATCAATAGAGCAATTCTAACTATTGATTATGCTAGTAGATTAGGTGTGTAGGAATAATAGTGGCTATTATGGTAGTAACAATAATGATAATGTTCTGATGCAATTTCTGTAGATGTAATCTGATCAGATAATTGGTGCAAGGATGATAATTTGACAAAAAGAAATAATTGTTGTTTTAGATTGATTCCTTTAAAACCAAGCTATGTAATACAACATAAATTATGGCATCAAAAATGGCTGTTGTTTCCTATGTGATCCTTCAATAACATGTGGTTACTGGTTGTGAGAATGATGCCTTTTCGTTGTCTCAGGTGATAGCAATGTGCTCATGCAAATGGTATTTTTGGCGCTGTATCAAATGTATGCCTTAATCTCATGCGTCCAGGTGAAGGCAGTTCAAGGCTCTTTTAGAGAACTTGGATCTGCTGTTAAGATATATATATAACTCCAAAACTGATCGATGCCCTTTGCTTTGAAACATCTCCCTTTCTATATCCCTGATTTGGCCAAAAGACATAGCCTTTTATTGCATCCTTTCGACAAGGGATGTGTCTCCTTATTTTATGTTAATCGCCATTCTTCATAACTAACGGACGCTCTTTTAATCTCATTTGATAAGGCATGTGCCCTTTTGGGTATACCGTTGCTTAGGAATTGTTATTAAATTTATTTAGAAATAATTAACATGATTCCCCTCCATAGAGATCACCAACCATCCTCTTGAAGTAGCGATCATGTCATCTATGCAAGCTGTATGATTTTACCTCTAATAAATGTATCGCTACCTTAAGTCTGAGTCGGCTTATAATCTTTAATCCTTGTCTTTTGTTGATTAGCTGTTTTCCAACTAAGCCTATTCTTTTATCAGCAATAATATTATCTATTATTTCTCATTTCAAATTAGTCTCCAATCACTATCGTGAATGTTGCACATGGATTTGGGCTAGGTGTCAAGCCTTTGATGTCCCATCTTCGCTTGCAAGAGGTTCTACGAGTAAGGTATCAACTTCATGTTGATGGTCCCAAATAAGTCTGTAGGATGTTTCCACACGTATCCATTGCTTCATGTTGATGCCATTAAACTCACAAAGTTTGTTAGACTCCACACCATGAAGCAATTCCATGTTATTCAATATATTCATCATAGAAATTCCTGGGTCCCAGGGTTGGTAGCACCATCCAGTTAAAACATAATCTTGTTGATCACTAGTAATGATGAACTCCAAAAAACTACCAACGAGAAGAATAATCCAATGCGGTATAAACTCCTTAGAGGAATGTCCTATTATAAGAGTAAATTTACTATATTCATCATAGTTTATCTTACTTTCAATAACTATTGAATCCCAAATGATTCCAAGATTCCAAGTCAGCCTTAGAAGTGAACCATCACATTGATGTTGCACTACTCTGATTTTAATAATTTGCTTCTCATACTCAAACTGCCTCCATCTCTTCTGGAATCCTAATAAGTGTTCATTGTCTAACTTCAAACTGAATTAGATATCATTGTTGGTCTCATTCTTGATTAATGGCAAAAGAACTTTGTTCAACCATAGAATCAAAATCTCGGCACATTCCCTCAAGGTGTCAAGCGGAAAATTGCCAATAATCCAACTTATTGCAATTATGAATGCTCTAGAATGTTGGTAGAAAACACGGTTCACTATGGGGGAGATGGAGATTTGAATTGATATTGGAGAGTTTTTCATTATCAGTTGTCTCCACTCTATCGGTGGTTTAAAATCCACTTGATCAAAAACTAATAGAATTAGTGTAGAGAAACCAAGGCAATGGTAATCTATTGGTAACCTCATAGGAGGTATGCGTACAGATGGCGTCAGAGAATCACCTTCCCTCTCTTTCAAGCCTAAACGTTCGATATTTGATCTTTGATCGAAAGAGTGAATCCAACTCATTGGCTTCTCATGAATTGCAATCTCTTGCACTTTTCTTGAAGAAAGGTTGGTGATAGCATTACTTGGGTTTGTCTCGCTGCTCCAAGCTTGTTTCCATACTTCACTGATAGGAGATGCGTCGAGGTCCCAAGTTCTACGATTGTCTTCAATGTCATCACAACATTCATGAAGAACTTCTTTATTCAATTCAAAGAGCAGGTTGTCGTAAGTCTCATTTGCTTCAACTTCAAATATGAGATTATTAACAATCTAAAAGTTACCCTTAGATCCAACTATCTCTAAACTTTTATTATCTGATTGTTCCGAACAATGTTTCGAGTCATAGGTCTCATCTATGTTGTCCAAGTCCTTAAGCTCATTTCTTCCTTTGTCTCCTTGCTCTTTGAAGTGTTTAGTTACTTTATTCCGATTCTCTACATCTCGTAATGCTTGTTGATCATATATCAATTTAGCTTCTCTTTGCTTATATAGATCTAAGGCCTCATGACCTCTAGCTGCTAATCTCTTCACACTCTCTTCCTTTGGGGTATGAACCTTCAAAGTCTTCTGTCATGTCCCCCAAAATTGTAACCTCAAAATATCAAGCATCAAAAACAAGATAAATAAAATACATATTAAAACATTAACTATCTAATATTATTATAATTATAATTATCAAAGATAACATTATAATTATAAATATTAAATATAATATTATAAATACCAACATATAAATACTAAATATTATAATTATGACTATCACATTATAAATATTAAAATAATAATGCTAGTAATCTAAATATTAAATAAATATAAATATAAAATCTGATATTTTTATTATAATGTAATGATAACTAACATATTAATCATACAAATATCAATAATCATAAATAATAATATAACAAAGGGCAGTAATCCTATTCATACAGCGATTATACTTGAAGAGGCAGCGGTTCAATTATCATGCTTTAGTCATCGATTAGCATTCATTCTAAAGACAGCGATTTAGTTAAGAGACACATCCCCCGGTCAAAGGGGTGTAAAGAAAAAGCTATACCATTTCACCTAATAAGGATATAAAGGAAAGCCACTTTCAAACAAGAAAGGCATTGAATAAAAGAATCAGAAATATAAGGAATTAAAAGAATAAAAAGTGGCTGCATACCTTCGGGTAAAGGTCAAATATTATGGGCTGAAATCTGCTAAAGGCATAAGTAGGATATAAGGATAACCGATAGGCTTAGTTATGATATGTCTAGAATTTATGATGTATTTATTATTATTTGCTTCTAATTATAATATAATCAGAATTTATAGGTTAGATCAATAGATGTATTTATTATTATTTTATGATACGAATTCATAGAGTAGGTTCAATAGGTGTACTCACTACTGTTGTTTCCATTTATAATATGACCAGAGATCTATAGAGTAGGATCAGTAGGAGAGTTATGATTATTTATTTACTGTTTTATTAGTGTTCATTATTGTTTATTATGGTTTATTATGGTTTATTACTGTTATTTCTGCCTAGGATAGATTCAAAAATTTGCATACATTTATATGTACATTGTCAATCTGCTTGTATCATTATATGTATATTGTTAATCTATTTATATCATGATGTCCATGTTCCACCATGGTGAGGAAAAAGGATTACAAAGGGGAAATTCATGTAATGGAGTCTCCTAGATACGCCACTTGGGTGTGGGACATGATGAGCCCACGAGGGCCAAGGGGGTACTGCCTCCTGGGTTATCCGAGGGTACTGCCCTTGGGTCTAGGTTGATCTCCACTAGATACGCCACCTGAGGGTGGGACGTAATGAGCCCACAAGGGCCAGAGGGGTTTTGCCTCTAGGGATATCCGAGGGTGCTGCCTCTGGGTCTAGTTCAATCATGGGATTAACCATTGTAATCCTAGCATGAGGGGAGGGTCAACTATGAAATGTTGGTTAGGACACTTATTATAGATCTACTCGTACTCAATTCCAATGTCCAATATGGAGTACTAATGTTCTAATTGTAAACTAATCTTGTGATTGATCTCTAACTTGTATGCAGGAACTGAACAAGCTAAGATATCCTCTAACCATTGTTTGGGTGGGGGGGCGAGGGTGAGGGGGGGACTAATAATTTAGAGAGAATTTAGTAGTAATCCTATTAGGGACATTACATCTTCGACGTTAGGTGTTGAGAATTTTGACAAGGTGGATGGGTGCATGGAGTTCTTGTTGCAATATCTGAATTACAATACTTAGTCTGAAAACTCATCTCGTGTTCATCTATGTGTCCATACCTCTGCTTAATTTTCTGCAAGTTCTCTCTTGCTTGAGAAGCTACCATCTTGGCATGTTTAGCTTTCTCATTCCACCATTCACACAATCGTAGAGTCCTCTCCACATCTTCAGCACTATCCATTAGTTCCCCTGGTTTTTTGCTTGCCATTGCTTCATAAAAGATCTTCCTCATTTGCTTCTCTTTCCTCCTCTGAATTTTGTGCTTTTGTTGCCTCTTTTCTTTCCATTCTCTCTTTTGTGACGCATAACTGCCTTTTCCCGTTTTTCAATGCCGAAATTCTTTTTTTATTTGCCTCAAGGTGGCTTGAATTGTCATATAACATCTCTTTCAATTCACTTTCGTTAGTACTCTTCTCATCAGTAACAATTGATTGATTAGAGGAGACCATGTCCTCCTCAAAAGGTGAGGGAGAATTATGACCAAAATCCTTATCCCTATGTGACTACATATAATCTGATTGATGATAAATAGTTTCAATCCCTTCTATACCATTCTCAATGCATGATCCTTGAGATGGAGTAAGAGTAACCTCAGGATAAAAAGAAATTTCACATGCATTCTTCATAGGCTCATTTTGGTAGTCAAACCAAAAACCTCTTGCTTCGTGGAAATGAAAGTGGCTATCGTCTATAGCAGATGTGAAGCCATTATCATTTTTAGTTGGCTCCTCAGGTATTGACTCCTCATTAGTGGCTGCCTCATGACCCTCATGGAACCAAGTACTTATTTCATTTGTGATAGAAGAAACATATGAAGGTTTATCTTCCTACTTATGAACAATTTCCACATCTTGTATTTTCTCGCATTTATCTTCTGTATGTACAACTAAAGGAACTTCCTCCCATTCATTTTCTTAATTGATCCTCTCTTGCTCTTCTTTTTCCAAGTGAGGTTTTAATTTTTCCTCACATTGTGTGAACACATCGAGGAACAGTGTATACGCAGATGAAGAGGGAACCCATTCTTGTTTCCAAACAGTCCATAGTATAGATATGGTGGGTCGGGAGAAAACATCACTCTCCTAGATAGTTAGAATCATAATATCTTTCATGGCTGCAAACACACCTTTATCATGTACATTCTTAATTGTGGCAAAGAAATGATAAAACATATCGTAGATTAGATACTGTAACCCTAAGTCCAAAAGAAGGTTACTTGCTCTAATTTCTACAAATGTCTTTAATATGGTCATCCTTTTGAGTAATGTGTACTATTGATGTCATCTAGGTCTTTGAAACTGTCTACAATCATGTGCAATACCTCTTTCATCATGTCGTCGTCATAAGGAACTAGAGGTACCAAAACTCTCATTACCTCACTTTAACAAGAGGTAAACAACAACTTGATTTCCTCATCATGATGCCTCAACCATTTATGCCGATTCAAGGTGGTTACTGTAGGAGTTAGAGCTATATCTAACACTCCAGATGACTGCTCAATGTGGATCAAACATTATTCCACCTCTTTAAGTGTGTTCAAGTCATCATCTTTTGATTGTAATTCAGTACTAAGCTTGTTGCCTGCTTCATAGAGTGATCTTGCCAATGGTTTGATATCCTCTATTGTCATGATTAATCAAGTTTTTCGACATTTACCCAAAGGCTGGCAGGTTCACTGACTTTGATACCATGTAATGTCCCTTGTAGAATTTTTATAAATTTTGTGCTATTTATCTTTGTAGGATAGGATATTAAGTTATATCAATAGAGAATTCTAACTATTGATTATGCTAGTAGATTAGGTATGTAGGAATAATAGTGGCTATTATGGTAGTAACAATAATGATAACGTTCTGATGCAATTTTTGTAGATGTAATCTGATTGGATAATTGGTGCAAGAATGATAATTTGACAAAAAGAAATAATTGCTGTTTCAGATTGATTCCTTTAAAACCAAGCTATGTAATACAACATAAATTATGGCATCAAAAATGGCTGCTGTTTCTGATGTGATCCTTCAATAACATGCAGTTACTGGTTGTGAGGATGATGCCTTTTCACTGTCTCAGGTGATAGAAATGTGCTCATGCAAATGGTATTTTTGGCGCTGTATCAAATGTATACCTTTATCTCATGCGTCCAGGTGAAGGCAGGTTGAGGCTCTTTTAGAGAACTTGGATCGGCTGTTAATATATATATATATATATATGTTAGTTTTATGATCAGAATTGACATAAGCAGAAAACTCAACACAATTAACAATGAACACAGCAAAATTATCCTGGGAAAACCCTCCTCGAGGGAGAAAAACCCAGCAAAATATATCTCTTATATATCAGATAAAAGTGCAGAAATCTGCTTTAAAACCAGACCCTTCTCAAGGGCGAATTTATACAATGAATTAATAGCACCTATCATTTGAAACAAAGATAAATATGTTTCTTCTTGAAGTCGATCTGCTGCTACAAGATGGTCTGCTGCTCCTTCTTGAAAGAATGCGGAAATGAGAATGACTTGATGAT
The DNA here is from genome assembly GCA_007258455.2 of Sequoia sempervirens. Taxonomy (NCBI): domain Eukaryota; kingdom Viridiplantae; phylum Streptophyta; class Pinopsida; order Cupressales; family Cupressaceae; genus Sequoia; species Sequoia sempervirens. The sequence goes on from VDFB02105785.1 coordinate 374,951,975, forward strand.
TTGAATGGAAGAACACCACCTTGTCTATATACCAAACTAGGCAACCTTTCATCTAGGTCGGCCTCTTTGATTTAAATAACAAATATAAAATATCATTTGTTAACAAGGCCGACCTGCCTTGATAATTATTTATTATCTTAATTTTTACTTACGAGGAAAATAGCTCTCTAAGCTACCAAACACTAACACTCCCTCTTAGCTAGGGAGATATTTTCCAGATATCTACGTCATGGAGTCTCTCAACATGACGCCCACAATGGCAACACCCATTTGTGGAAAGCTCAAAGGTTCATCACGGAGTCTCTCAACGTGATGTCATCATGGAGTCTCTCAACATGACGTCCACCATGGCTACTCCCATGTGTGGAAAGAAACACAAGTACAAGTGCCCATCACGGAGTCTCTCAACATAATGTCGTCATGGAGTCTCTCAACATGATGTCCACCATGGCTACTCCCATGTGTGGAAAAACACAAGTACAAAGGGTTCATCATGGAGTCTCTCAATGTGATGTCATCATGGAGTCTCTCAACATGACGTCTCATCTCAATCTCAAAGATGAACAAGGGCTCGCACCTCATATTTCTCTGTCTCAGAGAAATATACACTACAAGGGCTTTCACCTCATATTTCTCCGTCTCAGAGAAATATACACTAACAAGGACTTTCACCTCATACTTTTCGTAATAGAGAAATATACACTAACAAGGGCTTTCACCTCATACTTCTCCGTCACAGAGAAATATACACTAACAAGGGCTTTCACCTCATACTTCTCCGTCACAAAGAAATATACACTAACAACAAATCTTCATGATGACGTGACTCCCTCTGAAGCTCCATGTACTTGCATCAACCTCTTGACCTCCTCGTCCAAGGTTGCCTCTGTTGGTTTGTCAGACTCCCTCTGAATGTTATTTCCTCCTCTTCGAAGAGACTGAACGCAATGACAATCTGTATAGGTTCTTCCTCTTTGAGAGATGTCTCCAGTTATGTGCCACCAACTCAGTCCCATGGCTGCAAGCTATGTCTTCATTCTTAAGGATGCATCAAGCTCTTCCTCCCTTGAATGCAATCTCTCATCATCCTTATGCTCCTCGGTCTGTCCTAATAAAGTTGTAACAACACCTTGCCCTATTTGCTTCGCCTATACATTAATTTCACTCTAAATTACAACAGCAGTTTTGACCTGTTTAGCAGCTCCTCAAATGTCAACATCAAATATACAAAATATCTTGCAGTATATTCCATCCCACCCCCTCTGCCTTAAGCACTTCCTTGCACCCTTCAAGGACACGCCAAATAAAGATATGTTGTGCTCAAAAGAATAAAACGGTGGATGAATAATTGACTCTCAGTGATTTTAAACCACACGGCTCCAAGAAATCGATACTCCATATAAAGTGACAATATCAAAGTTGCTTAATTTACAACTCCCAAAGCTCTCCATGTCAACTTCTTTAGTGTCATGGCAGCTGCATATAGTCGGTTTCCTTATTTTGCTGTTGATATGGCTTTAAAAAAAATTCCAGAATAAAATACGTCTCCTCCAAAAAATAGTTCACACCTCCTCAATATAACATATGGGAACTCTTTAACAAGAGGCCGCGGAATATACTTTGCACCAAATATACAAGACCCCCAACGTTTCTATGCAGTGGCAACGGTAGATATACTTTTGTGACAATATGAAGAGCGGCACCTCAATTTTAATAAGGATTCAACTACCTACTCTTGTTGGCAACACATAAATAGTTACATGAAATAGTCGTCCCCTTGGATATAAGCCACGACTTTCTTGAAAGGCATTCGTTCAGAACACGACTCTTTGAATTCATAATCTCCTCCTTACCTGGCTGCTTGAATTAATACAATTAATTCTACACTCAAATGTTTCTTTGAACCTTCAACATAATATAATATAATCAAAGACTCCCTTTATATTAATGGAAGTGAGAAATGAAGACCTTCGAGCCTCTCCAAGATGACTGGTAGTTCGAATATGTAATGTTATTCTCTCCCATAAAGTTATCGACCTCCTTGAATGAATCTGCCTCAAATAATAAGTTCGATGCCTAGATTATATTTCCTTCAGACTGCTTAAACAATTATGATCAAATCTTTTCTTAGACCCGCTCTGACACCATGTTAGTTTTATGATCAGAATTGACATAAGCAGAAAACTCAACACAGTTAACAATGAACACAGCAAAATTACCCTAGGAAAACCCTCCTTCTCAAGGGAGAAAAACCCAGCAAAATATATATCTCTTATTTATCAGATAAAAGTGCAGAAATCTGCTTTACAACCAGACCCTTCTCAAGGGTGAATTTATACAATGAAATAATAGCACCTATCCTTTGATGCAAAGATAAATATGTTTCTTCTTGAAGTCGATCTGCTGCTACAAGATGGTCTACTGCTCCTTCTTGAAAGAATGCGGAAATGAGAATGACTTAATGATTTGAATGGAAGAACACCACCTTGTATACATACCAAACTAGGCAACCTTTCATCTAGGATGGCCTCTTTGATTTAAATAACAAATATAAAATATCATTTGTTAACAAGGCCGAACTGTCTTGATAATTATTTATTATCTTAATTTTTACTTAGGAGGAAAATAGCTCTCTAAGCTACCAAACACTAACAATATATAACTCCAAAACTGATCGATGCCCTTTGCTTTGAAACATCTCCCTTTTTATATTCCTGATTTGGCCAAAAGACATAGCCTTTTATTGCATCGTTTTGACAAGGGACGTGTCTTCTTATTTTATGGTAATCACCACTCTTCATAACTAATGGATGCTCTTTTAATCTCATTTGATAAAGCATGCGCCCTTTTGGGTGAACTGCTGCTTAGGAATTGTTATTAAATTTATTTAGAAATAATTAACATGATTCCCCTCCATAGAGATCGCCAACCATCCTCTTGAAGTAGCAATCATGTCATCTATGCAAGCTGTATGATTTTACCTCTAATAAATGTATCGCTACCTTAAGTCTGAGTTGGCTTATAATCTTCAATCCTTGTCTTTTGTTGATTAGCTGTTTTCCATCATAACTAAGCCTATTCTTTTATCAGCAATAATATTATCTATATTTCTCATTTCAAATTAGTCTCCAATCACTATCGTGAATGTTGCACATGGATTTGGGCTAGGTGTCAAGCCTTTGCTGTCCCGTCTTCGCTTGCAAGAGGTTCTACGAGTAAGTGTTCAACTTCAACTTCTCTCTTCACTTATCGATGGCTTACGTGGATGGAGTCAACAACCCCTCTGACTCATAGTGTACATGTCCAGGTGGCGGGGTTGACCTATGTCGTGACATCGGACTTGTGTTCTTGTAACATGACATGCAATCTCGTAAACAAAAAGGATCATCATATGAGCTAGTACTCGTATGACTGGAACTAGTAATACTAATGATGTTTGTACAAAGGAGAACTGAACAACACTACGGTGATAACAGATAATACGACCATCAAAAAGGTGATGTGATACCTTAGAATGCAATGCCTATCTTGGAGTGGGGTCATTACAAGTCCAAAAGAAAAAGAAAGCACTATTATCTCCCTACACCCATTGAATGGAACAAATGCACTACAAACACTCAAAGTAATTGGTAATATAGAAAAGAAAAATGTGAAAGTGTTAGTAGATACCAGTAGTACACATAACTTTATTGATAGAAGATTAGTTAATGAGCTCAATTGTTTTGGTTAACCAATCTCTAATTTTCAAATCATGATAGCTGACAAGAAACAACAACCTTGTGGTGGTTGGTAAATGCCATCATATAAAACTCTCAATGGGAAATTATCAAATACATTAAGAAATGTTTGTTGTACCTATTAGGGGAGTGGATGTAGTTTTGGGTTTGCAATGGCTTAAACAATTAGGAACAATATCTTTCAATTTTCAAAAATTATCCATGGTTTTTAGGATACTTGGGAAAAAGTATGAACTTTTAGTAATAAAATGACCACCATGTGAAATCATTAGCTCCCATAGGATGGAGAAATTATTCAAGAAAGGTTCTTATAATATAGGGGCACAATGACATTTTATAGAAGCACATGATATGATTACACAAGATCAACCAAAAATTCAAGAGATTATTCAACACCACCATCAAGTATTTCAAGAATCAAGGTTGTGCCTCTAATTGGAGACCATAATCATGGCATTGATTCAATACCAAAAGCATTGTTCATCCCAAAAAAAGTTCCTATTTATCCCCTATGCTTATGCTTAACAAAAAGGATAATCCATGGAGAATGTTCTCACATTACAAGAAGCTAAACAAGATCACTCATAAAGACAACTTTCATACTCCTATTGTTAATCAATTAGAAGATAATAAAATCTATGCAAAAAAAATCCAAATGTGTCTTTAGGGTGAAGGAAGTAGAATACTCGGGACATCTGGTGTCACTTAAAGGTGTTAAGATGGGCCCTAAGAAGAGATTTTTTTTGGGTCTAGCAAGATACTATAGAAGATTTGTTCATACCTATCATTTTATAAAGAAACATATCTTTGGGAAGGTATTAAAATGAATGTCCAGAAATTTGCGGTGGAATGTTTGATATGCCAACAATTTAAGGGAAACAATAAAGAATCCAAGCCTCTTACAGATATAGGCATTCCAATACAACAGTGGGTAGAAATATTAATGGACTTCATTATGGGTTTGCCAGAGTCAAATAATCTTGATGTAATCTTGTTTGATGTGGATACACTCATTAATAATAAATATTTTTTTGGACTCCCATCTATTTCCTACTAATACTATGGAAAATGTATTCATACAAAATATACAAAAACTTCGTGGAATTTCCAAAATCAAATTGCAAAACAGAGCCATTTCAAAATTCCTATTTGCCAATTGAAGATTCAACATGGAATGATGAACGATCATACAAAAGATTTTAAAGTTGCTAAGCATTGAGGGCAATGCTTTTATGAAGGGAAAGGTAATGCTATGATTCTCATACAATATATTCCTAAGTACATATTATATTATTTATTATAATAAGGATAAGCACTTGTGGCATGCTTAACCCTAACTTAAATATTAGTTAATACACTAATCCCTCTTAATTAAGATGAAGGGGTATGTCCCTACTGTTAGTTTTATGATCAGATTTAATGCACAGAAATTAATTCAAAATCAGACACAAGAACACAGCAGATACCCTGGGAAAACCCTCCACTTGAGGGAGAAAAACCCAGCAACAATATATCACTTATTTATTGAAATATCACAATAATGATCTCCTTACAAGAGGCCGATATAAAGGCCTATGCACAAGCACCAAACTTATGATGCACACAGAAATATATAGAAACAAATCGCCGATAAACAGCCTTCAACAATGATGAACTAAGATATCACAATCTGCCTTGAACAAATTCGCGCCACGTAGTAATGCAAGAACAATGAATAAAATCGATGAATAGAGTGATCACCAATCAAGCATATATACAAGAGGAGAGGGAAGTCATGCCTCTTCAAATCCAAGAGTCAGCCCAATATGAAAGGACGTGTTTCCAATAAGTACAAGGTCGGCCTCCATAGAAGATCGCGCCTCCAAGACAAATCGAGCCTCTTCATTAATTAAATATTAATTAATATAAGTCATGCCTTTTCAATAAATCGATGTCTCTTGAATTTATCCAATTCGCTATAAATTAAATAGCCTTAGCTACATTTAATTTATCATTCTTCAAGGAGATCGGCTGGAAGGATATGACCGACACTATCATAGAACATCAACACTCCCTCTCAACTAGGGAGTATACTTCCAGTTGCACAAGACATATCACCTCATCGTAATGTCTACCACTATGGCTACAACCATATGTGGAAAAGAAAGATATCACCTCATCGTGATATCAGATATCACCTCAACATGATATCAACCATAATGGCTACAACCATGTATGGTATGTACAAGTGTTCATCACTTGCGTGATGTTGTGACCTCAACATGACTTTCACCATGGCTCTCCCAGAGGGTGAAACACAAGTACAAAAAAAATCATCACAGACTCTCTCATGTGATGCTGTCATGGAGTCACACACATGACATCCACCATGGCTCTCCCAGAGGGTGGAACAAGGGCTTTCACCTCAAACTTCTCTTGCAGAGAAGAATGCATTAACAAGGGATTTCACCTTGAACTTCTCTCATAGAGAAGAACTCATTAAAGAGGATCACTGATACTGAGACTCCTTCTCAGTAAAGGCTATATTTTCCACCATACCAAGCTTATCTCAAAAGTACACAAACTTTATCCTAGAGAGAGACTTGGTGAGAATGTCTGTCGTCTGCTCATCAATGTTGATATACCTCAATTGTATAGCTTTCCTCAATACCATATCTCTCATATAATGGTATTTGATCTCAACATGCTTGGTTCTGTCATGAAACACAGGATTCACAAAAAGCTTCACACAGCTCTGGTTATCACAATGAATGATAGTAGGCTCCATTGATTGTCCAAACAATGCTGCAAGAATCTTATGAAGCCACATTGCTTCCCGAGCTGCCACACAAGCTACAATGTACTCTGCCTCTGTCGTACTTAATGCTACAGATGACTGCTTCCTACTACACCAAGATATCATGGCAAATCCCAAACTGAAGCAACATCCAAAGGTGCTCTTCCGATCAGTGACACTCCCTACGCAATCAGAATCAGTATAACCATGCAGCTTCAAGTCCACATCTGAAGAATATTTCAACCCATATCCAACTGTGCCACGCAAGTATCTCAGGATATGTTTTGTTGCAACAAGATGTACCTGCCTCGGTTCACACATGAACTGACTAAGTGCACTCATTGCATAGCAGATATCAGGTCTAGTGTTAACTAGATACATCAAGGATCCAATCAACTGCCTGTACATCATGGGATCCACCAAGTCTGAACTAGCTGCAGCCTCTTATGCAAGTTGGTCTTCATAGGCATAGACATGAATTTGCAATCCATCATACCGAATCTCTTCAATGGTATACTTCCCTTGACTTAGAATCATCTCATCAAGCTTCTGCAATACTTCGAAACCTAGGAAGTAGTGCACGAGACCAAGATCCTTCATTTCAAACTCAGAAGCTAGCTCCTTCTTGCATTTGATAATGAGGTGATCTTCTCCAGTAAGAAATAAATCAACATAAAGAACCAAGATCAACTAGATTACCATCTTCTTCAGGTTCAGTAGGCCCCCTCTGAATCTTCAAGTACTTGCATCAACCTTCTGACCTCTTCGTCCAAGATTGCCTGCAACACTTGACTTAAGAGAAATGTTTTCCAACGCACACCTCTGGTACTATAGAGAGTTTACGATTGTCCTCCTCAACCTCATCCCAGATTGCTCTATTTTGAATAGGTTTGCGGAGCTACCAATGACAAATCCAAATGACAGTCTTGAGCAATTCTGATCTCAACAGCTAAAGGGATCCTCTAAGGATTTAGCACCTAGCCTTGCAATACAGTAATCTTCACTTCTTCTCAGTGAGTTACATAACTCCCTCTTGATCACTGCTTCAGAGATTGCAAAGAAGACTTCTGGAAGTGAACTCCCTCTAGTCGCCAACTCAGTCCCATGGCTGCAAGTTGTGACTTCACGCTTGATCATTTCTTTGGTCGGCATGACTTCCTCATAAGATGCCTCAAGCTTTTCATCACTAAGCAATCTCTCATCACCTTCTTGCTCTTAGATCTGTCCTGGAAGCATTTTAGAGAGAGATTACTAACCATTTATAACTATCCAAAGAAATATCAAGGCTAGAATCATACAAAGTTTACTATCTTAGGTTATAGCATGAATACATAAGAATTTATGACCAATATTAAAACATGAATAAATAAATCAACCTAAAGAGAAATATATCAAAAGATCAGAATGAAGGGATAAAGAAACTTATCTTTATTGAATTTTGATATAATTCTTTCTTCCATCTTTTACTCCTCTCGAGAGTGCCAAACTCAGCACAACAAAAGACAATCTGCACAACTACAAATTTCTTGAATGCATTACGCAGTTAGCATGTAGAACCAACTCTCTCCAAGAGTTCAAGGCTCTATCACAGTTCATGCATTAGAGAATGAAATCGACGTGACCAACTAATCACCATCAAAATTGCAATTCTCTTTTTATTTTAGAGTCACACTCAGAAATCTTCACAACTAGCATGAAATAACTTGCAATAAATGAAATCTTCAAAGGATCTTATGCTAGTGAGCACAATTCAAGAGAAACCACTATCTCTCTTTACTAATTACAAGATCCAAATAAATGATATAACTCAGCAAACAAAGAATACTTATCTCTTTAAATATTCTGATGAATGCAATTACTGGACACAGTATAGAACGCTGCTCTTGCGCTAAGATCAGTCCACCATCTTCACGGCTTGAACACAGGCCCATGACTTAGAATAGAAATTCCCTAGAATCCTTTTGAGGAGAGATCTCATCCACATCCGCAAATGAAGCATGTTGATTAGGCCTGGATGGGCAATCCTTTGCATAGTGACCAAACTTGTCACATCGAAAGCATTGAACGCAAGATAGATCCTTCTTCTTCTTGAATGCAGGAGCACCATCTGACCCTTTATCTCTATTCCTCTTGAAGTATCCTTTCTTTCCTCCTTTTCCTTTCTTCTTCAAGGATTGAGTGGAAAGAACATGAATGTCTTAATTTGTAGAGCTTTGACCAATACCTCTCGCAACCTACCTAGACTATTTTTTAATACAGTCTGCCCTCAAACGATCAAACTTGGGAAGTTTCGATCTTGCACTGATTCCTTGAATGTAGGACTCCCATGATGAAGGAAGACCATTGAGAGCAAGCATGGTCAAGTCCTTGTCATCTATCACATGACCAATTGTAGAGAGTTGATCTCTCAACTCCAAAATCTTCATGAAGTAAGCGATGATAGATTCTCCTTCCACCATCTTAACATGATGAAGTTGTCGCTTTAATGCAAGTCCATGGCTTGTGTTGTTGATCTCATACATCTCCTCTAGAGACTTAAACATCTCCCTTGCCGTCTTCATCTTAGAGATGATGTGAACAATATGATCCTTCACGGAATCAACTAACATCTTCTTTGCCTTAGTATCTTTCTTCTTCCAATGAACCTTCTCTTCCTCATCCATAGGCTTGGGGACTTTGCTCTCCACGAACTCTACCAATTCATTTTCCTCCAAGGTGAGCATAATTCTGAATCTCCAAGATGTGAAATTTGATGCTCCCTCAAGTTTGTCCTCGATCTTGAGACCATTCACCATCTCGACGAAGAGATAGAAGAGAACAAAGATGAGAAGAAGAATAAAGAGTATCGTTGTAAGACTAAATCTGATCAAGATCTTCTTCAAACCCACTCTGATACCATGTTAGTTTTATGATCAGATTTAATGCACAGAAATTAATTCAAAATCAGACACAAGAACATAGCAAATACCCTGGGAAAACCCTCCACTTGAGGGAGAAAAACCTAGCAACAATATATCACTTATATATTGAAATATCACAATGATGATCTCCTTACAAGAGACCGATATAAAGGCCTATGCACAAGCACCAAACTTATGATGCACACAGAAATATATAGAGACAAATCGCTGATCAATAGCCTTCAACAATGATGAACTAAGTTATCACAATCTGCCTTGAACAAATTCGCGCCACATAGTAATGCAAGAACAATGAATAAAATCGATGAATGGAGTGATCACCAATCGAGTATATATACAAGCGGAGAGGGAAGTCGTCCCTGTTCAAATCCACGAGTCGGCCCAATATGAAAGGACGTGTTTCCAATAAGTACAAGGTCGGCCTCCATAGAAGATCCCGCCTCCAAGACAAATCGAGCCTCTTCATTAATTAAATATTAATTAATATAAGTCATGCCTTTTCAATAAATCGATGTCTCTTGAATTTATCCAATTCACTATAAATTAAATAGCCTTAGCTACATTTAATTTATCATTCTTCAAGGAGATCGGCTGGAAGGATATGACCGACCTTGTCATAGAACATCAACACCTACATAGTTAAGCCTACAAATAAAGAAGAGAACTCTCTCTCTTATCATCATATCATCAAATATTGAATTCATATGATATTATCTAATTACTAAAGGTAACCCCCTCAAAGTGGTATGCTATATTTTTTATTTTTACACTTATTTCCAAGAAATATCATAACAAAATGGCCTCAAGTGTTGTGCACATTGTTACCGATGCCCTTGCTGGTGATGACATCAAGTAGTATGGGTTGCTTGATTGTTGTCACAAATGGCGGTGGATTGGGAAATGGATTGGACCCACAATGTAGTATGGGATGCCCTAACATTCATTTTCCAAGTGAGATTTTCTTACGAGTTTGTGTGATTGTAAACCAAGTAGTGAGATGATGCATGTAATTGGTTGCAACCATTTCCACTTTACCAATTGTTTTTTATGTAAACATGTGATCTATGTGTGGATTGTCTGTTTGTATGAGCTAGTCATTGTTTAACTTGTGATGTGCATATGAGCTAGTCACTGGTGTACTTGCGATGTGTGTGTGAACTAGTAACCCTGTGTATAAGTGGTGTATACTGTTAGTTTTATGATCAGATGTAAAGCACAGAAAATTAATTCAAATTGAACACAATAACACAGCAGATACCCTGGGAAAACCCTCCTCTTGAGGGAGAAAAACCCAGCAACAATATATCACTTATATATTGATTTCACACAATAATGATCTCCTTACAAGAGGCCGATATGCAGGCCCAAATACATGCACCAATGAGTGATGCAACACAGAATTACAATGGAGTAATATGCTGATAGATCTCAGCCACTAACAAAATACTCTTCTACAGAAATCGCTTTCTCCTCTAGATGATTCGCACTTTAACTCCAAAGAATAATATTGAACTGAATATATGAATGATACAAAGCAATGGATGAATGTGTATATATACAAGAGGAAGAGTGACGCATCTCTTCAAGTTGATCATGTCGGCCTCCTCTAGAAAGACATGCCTCTAAGTCGGCCTCTTGAAATCGCGACCCATCATGAAGAGATGTCGGCCTTCATTAAATAACATTTCTTTTATTAAATTTGAGCCTCTTACATAATCGCGCCTTTTCATAAATAGACGTTTCATATAAATTAAATAGCCCTTAGGCTATATTTAATTTATCACATGAGTAATGGAGATCTCTGGAAGAAGACCACGACGCTACTCCTGAACATCAACATATACTTGAGCCAATCACTGTGTGAACTTGGGATTATGGAATGATATGAGCCTTGTGTGAATTTGTGTGTTTGTACACTAATGATTGGTATTGATTAGTATGGAACCAACACTTGATGGCAATTTGTTATCATTCTATTGTAATTGGACTAAATTGAAAGCTTACGCTTAATTAATAGTCAAGATTCGAGAGATTAGAGATCTCATACAAGAGAAGAGAATGAACTCTTTATCATTGGTGTATGAACTACAAAGCCTCTGATTTCCCAAAGGGGATATGTAGGCAGAGTCATCATGAATGAACCCTCGAGGTTTAGGTCTAGGTCTAGGCATGACCCTGAAATCAAGGGCTTAACACCTAGTGTAAGCTTTCAAGGGGTGGCATGGAGCCTTCACCACAATGGTGGTTAAGAGGTTAGTTATTGTTGTGAATTTTGTTTTTTTTAAAACATCATAGTAGCCAAGCGGCGGTTTTTATACATGCCTTCAAAGCATCTTCTTCCTTTCATAACTCTAAACATAACAAATGCCTAGGAAAGCAAATCTAAAAAATTACTTCACGGTGCAAGAAATCATATCATTTTGTTGTGTTTTTTTTGTATTATATCTTATTTCCGTATCGAATCATACTTGTACCAGGGGTCAGACCAGGACGTATCGGTAACTTAGGTTTTATGTTGTTAGTGACTTAATGGTCACATTTTAGGGTTACTTTGGGTTAGATTAGGGTTCACTTTGTTTCTCTTTTAACTTTTTTGCTTGTATGTGTGTGTGTACAAAAATTGGGGAACAACCAAACCCAAGTTAAAAAAATGATCAACTGCTGAAACCAAACCCCAGTCAGCAACTTGGAATAACACCATGGCCCTAGTTGGAAAACACTCCATCCCCATTATGTCTTAAACCCTAACTTATACTAGAGTAGACAACTCAGAAACAAGTACATTTGTTAGAGATGGAATATCCTAAAAGAGATGGATACCTACTTCAAGAGGTCTCTAGCGAAAAAACTAAAAAGGATGTTCCTAGACATCCTACAGGCTAATACCCCAGCGTAAGTTCTTGCTACAAAGAGCAAAAAAAAACCTTCAAAACAATAACTAAATGAAATTTCCTAGGGCTTAATAGATCAGAAGACCCCACCAATGTCATTTCTCAGTCATTCAAAGAAAGTAGAAGAAAATTTGGAGAGCTTGCAAGAGTAGAATTTTCAATTTTAAAACAAGATGTTGCAAGAGATTATATGTTTGGGCAGCACATATTTGCAAGGAAATTTATCACATACAGCAGAGGATAGCGAAGACAAACAACTTCATTTTTTATTATTAATGAATATTTATGATAATTCATTTTAATTTTTTTTTTTTAAATTGCATGTGTATCAGACATATCCTATATGTGTGTAAGCACTAAAATCGGAAACATCTATGGACTAAAGTTGGCATCCGATCTGCCTCTCCTTAATCCTCCCTTCAAATGTGCTACATCTCCTGGTGATTGCGCTAAGGACCCCATTAGACAGTTACAAAGCAGTTACCATCTAAATTTAAAAAACAAAAGAACTGGACAAATATACTTGTTAACTTGATTTTATTCAAAAATCAATTTGCAAACACTAAAAAGTTTTCAAGAATTCAAATTTATTACATAGGAAACAGAACATTTCCAATCTCTCTTACATTTAAATTGCACTGCCCTCTCCTTTCTATACATTGTGATCATTTTTATGCAAAACGAGCATCTTGTATGTATTAAAGCTATGTTCCACCAAGTTTCTAGGATAGGTATGTCAAAGGACAAAGAGACACATTTTCAAGAGATTTTTTAAAGGCCATTCTAGGAGATGGCAAGTGATGGCTATATAAGTTGGTCAACAAGTGTAACTTCCTCTTGCATCTCTTTTCTATGTCCTAGATGTTTTTACATTTTCAATGTGGAACGTGCAACTTTTGAAGGCCAAAACTTTTGATCCAAGAGGCCACCTTTTTCTAAATTGTAGAGCTCAAAAATATCTATGCAATAGGCATCCCTAAAATTGAAGTTGAACAACCTAGAATTTTTATTTTGGCCAAAAACCAACTCTATAGCCCAAAATTTGAGGTTTTATATTTCATAGTCCAGAAAACTACATTTTCACATTCTTAACATTAGGAGCAAGGTCAGAGATTAAACTCTCCAATTGAAAGGTAACAAATTGCTTGGAGGAATGATAACCCTAGAAAGTATGCTTAGTCCTGATGATTCTTGCAAAAACAAAAGAAAAATAGCAGCAAGCAAGAATGATTAAAAGATGTTGAGCTCTCCCCAGAAAGAATAGTGAAATTAGCTAAGATATGTACTACCACAAAGAAGGAACATCTTGTCAACCTCTATGCCACACACAATTGGATCATGGCCTAGGACTATAAGGGGTTGAAGGGATATGGTAAGAATATTATGCAGCATACAATTGAGCTTTGGCTTGAAGCTAAGCTAGTAAGACAAAAGCAAAGACCAGTTAATCCAATGATAGAACCAATCATGAAGCAAGAATTATCCAAGTTGATTAATTCAAAAATAATTTACCCTATCAAACATTCAACTTAGGTTTCTACCCTTGTCCTTTTTGAAAAAAAGAATGGAGAGACCCACTGTTGTGTGGATTTTACGGGTTTGAGCGAAGCCTCTCTTAGAGATCATTACCCTCTACCTTCTATGGATCAGATTTTGCAAATGATAGCAAGATCAGACAAATTCTCTACATCGGATGGTTTCTCTGGCTTCAACCAAATACTGATTAAAAAAGAAGATCAACACAAGAGAGCATTTGCTACTGAATGCAGCAATTTTGCTTGTCAAAAAAATCTTTTTGGCCTATCCAATGCAGAAGCCACATTTCAACGAGCAACAGATGATATTGCTTTCAAGGATATCATCAATGAGATCATCTTGATTAATCTTGATGATTTGACTGTTTTCTCCATAAACAAGGAGAGTCACTTTGATCACCTAGAGTAAGTGTTTCAAAAAATGTCCACAATTTAGGATTTCCTTAAATTTCAAAAAATATACTTTTGGTGTCTCATAAGGGAACTTGCTAGGACACATTGTTTATAAAGAAAGTATAACTGTTGATCCTAAAAGAGTTAAAGCTATTATTGAGCTTTCGCTTTCCCAACACAAGAAAGGTATACAATCTTTCCTCAGAAAGATTAACTCTGTAAGAAATTTCATATCAGACTTTGCAAGCATAGCACACTCTATTACCCTCACACTCAAGAAAGATCAGCAGTTTAGATGGGCAAAGGAGGGTAGGAAAGCATTTGAGCAGATCAAAGAGGCAATTTTGAGGCCCCAATAGAGGTAAATCCTAATTTTTCTAAAGATTTTCTTCTATGTGTATGGTGGGCAGGCCAATATTGCTGCAATGCTCACTCAAAAGGAAGGAGAGGCCAACACAAACGACCATCCCATTGCATTCTTTGTTAGTTTTATGATCAGATGTAATGCACAGAAAATTAATTCAAAATTAGACACAATAACGCAGCAGATACCCTGGGAAAACCCTCCTCTTGAGGGAGAAAAACACAGCAACAATGTATAACTTATATATTGAATATTAATGAGAAACTCCTTTACAATAGAGGCCAATAATGAGGCCAAAATCATGCACCACAAGCTGATGCTATCACAGATCTAAACACATGTAATATGCTGATGATGAACTACAGCCTTCACCAATATCGAACTGCTCTTATGATAAACTCGCACTTGATACAAAATGATAATGGAATGAATGAATAACCAAAGAGGGATGGTGAATATATATATGCAAGTGAAAGGTCGTCACACTTCAAGATGGGTCGGCCCTTCATAGAAGATTGCACCCCTTCAATAAATCGCGCCCAATTATCAATAAGTCGGCCTCTTGATAAATTGTGCCTCCTCAAATAAATATTAATCATCATTAATAAATGACGCGCCTCTTGAGCAATCACAAACTTCTATAAATTAAATAGCCCCATGGCTATAATTTAATTTATCCAATGATGTAAAGGAGATTGCTGGAAGGATACTACTGACGCTGCCATAAACATCAACACTCCCTCTCAGCTAGGGAGGATACTTCCAGCTGCATAAGACATGTCACCTCATCGTGATGTCAACCACAATGGCTACAGCCATATGTGAAAAGAAAGATATCACCTCATCGTGATATCAAATATCACCTCAACGTGATATCAATCATAATGGCTACAACCATGTATGGTATGTACAAGTGTTCATCACTTACGTGATGTTGTCACCTCAACATGACATTCACCATGGCTCTCCCAGAGGGTGAAACACAAGTACAAGAAAATCATCACGGACTCTCTCTCATGATGTTGTCATGGAGTCACACACATGACATCCACCATGGCTCTCCCAGAGGGTGGAAACAAGGGCTTTCACCTCAAATCTCAAAAGAGAAATGCATCAACAAGGGCTTGCACCTCAAATCTCTCTCAAAGAGAAATGCATTAAAGAGGATCACTAATACTAAGACTCCTTCTCAGCTAGGGCTAGATTCTCCACCATACCAAGCTTATCTCGAAAGTACACAAACTTTATCCTAGAGAGGCTTGGTGAGAATATCTGTCTGCTCATCGTGATATACCTCAATATAGCTTTCCTCAATACCATATCTCGATATAATGGTATTTGATCTCAACATGCTTGGTTCTGTCATGAAAACACAGATTGACAGAAAGCTTCACACAACTTCGGTTATCACAATGAATGATAGTAGGCTCCATTGATTGTCCAAACAATCTGCAAGGAGCTTACGGCCACACGCTTCCGAGCCGCCACAAGCTGCAATGTACTCACTAATGATACTTCGCTGCACCGGATATCATAGCATCCCAAAGAAGCAACATCCAAAGGTGCTCTTCCGTCGTGACACACCAATCAATCAGTATAACCATGCAACTTCAAATCCACATGAAGAATATCTCAACCCATATCCAACTATGCCACGCAAGTATCTCGGGATATGTTTTGCTGCAACAAGATGTATCTGCCTCGGTTCACACATGAACTGACTAAGTGCACTCACTGCATAGCAAATATCCGATCTAGTGTTGACTAGATACATCAAGGATCCAATCAACTGCTTGTACATCATGGGATCCACCAGTCTGAACTAGTTGCAGCCTCCTTCAACTTATGTAGGTTGGTCTCCATAGGTGTAGACATGGATTTGCAATCCATCATACCAAACCTCTTAAGTATATCAATGGTGTACTTCCCTTGACTTAGAATCATCTCATCCGGCTTCTGCCAAACTTCTAAGCCAAGGAAGTAATGCATGAGCCCAAGGTCCTTCATTTCAAACTTAGAAGCGAACTCCTTCTTGCATTTGAGAATGAGGTGATCTTCTCCAATAAGAATCAAATCATCAACATACAAAACCAAAATCAATGCTTCACCATCAATTACCTTAAAATACAGATTTGAGTCAGCATCATTCTTAGAGAAGCCCAAGCTTGACAAGTAACGATCAATCCTTTCGTACCATGCACGAGGAGCCTGCTTAAGACCATACAAGGCCTTCTTCAACCTGCAAACATGAGACTCTTTCCCATGTACCTCAAATCCATCAGGTTGCTCGATATAAACTTCTTCCTCAATCACACTATTCAAAAAAAGTTGTCTTCACATCCATCTGATGAATCATCCATCCTCTATATGCAGCAATGACAATAATGGTTCTGATAGAAGTATAGCGAGCAACTGGAGCAAATGTTTCTTCATAGTCAACTCCCTCTTTTTGTGAAAACCCTCTAGCCACGAATCTTGCCTTGTACTTCTCAATGCTCCCATCAGTCGCATGCTTGATCTTGAAGAGCCATTTTGAAGATACCACAGATTTGCCTTCGGGTCTAGGAACGATGTCCCAAACATCATTCTTGAGAATTGACTGATACTCCTCTGTCATAGCATCTCTCCAAACCTGTTGACTAGAAGCTTCCTCAACACTGGAAGGCTCGGACTCAATAATCTGACTCATCAAGGCAACATAACTAGAGAACTTATGCGGTCTCTTACTTTCTCTAGAGGTACCTCTTGGAGCTGCAAACCTTTCTACCTCCTGCATTGTTTGCCTAGCCCATAGAGGTTTCTTTTTCCCAATCACAATATCGGTAGGCCCATCAGTAGGTTCCAAGGGTTCAACCGAATCATTATCTACCTTCGATTCTAAAGTCTCCCTCTGAATCTTAGGAGTATGGTCAACTTCCATATCCTGAGGAGACTCTTCACTATCAATCTCCATGTGAGTACCCTTGGATCTTCTAAATGCAACATCTTCCTCAAATGTGACATCTCTACTGATCTCGATCAACTTTTGTCCTAGAACATAGATTCTATAGGCTTTTGATGTCTCACTGTAACCCACAAATATCCCCTTCTTTCCAAAAGGTTCCAACTTGGTTCTCTTTTCCTTTGGCACATGAACATACACTGGACATCCAAAGATCCTCATATGACTCACTTTTGGCTTCTTCCCAGTAAAGGCTTCTTCAGGAGTCATGTTCTCTAGGATTCGGTGAGGACTTCTATTCTGAACATAGACTACTATCCTAGATGCTTTTGCCCATAGGAAGGTTTGCAGATACTGGTCATGAATCATGGCTTTTGTTGCTTCCACAATCGATATGTTCTTCCTCTCAGCGACACCATTCTGTTGAGGATTATAAGGGACACTGAACTCCCTCTTAATCCCAGCTTCAATGCAATAGTTTCAAAAGTTGACAGAAGTGTACTCTCCTCCATCATTGGATCTCAGGACTTTGATCCTCTTCCCGAACAAATTTTCCACCTGAGCTTTGAATTCCTTGAACCTTTCTAATACCTCCTCAGATTCTTCAAATTTCAAGAAATAAATCCAAGTCTTTCTAGAGTAGTCATCAATAAAAAGAATGTAATACAAGAAACCACTCGAAGAAGCAACAGACATTGGACCACATAAATCAGAATGAATGAGATCTAGAATACATTTGGATCTACTTTCTCTACTATGAAATGGACCTTTAGTATTTTTACCCATAGCGCAGCCTCTGCAAATACCTTCGTGCTCTTGGTTGAACTTTAGAAGGCCCGTGACCATCTTCTCCATTATAGGTAGAGCTCAGAAGTGAAAGTGAGCCAATCTTCAATGCCAAAGATCACACAAGTCTAAAGAATCATGTACTAATGCCTGAAGTGGACGAGTGCATAGCCTATAGAGGCTCTCATGTCTAACTCCAATCACCCGAGCAATCTTGAAGTTGGAATTCTTCATCCACACAAGAACTTTTCCTTTAGAGAATGCAACTTGGTAACCTTTGTCTTCCAAGGCTGAAATGGAAACAAAATTACGCTTGATGCCTGGAACATAAAGAACATCATTCAACTGCAGGGTAATGTCGGAATCCAAGTGGAGAGTAGAGGTCCTAATCCCTTCCACCAAGTAAAAAGCATCATCTCCAATAATGACTTGTTCACTAGAATCTCTCTCCACCAAATTTGTTAGATGCTCCCTGAATCCGGTAATGTGGCGAGATGCACCACTATCAATCAACCAGGTGTTGGTGTCGGTAGTTACATTGCTTGACAATGCCGAATAGAATAAGTACTCACATGAGTTCTTTTGTGGAGAGGCATCATCAACATCTGCAATGGTGGCCTGTTGCTTAGGCCTTGTTGGACAATGCTTAGCAAAGTGACCATACTTATCACATCTAAAGCATTGGACTTTGGAGAGGTCCCTCTTCTTCTTGAATGTGGGACCACCATCAGCTCCATTATCTCTATTCCTCTTGAAGTGACCTTTCTTCCCATTTTTGCCTTTCTTCTTCAATGATTGAGAGGCGAGAACATGAATGTCTTCATTGGTAGGGCTTTGACCAATTCCTCTAGCAGCCAATCTAGACTCCTCTTGAATGCAATCCGCCCTCAATCAATCAAACTTGGGAAGCTTCGATCTTGCACTGATTCCTTGAATGTAGGACTCCCATGATGAAGGAAGACCATTAAGAGCAAGCATGGTCAAGTCCTTGTCATCTATCACATGACCAATTGTAGAGAGTTGATCTCTCAACTCCGAAATCTTCATGAAGTAAGCAATAACCGTTTCTCCTTTCGCCATCTTCACATGATGTAGTTGTTGCTTCAGTGCAAGAGCCTGGTTGGTGTTGTTGATTTCGTACATTTCCTCCAAGGTTTTGAACATGTCTCTTGACGTCTTCAACTTGGAGACAAAAGGAACAATATGATCCTTCACAGAATCAACTAACATCTTCTTTGCCTTGATATCTTTCTTCCTCCATTGAACTTTCTCTTCCTCATCCTTTCTCTTCCTCATCCGTAGGTTCGGGAACTTTGCTCTCCACAAACTCAACCAATTTGTTTTCCTCCAAAGTGAGCATAATTTTGAATCTCCATGAAGTGAAGTTTGATGCTCCTTCAAGTCTATCCTGAATCTTAAAACCGTTCACCATCTTGACGAAGAGATAGAGATAGACAATAATGAGAAAGAGAAAGGAGAGTATTGCTGTAACAAGAAATTTGATCACGATCTTCTTCACACCCACTTTGATACCATGTTAGTTTTATGATCAGATGTAATGCACAGAAAATTAATTCAAAATTAGACACAATAACATAGCAAATACCCTGGAAAAACCCTCCTCTTGAGGGAGAAAAACCCAGCAACAATATATCACTTATATATTGAATCTTAATGAGAAACTCCTTTACAAGAGAGGCCAATAATGAGGCCAAGATCATGCACCACAAGCTGATGCTATCACAGATCTAAACACATGTAATATGCTGATGATGAACTACAGCCTTCACCAATATCGAACTGCTCTTATGATAAACTCGCACTTGATACAAAATGATAATGGAATGAATGAATAACCAAAGAGGGATGGCGAATATATATATGCAAGTGAAAGGTCGTCACACTTCAAGATAGGTCGGCCCTTCATAGAATATTGCACCCCTTCAATAAATTGCGCCCAATTATCAATAAGTCGGCCTCTTGATAAATTGTGCCTCCTCAAATAAATATTAATCATCATTAATAAATGACGCGCCTCTTGAGCAATCGCAAACTTCTATAAATTAAATAGCCCCATGGCTATAATTTAATTTATCCAATGATGTAAAGGAGATCGCTGGAAGGATACTACTGACGCTGCCATAAACATCAACATTATTCAGCTAGACCTTAAAAGAGACTAAGGAAGGGTATAACTTCGTAGAGAAACAAACATATGCCTTAGTAAAAGGGCTGAAGAAATTCAGACATCTAGTCTCTTCAAACAGGATCACAACTGTGGTTGTCCACCCAAGCATAAAAAAATACATTCTAGATGGTGAGATCAATGAAAAGAGGGCCAGCTGGAGAACTAAGATCCTTGAATATGACATTGATGTGAAGCCTACGAATCTGGTGAAAGGAAGAGCTCCATGTCAACATTTGGCAAAGAATATCCTTATCCCTAGAGAATTTGAGAAAACACAACAAAAGAATGAAGAAACATGCATGATAAACAAGCCAGAGAACAACATGAATTGTATAGAAGAAAAAATTAAGTTATTTGAGATAGAGCAATACCCTAATAATCTAAATCCAACATAGAGAAGGGCTATAAATTGCAGGCAACACAAGTCAGGATAACTGGAAAATTCGATGGAGTGCTGCTAAGATGTGTAGAAGAGGAATGAATCCCATTTCTTCTCAAATAGTTCCACCAAGTTCTTTCAAGTGGATATTATTCAGCCCAGACTACAACAACCAAAATTATGAAGGTTTAATATTACTAGCCTCAAATGTTTTCAGGTGCCCATAAATGGTTAAAGAATTGCCAAAATTGCCAACTCCACACCAGTAAGAAGAGGAAAACGCCACTTCCCCTTGAGCCCATCTTCGCAAATCAGCTCTTTTCTTAGTGGGGATTGGATTTCATAGGGAGTAATCAACCCTCCATCAAGCGCCAGTCATAAGTTAATATTGACAGAAACTGACATCTTCACTAGGTGAACCAAAGCTATAACATTGAAAGAATCAAATGAGGCAGTCACCATTAACTTCCTTGAAGAAATCATAACCAGGTATGGCATACCTGAGACCATAATCACGGATAATGCCAAGGCAATTTTTGGAGCAAGCATTAGTGAATTTGCATTGAAATATGAGATAAATTTTAAACTTCATCAAATTACTACATACAAAGAAATGGACTCACAAAGTCAACCAATAAGAATCTGTCCAGAATAATCAAGAGAATTGGTTCATATTTGCACCTTAAGAAACCTCTATGGGCAAATAGGATTACGCCTAATCAATCATTAGGGACCTCTCCTTATGTTTTGGTTTACGACAAAGATAGGTTGCCTAGTTTAATTGAGCTACCAGCACTTGAAATCATCTACCAACTAGAAATGAATGAGAATGGCGGAATGATAGTGAGATTGGCTGAGCTATTATAATTAGAAGAACAAAGCAAGATTGCTAAGATAAAATGACTAAGTATCAAGAGTTTGTCAACTGACAGTTCAACGAGCACGCAACAATGTAAACCTTCAAAATTGGTTATCATTAGCCCAATTAGGATGAGGATAGAGCAAACAAAGGCATCACAACAAGTTTGACTTGTTGCGGAGAGGTCCATCTATCGGTGTGGCTTGTAAGTAGGCCAATTCACTTGAGCTATCAACTCTAGGTGGATCTATATTGCCTATCCTAGACAACGGGATCCATGAAACCATATGTATAATCCTTTTGTTTCCCCTATATAGAGTTCACTCTTTCATTCCTTGTATTTGTTTGTGTTTTCCATGTTCCCTTCTATAGGTATTTGTAAGTATTGTCTATATGCCTATTGAATTTATGTGTTTTTTTATTTTCTCTCCTATTGATATCCAAATCCCTTTGTTGTATTATCCAATGAGAAACATAGAAGAACAAATTTTTAAACTCAAATTTGAGCTAGAGATCCTTAAATGTCAAATCCTTGTCAAATTTTGTGTTAGGATCTTCTAACAGGTTGTATCTAAGCCATATGTATGTAGCATGTATACTTTCTAAGTTTCTATGCAATAAGTTGTAGTCTCACAAGAAAAAGCCTCCTATTTCATCCTAAACCTAAAAAGAGTGTGAGTCATACAATCATGCCATCTCTCCTTGATTCGACAACTCCCACTAATCCAAGGAGTTTCTGTAAATTGTTAGTGCACAAAACCCCAAGAATGTCCCATGTATTCCAAGATATAATTTAAGCCTTCGATTTAAAAAGTAAAATGCCTTGTCAAAAGGCAAATAAGGTAGCTCACCTATCCTATTGATGGGCGCATGTCATCACCATAAGAAATCCCATCAAAAAGAAAGGAGTGTAAGAACTCCGACTCACATCGTTGCACCACATCAACAAAACCAACCAATCACAAAGCATAAATTTCAAAATACAAATTTTGGCACCATCCAACTACCTCCACAATTAAGTTAATACAAGTCTACTTAAGGAATCCTTTGCCATAATCCATGAACCCATAAATTCAAGAGTCCTTAGCCAATTCCACATTTGGCAATTGTGAGACCTAATTCCCAAAGAGCG
The DNA here is from genome assembly GCA_007258455.2 of Sequoia sempervirens. Classification (NCBI taxonomy): domain Eukaryota; kingdom Viridiplantae; phylum Streptophyta; class Pinopsida; order Cupressales; family Cupressaceae; genus Sequoia; species Sequoia sempervirens. The sequence goes on from VDFB02105785.1 coordinate 374,974,877, forward strand.
AAAGAGCAAACTATTGCAAATTTTAAAGAGCAATGTTTGCCTATATTTACCAAATCCTTTGCAAATATCTCAAAATACTTGGTGAGGCCAAATTTTAAGTGCTACAACAATAACAAAATTAGGAAAAGGCAAAGGACTAGTGAATCCTCACCTCTATAGATTCCACCATCTAAGAAAGGGAAAGTCATCATTCCAAAGCTAGACCTTGCCTACTCTTTCATGGTGATGTAAGCCATATTCCCTAACTAGTTGGCCCTTTCCTACAAACTATCCAAAGCTCCAAATGATGAAATTTAATGGATAGAAATCTTAAGATATCTAGAAGAGCAAATGCACTTGCAACTATCAAACTTTAGTATTGCCAAAGTATTCAATTACCCCTCTTGATTCATATGATATTGCACCAATGTTACACATTGTATCTCCATCTCAAGCCTATATTTTCCATTCTCAAAGGAGATATGACACAATTATCATTTGGATTCCACATCTACACTAAACATCAAGCTACCATCAATATGTGGATTAGTTCCTCATTTCCACCACTAGCATAATTGTAAATGAAAGGATTTCAAGACTCCAAGTTTTGTACAATCATCATCAAGTCTGCCTAAAAAGGTGATTGGTTCTACAATCATGATAGCACTATCATAAAGTTATATGGCTACATAGGCAAGATCTATAAGCTCCCAAAGAATGTGACTAACAAAGTCCTTGACTTAGAGTACATGCAACTAATGGACATCATTGATACCTAGTGTGGCAATGGTGGAGATAAGGCCTCCTTCCACTAGCTCTCAAAACCCTATACAATCATTGTCGTTATAAAGATAATGGTTCCTAAGCTTTTGGAAACAAGTTGAGAGAATTACAATTGCTTTTGGTCGAAGACCAAAAAAGCTATGACCTGGCGAGATTATTTGTATCTTGGTTAACGAAAATTATAAGCAAGGAGGTAAACAAGTTTGTTCATGAGCCTTGCCTAAAGATTGAAGCAAGAAGAGGCCCAAAGAAGAGGTAGAAAAGTATATTGCATCATAGCAAATTGTAGAACCTATTATCATGCTACAACCATATTAAAATTTCTACCAGAAGTTTATTGCCTACTACCATAAGTCCAAAAATGACTAGAAGACCACTTTGAAGAATATTAGTTGGAGTGAACACAAAATGAATTATTGGTGGGAAGATAGGAAAGACATTGACCACATGTCCAAAAAAACCAAGAGAATATGCCCTAGATGATAGAAGGGATGATTTACACAAAAAAGAACACACCAGCTTGACCTCATTTTCACCCCATAGTAAGCACAAGGTCAAGTAAAGACCACTTTGATATCATCCAATGATTAAGAGGAGGCAAAGTCAATGCCCCTATGTTTTCAAACAAGAGAAGCAATGTTGGAACAAGTAACACCATATGCACCTACTCAACCATTGAGCAACATGGTCCCACTATAGCAAGTTTTTGAAAGAAATTAACAAGTCCAAAGCCTTGTTAAAGAGAAATCAGCACAATACGTCACAACACAACAGATGAGAGGTGTCAGAACCAAAGTGATGACCAAAGGACAAATACCATCTAGCCAAAGAAGAAGAAGATCACCTAAAACCAAACAGGAATAGGCCACTAGTTCTTCCACATCTCAAATGACATCCACAAGGCAAAGCTTATTCCAAGCATATGCAAGTGGAGATGATGATCCTAAGGAAGAAAAGAAGAGTTAGATCCAAAAGGATGATGACAAGCATAACAAGAAAGCTAAGAAACAAAAGAAAGAGCAACAATCTAAGTAGGAGTATCCAAAGGAAGCTTCAATGTAGGAGCAAAGTTGGTTGCCTCCTACTATAAGTTTCTCTCCTCTCTCTCCTCCTCTTCCAACTCTATCATTGCTCCCTCTTCCACTTACATGCAATTTTCCCCTTCTTCTTACTCTGTGTCATAGGCTCCCATTCTTGGAACTACCTAAGTTTCCTCGCAGCAATCTTTCATGCAACCACTCCCACAACTCTAATTCCCCCCTCATTTCTATCAACATTCATATTTCCTTCCAATTGGTCAATACTAAAGGACTTTGCTCGAATTTTCCCTAGCTAGAGGCTATTATTTTCTATAGTTCAAAATGCCTTTCTCACCATTTCCCTAGGCCTTGGATTCCTAGCAACCAACATCACCCATTAAGTCTGTGCAAATTCTCGATCCCCAAGCTACTACCTATCATGCCTATATTTTGCATGTGAACATGTCACAATGCTTACTAATTTTCCACAAAGTCATGACACATAAAAGTTCTACGAACTTCACCACTCCACACACACGAGTGAGATACACACACATTTCACTTATTCCTATAAGGTTCATTTCACAATAATTACATAATTGTAATTCTTTTCATATTTACTCATTTTTCTATTGTTAACTCATTCTAAATCATATATAATTATATTTTAACCGTTAGTTACTTTTCAACTAAAATTTTCCATACAGGATGCACCATACACCCAACTCTTCCTAGTTTCACTAGGTTTTACTCAATTTATCCATCACTAATGTCATTTGTCACACAAAAATGTAAGGTGAAGGATTGTTTTCCATATCTAGTTCTAGTTTCATTTTCTCTTCTTAGCATAACTATGTTCACTATGTTTTAAATCTTTCTAATTGTATCTTCATACAACTCTAATTTTCCCATGACCCATTTCAAGGATTTCCTATTTTCAAGGTTTTTACAACTTCTCATAAAGGTTTTACAACTCATGATTTCTTAAATGCTTAAATAATTGTACATTCCTATGTTCTCAAATTTAACCATTTAGCATATTTTATGCCCATCTCTTCACATCCAAGTATAATCAAGTCATACAATACAAGCATACACACATTAGAGGTAAGGTTTGATCAAAATCTATGGTTATCCAATTTTTATCACATTAAAATGTAGCCCATTAAATATCTAACAATTTGACTAAATAGTTTTAATAGTTTAATCAAATGCAAAAGACTAGCATTTAGAACACTTATTGAAACACCCAATTGTAAAATTTTAATGGTTTACCAATTTAAGGTTAATAATGTTAAATAATGTAACATTAATTTGGAGGAATTTGAATTACAACATTCATCAAACTATGTTCTTTGTTGACATTTCTCTTAAATCATATTTTGAAGTCCTTTGACTTGATAATTTAGCCTTGATTTCTATCTTATCAAATATTTACTCTCACTATGCTCATTTAATTATTAATGAAAATTCCTTTGGCACTTTTAAATTTTACTAACCACAATAACCTTCTATTACCCTTTTTGGTAAAACCCTTCACTTAACCCATTAGCTAGGATTAAACCTTAGGTTTTGCAATTTAAAAAAAGGCACAAGCTTAACTTGACTTGGGGAAAGAACTACTTAGTTATAATCTCACTTAAGGGGCTAAACAATCTAGAGCACTCTTGCACCATATTTTCATGTTTATAAAAATAAGCTTTGATTTTTTATAAGGATTAATTTCTACTTTATAACAAGATTGCAAAAGCACTTAAGTTATAATTTAAGTAGTGGGAACCTAGGATTAAAATGGTAAATAATCACAAATACTTTCAAGTCTACAAGGCTATATTTACTTATTTGCAACAAGTTTAAGCAACCTTTAAATTTTATTAGTTAACAAAGTGTGCACTGTGAATCACTAGAAACCCTTATTTCATACCTTGTGCAATGCAATCAGCTTCCCTTACCCTACTGGGAGTCTTGTTAAATAATGAGGGAGTCACTTTTAAAATATAAAATAATTAACCCCATCATAGAGAAACATCTTCATAACTTAGTATCCCTTCTTTCACTGCATAGCAAGTGACCCCATTTGTTCCCATTTTCTCCCTAGGGACCACACAATACTATCAAAGTGTGACTATCATTAGAGATCCAGTGTTGTACCAACAACAAATGAAACAAATACAAGTGAAGGTACAACAAAGAAAAACAAAAAGAAAGTTGAAGAAAGATGTTACTCCAGCAACAAAGAGGGTGAGAATAAAATATAAGCCTACAAATGATGATATGTATTTCGCACATTTCACACCTCTAGCAAACAAGCCTAAAGGATAAGTGCTAGCTTCAAACTATCAAATGGAAGCAGTGAACGTCAACATCAAGGACATGAGCTAAAAATAGGGACGAGTTCCTCTAGGAGGATGCAAAGGCAATCAACACTTCATTGATATCAATGGGAAAAATTCAAGAAGTGTGCCAAGCTTGAACAAGCCAAGTTAACAATCAAAAAATCAGAAGTGAAAATGAAGGCATTGGAAGGCCAAGTGACTATAGTGACAAAGCAGGCCATTGAAGTTGGAGATACTCAAGCAAGGGCAGCCAAAGCACAACTTTGGGATGCTCATGCAACATTAAGTGAAGCAAGAACAATGTTGGCAACTCTAAAGAGCCAAAAGGTAGAAAGACACTACAGTTGCATTGTGGAAGCAACATGGAAGACCTAAAGGCAAAGTTGAGCCAAAATAGGCAGATGTAGGTGTCAAGGCTATGGAGATTGGATCATTGAAGCAAAAGGCATTCAGTCAAGACTATGATCTAACAAAGTTGTAATCAAATAGAAACCTAGGCCCAAAAAATCAAAGGGCTAAGAGAAAAAGAGGTTGACCTAGAAGGCATGTTTGAAATATCATAAGAGGTTAAGAACCTAAAAGGGCTAAGGTAGAAGACATTAAAATGTTTGTCGGTTCCCTTGTGCTCATCAGGGCCTTACAATTATGGAGATAATGCAGATGTTGAGTAACATGGTAAAGAAGGTGATTGACAATGAGGGTGCTTCCCTTTCTTTAGTCATTGAAGATACCAGATTATATGTTAAGAAGTTCCACAATTCTCCACCAACTAGACTTGTTGCCATGGTAATAATGAGCAAAACAAGCATAAGTCAAAAAATTAATGACATACTAGATAAGGGCAAAGCAAACCAAGAATGCAAGGTGTAGTTGGATGTCATAGCCCAGATAGTTCAGGCCCTCGGGGTATGTAGACACACATGCATCAATTAGTGTGGCAGGGATTTCCCTCGCCACTTAATCAGAATCAAAAGATGCTACTGCACAACAAATTTATGGAATTATTCAAACAAAAGAGCCAAGATGAATCAAAGATCAGCAAGTCGCCCCCAGTTCTTTCAATCAAAGAGGTACAGTCATTAATCAAGCCATTGGCAGAGTTGGAGACACTTGTACAGATGAATCGACACTATGTTGGAGAATCACTTCACAATCTTGTAGAAGCTAGATATGCCCTTGGATAGAATGTTAGAAGCACTTCACTTCTCTAAAGAACTTGTAAGTGGCAGAAGGCTTCACAATTTTGGTAAGTTTTGAAATTTTGAATTGCACCCTATACCCAATGAATGTATTTTTGTTAGTACTTAGTTTATCTTTATTTCCTCAATGAAAGAACCCCTTCAAGTTGCCAAAGCGATGGTGAATTCTTCACTATAGGGAGCAGATTTATCTCTGCCTTGTTCGAATCATGTTCTAGATGACTTGCAGCCATGGCAGATCTCTTACCTTTGGTCATTTACAATTTTGTGGTACACATGGAGATGTTCATAAGTGTTGGACTTTCAATTAGTGCACAGCATCCGATCCAGCCATGTTAGCCTCCATTTGATGGTCTGCAAGGATCTGCTGTGATACAGTTTTGGTTTTTGATGTTGGGCCTTGCCATTGGCCCACATCATTCAACAGACTCATTCCCTTTTGTGCTAAGTATCTTTTATTAGTGACAGGGCTCACCTCTAATCCTTTTTTTTTTTGGGTTTTGTTGACAGGCACCACATGGCATGCTCCTGAGATTTCAAGAGAAAAAGTAGAAATCATTTGCCAAGGAGCAGCATGAACCATCTGAACTTGCCATAATGGACTGTATTCAACAGCCCGCAGGGTGCAAAGCCATTCCTTGTGTTTCTCAATTGTGATGGTGCCCAACAGCTCAACTTTGATGTCTACATCCTCTCCTCTTCATTCCAGAATAGTTCCACATGTAGGGTACACTTTGAGCAGGAATTTCAGCTCATACATTTCAAATTCCAACCCGCAGATACCATGCTGAATTATGCCCAGCTACCTTTTTCTCTACACCATCCATGACTTGAATATCCACCTACTCAGTGATCGCCTGCAGGGCTATGAAGCAAAATTAATTAAGGTTGGTACCTTTCGCTCTTTTCAAGGTACTCAAGCGACCTATAGAGACATTCACACCACCCGATTTGCAGATGGATCATTCCTGCCACCAGTCTCAAATTTTGTATTTCAAATGTTTTGGGGAGAAAATCACTCTGTAGATTGGGTATTCTGCTATCTATACTGGCATGCATGCCCATTTTCAGTTTAGATTCTGTTTAATATAGATGAGCTATTAAATCTAATGTGAAACTTTTTCTCACTTCTTTGTAATCAAATAGGAGAACCTCTGTGCATGTGTCCAAAGTTAATGTTATTACATCGTATGTGGCCATTTGATACCATCAAAAGCATTAATTTAAGAGGTTGTTATTCTTGAAATTCTGACTCTTAATTATGTGTATGCATTTGTTTCGTGCATGTGTATCATTGTTGTCATTTATGTTGATTATTGCACCATCAGTTGCAAAACTTTGTTCTGGTTATTAAGGAAAATCTATCGACGTGAGCCTTTTCCTTTCATGCTATTTACTTTCTTGTATTTCTACCCCTTTTCCCTTGCAGCAATTAGATTTAAGTTGAATATATAAGGAGACGGCTATGTAATCTCTGAGATTAACTCGCAAACCTAACCCACATCTGTGAGGCTTTCCATGTTTGGTGATCATGCTTGGCACATTTATCCTGAACAGATACTTGGCACATTTATCCTGAACAGATACTTAGACCATCAACACAAGCCAAAAGGGGATTTATACCAATAGAAAACATGGTTTGTGGGTTATTTTCTTTACCAAAAAAAGTCTAAAGATGCCTAGGGTTAACGGACCCTAGACCCAAAAAAAGTTGGCAAGTTCCTAAAAGCCAGGTGCTATTAAACTCACACATTGGGTCAAAAATGAGAAGTATATGAGCTAAGAATAATACGAGAGGTCGTAATCAGGCACTCTAATCCAGCTCTGCCGACGATGACAATATTTCCCCAGTATCAAAGGTTGCTAGCACACATTGAGTACACTCCTCCACCTCACTTTCACAGCAGTATATTCCTTAAGAGGAAAACAACTCAGCCCACCAGCTTCGCAACTTAGCACTGTCACATACTACTTCCAAGCACCTCAAAACAAAACACCCAAGCAGATAAGCATTCTCTCGCTGTAGATCAGAAGAAGCTTTTGTGAAAGGAGAGGAAATGCGACTACACACCTGAACAGACCCAGAAGTGCTTGCTGGACTCATGCCCCCTTGATAAGACTATCAACCTGACATATAAGCAGAGTACAAATTTAATGATACTCCATAGGAATCTAGAATCCATTCTTCAATCACAGGATCAAGATTAGAAGAGAAAACTGGACTATCCGGGTCTCTCGGTTAATCTTCCACTCCTTTAATCACAGGGACAAGAGTATAAATCAAGGTAGAAATTTTCAGTGACTGCGTCGCTCACCAAATCTCTCACGTTTATTAGAGGAAACCAAATTCACGGAGATTGAACTAGTTTTCTCCATCCTTTAATCACCCTCCAAACAGAAAAGACAAAATAAACAGCAGACGCAAAATAAGCAAATTAAGTACTCCTGCGAGGCAATAAAATCATGCGTCACTAAGTTTCCCTCCCTCTCTGGCCTTGTTTAAAATTGCTGAAACATAATTTCTATTGAGAATTGCTCCATGTTCTGCTCCCAGATTTAATATATGAAACTGAACCAGAACGGTCATTTACTTATCCAAAAATTTGTTGAATTTTTTGTTCATTTTGGCGGCCCTTTCCGCGTATTCTAATTGCTGGAAATAATGTACTAGAGCAACGAAATCACTTAACCAAGTTTGCCAGTTAAACTTCCATCATAGAAGCGTAGAGTCAATGAAGCAAAAATACCTGGAGTGCAGTAGAGGGTGTCATCCACTCATCTGGAACTCTCAAATCCTTCACAAATTCGTCATTATCTTCGTCCTTCCACGAATTCGAAAGGCAAACAAATCCAGATGAAACTGGCCCTGCCTTCTCAACGGCGACTGAAAGTGGGCTGTAAACTGGTGCATTTTTTAATTTGCGATGGCCAAATGATCTGTGATTCTTCCGGAGTGGACCAGATACTAGGACACTCGGCAGATTTGAACCTATAGCAAAGATTTTCAACATGATAAGGAGGCTTCTTTTTTCCTCTTTTTTTTCTCGAGGTTGTGGGGGGTCCAAAACAAAACATGTTAGGATAACAAATAGACATGAAATTGTAGTGATAAAAACATGGCATTGTCTATTCTCCTTACAATTTGCTTTAAGATATGTTAATAATATGATATGGACTCATCATTAAAATCTTGTTTATTTTTTTATATTAAAATTTAATTTTAATTTCTATAGGGGAGAAGCCACCCATTGAATAACCGCCACCTCCATGCTCACTCCACCCCCCAAAAAAAAATTAACTTTGATCCATTAAAAAACTTTTTATGAACAAATAAAAAATTTACAGCAACACCAATGGTTGCTCATAACACAATGAGTAACTCACCAATCATAATAGACAGCTAAACATGCTTTTGCATTTATTAAAAAAGTCAACTTGCACATAAAAAGGCTCATTTACAATTTAATTTAAAACATTTACTGTTACAAATACCCCCACTTGCAAATGTTTATCCCTCATTACATTTTATATTTACAACTACACATGCACAGTTAATGGTGTTTTACATGACATAATCACAATCTCCAATTAACTCTATGGGATTTGAAATGCACAATCTTCCACACACTCCCTAGCAGCTATATGTATTTATTTCATTTCCTGTAGGTACCTGCACAATTAAATACAGGTGTAAGGCTCCCCAAATAAACATCAAATCTAAATGTAATGCAGAATTCAGTCATATCATCTTTAAAAACCTACGTAACTTGCAGCTTCAAATTCAAATGCTCAACCAAATTCAAATTTGATACACGACAACCAAATTGAATGCATTCAATTGTCAGATTCGAATTCCTAAATAAGAGGGGGAAAGTAGCTAGCGGCATTCACAATTGCATCTTATTCTCTGCAAAATTGAAAGCAACGACAAGCATCCTCTACACATTCCTCTGCGCATTCCTCTAATATCCCAAGTCTCAGGTAGGTACTTATAGTTATTTTCATTTATGCAATGTCTTCTTACTTTATACATTCTAGTTATAGTTATTTTTCATGAACTATGCATTTAACATTTCTATTTATGCAGTGTCTTCTTACTTTGCTTTATAAGTAAATGAAAGGTCTTTTTGGTGACGGGTTTTTACTTTGCTTTGTGTTCATTTTTTATTATTTATCATTTATTTCTGCAAATAGGTACCTGTATTTATATTTGTATGTTTTTGGTCATTTGTCATTTATTTTAGTGTTTATATCAAGGTTTATATTTGTCATTTATTTTTGCTTATATGTGTATTTATATTTGTTTATTTTTGGTCATTTCTCAGGGTTGGTCATTTCTCAGGGTTTAATATATATATATGCATTTAATATATGTGTATATATGTGTATATGTATTTAAAAACATATACACATATATACAAATACATACAGTTACTTACATATAAATACATATATACATGTATATATATACGTATATACATACACAAACACACATATATATACGTCTATAACTCTGTTTAAATATGTTTCGTTTGGCTGTCCAATACAATAGACTAGCATTTGTTTATATTTTTCTACTTTCCATTGCACATACAGCAGACTAGCATACATATATTTGTCATTTTACATTTTGTGTCTCTTATTCATTCAGCAAATCGATGTATATGTGTGTATCCTTTGCCTATCCTTTGAAAATACAAACAATGGTACTGGTTGATCATTTTCTTCTGCATCTTATTGAATTTGTAAATGAATGTGTATAATGATATATAACACAACTTATTGAATTTGCAAATGAATTTGTACAGTGTTATATATATAACATTGTACACATTCATTTATAAATTCAATAAGTTGTGTGTTTGAATTTGTAAATGAATGTGTGCAATGTTTTATATATAACATTCTACACATTCCTTTACAAATTCAATACGATGTTTGTTTGAATTTGTAAATGAATGTGTACAATGTATTATACATTCATTTACAAATTATGTGTTTGTTATCTCTTCTTCATTAAGCAGATTGATATCTATGTTTGTATCCTTTAACTATCCTTTCAAAATGCAAACAATGGTACTGGTTAATCATTTTCTTCTTCATCTTTCACGACCCATGAAGGGTTTATTCGATGATTGAAAAATTATTACTGCTTGTTTATGAAATAAATCATTCCTCTTACACTCCTTTTCGCCATGTGTTGTTTGATTTTGTTGGGTCATGGTGCTGGTGTTTTACACACGGGTTCTTTTGGGGTTAAATGATTTCATCTCCCTGTTTTACCGCACGCTCAGGGCCTGGTAAAGTCCATTGTATCATGATTTTGTCTGCAGAAATGATAGAGGAATTTAGTGGGTTTGATCACATGTCTGCAAAAAATGATATTTCGAGTCTGCATCAACCTTTCTATAAAAAAAGCATGTGAGTATGGGCAAAAATTGACAAGCCCATTTATTATATGCCATTTTTGTGAAAATCGTTGCTTGGTTTTTTTCCAAATTTGTGTGCTTAAGAAATTAATCTCATGAAACCCTTGCATGGAATATTCGGCATCTATCTGAAAACACACTTTTGTATTCCTATGAGTGAGGAATTATTATTATGAAACCCTTGGTTACTTTTTTGTGCACATTTCTGAAAACCCAAGTCTATAATCGATCTACCTATGTTCAAAATAATATCCTATCATTGTTGAATACAACACAACTTCTTTCATTTTTTGTACAATGTGCTTTGAACATTAATATATATACATACATATATCTACGTATATATATATATGCATACATGTAACTATGTAATTATATGTATCCACATATACATGTATACATATATTTATACAAATACATATAAATACATCTATATCTACATATATATATGTAAACCCAAATTAAATGATGGAAAAGAATCGGATACCCAAAAAAAAAACATTAGTCATGTGCTTTAATCGGACCCTAATTGGGGTGTAATGTTTTTGTTGTCCAGTTCTAATGTTAGGAGATTAATATGTAGGAGTGATTTTTAATGGGCACCAAAATGATTTTATAAGGTGCTAACTTGAATTAGACCCATTGACTTTTGAGTAGATTTGAATGATAAAATAGATCTGATTGCATGTTAATAGTGACACAATTAACACTATTTTCTATTTTGCAATGTTTATCAGTGATTTTTTTTGTAATTATAGTTGTGTTTTACAACTTTTATACATTGTTTTTCTGACACTTGATCGCTTACAATGTACAGGATCATTGACCATCATGGCACCAAGGCAGAAGAGGAAAAGATCAGGTGGGAGGCACTTGAATAGAGTACCTCATGGAGTGACATTCAATGTTCCAAATGTTGTTGATGAAGAGCCAACAATGAACATGGACGGGGAATTTATTTATGAAAATGCAGAACAAACCAATGAAAATGATGGTTTTGAACCTATTGTTCATAATACTAACATAGAAATGGAACCACCACCTGCTGACCATGTGACAACCCCAGATCTGTGCATGAAAACTTGGTCTATGCATGACATGGAAAAATCCATTGCAGATGTTGAGGACAATCGAATGTCAATCAGAGGTTCAGGGATCAAATGGGGAATCCTGCCTAGCAGTTTGTGGGCATGGCTCAATGGTGTGACATTCACAAAAAGGAGGGGGCCACGAACAGTCCTAATTGATGAAGAAGAAGCTGAAATTGTGCAATGGTGTAAATATATGGCTAATATTGGCCATGGCCTTCAAGTGTCACAACTTAAGTCAACGGTGGCCCACATGGTTGGAGTGAGGCCTAACCCATTCACAAATGGGATACCAGGGAGGTCATGGTGGGTTGGATTTCGTCAAAGGCATCCTGATCTGACAATTCGAACACCCGAAGGAGTGGACACAGATCGAGCTATAATGCTGCGGCCCGAAATAGTTTCTTCATTCTATGATAACTTGGAGGAGTTGTACAACAAACATAATTATGGGCCCAACAACATATGGAACTGCGATGAAACAGGTGTGCAAGCTGGCAGAAATTGTGCAATGAGAGTTATTGCAAAAATAGGGACGAAATGTGTTCCACAATTAATTGCTAAAAGCAGAGAATGGATCACTGTTCTAGCTTGTGTTAGTGCAGCAGGTCAAGCTATACCTGGTTACTATTTGTTCAAGTCCAAAAGGAACATTAGAAACTATATTGTTAACTGTGAGCCAAGGGCATGCATGGCAATCCAAGAGCATGCTTGGATGACCAAAGAATTATTTGTGGAATGGTTAAAACACTTCACAAAAAATGTCCCAGGAGGTGTGTCACCAACCAACAGAAAGCTTCTAATCTTTGACGGTCATGGCAGCCATGTGGCATTCAAAACGGTCGAAGAAGCAAAGACTATGGGAATAGATTTGCTCACACTTCCAGCACATTGCAGCCACAAATTGCAGCCCCTTGATGTTAGTGTGTTCTCACCATTTAAGAACTACTTCAAACAGCAAAGGACTATATGGCTCTCTGAAAATCCTCAACTTGACATTGGAAGGGAAGAGTTGGCAACACTTGCCAGCAAAGCTTTTGCACAAGCTTTGACTCCTAATAACATTGCAAGTGGTTTTAGAAAAATAGGAATTTGGCCATTAGATCGACATGCACTTGACTTGGATATGGGGCCAAGCCAAGCTTTGTGGTTGAAGAGGAAGGAACGACATTGGGAGCAGAAACTGAGGGTGATACAGCTGATGAAGAGGCACAGTTCATGGCAGCTGAGACTTGTTTGAGGATAGCAGGTTGGAATGAGGAACAGATTGGACAGTTTGTGGATACCTTTTCTGCAAACATTCCCCCAAATCCAGAAAACATTGAGGCAACAGAAATTCAACAAGAACCAGCAGTTCGATCATGTAATCAGGCAGCTGAAAATGAAGAGAGTCTGAATCTGCCATCTGAATTTCAAGATGCAGCTTTGAACCTAGGGGTGCATCTCAATTTCACTCAAGTGGATGAAGGGTTGTCCATGCCATCACCACCGAATGTTGATCCTGAAGATGTCATCCATTACTTCACAACTGGGAGAAATTGGGAGGCTGAAAATGATGAAGAGGATGGAGTCGATGGTAATGACTCAAATGATGAAGAGGCTGACTATGTGCCATGCACACAAGTCAATGATCAGCAACCAGCAGGCAGCAGAAGCACTTTTTTGCAACTCCCAATGCAACGAGTGCGCCAATCATCTAACAGAGGTCGCAATGGGGTCCTACGCCTTAGTAGGCAGTCTCAAATTTTGACATCGGATGATTTCTTCAATTTGCTGAATGAACAAGAGGCACAGAAGCAAAGAAACCAAGAATTGCAGCAAAGGAAAAGGGAGCAAATGGCTGAAAGGAAGGCAGAAAGAGAAGCAATCCTCGCACAGAGGGAGGCAAATAGATTGGAGCGTGCTGCAAAAAAACAAAAAATTGCAGAGGAGAAACTGAGGCAGCGACATGAAAAGGAGCTTCAAAGGGAGCAAGCAAAGATTGCTAGACAGTTGAAGGAAAACCAAAAGCAGGCGGAAAGAGCAGAAAGAAACAGAAGTAAGAGTACTCCTACAACTCCTCTTCCAAGTCAACATCCAATTTTAAGGGACATGATTAACATTTTGTCTCCAGCCTTTGCAGCTCTTAGCAGCCTACAAAATGGGTCTTCTGAAGGCTGCTCTCCATAGTTACAGCTAACTCCAGAGGCAAATCATGCATTGCTTGCTTGTATAGCAAGTGCCATACAGAACAATCCGCAGTCCTTAACATCTTCTCCAGTTGACGCGGAGTCAGTTGACCCCCAAGGACACACCACTTCATAATCAGATCTGTGGATGTCTGATTAGGATTTTTTGTTGTCAACTTTTTGACCTCGAAGTGTGCTAGAGTGTTTTTTGTAAAACTGAATGCTAGTCTATTGTATTGGACAGCCAAAGGATACTAGTTGTTGTATTGGATAGCCAAAGGATACTAGTGTCTAATTTTGTAGAACTAAATGGTAGTTTGTTGTCAACTTATCTACTTCGATGTGTGCCAGTGTGTTTTTTGTAAGACTGAAGACTCCTTGTCTTCTTTCCAACTTTGTCTTAATCATGTTTATGCTATAATAAATTTGATTTCATCCTAAGCATGTTTTGGGAGCTGTCCAAGTTAATGATCTATGCTTTTGTGATTCGAAATCAGTTTTGTGTTCGTTGTATTCATCTATCATTTTGTTGGATATGTGTTTGTTGTATTCATCTAACTAACATTGTTGAAAATTTAAATGTACATTAAGAAATGTATGTGATTGAAATTCAGAAAATTATGTACATATATATATATATATATACACATACAACTATGTATATGCATACATATACATATATATATATGTATATGTATGCATATACATAGTTGTGTGTGTGTGTATATATATATATATGTATACACAACTAAGTATATGCATACATATATATAACTATACATCTATATGTAGCATATCCATAAATTGTAACTGTAAGTGTAAGTGGAAATCAATCTAATTCTAAATTGTAAGTTTACAATGAATAAGTAAATCCCATCATAAATCAAATCCCATTGTTCAGGTTCATGAATGAACATCATAAGAAAAAAGAACATCATAAATGAACACAATGTCTACCAGGTCATAGCCAAAGTAAACTCTTGAAAGACTTGACCTGAAATGTCATCATGCAAATTGACATGCTCTTTACAACCTCCCTAGTTGTGTATACATGCATAAATATATATATCATATATATATACATATATACATACATACATATACACATACATACATACATATATGTATGTACGTATATGTATGTATACACAACTAAGTATATGCATACATATATCTATACATCTATATGCAACATATCCATAAATTAATCTATTTGAAATTATAAATTTTTGAACACATACACTTGGAAATCAATCTAATTGTAAATTGTAAATGTAAGTTTACAATGAATAATAAAAATGAACATTATAAATGAACACAATGTCTACCGGGTCACAACCAAAGTAAAGTCTTGAAAGACTTTACCTGAAATGTAATCTTACAATTTGACATGCTCTTTACAACCTCCTAGCCATTTGACATGCCTGCCACAACAAACAAATATAATAGAACAAACAAACATGGACAATAGTTATTGAAATAAATAAAAAGATATACTAGTTAGTCAAAAATATAGAACAATAATTGAAACTTAGAGCCATTTGAACAAAAAATCCTTAATTATTTGGTGTGTTGACAAACACAATTACCAAACTGCCCACCATGAACATTGTTGCACCACCTCTCCTTGTTCTGCCATGCCTGCAAGAAAAGATTTACAACCACGGGTAGTCACAACCGAGGCTAGTAACATAAAAACATCATATGACCTTTGAAATAATGCATGTACAACAACACATAATTAATCAAGTTCAACATATTAAAAGATCCATATGGAATAGATAAATATATGTAAAAACATATAAATGTTAATAGAATTGTATACCAAGATTTAATTAACTTATAATCATTGTTTCTCATCAAGCTTGGATATATGAGGAATGTGCAAAGGATGTCATTCAATGGTCTATAGCATGGAGAGGATATTAGTAGAGGAGAATAATTGTGAATGTCGCTGGCTATTGTCCCTCTTATTTAGAAATTTGAATCTGAAAATTGAATGCATTCAATTTGATTGTTGTGTTTCAAATATGAATTTGTTATAGCATTTGAATTTGTAGCTGCCACTTACGTAGGTTTTTAGAGATGATATGACTGAATTCTGCATTATATTTGGATTCAATGTTTATTTGGGAAGCCTTATATATCTGTGATTTTTTGCAGGTTTGCATGCATGCATACAATCATACAAACACAAGCATACATGCAAACATTCATAGAAACATAAGCATACATGCATGTATTCATATAAACATATACATACATATACATTGCAGAAAATCAGTAATATACATTGCAAAGCAAAAAAAACACCTAAATGTGTCACTATTAACATTTAATTAAAACTATTTTATCATTCAAATCCGCTCAAAAGGCAATGGGTCTAATTCACGTTAGCACCTTATAAAATCATTTTGGTGCCCATTAAAAATCACTCCTACATATTAATCTCCTTACTTTAGCACCGGACACCAAACACATTACACCCCAATTAAACTTCATTTGGGTTTCGATTAATGCATATGACTAATGTTTTTTTGGGGGTATCCCATTCTTTTCCATCATTTTACCGCGCACTCTCTTTGGAAGGTACATACATACATACATACATACATATATATATATACATACATATACATACATACATACATACATACATACATACATGCATAAATATATATATATACACATACATACATACATACATACATACATACATATACATACATACATACATACATACATACATACATACATACATACATACATGCATAAATATATATATATACATACATACATACATACATACATGCATACATATATATATATATACATACATACATACATACATACATACAACAATAAATACAATGTGGGAAAAAGAAACCAGCACCATTACCCAACAAAATCAAACAACACATGGTGAAAAGGTGTGTAAGAGGAATGATTTATTTCATAAACAAGCAATAATAACTTTTCAATCATCGAATAAACCCATCATTGGTCATGAAAGATGCAGAAGAAAATGATTAACCAGTACCATTGTTTGCATTTTGAAAGGATAGTTAAAGGATACAAACATAGATATCAATTTGCTCAATGAAGAATGGACAACAAACACATAATTTGTAAATGAATGTATAATACATTGTACACATTCATTTACAAATTCAAACACACAGCGTATTGAATTGGTAAAGGAATGCGTAGAATGTTATATATAAAACATTGCATACATTCATTTACAAATTCAAACACACAGCTTATTGAATTTGTAAATGAATGTGTACAATGTTATATTTATAACATTGTACAAATTCATTTGCAAATTCAATAAGTTGTGTTATATATCATTATACACATTCATTTACAAATTCAATAAGATGCATAAGAAAATGATCAACCAGTACCATTGTTTGCATTTTCAAAGGATAGGAAAATGATACACACATATACATCAATTTGTTGAATGAACAAGAAACACAGAATGTAAAATGCAATGTGGGAAAAAGAAACCAGCACCATTACCCAACAAAATCAAACAACACATGGCGAAAAGGTGTGTAAGAGGAATGGTTTATTTCATAAACAAGCAATAATAATTTTTCAATCATCGAATAAACCCATCATTGGTCATGAAAGATGCAGAAGAAAATGATTAACCAATACCATTGTTTGCATTTTGAAAGGATAGGCAAAGGATAGACATATATATCGATATGTTCAATGAACAAGAGACAACAAACACATTCATTTACAAATTCAATAAGTTGTGTGTTTAATAATTAAAGAACTACAAATTGCATAAAATGATGAGATCATGAATTTAGCCATGACCATGCTAAAAGAATTGCTGCAAGACTTAGGAGAATTCGTTTTGGAGATCTTATAAAGACACCAAAAAAGACCTTCATTTACTTATAAAGTAAGTAAAAAGACAGCGCATAAAAATGAATGTTAAATGCACAACTCATGAGTTTTCAAACATATATATGTATGTATGTACATACATACATACATACATGCATATATATCTACAAACATGATACATGATGATTTGGCATTGTGGGTTACTATTACAGCAGGGAAGGTTAGAATTATCACTCATAAACATATGTTATAGGAGGAAACACCATTAAACATGATTCACAATCACTTTCCAAAAGATGAGATATAAAATAAATCAGAAAAAGATCGATATACATAAAAGACAATCCTTCTCATATAACTATCCTATTTAATTAGTTTTCTTTGGGATAAATTTTCCTTATCTATAGTTACACTAATTACACATGAATATGCACTTGAAAGCGAATACAATGCATGTTATTGAATGCTACATTTAACATACATATTGAACACCCTAAATATAGTATCAAAAACTCATAAAACTACAAGCATCGAACACAATGTATATATTTTAATTTTGCGAGTAACATTTATGTTGTATAATCTTTGAGTCATTTCTTTTAAGAGTATGAAACAAACAACACCATAAATATAAACGTCAAATAGTGAACTGGTTGTACGTGTCAAACTAATCAAAACATAATAAATATGAGCTATCATTTATGAAAATTGAAAGTCACAAATACTAAATTTGAGATATTAACTCATACAAATCGGACTTCTAACAAATATAACATTTGCTACTTGGTTGCTCATTCGTATGCTAATTCGTGTACCTTAACCCACAATGCCAAATCATCATGTATCTATATATATCTAAATCTCTCTCTATATATATATGTATGTGTGCATACATACATACATACATACATTCATATATATATGAATAACACGTGTGTATACATACATATATAATTTAATTGCATCCTAATAAGAATTAGGACTACCATTGTTTGCACTTTGAAAGGAGACTGATGTTTGTTGTTACCTCACACCATGGACACACAACTTTATATATACATACATGTATGTATATATAAAGCAACTTTATATATACATACATGTATGTATATATAAAGTTGTGTGTATACATACATACACACATACATACAATGTGGGAAAAAAAACCAGCACCATGACCCAACAAAATCAAACAACACATGGCGAGAAGGCGTGTAAGAGGAATGATTTTTGAACAAAGGTAGATCAATTACACACTTGGGTTTTTAGAAATGTGCACAAGAAATTAACCAAGGGTTTCATAATAATAATTCCTCACTCGCAAGAATACATAAGCGCATTTTCAGATAGATGCAGAATATTCCAGGCAAGGGTTTCATGAGATTAATTCCTTAAGCACACGAATTTGGAAAAAACCAAGCAAGGGTTTTCACAAATACATATTTATTTTAAATGGGTTTGCCGATTTATGCCCAAAGTGATATGGGTTTTTTATAAAAAGGTCGAAGCAGACCAAAAAATATTATTTTGCAGACATGTGTTCAAACCCACGAAATTCCTGATCATTTCTGGAGACAAAATCATGAGACAATCGACTTTACCAGGTCGTATTTAATCATTTAACCCCAAAAAAACCTATATTTGGAAAAAACAAAGCAAGGGTTTTCACAAAAATGGCCTATACTAAATGGGTTTGCCAATTTATGCCCATATTCACATGGGTTTTTTATAAAAAGGTTGATGCAGAACAAAAAATCATTTTTTGCAGACATGTGGTCAAACCCACGAAATTCGTCATCATTTGTGCAGACAAAATCATGATACAATCAACTTTACCAAGTTGTGAGTGCGCGGTAAAATGAGGAGAGGAAATCATTTAACCCCAAAAAAACCCGTGTGTAAAATGCCAGTACCATGACCCGACAAAATAAAATAGCACATGGTGAAAAGGTGTGTAAGAGGAATGATTTATTTCATAGACAAGCAGTAATAATTTTTCAATCATCGAATAAACCCTTCACGGGTCATGAAAGATGCGGAAGAAAATGATTAACCAGTACCATTGTTTGCATATTCAAAGGAGAATGATGTTTGATGTTACCTCAAGTCGGGCACACGAGCAGGAGCTATGGAGAGTCATTACCATCTGCATTCGCTTCCATCGCTGAGAAGCTTCCAGACAGTGCGTGGTAAAATGAGTGAAAAGAATGGGATACCCACAAAAAAAACATTAGTCATATGCATCAATAGGACCCCAAATGAAAATTAATTGGGGTGTAATGTGTTTGGTGTCTGGTACTTTAGTAAGGAGATTAATATGTAGGAGTGATTTTTAATGGGCGCCAAAATGATTTTATAAGGTGCTAACGTCAATTAGACCCATTGACTTTTGAGCGGATTTGATTGATAAAATAGTTTTAATTAGATGTTAAAAGTGACACATTTAGGCATTTTTTAAATAAAAAATTGGTGGTTATAGCTAGCAGGTATTGGGACGTTAAGTGACGACAAGTAGATGACACCTCTAAAAGGTGTCTCTTTGACCTCCGCGCGCATATCTGATGCTACCGCACTCTACCGAATTGCTTAGAAGCCAAAACCTTAGTTATAAGATCTTAACTCGTGAGCAAAAAAATCCCATAAAAATTGTTTCGATTCGACATACGATTTGAATTCTACGGTTGCACGAAGTTAGCCCTGGTGGATACTAGGTCCTCTCCCCTAGAGGGTTTAAGATTTAAATATTATTTTCATCATTATGAATTATGAAATATCAAGACTTTAAGAGAAAAAAAAAATCTTGCATAATTTAAAGTAATTAAAGTCAAATATTCTTATAAATGAATGTATTTGATACAACATAATGACTAACATATTTTGTTTGATGTAGGAGCTCTAAGTCTTAAGAATATGGATTTGGATGTCAAAGTCCTACATTAGTTTGGGTTAGAGTCCTTTAGTTCACCTCATCTTTCTTATTAATCTTCAAGTAAAAAGCACCTAAATAGAATTAGGATGCTAGTAAATATTATCCATGGAATGAACAAATTATTCTGTATTTGAAAAAGATAGTCATTTTTTATAAGATGGTTTATAATTTGTAGACTCTTCATAATAATTAATGTTATAACTAGTAGATACCTAGTTTTATCTATACATGTCTTCATCTTTAATATACTGATCCCACCTTGCAATTGTAAGAATGTTTATTGTGTTCTTTGATATGTAAATAAATTTTAATCATTTACATGTATATAAAGTTGAAGATATGTAGTCTTATTAAGGGGTTTGATAAAAAAAATTGTTGTGAACAATAGTGGTGGTTATTACATCTAGAGCTAGCAGGGGCAGCAATGATAAATTTGACTCACAAGGGAAACAACCATGCAAATTATTTAGCTAGAGGTCTCTTAGTGTTTCCTTTACTATAGAATTTTCTTGATACTTATGGTTGTCTCTTATGTGTTGAATATATACAGGTATCATGCGTGGTATTCATCTTCCTTAGCTACTATGTTACAAGTGCATAAGACATACCATTGACTAATTCACTAAACAAAATTAAAATAGAAAATAAATCAAAATATGTTAAAAATATTAAATTATATGAAAAATATAAAATAACTTATGGATTCATATATCTAAAAGCAACTTGATATTTCACACTTAAATGGTAATGTGGTAGGTTTGAGCAAACTAAACCCATCTAAAAATGGAATCTTAGTGGACTAATAGCCAAGGAAAGTGCTATAAGATGTGAAGTTGAAGGAAAGTTAAAGCTTCTATAAAGGAGAGAGATAAATTGGCTTTCTAGTAGGCATTTGGGTGTGGGAAAAAATGGTTGAATAAGTAGCACATGGTTGAATTTTTTTCATTTAGGTATGAGATAGATAGATAAGGGAACACTTTTTTATCAAGTGGGGAAGAATACAAAAGCACATTTTTTAGATAGGGGAGTATTATAAGTGATATAGAAATAACACAATATAAAGAATGTGCTAGAAAGGAGCATGAAATATCTTGTATGTATCTTGACCATGTAGATTTGATGGACCTTAATAAAACTACAATGAGACCAATGTACCTAATTAATTGGCTTGTAACTTCCAGGTAAAAGCACAAACCTGTGTCACTTTTAGCTAACTAAATAGTTTCGATCGAAACAGTTTTTCCATAAATGTTCAAGCAAAAGTGTTTCACTCAAAACTGCAATGCACATGGATAAATGACATGGAGGATAAATGAGGTAAAGTTTTCTAAAATTAAGTTGAATGGACATGCTAGCATTTGGTGGAAATAAATCCAACTTGAAAGAGGAAGCAGAGGAAAAGATAAAATTTCTAGATGGGATAGAATGGTGGAGAAGATGAAGAGACAATTCATTCCAGTAGATTATGAGTCAGAGCTACTCAAAAAGATGTAAAGTTTGAAACAAGGAATGAGAACTGTGAAAGAATACACAAAAGAATTTCATAGACTTTTCATAAGAATTGAACATGTTGAAGCAAACAAGGAGAAGGTAGCCTGTTATACCAATGGGTTAAATCCAAGTATACAAGAAGAGTTGGCATTGGTGAGGATGCATAGTAGTTTTCATTGAAGGTAGATGAAAGATTGAATAGAAAATTTGAGAGCAAACAAAGAGGAAAAGGTCATGGTGGAAGGACTGGAGGAAGAAATTGTGATGGAAATCAGAAAAATAAAAATTTTGAAGACCAAGGAAGCAACAAAAATCATAAATCATAAAATTCTTACCATCTTAGAGAGCAAAATTTTAGAGGTAGAGGAAGATCAAGTAGAGGATTTGGAAGAGGAGGCTTTCAAGGAACGTGTTTTCAATGTGGAGAAGAGAGACATAGAGCATATGACTTCCCTCACAATCAAGAAAGGACCAATAGGAGACCTAAAAACCATACTAGAGCAACAAACATGAATGAAGAAGAGGCAGAGTCATCGCACTTTGAAGAAGCTAAAAGAGGAGAAACTTTAATGACTAGGTGAGCCCTGCTGAATGAAGACAATGAACCAGTGCAAAGGAAGAGTTTCTTTAGAATAAGATGCAAATGTGAAGGGAAGGTATATAGTGTGATTATTGATAGTGGAAGTACTAATAATTTGGTTTTTGAAGAGATAGTGAGAAAACTGTAGCTTGAGAGAAGGTTCCTTTATCCATATCAAGTTGCTTGGATTTAAAATGATCATAAAATTTTGGTCAACAAGCAAAATTTCGTGTAAAGTTTAAGATGGGAGATTATTTTGATGAGATTTTGTGTGATATTATTCTTATGGATGCTTTCCATGTGTTGTTAGGGAGACCATGGCAATTTGATAGGAAATCCATGCACAATGGGTATGCTAACACATACTCATTAACAAAGGATGGAGTAAGGCATAAGTTGAATCCATTGAAAGAGGAAATGGGTAAGGTTTGTAGCAATGCAAGGATTGTGTGTAGTGGATGCTAGAAAGTTTTTTAGATGGCATGAAGCATGATAATATTTATTTTTCTTTGACGACAAAAGCTAACCAAGAAATAGTGGAAGATGTTCCTATTGAAGTTGTAGATATGTTGCATGAATTTTATGAGATTATTTCAGATAATGCATCAGAGGGACTGTCACCTATAAGAAAGATAAGTCACCAAATGGATTTTATATCGAGAGCAAGTTTTCATAACAAAGAAACCTACAGAGAGTGAAGAGTTGATTAGGTAAGTGCAAGAGTTGTTACAGAAGGGTTTGATTACAGAGAGCCTAAGTCCATGTGCAGTGCTTGCTATTTTGGCATCAAAGAAAGGTGGAAAATAGAGAATTTGCACAAATTCAAGGGCCATAAACAAGATCACTATCAAATACTAGTTTCCATTGCTAATAATAGATGATATCAAGGATTGTTTGAGTGGGGTTGAATACTTTACCAAGATTGACTTGAAGAGTGGCTATCGTCAAATCTGAATTAGAGAAGGTGATGAGTGGAAGACAACATTCAAGACCAAAGAAGGTTTGTATGAATGGTTGGTCATGCCTTTTGGACTAACCAATGCACCTAGTACATTTATGAGATTGATGAATGAGCTATTGAAAGATTTTTGGAGTAGATTTATTATTGTTTATCTTAATGACATATTGATATTTAGTAAGACCTCAGAAGAAAACTAGGTGCATTTATTTTTGAAAAAGTTGAGAGAAGAGAAGTTTCTCAATAATTTGAAGAATTGTAGCTTTATAAAGAGGGAGTTGGTATACTTTGGGTTCGTTGTTTCAAGAGAAGGAATCAATATGGATCCAGAAAAGGTGAAAGTTATCTTATCTTCAAATGGCCTACACCTAGAAGTGCTACCAAGGTGAGATCATTTCATGGTTTAACAAGTTTTTATAAGAAGTTTATTAGAGGTTTCAGTAGTATTTGTGCACCACTAACTGAGACCATGAGAGGGGACAAAAGAGATTTCAGATGGACTACAAGGGCAGCGAGAAGTTTTGATTTTTTGAAGGATAAAGTGACGGAGCAACTTGTTTTAGCACTTCCCGATTTTAGCAAAGCATTTCAAGTGGATTGCAATGCAAGTGGTAATGTCACTGGAGTTGTCCTTAGTCAATAAGGTAAACCTATTGCTTACTTTAGTGAGAAGTTAAATGATGCAAAAAGAAAATATTCAGTTTATGATCATGAATTTTATGCTATTGTTTAAGCATTGAAAAAGTGGAGAGACTATATTTTGCCTGAGGAGTTTGTTTTGTTTATTGATCATCAAGCACTTCAATATTTGAGTAGTCAAGGGAAGTTAAATCAAAGGCATATGAAATGGATAGATTTTTTTAAAATTTACACATTTTTTTCTAAGCATGGAAGTGGGAAGCCTAACAAAGTTGTAGATGCATTGAGTAGAAGATAAGGTTTGTTGATTAAAATGTGGGTTGAGGTTATTGGATTCAATGAGTTGAAGGAGTTGTATGAAGAGGATCTGGATTTTGAGAGGCTTGGAGGGCTTGCAAAGAGCCTATTGCAGCTGATAGGACCAAGTGGTTGGATTATTTAATCCACGATGGTATGTTATTGAAAGGTAACAAATTATGTGTTCCTAGAAGTTCAATGAGAATGAATTTGGTTAAAGAAAAACATAGTGGAGGACTTGTATGGCATTTTGGTATTGATAAAACTATAGCACTTGTTGGAGAACAATATTACTGGCCTCAGTTGCAACAAGATATTAGAAAATATGTGCAAAGTTGCAATATTTGACAAGTGGCAAAAGGTACTAGTCAGAACACGGGTTTATATCTGCCTTTACCAGTACTCAAGAGGCCATGGGAAGAGATTAGTATGTACTTTGTTCTTGGTTTACCAAGTACCAAAATGGGAAATGATTCAATATTTGTGGTGGTAGATAAATTTTCCAAGATGGCTCATTTCATTCCATGTAAAAAGACTAATGATGTTGTGCATGTTGCAGAGTTGCTTTTTAGGGAAGTAGTGAGGCTACATAGTCTCTGAAGAGCATAGTTTCGGATCTAGAGACACAAATTTTATGGGATACTTTTGGAGGAAATTATGGAGGAAGCTAAGGATTGATTTGAAGTTTTTCTCAACCTACCATCCTCAAACAAATGGGAAAACAAAGGTGGTAGATAGGAGCTTGGGTAATTTGTTGAGATGCCTAGTTGGAGACAAGCCAAAGGGGTGGGATTTGATTCTACCTCAAGAAGGATTTGTATATAACAACTCGGTGAATAGAAGTATAGGTAAATCTCCATTCAAAATAGTTTATGGAAGAAAACCAAGAGTTATTTTAGATTTAAAAATCATTGATAATGTTGAAAAGAAAAGTGTAGAAGCAAAGGACTTTGTTGATCACATAAAGAGCATACATGAAGAGGTAAGGAATCACATCAATAAAATGAATTTTCAGTATAAGTCTAAGGCTGATTTGAAGAGGAGACATAAGGAGTTTAAGGTTGCTGGTGAGGTAATGGTACATCTGAGAAAATAAATATTTCTAGTTGGTACCTACAATAAGTTGAAAATGAAGAAGTTTGGGCCTTGCAAAATTGTGACCAAGCATGATTCAGGTACTGCATCTGAAATAGAGTTGCCAAGTGAGATTAATATTTCACCTATTTTTAATATTTATGATTTAACAAAGTTTCATGAGGCTGAAAGTGATGAAGGTACACCAGGTGAACAGTTACATACACCATCACCTACTTCAGAGAAGGAGAAGATAGAAGCAATCTTGAACAACAGGGTGAGTAAGAGTACAAGGAAGAAGTGGTATTTGGAGTATTTGGTAAAATGGATTGGGAGACCTATAGAAGACTCATCTTTGTTGTCTAAATCTAAGGTTATTTTCCTTGGTTACCCTCTGGATAAGTGACAAGTTCACTTTTCTTCTACCATGGGTGTTTGATGTAGGTGCATCCATGGTTGATAGCTAACTAGTAATATTTGATTTTTGTTCAATTTTGTTATGTAATTATTTTAATGGGCATTTTGTATGTTTTAATGTTGTAGTGTCCAAAAATTAGATTAAATAATTTGGCCATATTTTGGCTTTAAATTAACCTTGGGAAGTGTGTCAGATGTTATAATTTTTAATTTAAAATTGACAAAAGGCAAGCTAGGTGTGGGATTCTTGGGAGTTGAGAAATAATTGAATTTTCAATTAATGGACATCATTCTATAGGCATGATTTGGATGCCCAGGATGAGTTGGATTGAAAAATTGAATTGGAAAATTCAAATTGAAGAGTGGAGGAATGATGGTGTCGGCTAATGGTGGTTTGTCTGGCTGGGAAAACCAACATGCATTGGGGAGTTGAAAGAATGTCATTTTCTGTCATTAACTGATTTTTCAGAAGGGGCATGGACTTCAAGATAGTGGAGTTTTTGAGAGGTATTGGCAAGGTGTTCGGTTAATTGTTTTGATTATGGTTTTTGTTTTGGTTCTTGATTTTTGAAGTTAGAAGATTGGGGCGTAGCATTCCTAGGAGGACATTTCTAGAATTAAAATTATAGGTGGAAGGTAAAAATCAGCAGCAAATCATTTGTTAAAAGCATTGGTGGCTGTGTGCTTTGATTTCTAGAATTTGATTGTAAGTGCAGGAAGAAGGTTGCAAGAATTGGGAGAAAGATTGAATGCATACTTATAGTTGATATTCTTGCCTATATCAAGGCATTTACATCCAGTTTTTCATTTATTTTCAGTCTAGAAGGCTGCCTTTGTATTTCCTTTCAAATGAATGTAATGCACAAAGTTGTAGGTTCCATTGAGCAAATATGAATTGCAATAGTTGTTGATTTTTGGTGTCTTTATTTATTTAATTCATCAAATTCTTGTGTGAGTTTGGAAGTGTAGAGAGTTGCAAGCAAGCCCTCTTGCATCACATTTAGTGGCAATAGATGTCATTGAGTTGATTCATGATATCTTGTTGAAGCCTAATGCAAATTAATGAGTGAAAATGTTGAAGATACATCCTTCGAATGCACTTTTGATAACAGGTGTCAATTACTTGAGCTTTGATTGTTGACAATGTCAAGTGCTTATAAATGAGGATTAATGAACGATTCTTCAAAAGAACGAAAGAGAGTGTGTTCTTTTGATACTTGTGAATAGTACTCAATGATCAAGTGCCATAGGATGGTGTCTTTTATACACAACCTTAAGCACAATTCAAACTTCAAGGAGTAAAGGTTAGATCTCAAGATTACCAATCTTAAAAATGAGAATTTGACATTTGAAAAAGGGACTCACAATCACCCCTACAAACTAGTCCAAGATGAACAATTTGATAAGATTTATATTAGACAAATTTTACACAAAACAATATTTAATATCAAAATATAGAATTTAAACTTAAGTGAGTGAACATATCCAAATAATCAAATTATATGTTAAAATCATACACCAAATACATATTTCAAAAATGAAATATATATATATATATACTCTTTCCTCCACCAACTTAAAAATCATTGTATATGAATAGTAATAAACTCCTTACTAATACTATTCGGTAACATAAGTGGAAAAAAAATTAAAGCTTCCACTTTTCCTCTCTACAAACTTAAATTAAACAAGTGATGCAGTGCGTCGAGTTCCTTCCGCCAAATAAGGAGATTTTAGGTTGGAAGGGAAAACTTTAATGTAAGTTTTTAGTATATGTTGATTAATTTTAGTTGAAATTTAGAGTTTTGTATTAAATGCGGAAAAAGTAGAACAATTGAAATAGAAGACTATATATCAAGTGAAAAGCAAAATCTAGAGGCTAGAGTATGTTATTGATATTGTGAGATTTGAAACAGGTGTATATTAAAATTCATATTTTTTGTGTGCTTGTTAAATAATATTAATAAATTTTTATATAAAAATAATTCAGGAATTTAAATTGGTTTAGTATGAAGGTGGAGAGTTTATTTGTCAAGGTACTAATAGGGAAATGGGAAAAGTGAATGACGTATTGTGAGAAACAAAGAAGGCCATATTTACAAAAATATTTACTAAACATAGTTATTTGTTAACATATAAATCATTTTGACTAGATATTTAAGACATAAAATAAAATATTAGTAATTAGTTAAAAATTTAAAAGCATTTTACAAAATGGAGATATTAAAAATATAAAAGTATTTTATTTTATTTTATATAGAAGACATATAAAATATAAATATTAGTAATAAGTTAAAAATTAAAAAGTATTTTATCTTCTTTAGTGCCATATTATTATGTTCAATTAATAGTAATTTTTGTGAATGTTCGTATAGACGTTGATTATATTATTGGTGGATACAGTACAATAGAATATACTCATTGAGTACAAGGTACAATAGAATATATTCCTACCACACATAGTTAAATATTTTAACCATCTTTATATTTTTTATAATATATTTAAATACTATTTCTAAATTCAATTCATTCAGTTAAATAAACTAATTTTAATTATTTTTATTTACCTTGAATTTAGAAAAGAACATATGCCCATAAAAAATAGGCCATAAAAAGTAAAGTCAATAGGAACAACAACTTTATAGCTAGACTGGAGGTTTAAATATTAATTAATTTCCTTTGAAATATTAATCCACTTACATCATTGAAAGTCCTGCCAAAAACAATTGGTATCAAACCATTAAAGTGACGCATTAAGGAAGGGAAACGACATAGAAAAGTGCCTTGAGAAACACAATATCCTGAGGCTAGTGGTATGGAACAATCCCAATACCTCATAGTGTGTTAATGGTGAATAGATGTAAACAGGAATGCTTTTCTATGCTTTGTTGTGCTACATACCTTCCAGACACCGACTGAGTGCATGGATAGTGAGAATGGCAAGGGTGTTACATGTAAACATGTGAGAATATAGACTTGAAACAAATTTGTCCCTTGATTGATGCATTAGAATATGATATGCAAATCCTATGAAGAACGTCGAGGCACAAAGAAGTGTATTATTATTTTGAAGGCAGAGGACATCTGTAGAAGAACAACCAAATATTGCAAAATGCCATAGAGGTAAGTTGTTATTGCTTTGTAGAGTGTCATAAACATGAAATGGTATTATTGTTTCACTATTTGGTAAAACAAATGGAGATGGCTATCACTGTATTGTTTTGAAAACCTAACTTAGAAATCTTACCAAAGTAACAGTAGATGACATATGCTATGTATGTCATAAACATGAAACAATAAAAGTGGACAAGCAAGTTACATTAGGAAAACTAAATGTTGTGGGCAAGGTCTTGTTAACTGTGAATGCATCAAATTCATTGATTATGGATTGATTGAACCTAACTTAGAAATTCTAGCAAACTAACAGTAGATGATATATGCTATGTATGTCATAAACATGAAACAGTAAAAGCCGAGAAGTAGGTTAGATATGAAAAATTGAATGCTTTGGGCAAGGTCTTGTTAATTGTGAATGCAACAAATGCAATGATTATGGATTGATTGTAACAATAACTTGCCTTTGGGAAAAAAGCCAGGTGTATGAAGTGCATATCATCAAAAGGATGAGACAATTTGCATATTATTGTTAATTTTTTCATGTGATTTTGTGTTTCATGTTTATGTATAACATATTATTTGTCATCAATTGTGGTCATTTGTTCAAATTGCCCTTGTAACAAGAACCATTTTTTTGGAATTGGAGTGGAGACAAAGACCTCTACAAGTGCAAATATACTTGATTCTTGAAGAAGAGACTACGAGGTCAGAATTTTGGATGATTTTTCTCTTTTGTTTCTAATGAAGTTTGATTCTTCGAATGTCTGTAAAAATTATGCCAATTATTTAAATTTGTGTAATTTATGCCAATAAGCAAGCTGTAATAATGATGTAGTCAAAGATGTGCACAAATGCAACCATGTGATATGCAATTCATATGCAATGTTTTGATTAGTACATTAATCAGATTGTACATTACCTATTCCCCTAGAGTGGTTATAATTTTGAATTTGTTCCAAGCAAATATGGAAAATAGAAATATGTGATAATTTTTTGGAAAATATGAAGGCATTATAACATCAAGCAATACTTGTAGTTGAAGGAGGATAGAAGTATTGATTTGAGGACAAGGGCAACCAGTTAGTTGATTTTGTAGAATGAATACAATTGCACTGATAGAGCCATCTTTGATGTGTTTGAATTAGAAGCACTCACTATTGTGTGAAAGTCTTATTAGGAAACTGGTGAGAATTTTTCTGTGATTGTAAAAATAAGCAACAAAACTATCGGAAAGAAGCTCCGCTAGTTAATAAAAACTTTATTGTAAGGGCCAAGATCCTATTTAATAACAAACTAGAAAGTTCAGTGAGCCATAACAATTTATTGCATGAAACAAGGAACAAATTTGTATAAAGTAAATGTTGTCAGGAGGAAGCCTTCCTGTTTACACATATCTAGCATTGCGACCTTAGTCTAAAGAAGCATTGGTTTACTTGGGAGATTGGTCAATGCATTTACTACTATAGAATGCATTGGCCTAAGGAAAAAGCCTACACAATTTGCATTTAACCTACTCATTAGCTTCAACTATTCTATGTTTATTGGTTACAAGGCATATGTCATGTACTATTAATGCTTAAATATTTGACAAACTTTATAATGTGTTTCTATTTTGCTTATTTACTTAAACAAAGAAGAGTAGGAGACCTACTCCATGCGATAGGAAAAGAGGTAAATGATAAATTTGAGAAATGAAAAATGTGTGCTTAATGCAATAATTGCAATAGTAACTTGCTCACTAAAAACTTGCATGTTTTATATTTGTGACATATAGCATACTTAAAAGCTCTAATACTAGATTTCAATATATTTTAAGGGGAACATGAGAAAATTAAGTATTGTCTAACATATAAAGGGAAAAAATGTCGACTATAAAATGAGAGTGGCAAGAAGTTTCATCCATAAAACATGAAATGTAGTGATATAGGCCAAAGAGCTAGGAACACAAGCATAACAAAAAGAGAAGTGTTGATCAATGCAATGGCAGGTAGCTTTGTAGTTGCCTCTGTTTCTTCATCACTTGCAATCTCATTATTATGATTAGTACAAGAGCAATATTTTTATATAATTTTAAACACATTTTGGAAATTGAAGAGGGAAAAAGTATTTGTATTAGTACTGTTTTGTACCTTGTTGTAGCATACACCGTTCATTCAGTTAGGCAAATAGCATTTGTAATGGCATTGTGTTGATTGAGATCGAAATAGCCTTTGGTGATGAAGTCCTATAGTGCAAATATAACTGATGATTTGTCTTTGATGTAGTCTTCATATTTCATGCTTTGAAGAGCGGGCAAGAGTTGTTGGATGA
Source organism: Sequoia sempervirens (assembly GCA_007258455.2). Taxonomy (NCBI): domain Eukaryota; kingdom Viridiplantae; phylum Streptophyta; class Pinopsida; order Cupressales; family Cupressaceae; genus Sequoia; species Sequoia sempervirens. Next base: position 375,006,560 of record VDFB02105785.1, read on the forward strand.
CATGGTTTTGAACTGAACAATGGATTGTTTTCTTGTCATTTGTTATGATGATAGTTTGAGGATGAAGTGTGTATATGTAATTCACTTCCTTGTCAAATTGGTTGCAATGAGCGGTTTGAGATGAAGTGAGTATATGTAACTCACTTCAAGGATAGATAAAGTCTTTAAGGAAAGGATACACCATGCATGCACACACTCAGATTCAAAGTTGTCATTTTGATTCACATTTTGAGATTCTAGCTCAACCTTGTTTGTTGTAACTGATCATGCTCAAGTTAAAAGGTTCATAAACCAAAGGTTTTGGGTGATTGAATTCTTTAGTATCTTGAAAATGGGTAAACCATTTTCCTAGTTGAGTTGCCAATTGTTATTCCTTGCATAACCACCCCATTTTTTTGGTCAAAATGGGTCCCCCTTCTGTTGTTTTTTCCTTTGGTGTTCTTGTTCGGGCTTTGGGAGTTGTCTTTTTCTCCTAAGTCCTTGTTTTTCTTTGTCTATCGGGTTTGGGTTTTGAAATGTCACCAGCACTTGTTACTTTCCAAAGTTCAAGTTCCTATTTTTGTTTTGATCTTGATCCTCGCCCTTTGCCTTGTGTTTTCTTTGTTCTGTCAGATTTAGGTATCATATTGGAACCGTCACCTTACACCCTTAAAAGTGTAAGTTCATATTTTCATTCTGATCCTGACCTCTGCTTTTCTTCCTTTTGTGTTTTTGCTTGTGTCAAAATCAAACATCGGACCAAAACCAGAACCAAGAACTTTTCCAAAGTTCTTGTTCCTGTTTTCATCCCGATTCTGATTTCTAACTCCCTTTGTGTGTTTCAGAGTTAGACATCGAATCAAAACCAGAACCAAGAACTTTTCCAAAGTTCTTGTTTCATGTTCTATCCCGATCCTAATTCCTGCACATGTCTTTGTTTGTCGGGGTTCAAATTTCGGGCCTTTGCTGGAACTTTACACTCACTAAAGGTTCGTTGTCATGTCCTTTCATGATCCTGACTCCCGCTTACCTTCATTCTCATGATGGCACATTTATGACTTCCACCCTGAGGCCCGACCTACCTGCATTGATGAACACTTATTCACATGTGTGAATGAGTTTTTATCCCTACCGCTCCTCAATTTTCACTCATTTTGGCTTGTACACTTCAACGAAGTGAACCAAAGTGAAGTAAAGGGTTGAGATTTGTGGTTGCACTTAGTTTTCTCGCCATGAGGTTGGATTTGTTATTGTTTTGTGAGGTAGGCATCTTTTCCTGTGTTTTCCTTTCATTTTTAGCTTGCCTATGCTTGTTGTTATTTGTGTTTCTCGTTTCTTGTTTCGTGTTTTCTCTTCTTGTTTCTTTCTCATTTTCTTGGCACCCTTTTGGTGCACTTTCATTTTTCTTCGAACCCTCTAGTTTGTTTTCTTTTTTTTGTTTTGGGTTTTCTTTGTTTTTCTTCTTGTGTTTTTTGTTCTTGTCATGCCCTAGTTTTCCTAGGGTTTTAGTACTACTCAGTCAGGTTTGTTTCAAATTTGATAAATTTTAAAGTTCTGGCCATTATAAATCAAATCTTGATCATGAAGGCATGATTAAGGATACTATTAGATTTATTTCACCTTCGTATTCACTGATTATCTCGATCTTGGTTCCTGCATCTATTTCAAGATCGAGGTTTGAAACTACACTATGTGCTTTTACCACCACCTGGATCCAACTCTTTTCTTTATCCCAATTTTGACTTCCGATGTTTCATGTCGGGATCGGAGTTCGGGTTGTGACTTTAATATGATGAAGGGTTTTGAAAATGTATCATATTATGTCCCGATTTCGATCCCCACATTACCATCAGGATCGAATTTTAGACAAGAATTGAAACCTTGATATAGCTTTAGGTTCCATCATTTGGTGTCATTTCGATCTTGACTTCCAACATAATGTCACGATCGAAACTTGGAGTTGACCCATCCCCAAATATATTCCAAAGGGCTGGACTCGAGCAATATCCTAATTTTGACTCCCGATATGTTATTGGGATCGGGACTCAAGATGTCACTCAAACCTGTTTCCTCTTTTGGAGCCCAGTCTCAAACAATGTCTCAATTATGATGGTCGATAACTCATCAGGATTAGAACTCAGAGTGATCCCTCAACTGATGCCATTATTAGAGTGTCAGTGCCAAGCCATTCCCTAATCTCAATTTTTCAACACATTGCAGGATCGAACCACGAAATGAAATTGAACCCTGTTCATCACTATAGGTGTAGGTGCTAAGAAAAAACCCAATTATGATGTCCGATAGTATTAAAATGGTGTTGTATTAAGTTAAGGTTCAAGTTTTTCCCCAATCCCAACTTCTAATATGGTTCAGTGTTGTGCTTAGAATGGTCAAGTTCTTGGTTCTATCCCGAACCAAAACCCGAAAATGCTAAATTAACTTGTAGAATGGGGATTTTTCTTGAATGAATGGGGATTTAATATGAATTCTTGTGCTAATTTGTTCTTCACATGTCTTCTCTTTGTCTAATAATGGTCAGTATTGCAGGTGTTAACAAATGTCTGATTCAGAGGAAGAAGTGCCTGGTGAAGGAACATCAAAGGGAGCAAGGGTTAAAAAGCTAAAACCAGAATAGGTTCCTATTACTATGAAGTACAAGTTCCAAGGGACCCGAGTACCATCCAAGTTTGGTTCTAAGGTCATGAAGATTACCAATACACTTGTGGGTCACATTGACTTGAAGCAATTTTATGATGATACTTTTTCAGAAGATGCTTCCCCAAGGGCCAAGAGGATTGTTGGTTCCAGGTTGGCACATGTGGCTACTTTCCCTATTGTTGTGCAATGTCTGAAGTTCATTTTAACTATTGCACAAACTTACAATGCAAATCAGAGGCATTGTATTGATTCATAAGGAAATGTGATCATTGATTTAACTCTAGGGATGATTAGACTGGTTTTTGATCCTCCTCCTCATGCTAACCACAAGATTATGTCTAAAGTTGATGCACTTAAACACTGGGAAGCTGATGAGGAAGGAAATAAAAATATTATTAATAAGAGGTGACTCAAGAAAAAGAATAAATCAGTAAAGAAGATGCCACCTAAGCATAAGAGGTTTTATTTCTCTGAGGATACAGGTGATATGATCACATTGTTAGCAAGAGTATTTGTAAAGGAAGATTCTCGTACCTTTAAGAATTGGATGTTCCATTTTATTCAACTAATTCTAGATGGACAACAAAATTTGGACTGGGGACAGATAATTTTAGACAACATCCATGATTAAATATTGAAAGAAATAGAAACCAAGACATTCTACATGTCTTCATGTGTGATCTATTGTGTTGCAAGAATGTGATAGTTTTTGGGGTTAATTGATGTGGGATCAATGGATGATGGTCCAGATCAGAAGAAAGTATGGAAGCACTATGACCAGCTGGAGCTCAAGGCAGTAGAAATACACTTCAAAAGGGTGAATGATACATTTTTATATGTTATCATTAATCAGCTCATGGGAGATGTGGAATTTATTGAAGAGTGGGGATATTGGCTTATTCAATACCCAAAATCCACCTATTTCAGACTATTTGGATATGATAACCACCCTTTCAAATTGCCAAGGTGTTGTGGTGACAGGTGGGTCTTGATGGAGCTCACTCGTTAAGCAGCTGAGGTGAATGCTAAGTTTTCTACACAACACAACACTAGTGTCCATTATTCCCAATGCAATTGGGGTTTTATTGTTGTTCCTCTTCCATAGCAGCTAAGACAACAAAAGAGGAGTTTCATTCCATGAATTTCAAGCTTCATACATCTAGGAAGGACTTTGATCCTAAGTGGACGATGAATGATTTATATGCTTCACAGTTTCCCCTCCATTGACCACTTCTTGAAGACTTTTGGGAAAACCTGCAAGATTAGTTTGAAGTGAGAAGAAGCAGATATGAAAGGTTGGCCATTCCCCAAATGAAGGACTTCAAGGTTAAAGGGGAAATACCAAAAGGCACAACTAATGATGGGATCACTCTTGATCCCCGGTATGAAATGGATAGGGTGGTCACCAAGGATTTGGAGCCAATTAATTGGACATGGAGAAAGAAGAAACCAATATCTGTAAAGTTTCATAGGTGGTTGTTGATAGAAGCCTGAAATGGATTAATCTTCATCTTAAGTAACCAAGAGTTAAGGCCTCAAGGAATAAATACTCCAGTAGTTAACCCACTTCCTCCACTGAAGCAAGACAATACAAGAGGTTGAAGAAGGGTGTTGCAGCCATAGAAGAACCTACCCCAACAAAGGAAGAAATTTCAATGAAGAAGGTCACTGAAGCTTTGGAAAAGGATAAGTTTACTTATCAGGCTGTTGTTGCAGGGGTGCTACACCCATAGTTGATGTATACCTTGGGGAACAAACTACTGAAGGAGGTCCTTCTACTGTGCCTTTGCAAATTGACGATACCCCTCCTACTACACCATTAACCATAGAAACAACAGTTGTTCATGAAGAAGGGCCTCCTATAATTGATGTGACAGAATCACTTGTATCCTCAAACTATGAAGAAACTCTGCTTCATGAAGAAAAAAGAAAAATGGGAAGAATATCTTGAGAGAGAAGAAGTTGGAGAAGAGGAGACTGGGTTCCAGGAAGGAACCCTTTGGGATGCGGCTGCAATGAATGATGTTTTGACCAAGGAAGAACAAAAGGAAATACTAGAAGCTGCTAAAAAATAAGCTATCGAAGAGCTAGCTAGTGAAGAAGAACAAAAAAAGAAGGATGAAGAGCTAGCTTAGGGAAAAGAGGCTACAAAATCCTGGAAGAGATTAAGATTTGAGGAAGAGGCTCGTGCACAAGAGATTGAACAACAAAAGAGAGCTGAACAAGACAAGGCAGCTAAAGAGGAAGCTCGTGTAATGGAGTTGGAGTAGCATAGATTAAGAGATGAAGATGAGGGTGAACAAAAGGAAGAAGAGATGAGAAAGATAGTAGACCTAAAGGCTCATAATGAAAGTATTGAACAATAGAGATTGCAAAAAGAATAAGAAGAGCAACAAAGGACTTCTTATGAGAAAATAGTGGAAATAATTTCTTCTACACCTCCTTCCTCAACACCTCCTAGTGCTCAATAGGTAATAACTCAACCAGCTGCTCCCACTTGGCTTAAATTAAATTTGGAGAAGAGACAACAAGTTCAAGCCCAACCAATAACATGGGATGAAATGATAAAGGAAGTGAAAAAAGTGAAGCCTAATAAGAAGCTCTATGATATTCCCTCTACAAGGCTCATTGATGATGGAGACTTGATGGCATACATTGCCACTCTGGTAGCTAATAAGGATGACAGGGAGCTACAAGCTGCAAATTATTAAGCACTGTTAATCTAGGTAAACAAACTAGAAATCAACAAATAAATCTTATTGACATTATGGCTACCATTACCAAGTCACGACTAATCAAATACAAGCAAGCTAAGGATGAGCTTAAGGCTTAGGTATGGTAGATGAAAGGTTTTCTGAAAGAGTTGATTACATCCACTCTTGAACAACCAACATCATTAGAAGTTTCTATCTTATTGAGTTGCAAAGAGGTGGAGCTGGTTGAAATGAAGAGGAAATCTCAAATGATGGAGAAGTGGATCGACCTTCTTAAGAAAGACATTGAGGATCTTTTCACTACTAGTTCAAAGAGTTATACAGAGATAGGTGAGCTAGTCAAGTATTTGGGAAAGTATATTAAGTTGCTTGGAAAGGAAGAGGATAAATATGCAAGATATATGCAAAAGTTGAGGATATTGAAAAGAGTGCCCAAGGCAGATGTGATTGAATATGCCATTTTGGAAGATCAAGATTTTGGTTATCTTGATAAATGTATGAATATATTGATCTTCAAAATATAAGTTCTTATGGAGCACAAAAGAATATTGTAACAGGCTTGGCAAGACTTGTTTGACGAAAGAAAGGTCATTGAAGGTATTATTGTTGAAGTGATTGGTAAGGAGGTTTCACCAAATGTTGGGTTGATTTCCTTACAAGAAATGAAAGATCAATGGAATAATAGATTGGAGGAAATGAATAAGAAAGGAGATGATGATGAAGGGATTCTTCTGGACAAAATGATAAACATCAAATTTTATGTATGAGATGCTACTAGAAATGTTGCACAGTTGCAAGATATGTATACAACCACCACCAAAGAGTTCGAAAGAGTAATGTTTAGGGTGGAATGGGTAGATGTGCTTGAAGATGAGACCTTGCAGCAAATTTTTAATATTACCGATGATTATTTCAAATAGGTTAAAGCATTTAAAGCAACTAAAAGTGGCTAAGTAATAAGAAGAATATTTCATTTTTTTTAAAAAGGGATAAAATAAAAAGTGTCAACCAACTCCAAGCGCCCTGTGGACAACAACACCTCCAGATCAGTTTTTGGACAAACGAATAGCTCTAGATCAATTTTGATGGGCCATAGATTGAGTGTGATGATCAGCAGTAGACAAAGCAATAACTCCCAGTAAAATTTTGACCAAATTGGCATAAGGGGTGCTTCCCAGCTTCAACAATTTCAGAAAAGAGAGGACTTAGACTTAACTAGGGGTGCCCCTATAATCGTGGATCTGGGCCCCAAATTCGTGGAAAATGATTTTTGATAGGAGAAATTAATGTTAATTGTTCCTATAAGTTAAAATTCTCTCCTCATCATAGAGGTCAGTTGATTGAAGTCAGATTGGCTACCTAAAAACTAGATACAGTTTATTTTTATAGCTTTATGTAAGACAATTGAACATTTTTTAACACTTTTAATGCAAGTAGTTTATTTTCAAAAGTTTTTTAGTTTAACGGTAATGTTGATAGACAATGGTTTTCTATATGCTAGTGGATTTTGCTGCACACAAATGTCTCTTAATTGATGAAAATCAAAATAAGATACCAAATTTAAAACAATCTATTGTGTTACATGTGGATGATTTTCTTGTTGTTTATTGATATGTGAATCTTGGTGATGAGCTTGTGATGTTTTATGATTGAAAATTGATTCTAAAAAAAAAGTGATGATGAATGGTTACATGTTTTAAATCTGTACTATGAATGGATGTGATGGTATGAATCATTTCATGAATTGTGTCGTTCTACAGTTTTAGTTAATTGGAAAATGCTTATTATAGGAATTACATGTCTAAACTTAAAGAAGTTTTTGTTCACATATCATTGTTCTAAGTCCTTGATCGATCTTTTTCTATTTAATTAAAACCCCCCCATGTTAGATTACTTTTTACTACCCAATTTGTACCCATTTTACCAGCAAAGGCCCCTTGAATATTATAGTTGCATGGATCACTGAATGATGGCAACACATTTGAGAACCAACTACAAAAACCTTGGAAGATAGGTGGTTTTAGATCATTTGTCTTTTTCAGGAGAAATAGAGTAGAAATATTATATTTAACGTTGTTGTGTTACTTTTTACCATCAACAGAGTGGTACATGTTGATGTGCCAAATTGACCCACAACACGCAGGTAAGATAAAAGTGAAAGTATCTCACCTCTCCTGAAAAAGATAATCAAAAATCAAACTAACCACCTCCCAAGGTCTTTGATGTTGGTTCACAACGTTGTTGTTTCATGAAGTGGTCAATATGGTTGTAATGTTCAAGGGGCCTGCTGGTTTTGAGCTTCTGGATTGTTGCAAGATCAAACATCTATCTAAACCTACTTTAACCAGGGGTTTTAAAGAAATAGAAAAAGATAGATCAAGGTTTTTAAACTGAAAAGAATGTTGATTCATTCAACTAATCAGACTTGCTACCTTCCAAGGAATCCCTAAACTAGAACTGCAGAATAAAATTAACCTATAACTGATACAAATTTTCATTCATTCACAGTGCAAACTTTAATAGTAGATTGCAAATCATCATTCAAACAAAACACAACATAAAATTTCATTCCTTGAAAGCTTTTCAAATCAAATGATTAACCCAAGATGAATACCATTCTAGAGCATAATATAAAGAAGGTTTAAATTTGGCTGCTCCTATTGTCAATGAAAGAGATAAGTAGCATTTACAAATCTGGCAAGATCACCAGTGTACAGAAAACCATGTCTTCAAATTATCTCCATCTATGCTAAGAAAATCTGGAAGATACATCACCTCTTCCTCCTGCTGAACTTCTTAACAAAAGATAAATAGCAAGAATCATGCAAGATAGATTAACACAATGAATTCACCAAGAACACAATGTCTTCAGTTGTATCGAATCCCCAAAAATAGCAACAATTCAAGTCTTTTGTATTACAACGACTGCTCAGAAAGAAATAACTTCTAACTCCTACTCTACTTATGCTCTACTACTAAATTCGCTCTAACATTCAATCTCTAACTTTCTAACAAAACCTTCTAACCCTTACAAAGATTCAAAATCTCCAACCATCCTTCGAGATCCGCAATAAAAGAGGCGAAATACCCTATTTATAAAACGCGTCAGATGTGTTGGCACAGTTTAGGGTTTACAAAATAAGTTGGTTCCTAAACATGTCGGCCCTAGAAGAATTCAGAACAAAGTCAACATGCATTAAATGCAAGGGCACCGACTAGATGACCGAGGATCTACCACATAACTCGGACCAAAAACGTGTGAAGAAGAAGCAAAGTGAAATGATGAGGAAGCACGACCTTCGGTGTAGCTTTGCATTAACTGCTTCCCCCACGTTGTCCATACCTTGCTCCATTCTAGCCTTCGTCATCAAGAAAGTCCTCTGCAAGCCATTCAAAAGTGGCATAGGTGAAACCCTAGTTTTCCATTCAATAGCATTAATATCATTCTTCAGATCTATCCCATTGTATTGTTCCAGTCTCTCTCGTTACAGGGTGTTCATATTCGGATCTGAAACCTCAAACCAGACAGAAGTCATCCTGCCCTCAGGAATCCTACTCTTTATGTATAGCTTCATTCTTCTTCTGCTTCAGAGATGGATGATCCCTTTGTGCCCTTCTAAGCCTTTCTAGCCGTTGCCTTGTTAGACTCAACCTACATTCACCAAACACCAGTATGAGAATCCGATTGTTGACAACATTTTATCAAAGTGTTAGCTCAAAATCATGATAAAAACCATTAAATTAGTCATTAAGAATCAACACTGGATCATCAAAATGAACATAAGCAACATACAACAGTGAAATTTACCAAATTAAAGCATGGAAACATGAGAATTTATCACTAGAATCATCCATTTCACCAAATTTCCTCGTTCCACAGCGACTCCCAGAAAATTTGAAAAAATCCAAATGGATTGGAATTCCGTGAAAATGACAACACAACATGAATTTCGGGAAAACGAAGGGGAGAAGGAGAAATTGAGAAAATCCAACCGGATGGGAATTCCGCGAAGAGCGCAAAACTCTAGACACCAGTACATTTCTGGGAAACCGAAGGGATCCGGGAAAATCCGGTTGGGCAGGAAAATTCTGAACTTGACCGAAAACCTGAACACTGGCCACAAATTCACTCAAATTGACCAAAGGTCACAAATTTGAGGACCTCGGGCACATAAATCGCTTAACGTTAGCCTCCTACAGATCTTCTTTGAATCCTAGGCTCAATCGAAAGCAAATCAAGATGAAATGGCGATGCCCTAGGCATGAAACCCTAGATTTTAACCATGAACGCACAAGGCAAGCCATGAAATGCCCAAACACAGGAATTCGAACTCCAAGCAAGACCATAACGTTTTAAAGCACAACAAGATCAAATATCAAAACTCAGGAGAACACAAATGATAAAGAAAAATGGCATAAAGCTCCAAAAATCAATCAAGTTTGAAAACCCGACGGCCAGATGGAAATATGGAAAAATCAGACCAAGGCGGAATTCCACGAAGGCCAAAAATCTCTGAACTCAGTGCAAAACAGGCCGAACCGGACTTCGAGCGCAATCCGGGAAAATTTGACTAGGGCAGAAAATCCCGAATGGGCTCAAAAATCCGAACAATAGCATACAACCAGAGTTTGGAAGAAAATCGAGAAAATCCAGATGGACCAAAAAATTCCAAACCAGGGTAAAAACCCGAACTTCACCCAAAACATAAGATTCTCAACATTCACTTGGGAAAAACACTTGGGCAAGCAAGATAAACATATTAATCACATGCCAAGGAAAAGCAAAACCTCAAAATTGAAGGGGGCAAAACACAAAGAACGAAAGCATAAGAGGGCCCCATTTTAATCAAGTTTAAAATGGGTTGGTTATGCAAGACATAACATTATAGAGGTGAGATCATGTCATGGTTTGGAAATTTTTTATAGAAATTTTATCAAGGGTTTCAAAAGTATTTGTGCACCTCTAACTGAAACAATGTGAGGGGATTGAAAAGAGTTTAAGTGGACTACATGAGCAGCAAAAAGTTTTGATATGTTGAAGAAGAAAGTTATAGAGCAACCATTTTTTGCACTTCCAAATTTCAACAGGGTATTTTAGGTAGATTGTTATGCTACTGGTAATTCCATTGGAGTTGTTTTGAGTCAAGAAGGTAAACCTATTGCCTATTTTAGTGAAATGTTGAATAATGCAAATAAGAATTATTATGTTTATGATCAGGAGTTTTATGCTATAGTCTAGGCTTTGAAGAAATGGAGACACTATTTGTTGCCAAAAGATTTTGTTTGATTTACTGATCATCAAGCTTTACAATATTTAAATAGTCAAGGGAAGTTGAATCAAAGACAATTGAAATGGGCTAAATTTTTGCTAAGTTATAAATTTGTTTTGAAGCATAGGAGTGGAAGATCTAACATAGTTGTTGATGCTTAAGTAGGAAGAAAAAATTGTTAACAAAAGTGAAAATTGAAGTTGTTGGGTGCAATGAACTCAAGAGCTTATATCTAGAGGATCCTGATTTTGAAGAGGCTTGGAGAGCTTGCATGGAGCCTATCACTTTGGATAAGACAAGATGGTTTGATTTTACAATCCAAGATGGTATGTTGTTTCGAGGGAATCAATTGTGCATTCCAAGGAGTTCCACAAGAAAGAACCTAATCAAGGAGAAACATAATGGAGGATTAGCTAGACACTTTGGTTGAGATAAGACCATTGCTATTGTTGGTGAGTATTACTATTGGTTGCAATTGCAACAGGATGTGAAGAAGTTTGTGCAGAGTTGCAAAGTATGTCAGATGGCAAAAGGAAAAATTTAGAATACTGGATTGTATCAACCATTACCTGTACTTGAGAGGCCATCAAACAACATTAGTATGGATTTTGTTCTTGGTTTGTTGAGGACACATAGAGGGCATGATTCCATATTTGTGGTGGTGGATAGACTTTTGAATATGACACACTTCATTCTATGTCATAAAATTAGTGATGTTCATGTTGAAAAATTATTTTTCAGAGAGGTGGTGATACTATATGGTCTATACCCAAGATCATAGTTTCCAATCGAGATACCAAGTTTGTTGGGTATTTCTAGAGGAAATTGTGGAAGAAGATGAAGACTGATTTGAAGTTTAGTTTTGCACACCATCCACAAATAGATGGAAAAATAGAGGTGGTGAATAGGAGTTTGGGTAACCTGTTGAGATGCTTAGTAGGATACAAAACCAAGGGATGGGATTTTATTTAACCACAGGAAAAAATTGCTTACAAAAATTATGTCAATAGGAGCACTGGTAAATCACCATTCCAGATTGTGTAAGGGAGTAGTCCACAAACTTATTTTAAATTGAGAAAGATGGATAAGGGGGAGAAGAGTAATGTCAAGGCTGAATATTTTGTTGAGCACCTAAATAATTTGTATGAAGAGGTGAAGAAACATATTAATAAGATGAATTCAGAGTATAAGGCTAAGGCAGATCAGAAAAGTAGGTATAAGGAGTTCTAGGTAGGAGATAAGTCATGGTTCATTTGTGAAAGGATATGTTTCCAATTTGTACGTACAAGTTAAAGATGAAGTTTGGACCATGTAAAATTTTGAAGAAACGTGATTAAGGAAATGCATATGAGGTAGAGTTACCTAATGAAATTCATATTTCACTTGTGTTTAACATTTCAGATTTAGAAAAATATCACAAAGGAGGAATTGATGAAGAAATAATAGAACAATGGAATATTCCAACACCTACTTCATAAAAGGAGGAGATAGAAGAAATTTTGGATAGTTATGTGGGTAGAAGCTCAAGAAATAGGCAATATGCAGAGTACTTGGTGAAATGGAGAGGAAGGCCTGTTGAAGATTCATCATGGTTATCTATGGTTGAGGTGAACCGTCACTCTTCAAAAGTGACAAGGTCACTTTTCAAATTACCTCGGGTGTCTGATGCGAGAGCATCCAAGGTATAAGAGAAATCTTGCATCACCCAAAAAAAATGTTGTTTCTTTTCAATAAGGGCTAAATTTGGCAATGTTACTATTTTTAGTAAGTTTACATTTATGCATTGTTGGGCATGAAATCTTACACAAACCTCTGGAATGGTAAATTAAAGCAAATGACAAATAAATTATTACAATATCTTTTGTCATTTGAGAGATATTAGAATTTCATTTTTGAAAATGTTGTTAAAATATTCAAATTCAATTGTGAAGCACTTAGAGGCTCCAGATGGGCCTAAAAAAATAGTGGAAAAAAATAGTCCACTTTTAGGTACTACTTTTTGAGGGTGTGCCTTCTCAAGAGCTCTCCAAAAAGGTATTATAATTGAAAATCCAACGGTTAGATAAAAAATTCTGACCCCGCAAAGTTGTACTACCAATTTTTTTTAAAAAATGAAATATCTTCTTGAGGAAGTTACACTTTCTAGAAGATTCTAGGGCAGTTACACCATCCAAATAAAGGATGTGAATGAGGGTTACAGTGAGGGGGCAGAGTAGCATAGATGGTGGCTCTGATTTGCAGATTTCTAGATTTATGTAATAAAAAACCCATGTGATGGCAATTATAATATTGTAATTTCATTTTCATTTCAGTGATAATTGAAAATCCTTGTTTCCTTCTTGCATTTTGTTTGTGTAATTCTTTGTTGTTGTTGTGAGTTTCATATTGTAATGGGAGTACCCTTCATCAATTGGTCATAGTAACAACCTTCTGCAATATGAAATAAAGAACACAAACATTAAATCAAACTTTGCATTTTTTATTTTTCAAAACCCTAATCAAGGAACCATTTTCCCTTGGGAAAATAATTCCTCGTACAAGTGTCTTGACCAATTTTTGAGTGCATCTTGGTCTATGTTTTTTATTACTATTTATACTATCAAATTTGTGAATTGGATTTATGAAATTGTGTGTTTTGCATATCAAGGGTAGTTGTATTCTTTCTTAAATCTTGAGAAAATTTGGGGATTTTTTCCATGTTTCAATTGTGGATAGTTTCATATCTATATACATTTACTTTATTTTTAGCATCATTCCATAGTTTAGATAGATTAACTTACATTTTACAATCATTGAAAACCAAAAACTACCCTAAAAACATCAAACAAAAAAAAGCATAAACTAAATGATAAACCTTCGAGAAAGCATATGCTTTAAGCCCTTTAGTTGTGATCAATTTGACATGTTAGATGAAGCCCTTGAGGACTTCATCTCACATAGATCATCCAATAAAGATTTGGTGCAAGAGGGGGAAATCATGGATAATCATGGCAATCCTAGTTGCTCTTATCTCAATACCTCTCCTACTTGTGACAAAGGTATCTTCGTGTTAGAAGACCCAATTATTGACCGTCATGAGAATCTTGTTTGTCCCTCTTCCAATACTACATTTCTCTCAACAAATAGTAAAATGGATGGAATAGATGAATATGTTACATTCACATTATATCCCTCCTCACTAGAAGGCCATCTAGGTAACTTGGTTGAGGTTATGAATAGACAAATTGGATCTCCTTTAATTAGTGAGCCTCCTAAGTCACCTCCCATTATTAGACATCCATTATCTCCAGGTGCTATCTTAAAATTTTTAAGGAAAATTTGTAGTAATAATGTGTTGTGACAACCAAGTTATCACACAACTACTCACACATATAATATTCCTCAGCGTAGTGGTAAAGAGTATGATCTTGTTGAGAAACTTCATCATACTTTGATAAACATACCCCTTTGGGATTTGATCCAAACATCACTTGCATACAATAGGATGCTCCAAGAAGTTTTGCAAAAGAATGACATCCAATATTCTATTAAATTCAATGATGTAGCAACCTCATTTGATTGTATGCAAGTGGCAAAGTCGGATATCGCATTCCCTCAGCATGAATTACCCTTGCTCGAGATCCAAAATAAACATGAAGCCTTGATGATAAAAGTAATCATTCATGAAACTAGATTTAGGTGTACTCTCATAGACAATAGAGCGGGTCTTAATGTTTGTAGCATTGATCTAGATAAAATTGGTGTAGACAAGAAGCTTATTCAACCCCATGATGTTAATATTCATGTCTTTGACAATGTTAATAGGAAACCATTAGGAATGATCACATTACCCATCGAGGTTGGACATATAGTTTTTCCCACCCTTGTCCATATCATGCCAGGACCTCTTTCATACAACCTTCTTTTAGGGAGACCATGGATTCATGCCATGAAAGGAGTCCCATCTACTCTTCACTATGAGATGAAGTTTGAATATAACAACAAGATATACATAGTTGAAGTGGATGAACAAAGTTATAATTCACAAGTTCAACATGATCATGACACCTCCAACTCTCTTAATACTTTGATTCCAACTTCCAAAGTAGAACCTATACAAGTTGATGGTAATCCTAATTGTCTTTCACCTACAACAAAACTCTTAGATGATGATTAGGGGCTGTTAGATTTTACACCTTGTTTCAAATAAGAGTCCAAAATCTCACCCTCAAATTCCAAAGAGTCATACACAAACAATTCATCTTTAAACACATGTTTTAGGGATGATTAGGGTTCATTATATTTTACACCCTCCTTCATGGGAGAGTACACAATCTCACAATATACACCTAAAGACTCTTTTGTTTCATTTTCTCAACTTGGTTCTACATCAACATCACCCCATGGTGGTGATGGGGGCTCTTCAACTCCAATCCCTCATGAGAGGAAGATGCATAACTTTATAAAACTTAAAAAGGATTTGTGTGCTCGTGAAGAAGCCAATCCTTCTCAAAAGCATAAAATGTCTTCATCTGAGTTGGAAGCATATCATGGTCTTGGATACAAAATCATTTCTAAACATGGATATAATGAAAACATGGAACAAAATGATAGAAATAAAGTTAAGTCTATATCGTACCTTTCCAAGCAAGGTCTAGGTTTCCAACCTTTATCTTTATCTTTATCTTCATCTAATACCTTATCTTCTACTATGTATATGACATCTTGTGCTAAGAAATAAATGTCCCCTACTATTGATCAAAATACTATCTTGTCGAGGCTTCTCAAAGCCCGCTTGATTACTCTTCCTCCAAGAACATGAAAGAAATTTTATTACAAAAGCTCATTTTGTGCATATCATTGAGTGTATGATCATTCTACTAATGAATGTAAAGCTTTGAGTAATCAAATTCAACATCATAACAATATCCCTCTTAGCAATATCACTCAACCTATGATTGAGCCTCCTATCATTGGTGAAACCGTGTTTGAACCAAGAGATCTTCCAAATAACCAAGATAATTCAACCATGATTCCCCCACCCATTTCCTATAAGATACCAAGAGATAACCATATATGTCTCGTTGTTTCTCCTAAGATTAAAAAAGGTTTAAAAACCTTCCATGGTTCCTTTTGTTCCTCCCTTGTGGGAAGAAAATAAACCAATAGTTGATAAACCCGCTCCTACATAATCACAACTTGAAAGTCGTGCAAGAAGAAATAGAAATGCTAAAGAGCATAGGCATAGACGTCGTGTTATTGCTCGTTAGTTAGAACAGAAGAAAAAATTAAAAAATCAAGATCAAACATCAACTCAAGCAATACATGACAATTCTCCACCTTCGCGACAACAAAAAAATAAAACCTCTATGGACATCATCATTAGGCCTCCTATTGTGATTAACTTGGATGACGATGAGATTGCTAAGATTGATGAGGAAGTGCATAATGAGCTGAATTTATTGTTTTCCTCTTCCATGAGCTTAGATGATAAAAATCATGATGCTCCTCCTAACAAGAGTGACTCACCACGTGTTGAACCTGGTGATGCTCCTAGTACAACATTTGTCATTGTCCCTTTGGCTAGTTTCCCACCTTCCACCTATGATGGACAAGATTGGGATGTGGATGACCCGCTATAGGTTGAATTGTATATGCCACACTATTATTTTATTTATTTTACTTTCATGTTATTTGTGATTGCATGTGTGTAATGTGATCCTTTGTACTATGCTACTTGGCATGTCTTTATGTGTTTATGAGCCTACTGTGGATGACCCTTGTCACTCCATTGGTGCAAGGATACAAAGGAAGAAAACCTATCATGACATTCTTCTATTTGTATCTACATTATTCTATCTGTCATAAACCTTAATATTTTCTTTTTTCTTGTGTTTTCCTTTTGGGGGTGATGTAAGGCATTGGGACATTTAGGTCTCTTCCATGTTGAACCAAAATATTTCCTTTGTTTTTTCTCTCCATGTGTCATTCTTCCATTGTTCTGATTGTTCCATGAGTCATTTGGGGAATGATGGCTATTCTAAGCTCGATTATATCACTATAGCAAAGGCATACACTAACCCCAAATCTGTGGATCCCTTGTGTGTTGTCTTAGGATTGCATATGGGGGGACACCTCCTTTCCATGACGTAGCTCTATTTTGGAAACATATGTTTGGCATAGGAATTTTCAAATAAAGCTCTCATGTATTGGAATTGATCATTTTTCTACTTTAAAGTAATTTCTCATAGCATGGTGTTTAACAATTTATTTAAAGTGGGGGCATGCGCGTCCCCTCTTGTTGTTTGCTTCAAAGTGTGGTCTTCTTACTTCACATGATGTGTCTTCTTGATGGTGACATTAGGTTTGATTTCCTTCAAGATCGTGACCTTTCTTAGCATATGATATTCCTCTTAGTGGTAATGTTACGACTTGCATTCCTTAAGTTACGAATATTTTATCCCAAACTAGTCCTCTCTTGGTGATATTAAGCACAATGTTCCCTAAGGTGTGACCTTTCATGAAATAAGTGAAATCCCTTTGAATATCCCATCCTATTACATTTAAAACTTTGTCTTGGTGACTAAGCATAACACAACTTGCTTTCCAGTGGTGCCTTTTTGTTTTTCATGAGTTTCTAGCATAATGTAGCTTGCTAGCCTTGTGGAACCTTTTTTTTGTGGCGCCTTATCAAAATTATCAAGAGGTATAACTTTGGTATGGTTGACATATGGGAGCCTATAGACCTAGCATGAATTTCCCATTAGCCACCTTTTGTGGGTACATACTGACCTAGTGTGTGTTTCTTACCCTTTTGGGGCTCACCTACTAGAAACCAAGTTTCATTAGCCCTCATGAATATTTTTTTTTTGCATAGTGGGCAATAGGTTTTCACTTGTGAATGTTTTTTTATGGACAATAGTGTAACTACAGCTAGTCCATCTTTTATTTTCTTTCTTTTGCATTAATTTTGGCATTGCATGATTGTGTATCTTGTATTTTTGCTTAATATCACACATATGTATGTACCCTTTGTACTTATGTTGGTTTTCCATGGGATCTTAATCCTAGGGGATTGATCATCCTCCTTGATCTTTGTCAGCCTATCCCATCAACAATTATGCACTTGGACCTCTCTTGACTTATTTTTATACTTTAGTGTGAGTTTGAGCATAGGGCTCATTCTCTCACTAAAGTGGGGGCTAAATGTAGTGTTAGAAAATGTACTCCTTTACATTTTCACATTATGTTTGCATCCCCTTAATTACTTAGAAGTAATTAAGCCTCTAATTGACCCAATTATGCATTTAAAAGCCTAATTAATTTCATTTTCCAAAAGGATAACCCACATTAAACAATTGCAAACACTTAATTACACATCTTGGAAAATACGTGTCCTAGGTTTAGGGTCTAGGACCCATTTTCCCAAGGGCGAATGGGACCTCCTTAAGTTTAGGACCCCATTTTTTAATATAATTTTGGTAGTATTTTTATGGTTCAAATTTGAATTGTAATTGTCCACCTTTGATGTTTAATTGCCGAGAAATTAGAAAATTACCTATAAATACAAGGTCTTTTTATCAAATTCAAATCCTAAGCAATCTAAGACTTTTGAAGGAGAAAAATTATAGAAAATATTATTGTCAAGAGCATTTAAGAGTAGATTTATTAGTCATCTACAACAACAATAGAGATCAAGATCATCATTTCAAAGTTATTTGCATTTATACATGTTTTTGGAGCTAACATTGTGATGTAGGTTTCAAGTTTTCAAGCATCAAATCAAGTGTCAAATCAAGCATCCAACCAAGCCATTTCATGCAAGATCTAATCTTTGGAGTGATGTGTTAGACTTCAGTCCTCCAAGGGTAGCCATTAGAGGGTTTAGTGAGTTGCAACAAGCTAGTGTTCATTAACCATTCCTTCCATTTATGATTTCATTTCATTATTAAGGTTTAATTACCAAACTAGTTTCTCCTCTTTGTGTGTTTGCAGATTTATAGGTGAAGGAAGTGAAATCAAATCAAATGTACAATTTTGCAAAGTTGTCAAAGTTGTCATCAAAGTTGTCAAGAGACAAAAACTCATTTACGACCTTCCGACAATAAAAATTGGAGAAATTAGAGTCTTAGATCCAACATTAGAGGATTGCAAAAATAATTTTCAAAAGTTACAAGGACATATTTGCTAGAACATGGCACCTATGTGACACTTTTGGAGCCAAGTACAAACCATCTTAACCTTCTTAGATCTGTTAGTTAATGATTTTTTTCTGGTAGTGTTGTCATAGTAATTTACATTAAAAGTGTTAGATATCAGTCATTTGATCATTAATGCACTTTTATTCATCTCCCAAAAGTGTCTTTAAGTCATATGGGGGTGTCAAAAATTGGCTAATGCATCTTGCTACAATTTTCTTGTGATAAGATTTTATAGGTTGATATATATCATCTTGCAACCCTTATATCTACCTACAAATTGTATTTTCTGTTAGTATTATGCTTTAAATTCACATTTCAAGTCTTACATTGCACAATTGAGTTCATTTATTATTTTTAGTTTATCTCCCCAAAGTGTATTTCAGTCATATTTTACACTTTTCTATCATAAGGAAGGTGGGATCGCAATGTCCCAAAACTTGGATTTGACTCACCTAAGGGTTGTAAGTCAATTATAATCCCTTGTGGAATTATCCTTCTTCCTAATGAAATAGAAAAAGGTGGGTTTATGATTATGAGGAAACCCCATTTTCACTCCATTTCATTTGGCAAACCACTTTTGCTTATGTTTCACCTTTGTATATCTCAGTCTTAACATAAATAATGAAAACAAGGTTTCGTACAAATTAGATCAAAATCGAACTCTTCATGTGTTTGCTTGTGCATGACAAGCTATTATTGTATTGAATATTTACCCTAACAAAAATGTTCAACTTTTATTTTATCCATATGTACATACAAGAGTTGCCACAAAATTCCATTCTAGGAACATGCATATCTGTCTTATTATGAAATAATATTCTAGGAACATTTTTGGAGATGATATTTATGTATAATATAGCCATCTTATTACTCATTCACATCCATACCCTAATTTGTTGACATGCCCATCTGATACTGGTCTGGTACCCATCTGTCCTCTAGTAATCAGAGCACATACAATATGGGAATGAATAGCAAAACTCTTTGTTCATCGGCCCCAAGGACTAGAATAACTAGTAGGCACAGTTCATAAGGGCTTACATGGTAATATGAAATTGTTATGAGCTGCCAAAAAAATGGATTTGGAGTTTATTCAGTAGCAAGATATTCGAGAATTTAACACAAAATATGGTTCAAAAAATTTAATAAATTCAATTTCAAATGCACAAATATATCAACAAAAAACAATCGAATGCACCGACTATTTCAAAATCATTAACTATAAACTGCAATAGAACTGGATTATCTCTTTCCATTGTAAGGATAATTGACTTTGTGTTAGTCCAACTATCACCCAAAATACTCCACCAGAAAACCAAAGTGTCTAAAGATATTTGGGTCAAATCATAGTAAAAAAAAATATTGTAAGGATTGAATTGGGAATTATTTTCCAGATAATTAGGAATTAATTACGAAATTAGAAAATCAAAATCGCTGAAATTTTCATCAATATTAGATAAAGGAGGGAAAAAGGAAAGGAAATGTCCTTTTATATTCCACAATACCAGGTGATCTATTTTTGGGTCTACAGATGGCTTAAAGTATATGAGACTGCCTCATACTCCCAGTATGCAAGAGAAGAAACACTATTTTCCCATCTAGTGCAACACTAAATTTTTTTCATCTCTACCTTTCTAACATCAGTGTGGGTGCCCTTAACCAAGCTCAGGGTGAAGAGTATATTTTTAAGATAGCAATGAGAGAAATGCATAATGGAAATATAACCTTTATACAATAGTCTTGAATGAAGATTTTGTTGGAAAAATGAGGAGTTTGTCATTGATGTTGTTGTTGGAAACATGGGCATGTGGTATGAGCACAATTAGGTACATACGGTTATGCATTGTAGTGTTGTCATTGATGTCAAAATTGTATCCTAGTACAAAGACCATGGTGTAGATCAATCTAGGTGTCATAAACATAGTTGAATATGACTCTAAAAGACAATTTTATAAGAAGGTTTGATTCAATGAAGACAATTGTGACAAAAATTAACTAAGCGTCAATACCAATAATTTTGTGTATAGGGGATATGGTAATTGGGTCCACGTTTCTCCATTGTTGAATATTTCACTCTATGGTTCTAGTATAATATTGTTGGTTGGTGGAAGCATCTAATTCTAGAGTTTCATGTCATTTTGGCCTTTGGTGTCAAAGTTATGAGTAACAAAAGTTTGGCTTTAAAGTTACAGGTGTTTTTGAGTTGTGTACATATGATTTGGAGGATCCACACTTCTCTACAAATTAGTTTTTTTCTTTGTGTATTTGAGGATGTTGAACACCCTATTGAGATTATGGATGCACAGGGTCCTTGAAGCTACAGTCTTCAATGGAGGACCTTTTCCAGGAAAGATGATCAACCACCTAGAAAGTGTTGCAACTAGGCATGCACAATAGATATTCTATATTGATGATATGATTGATATTGATATATTACAAATGAACAAGTTTCCTGATTATATAGGCAAGAATGAAAACCTAAGATGCAAGAGATGTTGCCATGTGTCATGATCTAACAACATGTGACAACATGTGAACCCTATCTAGATGATTATTAAATGTTGAGATAAGTTCTAGAAGGACAACTCATCTTCTAGAAGGAATTTTATCTCCTACAAAAAAGGAAGGGAATATTATCCCATTTATTAAATGATTTATTAAAAATGCAACTTAGGACTAAATGAAATATGGCCTAAGTTAACTTATGCTAGTGTAATAATTAATTAATTACACTAACACCCCCCATAGTTCAACTTAGGGAGGAAAATGCAATGATTATGTAGAGATGATGATGATGGGTCCCAGCTACGAGGCAATGTTAGGTACCCATGTACATGATAAAGATGCAAAAAATCTCCCACAACTAGAGAAAAGCGGAAAATCCAGTGGGAACAAAACCCCTCTCCAAAAAGGAGATGAAAATATAAAAAATGTGAGATAGGATGGGAAGGATGGAGGAATCCCAAATACCCCCCAAGTACACCATCCATCACATGGATACAAGCCCCCCCATAGGAGGGAAAGAGAGAGACTATATAGCCCCCCCAGAAGATGTGATCACCTACAAAGATGGTAAGTGTTTGAAGACAAAACAAGATCCACTGTCGACAAACAACTTGTCTCCCTTTCGGAAGAAACAAAACCAACTGCAAGTGCAGTGATGCTTCCCATTCTGGATAGGAATTGAAGGAAGGAAGAATGAAGGTGAATGGTGTCTCTGAACTCTGCTCAAATGTCTCCTTACATGAAGATGAAGATGCCACAATCAATGAAGAGGGTGACAAACCATGATGATGCGGAAACTGATGCTAAACAATATCCAAAGATAGTGTGATGGATATGATGGATGTGATGGAGACTTGATTGCCCCCCCTGAATGAAGTGTCCTCAAAACCATTGAAAGAAGTCTAAAGAAAATCCAATGGTAGATGCTAAAGAAACCTCAAGTCCTGAATGGAATGATAGGGAAGAAGTCTCATATAAGAAATTTTTGAATAGAGAAGTGATATTCCCTCAAGAGTGTCCTCCAAACCTATAGAAGTAGCCATGTCAGTGATGCCTAAAATGAAGCCATCCTGTGATTCCAAGTCTGGAAAACTAAAGGTGTCCTAAAGCAACCTTGTCAACCTCTTCAGAAAGATCAAGGCAATCAACCTCCTGCACAACAATATCATCATGGGGTACTTGATCTGAAGAATGACATTCTGAATCATGACCATCGGGGAATGGTGAATTGTATGAATCTCCATATATCTCCCAAAGCTTAATCCAAAGGATATGAGGACAATCACAATGATCAATAGAACTCAAAACATCACAATCAACTTGCAGAGAAATTATCTCCAAGACAATGTACCTGTTGCAACTCCAAGAAAGTTCAAGAATACCTTCACTCGAATGAGGAACTATACCATACATATGAGGAAATAGATCAAGTGATTGGAGATGGTGGTAGATCCCATCTCACCATTGCTTATATTTTCCCTCATGCAACATAACCAGAGAAGAAGTACACGCAAGCCCCATAATGAACTTTCTCCAAAAATTACAAAGACACTGACCTTCAACAACAAAGAAAGACTTCCAAAGATGATGTGCAACTGAAGTGATGCTACCCAGATAAAAAAATCTTGTCCCAAGCTTCAAAATAACCAGGTTATTGATCAAATGCACCAAATTGAAAAAATCTCATGCAAGAGTACCTGGAGTTGAAAATGATCAAGGATTCTGGATTGATGAAAAAAGCTCTAAAAAACCTTCCTAAAGTCGCTAGAATCACCAAAATTTGATGAACGGTTGCAAAGTTACGAGCCTTTATGTCCAAATTAGGGTTTGTACTTTAGTTGACTGTAGAATTTTCTATGAGCAAAATTTCATAGAATGGATTGCACCACCGGAAAGTAGACGAAATTCTCTTTCTGATGGTATCTCATTTGTCAATTTTTTACACCGTGGGTGAAAGTTGTGATAAAACGAAAAAAATGCCTATTGGAGGCACTCTGCAGGCTAACTAGGTGCAAAATTTAGGCACCCGGGCTTAAAAAAAATTGCCCTTGGTCCTTGATGTGACCGCGGGGTAAATAATGGAAAAAAAAAATGGGTGCCACCGGCCCTGGTGGCGGCGGGGCTGAGATCTTAGGCAGAGCTATGATTTCTAGGCGGCCTGGCTAGTTGGAGACACTGTTGGTGGTGAATAACCCGACAGGAGGAGTACCAACCGACAAGAAATACCGGTGGACGTGGATGAAGCAAATGTCGGCAGGTGACCAGGGATGAAGACTGGCAGATGGGAGAGGTTGTCGGTGGGGTGTTGGATGTGACGAGTGGTGACAAGGCCGACACAAGGACGTCCAGTCAAACCACAGATGGATGTGACAGTGAACGAGCTCAACAAATGTACAACAACCGCCAATGTGTATGTACCCTTCTTGTCATGCAATAACTACCACCAACCGAAATTCTGCAGACAATAATATGATGGGGGCCGAAATAATATTTTTGATTTTTTATATTGCCAAAGGCAATAAAAAATCAAAAGATAAAATATATATGCCAACGGTAAAAACATATATCTACAGAACAAAAAAATGCTGACCAGATATAATATCCATGGATTAATCAAACCCAATGATGCCGATAAAGAAAAATATGATGCCGACCAAGTATTAATAATTGTAGTCGATTAATTATTCTACAACTATAGAAATGCCCACAATATATATTTTTTTGCCAAAATAATAGATAAATTGAGCCCGATTTTTTTGAAATAAAAATGGCCGGCAACTAATTTTTTTTTCCTCAGAGGACAACTGACCGGGATGATGTTTTTATTGCAAATTTGTACAGATCGTACCAGTTGATTTTGCAAACCCAAATACCTCTTATGGCTCCCGGGTTGATGTATCCGATTTTGATGATTGGGCAGGCGATCCTAGGGTTTCGAGGCCTTCTGAAGACAATGGCGAGCTCAGATATGACTCTATCTGCTTCAGAAATCAGCTTGGTCCCCGAGTGGAATCAAGTAGCCTTCAATGGAAACCTTCAGCCTGCAAAGAATCTCGTACACCAATTTTCTTGATCGAGGGTTGACGTTTCACTGGACAAGCTCTGATACCATGTTGAGATTATGGATGCACAGGGTCCTTGAAGCTGTAGTCTTCAATGGAAGACCTTTTCCAGGAAAGATGATCAACCACCCAGAAAGTGTTACAACTAGGCATCCACAATAGAGATTCTATATTGATGATATGATTGATATTGATATATTACAAATGAACAAGTTGCCTGATTATATAGGCAAGAATGAAAACCTAAGATGCAAGAGATGTTGCCATGTGTCATGATCTAACAACATGTGACTACATGTGAACCCTATCTAGATGATTATTAAATGTTGAGATAAGTTCTAGAAGGACAACTCATCTTCTAGAAGGAATCTTATCTCCTACAAACAATGAAAGGAATATTATCCCATTTATTAAATGATTTATTAAAAATGAAACCTAGGACTAAATGAAATATGACCTAAGTTAACTTATGCTAGTGTAATAATTAATTAATTACACTAACACACCCAAAATACTAAGATGGAGGGTGAATTAGTATTTTACCGAACCATTTAATTGCTAACCATTCAATAATTAAAACATATCTAGCTACACCTGTAAACTAGAACATGAAAGGAAGCATAACACCACATAACAAATGAACATGGATATTTTAACATGGAAATCCAAAAATGGGAAAAACCACAGTGAGGATTAGCTCACAATATGTTATAATTAGTAATAAGATATTACAGGGCACATTGCCAAGACTCACTGTCCTTGAAAGGCTCACAACCTCAGATAATTACAAAAGAGTGTGGCTCACTGCAAAAAAGATGAACTGATGAAATACACCTTTTGTGTGTTGGGTTTAGTTCCAATAAGGCTTCGGATTACAAAATATTGCATCGGTTGTAGTTGTTGTGTTTCGGGTTAATTAGATGTACACATAATTAAAATGTAGCTTGCTGACTCAACCTGAAATACCTTTTCATCAAAACAAAATGTGCAAAGCATAAATTAGGTTGGACGAACCTAGTAAGGAATTATTTCAATCACCAATGAGTGCACACCTCTTATCTATGTCGAACAGAAGAAAACCCACACCATTTGCACAATTACTGAGCAAAATATTGTAAGCCAAACTCTTTCATTCATATCTTCCATCCCTTTCATCAAAAACCATTGAAAAATTATCTAAAGATGCAACTAATAGTCTTGATCATCATATTAAAATCTCATGGAGTGATCTTCTATTAAGACAATTTTTGGACCAAATTATCAAATCAAAATATTAGAAACATAGTTTTTTTGGATTGACAAAGCTATTACCAACCAATTTTGGCATCAATGACAACACACTAGAGGGATTATTCTTCATTCTTCCAACAATCTCCCCCTTTTTCATTGATGGCAACATGTGCCAAAAATGAGACTTAAAATTTTTTTCGCTCCCCCTTTCAACTGTACAAACTAAGTAAAACTTCTCCATGAAAAAAACCAAAATTTTCTTTCACATATACACTTATTCTCCCCCTTTGACATCAAGGACAAAGGGCCTCCTGATGATGACCTCAAAATAAAACAAAAAAGAAATGTAGAAAATTGTTAATTGGAACTAGAGGCATCTTGTAATTCCTTAAGAATAGCTTCCCAAGCTGGTCTTCCTTCATCCTAGATCCCTTTTGCTCTGACAAGTGTTTTGTGTGGTGATTCTAGTTCAACCAGGCATTCTTCTCCTTCTTCTAGAGTGGATGGGTTAAGTTTTATCTTTTTAATTTTTTTGCATCCATTAGAGCATATGATATAGGAATATGTCTAGACATAACCAAATCTCCGAGTTGACCAAACCACCTTATTGCATCCTCTTTCTACTTTTGTAATTCTACAATAGAAGTCCAAGCAGTATAGCTTCTGTTGTCTAAAATTTTCTGGGCTTCAAAGGCATGCTCAAGTTGAGACTCTATTGAGTCCATTATATATTTAATGCTTCGAGTGGCATCAAGCCACCGCATGCAGTATACAAACAATATTTGGGATTCCTCTTCACATTCCTTTACCTCTTTTAGAATTTGCATCACTTTTCTATGTGCAATTACACATCTATCCTATAGTTCAAATATCTTTTTCTCCAAAACTCTTGACTCTACTTCTTTCTTAGTTTGCAACTTAAGACCGGAGGAGTATTCTTTGATTGAATCAACTAGAAGCTTCAAGTTCTCAACAGGGGCCAAGGAGTTATTGATAGTAGCATTGGGAACTGACTCCTGTAAAGCCTTAATAGAATTGTTTATTAATTCAATCCCTTTTTGATAAGTGTCAATCATTACTTATGTACCAAAGTTAAGAAAAGTACCACAAATTTTTACTCTTTCAACCGGCGAGATCTTTCTCAGATCCACATACCTTGGGTGTGAAGGAAGTTAAATCAACTGGGGTGGCAATACAATTTGGATATGTGATTTCCTTGTCAACAAGCCCTTAAGAATATTTCCGAATGATTCTTCAGGAGGCTTTGATGGCTCAATAGATTTTGATAGCTCTTCTTCACTTCTTCCAACCTTTGTATTTTACTTGTTTTCTTCTTTCTTTTCCTCTTCTTCTTCCTTTCCATAGGATTTTTCTAAAGTTCTATCTTTATTTTCTTCTTCCTTCTTGTCTTCATCATCTCTACCATCATCCTTCTTTTCACCTTTGTTTCCATCATTTTTATTCTTGTCTTCTTCTTCTCTATTTTGGTATCCTCATTATGTTTTCTTGGATTATTATCGATGTCACCTTTTTTACTGATCTTTAGCATGTTTACTGGTTATTTATTTTGCATCATTCAGAGGAATAGATGTCTTTGAAGCAACATGTGCTTCACCAACATTTTCCATAACAAGATGGTCCTCTATTTCTATAGTATTGATAGGCTCCTGTGCTTGAGTTGTATGAGATGAAGAACTAGTTTTCATCCCATAATTATTTTCCATTTTTCTAACTATTTCAAGGTTTTCTTGCCTCAAGTTTTTAGTACTTTCCTTCTCTTTAGAAATTAAGGTAGTGACTCTCTATCTTACCTTGAACAACTGGGAACACTCTTCTAGCAAGGAAGCAACATATTCCTCAGACAAGGAGGATCCATACGTGTTTAAGGCATCAAATTTGAATTTTTCTTCAATGATTATAACTTCATGCCTTCTATGAACTAATTCTTCCCACACATTATCAATCACCTTCTTCCTTATAGATTTCATAGACTCATTAAAGATAACCATATACAATAGCATCTATAATTGTTTCCTTATCCTATTTATCAACTTCATAAAATAACCTAGCAATAGCTAGCAAATCCTTAGAATCTACCATATTATTCACTAAAGCTTCCAAATTTAGAGGTGGATGATCACTTATCAGAGGAGAGCTAGGCATATCCTCCATAGGTCATGATGTGCCTTCATCTTTCTTCTTCTCATGTACATGAATTTTGAAAGCTTCCATATCTTTTATCTCTTCATCGTCAAATAATATTTCAACCTTATCTCTGGTTTCAGTTTCTTCATTGCTTGTGGAGGTGCTGCTTCTTCTATTCCTTTTCAGTTGTTTCTCTTCTTGCAAACCAAGATTAATTTATTCATGTATAGTATCACTTATGTTCCTTTTCCTACTTTCCTTTTGCTTTACTCTCTTTTTGAGGGCGGTGGATGGTACAACAGGGGGTACATCCCTCTTCTTAGAGGCCCTAGTGTTGGGTCTGGAGGAAGTAGTTATGTTAACTGTTGCAGGGGAAATGTGCACTGCTTGCTTTCCTTTCACTGTAGCAACTACACCAAAAGTTTCTGGTAATGTAGAGGAAGTAGTGGAAGATGCTCTTCCTGATCTCCTGGGCCTGGAGGGGACATCAACTGATTTATCCCTTTTTTCATCTGCAAGTTCCCTTAGCATATCAACATCATCCTCAGACAGTGTATGCAGATTGAAATATGCCTAAACATTTTTTTTCACCCTTTTAGCCCTTTGTGATGTTGAAGTATCTAAATGCACTTCAATAGACTTATCTTCATAAGTACCATGTCGGGACTGAGTTGGATCCTTAGAACTATTCAAGAATATTTCAATCAATCCTTCAACTAGTTGTTCTTCAATTTCATATATCCAAGAGGATCTATCAACAGAGTCCTCGGTTCTATTGCCTCAATAATACATTCATCAGTAGACACTAGAAAGGTTATATCCTTTGCATATTTCTTCACTAAGCATATTTGAACTCTATCTATCTCATACATATTGTTCTGGAAAACTGCAAAGAATGCAGTGAGAGCATTAATTTATACTTTATAGTCTCCAATACTATGCAAATATTAAAAAAATTGATGTGCTACCGGTCTGTAGCGATCACATATAATATTTTTCTTTCAAGGTAGCTCCCTCATGAAGTAAAGTAACAAACAAACCAACCATGAGCCAAACTTGAATAGATATTTATTTGTTTTAGTTGGTTTAGGTTATCGATAAGTTGTTGTCGGAGCAACTCGCACAAATCATAATCCCTTCCATTAACCACCATTTCATGTGCAACATGAATTGGTGTAGCAGACACCAAATTGCTTTGGTTAGTAAAATATATTTTTTGACTAATCATAACAACACCGTACCTCACAACTGGGTTTGTAATGGGCTTTAATGTTAGTTCTCTTCCATCATATGTGGCACCAATTATCTTCATTACCACATCGTTCTTCACAGCTTTCAACACTGGTACAGGTCCAGTGTCATAGAGACCTGTTACAACTTTAATTGCTTCCTTGGTAATTTCTCCACCAACGCTTGTCCATACGAATTTGTCGTGCACTCTACTAAGTGCCATCCTCACAAATTTTGCAAACATCTCACCACAAAAGTCTAGGAACAAATTTCATACATCTAGTTTCTTTTGTACTAGGTTTTCATATTCTAGTTTCATTGAGTAATCATCTCTAGACAATTCCTTTTCCCATTGATTCATGAGTTCTTGATGGTCAAATTCTTCTAATTGTGTGTAAATGTAGGTCCTGGTATCCTCAATAGGCAAGACATTACTTGGGATTTGTGAAAATGCACCCATGGGGTCCATTTCATAAACTTTCCATGAGAATCTTCTGAACCTAGGTCAAGGTCTCTTAGAGGTCTCAACAACAGTTAGTGTGGCCATCTTTCCTTAATTCTTTTGAATATGCTTATGAGAATTGCTTCTAATTCAAACCAACAGAGTATCAATAACTATAAATACCTCTTTCAAGCTTCGATGAAATAGGGTTTGATGCCAAGTACACTGAATCACCTTCACCTTGCTTCATCTCACTCTGCTTTCTTCCGAGTGTGTAAAAGTGATTTAATTCAACTTGAGCTTTCACTTCATGTTTTACTGATTTTCCCTAATTCACATTAAATACATTCCACCTTCAAAAGTTGATAGACACTTGTGAAATACACTATAAACCCTAAAAAGCTCTGCAAACTTCCAAATTTTCACTTTTTATGCCAAAGTCTTTTTCGACTTCTTCATAATGTCATTCTACATCACATATCTTTGTGTCATTGCTTGACACCTCTTATATTGGGGGTTTTTCAGATATCTATGTAATTTCTCTCCCTAAAACCACTACTAGGTTTAGTTTTTAGAAGTATCTACACCAGATGTAGGTACAAATGCATTTGATTCATCCTTATTATGAGGTTCTTCCTTTTTCTTCCAAATATTCTCCATTTCCTTTCTCATTTCAGTAGGATCCACTTTACTCACAAGTTTATTCTTTTGTTCTGGATTAGGTTTCTTCCCATTTTTGCTTCTGCAGAATTTTGAGATATGCCCTAGTTTGTTGCAAGTGTAGCACAAAACATTTTTATGACCAAACTTATTTGAACTTATCCTTTATCTACATTGGTTAGTTTTATGTCCAAAAGAATAACATGTATATCAATAGCCTTGAAAAGATTGAGTCACTCTACTAGTATTGAATCTATTCATTATTATCTGACTTCTGTACCCAGTAGCTCTATGTCCAATTTTTTTGCAAGCAAAGCATTGTACAGAGAATAATCCAACATTCTAATTCATTCTACTTCTACATTATGTTTCCCTATGACCAAATTTATTGCATGAAAAATAAATACCATTAAAATATGTGTACCTTTGAGCATTAGGTTTTTGAACAGGAATCCTTCTGGTATTGCTTCTTTGGTTCTTGATCCGTCTATTATTTCCTTGAGTCTTCCTTTGATTGTCAACTTTGTTGGGAATTTGATTTGCCTTTGAACTTTGTCCTTCTTCAAGTCCTAAACAACCTTTGTCTTTTGAGGATTTTTGGAATGCAATCAATTCATCAAGCATTGCAGTACTTGTTTTGAATTTATCCTCATGAGCTCTTACTCTCTTCAAGTTAGATCTTCGAGTTACCGCTTTTTGTTCAAGCTTTGTGCATTCATCAATTTTGTTATGAATTTCAGCTTTTTGACATTCTTCAATACTTTTCTTTTCTTCCACTTGTACTTTTAGTCCAGTGATGTCTTCATTAACTTTCATCAACTGATCACTAACTTCTCTGTTTTGTTCAAGCTTTGTACATTCATCAATTTTGTTCTGAATTTCAACTTTCTGACATTCTTCAATTATTTTATTTTCTTCCACTTGCACTTTTAGTCTAGTGATGTCTTCATTATCCTTTCTTTGAACTTCTTGATTTTCTCTCTTAACTTTCTGATGCATTCATTTGCTTCTTTTAAGTTCTCCCTCAGAGTTTCTTTTTCATTTTCACTTTTATCCAAGTCTTCAAGAGTAGCATGAAGTTCTTCAGTTGCAAAGATGTCTTCCAGAGAAACAAGATACCTTTTATCAACCATGTGTTCAATCTTCAAGATCTTCCTTAAGTTGTCAAAATTTTCCAAAGGAACCAAGATCTGATACCAATTGTTGAACACCCAAAATATTGAGAGGGGGGGCGAATCAATATTTTAACAAACCAATTAATTGCTAACCATTCAACAATTAAACATATCTAGCTGCAACTATAAACAAGAACATGAGAGGAAGCATAATACCACATAACAAACGAACACCAAGATTTTTACGTGGAAAACCCAAAATGGGAAAAACCATGGTGAGGATTAGCTCACAATATGTTAGAACTGGTTTTAAGATATTACAACGCACACTTCCAAGACTCATTGTCCTTGAAATGCTCACAACTTGAGATAGTTACAAAAGAATGTGGCTCACTGCAAAAAAGATGAACTGATGAAATACACCTTCTATGTGTTTGGTTTAGTTCCAATAAGGCTTTGGATTACAAAATCCTACACCAGTTAGCAGGTACACAACAACTACAACTTTGTACAATATTACATAGTCGCACATCACTTCTTATAAGTTTTTCGCATGACACACACTACACACATTCAAACTTTCATACATACTTGCTTTTTCATCTTCCTCAATACATAAATATGTTTCATATATATACGCTATTAAAACTTCATACATCAATTAGGTCGGCCTAATTATATGTACACAATTAAAATGTAGCTTGTTGGCTCAACTCGAAACACCTTTTCATCAAAACAAAATGTGCAAAGTATAAATTAGGCCGGCCCAGACCTAATAAGGAATTCTTTAAATCACCAACGAGGTGTACACCTCTTATCTGTGTTAGCCAAAAGAAAACTCGCACCATTTGCATGATTACTAAGCAGAATACCATAAGCCAAACTCTATCATTCATATCTTCCATCCTTTTCATCAAAAATTGCTGAAAAATTATCCAGAGATGCAACTAATAGTCATGATCATCATATTAAAATCTCATGGAGCGATCTTCTATTGAGAGCATTTCCGGACCAAATTATCGGATCAAAATAGTTTTTTTTTAATTGAAAAAGTTGTTACTGACCAATGTTGGCATCATTTACAACACATTGGAGGGCTTCTTCTTCATTTTTCCAACAAAGGAGATGTTGAAAGAGTTCAATAGAGTATGCATTCTAATTGGCATAATGTTTTGAGGTCTATGTGTCTGAATATGGGTATATAGTTGGAAATTTTGTAATTAGGTCACTACAGTCTCGTCCTAATAAGTTTGAAGGTATGCAAAGCTTAATTAAGTATTGTGGAGTTATGTGGGAGATATTATAGGTCCATGCCAACCTATTTCAATTTTTTTTGAGGATTGAATCTTGGCACGAGGTGTGTTTGTAAGGATTTTGAGTCGACAAGTTATATTTTGAATGATACATCTAATTAGGTTGACCTAATTGATGTTATGGATGAAGTGGATATATAAGCTAGATCATTTTTGGTATTTTGAGGAATTTTATACATGTAAGTGATGCAAATGATACAAATTGAGAAAATAAATTGGAAATCTAAGTTGTGAATGTTGAGCAGAATATTAGAGTTATGCAAATGTAGAGGAAAGCAGAGTATTAAGTTTGATCAGTATGAGAGTTTTGAGTCTATATTTTGAGCTTCAATGGAACTATATTCCAACCTATTATAGATGAATTTTGTAATAGTTCAACACTTGGATGTGTGCCACAATCTCTTCTACCTCTTTTCTTTTTCAGTGGACAATGAGTTTACTTGGACAGTGAATCCACCTATAGTGGGCACTTCTGTAATATAATATAATCGATTATAATATATTGTGAGCTAATCCTCACCGTGGTTTTTCCCATTTTGGGTTTTCCACGTAAAAATCCTAGTGTTCATGTGTTATGTGATGTTGTTGGATATTTCATGTTTTCCTTCATTACTATAATTGAATATGTTATGAGTATTGGATATTTAAATGATTAAGTAGTTTAAGAGAATATTGATTCACCCCCCCTCTCAGTATTCTAGGAGTTCAACAATTGGTATCAGAGCTTCGTTCCTTGGAAGGAGATTAACCGCCTTTGGAAGATCTTGGAGGTTGAACACATTGCTATTAGAAGATTACCTACTCCTCTGGAAGAGATTGATGTTGTTAGATCTACAAAAGAAGATTGCATATTTGAAATGAAAGAACTCAAAGTTGCTCTTGAAGACTATGAAAGAACTAAAGGTGAAAACAAAGATCTGAAGGAAAATGTCAAAGAAGCAAACATGAATGAATCAAAAAAATGAGAGATCAAATCAAGAAATTCAGAGAAATGCATAAGGAGGCCAGTGAGCAATTAAAGCAAGAAAATGAAACAATTACCGGTATAAAGGTGAAAGTTGAATAAAAGAAAAGAGTTAAGAATGCTTGAATGTAATGGTGAAAATAAAACCTGAAGAATGCATAAAGCTTGAAAAAGAAGTGGTGAACCTAAGATCATATCTTGAGAAAGAAAAAAATCATGAAGACAAATTCAAGATGAGCTCTATCATGCTTGATGAAATGATTGCAAATTAGAAAGCTTTCAAATATAAAGAAGGTCTAGGATTTAAGAAAGGTGAAAGCTCAAAAGCATATCAAACACCAAATTTTGTAAAGAAGATCAATGAACCAAAAAAAATGAAGACAAGAACAATGGCAAGCAGATCCAGAATCAACAAAATGAAGCTAGAAGACCACTTGCCAAACAACCAAATACACAAAGGTGCCCATATTTTAATGGTTTTTATTATTCTTACAATAGATTTGGACATAAGGCAATGGAATGTAGAAGCAAAATAAATTAGAATGTTCCACCTTTTTCTATTCATTGTTTTACATGTAAGAAATTTGGTCATAGAGCTAGTGAATGCATAAGTCAAATGATGAATGGCGATAACAATGGTAGAATGGTTCAATCTTTCAATGGATACTATTATACATACAATGGATTTGGGCATAAATATAATCAATGCAGATCTAGAATGAATGAAAATAAGATTAGTCAAAAGAATTTCATATGCTATAATTGCAGTAGGACTAGACACATTTCTAAGTTTTGCAAAAGCAGAAATATGAAGAAGGATAATCCGGTAAAGAAGAATGAACCAATACAAAAGATTGATCTGGTAGAGAAAAAGAGGGAAATGAATAAGATTTGGAAAAAGAAGGATGAGACAGAGGTTAAGAATGAATCTATACCATCATCCAGTGAAGATGTTTCCTCTAGAAATTAAGATGAGATCTTTGGCTTAGGGGGAGCTTTAATGGAAATATTTCCTCCCCTGCCAAAGTAATGGTGCTTATGCTTTAGCATGAGGATATGTGGTGTAGATTGACATGCTTGATCTATTGGAGAAAATCCTAGAAGAAAATATCATAATACGAAATTTTGTAGAGCATTTGAAGTTGATTGTGCAAATAATGAAGGGTTTGACAACTTTATGGTTTGAAGCAATCATTGCGAATTAGGTCAATTCCAAAGGGTTATAAAGTGATTTTTCTTAGCTAAATTCACTCACAATGAGCATTGAGAAGGAGCATAGTAGTGAAAAAAATATTTGGAGTGATCAAGGCAATTTGTGATCTGGTGTATTCAAACCCTAATCAGAAAGTGAAGGAAAAGTTATTTACAATCTTTATTTTCCCTAGTTTCACAGAGAACTTTGTTGAAAGCAATTTGAATTCATTTTGCAATGTCTACATCGAGGGTTATTCAAGTTACTGATAGGCCACGACCAATGTAGTGTCCCTCCAGTTGTGACACTTGGTTTTAGTTTGTCTTTGTTCAGTTGATAGTTGCTTTAGTTGCTTATGGTACTATGGTGTTTATTTTCAGTTATGACTCTGACATTATGTGGATTTTATATTGTAGATGATACATTTGACATCCTGATCATCTGGTTGTGTTTGTGTGATGATATTGAAATAGACACGTGTGATATGGTTTATGTTGTTTAAGAGTTTTATGAGGTTATTATGATGAAATGGTTGTTTATGAAATATGATGATTGTCAATTTGGTGAAGAAGACAGTGTAGCACTGCTCACTCATGAGTACCCTGCTACGCTGCGACTCTTCTTCATGGTGTGTTTGTTGATATATGTTTATATGTTTAACAATAATGTTTTATGCAGATACAAATACCGGGTATCGGCTCCACCTGCTTGTCAGGTTTGAGCGTACCCTAATCCAATGAAATTATGTTGATTCAGAGATAGTGTCAGGTCCTCGTTTAGCCATTGTTCTTCATTGAATGAGTATCCATTTGTCACCCGTTGTCATCTATTGTTTAGTCTTGTCGTGTCGATTTTGTTTGTGTTATTTTATTTGGAAATTAATTATTGTTTAATTTAGTTAAATGGCTTATTTGTTATATATTCAATCAAATTTAAATTTGTTTAAATATTAGATTAAATGTTTATGAGTAAGGTTTGATTTATTAAAATAAATTAAACAAGTTTTTTTTTTAAAGTGAATGTTAATTTTGAAAAATGTAATTATTTAAATGTAATTGTAGAATTAATTGTGCAAACTGGATTCTTGTGAAAAGTTGATATTTTAAAAGAGTTTGTTTTCAATAAGTGATAAATATCTGAAAACTTGTGTATGAGTTGAAGGATAATATCTTAGATATTTAATGATTATAACTGATTGAACAATTTTTGAATGCATGACTACAATCAGTTAAGTTTTGTAACTTGAAGTAATTAAATGCATTAAAAAGCTTTTGGGGGTTGCAATTTCATTCACGACAATTCTTTTAGAAAGTTTTCATGACAGTCTTTCTGAAGAAGCTTCTTGCATGACAATATCCTGGAAAAGTTTCTTTACAACATTTGTTAGTTTTCAGAAACTTTGTGATAAGGATTTTTGTGGTTTGATTGTGAATTGGGTCAGAGGATCGTAATATTCAAAGTTGCAGCTACAAATTTTGGGAAAAGCTCTTGAAATTACTCTACTACCCAACGAATCAGGTTCCTTTGTGTTTCATCTTTGCTTATATTTTTTTGAAATATGATTGCAAACAAATTCGTGTTCTTATTTGTTTATTTGTTCCTTCAAAATTTGTGTCTGCCTTGCATCAATTTCTCTCTTTATAACTTGTGAATTGCTTTTGATGAGCGGGTAGTCTTTCTATATAAGCTAGGTTTAAGAATTTCTAGTTTCTCTATCTGATCGTTGATTCAGATTTACCTCCCTACTTCTCTTTCTTCCTTGTTGCATGCACAACTCTCATTCGCTAAACTGCACAACAACATGCACCCTGCACATAAACAAGTTTATAATATTAGGATAATTTCCTGAATGTTTATTAATTTCAACGAATTTAGAGCTTCAACATTGTGCATATTCTGTATAATATTGGACTTTGTTAATCTAGCTATTGTTTGGTTTGATAGAAAACCTCCCTATAATCTGTGCCTTTAGTTTCTATTTAAGATTGCAGTTGGAGTTTTGTATGCTGCTTTATAAAGTATTCATTATTTGTTGTCTTCTATAGTTGAAAGAAGATAATAAGTGAAAATAATCAGTCTTTAAGCGAGTTTTAGCTGCAATTTTCTATTACATGCTACGAGAATTCGATAATATACTTGAAGGTGTCTCTTAGATGTATCAATTCTTGTAACTGGAGATTAAAATAGGCGTTAAAATCTTCATTGGCATAAATTTCATTAAATAAATGAGGTTGATAGAAGTCCTTGATCTGGCATTGGTCCTTCTCATCAATTGCACAAACCCAAATGATCAACTCAATATAAAGTGTAATAAGGGAAACTGTTTGTGTGAAGATGCGTGCAACCTCATCCTCTAACCTGTATTGCTGCATGCGCCTAAATGCAAGCAAGTTTTTTGTGATAGAACATATTTCTTAGAGCAAACTTCTTTATCTATCTGCTCCCTTAAGTATCACCTTTATTCTCCACATGGACAACACTGCTGATTTGTATTAATGGAAATAGTTCACATCGCTCAAAACAATTTCATTTACAACGATTCTAGAAATCGATTTAAATATAGTTCTTGAATTCCTTTTTGCAACCTGTTCTTGCTGCAACGTTTAAAACATAGTGAGGCGCATAGATTTAAATAACATTTCTTATGAAATGAACTATATCAATTCTTTAAATTGTCTGTTTATCTGCTTGTGGTAAGGCGTCTTGGATAAATTTGAAACCGAATGCTTAAATGATGAATTCAAACCTGAACTAGTGTTTTTTTTTGTAAAATGATAAGCATCGGCTGTATTGGGAATGATTGTCGCTTTAATCATAAGGATTTAACCTATTTTCTAGTATATTATGTGACTGGCAGTGGAAACTGGTAGAAGCTAAAAACAAGCTGTTAGTCTTCCCTTGTGGCATATGGTTAATAGAGTTCAATTTGGCTGAGCCATTGGATATTATCTATGCATTTAATATTGTAAATTGTAGTTGAATTTATACTAATCCTATGGTGTCAACACTCTCCTTGTATCAATTGATGTCTATCCACATTTCAACCCAAAGATTACTTAAGTATTAACTGTAAGTTATCTAAACCTCTCTCCATATATCCGTTGGGATTATTCGATAATTATAATCCACAGTAGTTATATTATCACTGCTCCAACATTTGAAACTAAAATATTGTCATGGTTTAATGAATCTCGATTCCATAAGCAACTTGTCACTGCTGCATCACTTAAACAATGAAGGGAGTCGACGTTTTAAATAATCTCCCTGATTCTTCTGGCATACATTGCAATTGCAACACTTGAAAATAGAATATTGTAGAGGTTTAAATAATCTCTCTGATTTTAATGTCAACTTGATTCAGCCACAACACTTGAACATAGTAGGAAGTTGTAAGATTTAAATAATCTCCTTAAATCCATCGACTACCTGATCATGTCTTTAGATTTCTGCATTTTATCTTATCTAAGATCTCAAAACATCACCTTCCACTCTTGAATTTTGTAGAATTACATTTGGGAATTCTGTTATCAATTCATTGCAAGTAAACTTTACATGTTATCCTTTTAACTATACTCAAGACACCTATTCTCCCTCTCTTATCTTGTCCTTCGTGTAATTTTTATTTCCTGAATTGTAGCATGTTAACTGGTGTTTATTTTTGAGTTTTCCCCAATACACGTAGTTGTAATCAATTGGTTTTATTTTATTTATTGAAAATAAATTTGGTTAAGCTTTAATTTCATAAGTGAATGTCATAATATGTGTTAGATTTGAATGACTATAATATAAGTTGATTAGTATGTGCCATATGCTATAAATTTATTATTGTTAAGGAGTAAAGATCATGGGTTATTTTGTTATCAAAATGAGATTTATTTATATTTATGTATAAATTATTATAATTTATAGCTCATATAGATCTAATGGTATTATATGATGAATAATATGTATATATGTAAATAATTTAATAATGACCATGTTATCTTTTGATTGAAGAGATATTTCTTAAATTTTTGATTTAGATGAATATGGCTTTTAAATTGGGAATTAATGGGTTATTATTATTTAAATATTCTTTTATTTGATTCTATGTCAAGAAAGCTTTTGTAGAAGAATATTTGGAACACTTGAAGGAATCAATTAATTTATTTAAAAGTTTTAAAGATTTGATCATTGTGCTTGATGGGTGATAAATATTTGTTTACATTTTATGAATGTTCTTTGGTGTTATTGAGTTCTTTAATCTTCCAGGGGATAGGAGAAGTAAATTTGATTTATAAGTATAATATGTTTGTACTTGGTTGTACAATGGCTATGATCTATTTCAGGAGTTAGCCATGCACGATTTATCTATCACTTTTGAGGTATTATGAGATTATATGGTCTATGTCATGTAGATGATGTGATCATTCGGGATTTTGCTTTTCATGCTTAATGGCATTCCGTTGTATCTGATGTTGAGTTATATGTACCTTTTCTTCTAGAGGCTCAAGTGTTGATTTTAAAGAGAAGAACTTTTAATAATTGTTTATTGTAATCGATTTTGGGAATTTGCCATGCAAGATTTATTTGTTACTTTTGAGGTGTTTGAACTATTCTATGATTGGACCATGAATGAGATATGTTTTAATATGGCGTTGATGTATGCGCATGTTGGCAGTCCTTGGTATTTTGATTTTGCGCTATATTTGTAGGAAGAGTGGCTTGCGATAGGGGCCGAAACCCTAAGTGGTTGCCAGGGTAACCTATCGTGGGTTTTTGTAATTCAGTGAAAACCTTAATAAATAAACCTGGGGTTCATTAAATAATTAAGATAAACAGAATGCCTCACCTAGTGCCTTAATGCTTGTATAGATTAAGGGTAAGTTGAGAAGGCCTAGAATGGATTAGTCATCTACCTTGTCTTCCTGAAAGGTAATTCAAATCCACATGAGTATGTCTAGGGGCTAGAAATTGGTAGATACTACTAGGGTAACTTTGGATGAGGGTTGGTAGTCTAGGAAGATTCACCAGGGTAACCTAGAACAACTATGTGATGACACTCTGTCCTGAAGCATGTTTGCAGTCTCTTATGTAGAGTCGCCTTTGTTATTGTTGTTTCCTTTGAGAGTTTGTTAGTATTCATGTAATTTTGATTCTATCATGTTATTATGTGTTTGTTAGCCTTGTGATGTAATGTCTATTTTTTGTGGTTTGTTTGCTTGTTTTGTGGACCTATCATTATCTCCTAGCACGGAGGGAGTGGACCTTCAGGTTCCACATGGTTGGAAGGAAACCACGCTATTTCCTTCATTGGGTCCTCTTTCAGATGTTGCTATACTTGGATAACTTTTTTTGTGGAGCAAGTTCCTGATTTTTCAGTGTTCGTGATGTTGGACGTTGAGCGTACTTGTGAACGAAGCTGACAACATGATTTATATCCTTTATCTTTATTGTACATTCTCTTGTTGACTATAAGAGAACTTATGTAATGACA
This sequence comes from Sequoia sempervirens, assembly GCA_007258455.2. Classification (NCBI taxonomy): domain Eukaryota; kingdom Viridiplantae; phylum Streptophyta; class Pinopsida; order Cupressales; family Cupressaceae; genus Sequoia; species Sequoia sempervirens. The sequence continues at coordinate 375,046,695 of VDFB02105785.1, forward strand.
TTATGATGATTTGAGATTTATTATAATCTCAGTTGATGTAATCTGGTTATGTAACTTGACTTTATTTAAGTTTATGAAATTGGATCATTCATGAATGTGATATGCTATTATGTTTTATGAATTTGATATTATGACAAGATGTTCATATTTGTATGGTTTAAGTAACGTCGTCTTGGAATCCTTAAGACAATTGTGTAATCGAATGACTTAAAAAATAAAATTATTTGGTTAATTTGTACTTTATGCTTTTGTTTTATTGGATTCCTTGGCGAGGCGTTACAACCAAAGTTTAAGAAACACCCTGTTAAATCAATAGAGGTTGACCCCTTAGATGCATTTTCTAAAGTTCCATATGGTGTGTTGCATAGGAAGACATACGGGTTTACATTCAATGAAAATTGGAAGAACATGATCATTCTAAGTTATGAGATGTATGGGTGAAATAACTTACTAGAGATAACTTTTCCCTAAAACCAAAATATAATTTCCTAACTACGAAGAAATTGGATGTGTGAAATGGATTCTAAATTTTTTTCTTTGATGATAAATGGGTTAGAATTGCTTTAATTAGAATTCATGATATATTTGTCTAGATTGTTAAGCCTGATTTGATAAATAAGGAGGTGATAAGGGAAGTAAGTGGACTATACTCTACTAGACCTATTCTGGCATTGAAATCAATTAAGAATGGGGTTGTAATGGATCTCATTAATGCTACATATGACAAGAGGGCCTTGACAGTGAATAAGATAGGAAATCTAGTTGTGAAGTATGCAATTATGATAATAGGATACAAGGTCTACTACTCTAACAGAGAAAATTATGTATTTGCCACCGTAATAAACACTGCTATGAGATGGTGGAGAAAGGAGTTGAATATAATATTTGTGAGTTGTTGAGACAACAACTAATGGAAAATTTGGAGAATACCAAGGAAAAGAAACATCCATTTAAGTATGGTACCCTAATTGTTTGTCTACTTTTCTACTTTTTGAGAGAACTTCCCAGTACCATAAGTGTTGTATGGTTAAAAGAAAGACTGATTTCACATCAAAATAGAGATTTTATAAGAGGTCCTAGTGATGAAAATGCACAAGAAGAGGCTCTTGTGGCTTTATTTGCAGTTTTCTAGAAGAGGATGCGAGAGAGATAAATAATTCTTGAATCAATGGTGAAGACATATAAGGATGATATTGCATTCATAGTTTCTACAAATGAATGCATCATTCAAGTAGTTGAACCAAGAACATTGTGGATCCTAGCAATGGGATATGAGATTACTAAATAATAAATTATTGCTTTAGTTGATTTTATGCTTAGTAAACCGAAGGATACCTTTGAAGCAAGGTATGGAACTTATGAAGAAAAATATATGGAGGTTCACCTTGATAAAAGACAAAGTTAGATCAAGAAGAAAACTGAGGAGACAAGCACTGTTGTGGAGTTTTTGGGCCTCTCTAAAGAGAAAATTGAGAAATATAAGGCATAATCTAGTGCTGCAGAAGGGTCTACAAGCACAAGAATATTTGGTATAACAACTACGACCTATCCTACTATTCAAAAGTCCTCCAGGACTAAGCCCCTTATTGGAGAGAAGAGAAAAATAACTAAAATTCCTCTAGTAAAGGAGAAATCCTCTTTGGTGAAACATAAGATAAGGCCTAAAAAAGAAATGTTGCTTCGGCAGCAAAACCAAATGCCCCTAAAAGAAGGGTAAAGGCTAAAGCCACCATAGAGTAGTATATTGGAGTAAATGTTGAAGATGAAGAAAAAGAGGAAGAAGGACCATAGTTGGTCCACAAAAGGAAAGGTGAAGCTTCACAGAGTGAAGCAAGTTCCAAGAAATAGAGAGTGGATGTTGTGGAAACTGATGAAGAAGAAGAAATATAGATAGAAAAGAAGGCATTTGTCATCCACATGAGAGAAAATAAGGGAGAAGCAACCAATAAAGTGTATTTGGAGAAGAAGAAAGCAAAATTGAGGCAAAAGAAGACTTTGGATGAAAGGAAAAAGCAAAATAAAACACCTCCGATAAGCACACATACTCCCATATGTTAGATGCATTGTTTAAAAACATTTTACAACATGAAATGTTAGTGGAAATTGTAGCTTTGTATAAAGAAGTAGATGAGGTGGATAAGGCCACCATTGTAGAAGCTATCATTAAGAATATTATTGTTTTGGAAGCTAACATGAAGAGCATTGAAAACCAAATTCCTACGGAACTGTGGAATGTCTTGGTGAAGAGAAGACAAGAAGCAATAGAAGAAGAGGAAAAAATAAAAGAATATGCAATGGAGAAGATTTGTGCCCCTCTCTCTGAGGAAAATAAAGCCACATTAGTTGAGTTATATAGTATAGAATTCAAGATAAAACAAAGGGTGACTACCCTTATGGGAAGAGACAAAAGTGAGGTTGAAAGACTTTGAAAGGAGACAATTGACAAGATTGTAGACATTGCACAAAAGTATGGAATGACTCAGGAATGCATAGAAAATCCTGCTCCATATGTCCATAAAGGAGATGAAGCATATGATATTAATGCTCAACATGAGCATGCAATAAATGAAGGATATGATCAAGATATTGTTCTTCCAAAAGTGGAAGAAGTGACAAAGGAAGATGAAGAGGCAAAGAATAATGTTGAGAAAGAGACCACCATCAGTGAAGATGCAGCAAAGGAGAATACCTCTCCTCCTTTGATACCTAAATAAAATGTTGAAGATACACAAGGAAAACTAGAGACAACCCCTCTGAAAACCACTGATCAGTCTACTGGTGAATAAAATGTAAATAAGGATGATGAAAAGAAGAGTGATGATGCAAAGAGGGAAGGTGAAAAAGAAAATGACGAGAAGGATGTTGAGGAAAGGAATGAAGATGCATCTAGAGATGCAAAGACAAATGTAAAAACACTAGTGAGCTCTAGAAAGAATGGGGAAAATTAGTTGAAGAAAAAGATTGTAGAGAATATGAAGGCTCTGGCTCCTTCGGAGATTCCCTAAATAACTTACTAAGTATGCAACTCCAATTCCAGCTTGTTGTATCAACACAACTACTACAATCACCTATGCAATTTGTGGACCTTGACAAGATTTCCCCACTCCATAAGCTTCAATTGGGAGATGTATTCTATGCATCAACTTAGAAGGAGATTATAGAGAACCATAAAAAGAGTGGAGAGCTAATGGATGAAGTTGTAAAGGCTCTCTAAGAAGCCATACGTAGTGCAAGCATTGACATCTCACTTTTTGGTATGGAAAATTTGAAATTAATTGACTCTTTTAAAGAATACGTTGTTGATCTTAAGGCGCAAGTTGAGAATGAGGCTGAAAAGAAGATAAATGATATGAGGATGATGTAGATTACTAAGAAGTGTGCACTTGCACACAAAAAGTTTCAAGAAAACCTCAAGGGTGCACAAGAATTTGGGTGAGGCAAAGACTATATTCCAGTATTGTATGAAGTGGCCTGGAGCCACATAAAGCATCAAGAGTAAAATGGACTCAATTGAGTCCCAAATCAATAATTCTTCTAGTTCCTATGATCTGACACATGACCTGATTGGAAACACAAGAAAAATAATAAAAGATTTGCATGAGAGATTCTTCCAGCTACAGGCCCAAAAGGAGAAAATTATTTTACAATTTGGAAATCTAAGGGACTTGGTAAATTTCAAATTTATATTTGTTTCAAGTGCCTTTTTGAGTGCTAACAAGGCTACATAGATCAATCTGGTACCTTGCACTCCAAAAGAAGGAGAAGAAATTCTAATGGAGCTAGAGACACAATGCAAAAATCTTGGGATAGCAAAGAAGGTCTAGGAAGAAGGTAAACATGTCTAGCAGACACATGTGTAGAAGCTTCAAGAGTCAACTTCCATTAGTTGAAAATATTCCTTATTATTTATGCATCTTTTAGTTTCAGATTCTTTGAACATATGTTGATTACATAGAGTGGTTTCCAATACTTTAAGTTTTTGGTTTTTCTCTGATACATAACTTAGGGGGTGTCAATTCAATTTTTTAGTTTATACATATGCATATATTTCTCAAGGGGAGATCTGGTATATGTTATAAAAGTTGTTGTATGCACACTTTTGCCTTGATGTCAAAATGGGAGAATATTTTGGAGATGTTTAGGCATGTTCCCATCAATGACAAAGGGGGAGATTGTTGGAAGAATGAGGATTTTGTCATTGATGTTGTTGGCAACATAAGAATGTGCAGGATGAGCACACGGTACATACGGTTATGCATTGTAGTGTTTTCATTGATGTCAACATTATATCCCGGTACAAAGACCATGGTGTAAATCAGTTTAGGTGTCATGAGCATAGTTGAAGATGATTCTGAAAGATAATTTTGCAAGAAGGTTTGATTTGGTGAAGACAATTGTGATGAAAATTGACTAACTATCAATATTGATAATTGGGTCTGCATTGCTTTGCTGTTGAAGATTTCACTCTGTAGTTATAGTATAATATTGTTAGTTGATAGAAGCATCTAATTGCAAAGTTTCATCTCGTTTTGGTCTTTGGTGTGAAAGTTATGAGTAATAGAAGTTTGGCTTGATGATTTGGAGGATTTACACTTCTTTGTGGATTGGTTTTTAGCTCTACAGATTTGAAGAGATGTTGACAAATGTCAATAGAGTATGCATTCCAGTTGGCATAATGTTGTGAGGTCTGCGTGTCCAAATACGGGTATACAGTTGGCAGATTTTGTGATTAGGTCACTACTAGTGCCAAACTAATAAGTTTAAAGGTATGTGAAGCTTAATTAAGTATTGCAGAGTTATGTGGGAGCTATTATAGGTCCATGTCAACCTATTTCAAAATGTTTTGAGGATTAAATATTGGTGTGAGGTGTGTGTCAAAGGATTTTGAGCCGACAAGTTATATTTTGTAAATTTTGAATGATACATCTAATTAGGCCAACCTAATTGTTGTTATGAGTGAAGCAAATATATAAGCCAGATTATTTTTGGTGTTTTGAGGAATGTCCTACATGTAAGTGATGTGAATGATGTGAATTGAGCAAATACATTGTGAATCTAAGTTGTGAATGTTGAGCATAATATTAGAGTTATTGTATGCAGAGGAAAGAAGGGTATTAAGTCTGATCAATATGAAGAATTTTGAGTCTGTATTATGAGATTCAATGGAATTGTATTCCACCATATTATAGATGTATTTTGTAATAGTTCAAAACTTGGCTATGTGCCACAATCTCTTCTACCTCTTTTCTTTTTTAGTGGACACTGAGTTCACTTGGATAGTGAGTCCACTTGCAGTGAGCACTTCTGTAATATACTATAACTGGTTATAATATATTGTGAGATAATCCTCATCGTGTTTTTTTTCCATTTTGGGTTTCCCACGTAAAAATCCTGGTGATCATGTGTTATGTGATGTTGTTGGATGTTTCATGTTTTTCTTCATTACTATAATTGGATATGTTATGAGTATTAGATGCTTAAATGATTAAGTGGTTTAAGAGAATATTGATTCACCTCCCTCAGTATTTCTAGTGTTCAACAGGTTTTACTACTATTTTATAATTTTTGTAAGATATACTATGTTGTTTCCTTAAACAAAATACAAGGAGTTGAGTTTTAAATAAAAGAAATGTTAAAATAATCAACAAAAAGTAGAGAAAGTAAAGGGAACATCCTCAATTTGAAGATTGGTGACAAACGTGTTTGTTGGGAATGCATAAATAGGATTTCAATACTCTATGTTAGAGTTGTAACATTCAAATACAACAAATTAAGAGTGTTTAGGAGACAAAGCAACATAGAACATCCTAGTCCTAGTCCTGCAATAATTGCAATGGTGACAATAACATTATAATTGGGTCCTTCGATCGTATAATTTTCATATTTTTGGATGTGTTACACAATACTATGTACATACTCATAATGGTTGTAAAATATGAATTAAGTATTCTCATGTTTGGTTCATTTCAACCCTATTTCTATCTAAAGTGGAAGACAAGATGTGTAGATTATACCTTGTATGACAAGAACAACACAAATGTGTCTTTTCATTGTATAATTGTTACATTTGGGGATGAGGTGCACAATATTTTCTAGATATTCATGGTGGTGACAAAATCTAAATCAAGTATGCCACTGTTTAGTTGGACTGTATGTAGATTATACCTAAGGTGCTTTATGCTATGTAAATAAGTAAATTTGCAAGAACAATAAAAATGCACTAAGTTTGTATAGAATATGAAATATGTACCATGTAGAATAGATATAAGGTAATGGAAGTAGTATAGATGCCAAGGGGCATCAAGTTTAGCATTAGGAAAATATTTTTCATGGTAGCAAAAAGAAGAGGTCGTAGTTATTGTGGGAGATCACAAGAATCATAGAGGCAATAGATATAACACAATACAACAAGATACATGAATGTATATTGAAATGCCTATGGGTATTGAATTGCACACCTTAATAACTTTAAGAAATAGCCTCCAAGAATACTGGCTTTTAGAGAATCTCAAGACTAATTATAGCGAGCAAGCTAAAAAAGGTTGTAGGAATGCAAAAACTAGGAGATGATAAGATATAGATTCAAAAATGGTAAGAGGTTTATAAATTCTTGTTGGTATTGAACTGCATGACTTCACGACTCTAAGAAATAGTCTCCAAGAATACTGCTTCAAGCTTCCAAAGAATCTCAAGACTGATTAAAGCAAACAAGCTGCAAAAAGGTTGTAGGAATGAAAAATTGAGAGATGATAAGATATGGATTCAAAAGATAGCAAGAGGTGACTAATCGAGACTTGAATTCACCAAAATTAGGTGGTGGAATGGATGGGAACTATTTAGAAAAGAAAAAAACTAATGGAGTTGTGTTTATAAACATTCTCGTAAGGTTGAAATCTCAAACATGCTACCACAACCATAATGGATTTTGGATAACCACCACAAACGTTACATTAGTTTATTAGTGCTAACATAATTAGGAACAAAATTAGGGTCACTTGGAATCTCAAATACTAATAGAAAGGTTTATAAAGTGATTAAAATCAAACCTAAACAAGCTAAAACCATGGCATGCCCCCAGTTCAACAGATTTGTGACATCAAGTGGTATAACACACTAAAGTAAATATATAAAGTAAAATTTCATGATTAAAATTACTTGTTTAATGGAAATTGTTATGCATACTAAAAAAGAATATATGTGTGAAGGTCTAGCCCCCATTTTTGTTTTATGCTCCATTTTTTGCTATATTAACTATCATCTACATTCAATGCAAACTTCACTAGGTGAAAGAGAGTTTGGCATGCTTTGAAATAGTTACATAGAATAGGAAAATTGGTCACGTGAGATTGATTTCTAAATAATGAGCATGGTAGGAAAAATAAAAGAGAAAAGCCATGCAAAATGTTAAATTGACAACCCTGGTACATGGACCAAAATAAACTAGGGGCAAGGAAAACAAAACAATTGGTTCTAGGACCATATAAATTGGCTCAAGAACCAAAAGTTAGAAATAAAATCAAGATAAGATAGAGAGTATGTACACCCTTCAAGTGTTTGTATGCCATGAAATGCAATCAATTAAGGAGAAGATATGGGGAAATGTGAAAATTTATCAAAGAGAGTTTATAACAAGATTGTTACCTAATTATCACCCTCAGGCTCAATCAGGCAAGGCATCTATATTGCAGATGTTCATAAGGGCCAAATGGGATATCTCCATTGAGGGTTATTTCATGCATCTGATGACATTTCACAAGGAGTTCAGTTAAGAGGCCTGCTTTGTTGGAATTATGCCTCAGTAGTTACAGGCTCAGCCTCCATTAGAGCCAGGTCAACATGACATCTTCACTGTCTGGCTGACTAGCTGCTTTGTTACTTTCCATTTTGAACAGGTCGCTGTGACCTAGCTTCTGCCTATCAAACGAAGCTACAGTGCCTATTGCTGTGATAGGAAGGGTTCAGTATGACCTCTTGTTGCGTCAAGATCTTTGGCCGATAGGCCATTCAATTGTCAGTCGGCAAGACTCATGGCGACCACAGGCTTCGGGATAACAAAGCGGCTCGGTGAGAAGTCCCAGCGAAGAATTGATGTCTCGCCAATAGCAGCCGGTTTAAAAGCCATCAGGGAAGCTCTCACCAGAAGAAAGACTGTCAGTAAGAAGTCTTACTGACATCAAAAGGTCACATCGACTACATTCCTTCGGGGTAAGTCCTAGCGCTCGGTGAGAAGTCCCAGCGAAACTAACATGTCTCACTGATAGTGCCTTATGTTGAAGTCTTCGGCATGGAAATTTGAGCTCGCAAAGAGGTCTCGGCGACCCGAAGGTGCTTTGGTGACATCAATGAGCTCGGTGAAAGTCTCCCCAACAAAGGGATAGGCTCTCGGCAAAGGTTGGTCCCTTTGCCATGAGGTCTTACCGAGGACAAAAAGTCTCCCTGACACAAAAGAAAGAAGGCCCTCAGTACGATTAAGGGATTTCGATGAGATGTCTCGGCAATTACAAAAGGTCTCCCCGAAATGAAGAGCACGACAAAAGAGAGGGGCTAGAAGGAAAATAGGTCTCGGTGAGCGGAGGATGTCTTGCTGAAGAATGAAAGGGGGGCCTCGATATGTTTTCCTTCGGCAGGAGTCTCGTCGACCACGAAATACTTCGCCAAGAATGTTTGACATCGACATAAGGTCATGCTGAAGTGGAGATGTCTCTCCGACAGGAAAGGGAACCCACCGAAAGACAAAACGAAGGGAGAATGTCTCAATGACCCGATAAGTCTCACCGATGAGAATGGCCTTCGGTATAGCATTTCAAGTCAGAGAAAGGTCCCCCCGACTCGTCGATGTCTCACCGACAAATGGAGCTCAACATAAGTTATTGCATTTGGCATAATGTCTTGCCAAAGGATGAAGGTCACACCGAAGAAAGCCAACGGTCCCGCCAATGAAGTCATATTGATGTGAGGTGTGGCTGATGGAATGGAGTCTTGGCGAACGGGAAAGATCTTTGGTGTAACACGTGAGGCAAGGGGAAGTCTACAAGATGTCTCGGCAAATCAAGGAAGTCTCAGCGACGAAACAGGAATCGGTATGACCGATGGGCTGTGCCAGGATGTCTTCCCGACTTACTATGGTCTTGCCGAAGGAAATAAAGAGGGCTCGACATAAGGTCTTGCCGAATGCAAAAGGTCTCCCCGATGTTTGACATTGGTGTAGCGCTCGATGCTCGGCATGAAGTCTGGCCGACAGGTCTAAGTCTCAACGAAACAAAAGGGAGCTCGAGCAGAATGAGGAGTTCGGCATGTGTCTCGGTGACAAACAGGTGGTTTGGCCAAAAGAATGAGCCCGAGGAGGAAAAAAGAGGTCGGCAAGATGTCTTCCCGACAGGAGGGAGATCACCGAAGTATTTTGGTTTCAACAAGAGGTCACGCCAACGCCGAGGGGTCTCACCAAAATGAAATGAAGCTCAGTGGAGGATCTCATTGACACACCAATGTCTCATCGAAAGCAAGTTGAGCTCGTCAAGAGTTGGAAACTTCTCTTAGAAGTCTCACCGACTAGCAAAATGTCTCTCTGACATAAATGACATTAGCAAAGCTCCCAGCCATCGCGAAAAGGTCTTGTCGACACAGTGTAGTCTCAATGAAAGGAGGAGCATCGGCAAGACAATGAGCCTCGCTATGAAGTCTTCCCGACTTGATATGGTCTCACCGAAGGAAATCTGGAGCCTGGTAGAGTGAAATGCATTCGGGGTGATATCAATAAGCTCTTGCCAAAATGATAAGGGGGTTCTTGGGGTAACGTTTTTCCTTCGGTAAATCATCTCACCGATAATTGGCTATCTTGGCGACCACAGAGGCAACACCAGTATGAATTTTGAAGCTCGATAAAGACTCTCATTGATGTTTCCACGTCGTGCCGATAGCTGCAGAGGAACATGATCACATCAGTGAGACACTTCCAGTGTCTCGCCGAGATATGATTTCGACTAAACGAGATTTTGACTAGAGGGGAGTCTGCGTGTAGTGTGCCTAGCCAATCAAGGAGAGCTACGGGTGAATCGTTGGCAGCTTGACTAGTGCCAAGATAATCAACAGAATGAGAATCAACGTGTATCTGTTCCAGACTCAAGAGCATTCAAGGCGCTCAATAGGGGGATTCAGTAGGTGGACACAAGGACCAGAAGTAAATACACCTGGTAGCTTCAAAAGATCTAAGGGGTTTCTCCAGGCAGTAGTTTTTCACCGACACACACAGCAAGGACACGCAGGGGTGCAACATTTAATTCAATCAAAAGATATTAGGATAGTTTTTTATGAGACTGATATTTTGTAAGCCCTAAGGGGGTCGACACAGTTTGATATATAAGGCATTTTTTTCCTTTTTGTAGATAGTTCGGATTATACACTCTGAAGAGTTAGTGATTTTTTTTTAATCCTTTCTCGACTAAATGTATGTTTTGTAACTCAACTGAAATCTGGAATGTAAAACAGAGTTCACCTTGAAAACAAGTACCAATGCTCTTACCACTCTCATTTTCTATATGTTAGCTTATGCATGCATTTATTTAACAGTGTTTTTCTAAATCTGTATTCATACCACAAAGCTGTGAAGTTGTTTCTTCCTTCTTGAGATAGGTATGTAGATCAAACCTGTCAAGAGTGATGCATAAGTTTAATGGGGTCATGTTGAGTAAGTAAATCAGCTTCAATCTAGTTTCCTTAGTGTGTTTGCATCTTGTTTTCATTTTCCTGATTTCTTATCAACTCGGTGTATCACCATAGGAATAGTTCAGTATAGTTTCATTTTGTATGCACTCCTTCTCCCTTTACCTCACAAAGATCAATAGTTTAGGTGATACCCAAAGGAAGCCGACCTTCTCCGGAGGTTCATTTCAACTATAGGTGACCCACGGCCTTGAAATGATCCCATGTTGCTCTAGAAAGCTCAATTTTTTGTAAACTTTGCATAGGGTGCATTTCTAGAAATAAAATCAAGATAAGATAGAGAGTATGTACACCCTTCAAGTGTTTGTATGCCATGAAATGAAATCAATTAAGGAGAAGATATGGGGAAATGTGAAAATTTATCAAAGAGAGTTTATAACAAGATAAACAAGCAACAAGTAGTAATGTTGACCCCAATAATATGGAAAAGCAAGCAAGTGCAAGATAATGGATGTAATATCACTTTTCAAATGCTCAATGGTGCATGTAATGAAGTTCAAGATGTATGGCATGTCCCTACTTTAGCTAACCTTTTATCAATTAGTAAAATTGTTGATGCAGGTGTATTGTTGATGTTATCTAAAAGATGCAAAAGGAAAAACTATTGCTTATGGTATTAGGGAGGGAAACTTGTACATGTTATGTGCAACAGTTCTAGTATAGTTGTTTGCACAAACATATGACAAAATACCCAATCTATGTTTGGACATCTAGAGGATTTCAATGTATGTTTACCACTCTAATTAGGAATTCATAAAGGTTGTAATTTTTGAAAGAAAAATTGATTTTCATATTCAAATAAGGCGTATCAAGAGCTAAGGAGCAAATGGAGCTAATGCATTTAAGCATTTTTGGACAAACATAATGAATATCACATATAGAGGTCAGTGTAAGGGACTATGGGATCAAAAGGGAGTCTTAAGTGTCCCATTTTTTCTTGAAATGAGTGAAACTTGAAGTTTCACAAGTAATTGAATAACATACTTGCATTGAAAATTTAACAATGTACAATGTGATTACACCAAGAATTATAGTATTCAAAATCTAGTTTCTAAACTAATATTAAAAAGAATTGTGTAAGTTAAAAGGATCAAAGGCCAAGTATACACAAAGGTCATTTTATTTTTATCAATAAAGTATAACATAGCATCATGTGTGCACCTCCCTTGTTTTGCTTCATTGGTCATTGGTGGAAAGATAAATAAGATCGTATAGTACAAGTTAATTAATTTTTAACAAAAACTTTCTTGGGAATTTTCAAAGTGAAAACATCCTAAAGAAACAATCACTATGCATGCACATCACCAACTTCTAAAAAATTAAAAATGCAAAGCTTTTCTATTTGTATAAAATAAACTATAAAATAATCCAATATAACTTTTTTTAATTTGCTCAAATGTACCAACAAACACTTTGTGTATTTGAGACATATGAACACTTTACTTGGAGTGAGTAAAAATTATTACCTTAATTTATTCAAACTAGATATAATTATATGGTTAGAAAGCTAAGTTGTTTGACATTACAGTGGTGGTTTCATGGAATCTTCTATCAAAACATGTTAAGTTAATGAGGAAGGTCAAACATGTGATGTTTTGTGTAAAACATTGATTTGGGAGCCCAATATCCAAGCCTAACTCTCAAGATTGAAAATATAGGACTATTCCAAGAAATACATTAATAATTTCATTTGTTTAAGCATGACATGCACATATTATTATGGCATCACACTACTAAAGTAGTGATCAAACCATATTGCAATTGGGTTATATTGCACTCACTTTATAGATTGATCACACACTTAGAAGCACAATTGTGTTATGAATTATTACACAATTTTTATTATTTTCAAGCCCCCATCTCTATGCACATGCCTAGAGGTGCAAGATATTTAATTACCTTTATTGATTTCTCCATAATGAACTTTAAATAATAAATGAGATGCATTATAAATGTTGAAGATATCCAAAGTCTTATGTGATAAAAAATTGACAAGCTCTTCAAAAAAGTTAAGATGTGACTAAGGGATGAGTGCACCTCCAATGCATTCAAAAGCTACTATTATTAAGAGTATTCATATTAAGTTATCTAATTATTTTTAGGTAGAATTTAAATTACTACAACTTCATCGGTCCAAAATTTGTTAGTTACCGATGCATTACAATAGAAGACTCTTTATGAATCCTTTGAAATATTTTTGTTGCCTAGAATATGCATGCACACTAGATCACAATTGAAATCAAACACTGATCAAATATAACTTGGATTCAAAGGCACATAGATTATATGACCCTATAGCACATTACTTAGTAATAAGTAGAGATGACATATTTGATGAAAGTTCAACCATACATAGGCCAATGAAAACAAGAATGTAAATGAAACACAAATAAACAATATTGATGATAGAATTTGAATAATTTAGGATGATTTTTACTCCATAAATTTTCTCCACACTATAATATGAATCTAAAAAAGAAATACCACAACTTTTATGCAAGAAAGTGGTGGTGTCAAGATGCTCCTCAAGGCCTAATATTGGTCACCTGTTGACATGCATGTTTAATTAGAAGGAGGTTGTGTTAGTATAAGAAAAGGTCACAACCTCAATTGAAAGAAAAATATTGCTTTGGTATAGGTAGTTTATACTCACTATGATTGCCTCCTTTTATAGCTACAAAAAAAAAATCACACATAAATATATACATACAACCTTCCACAAAATACAAAGCATAACAAACTACCTATCAACATAAACATGTAGACAAGCATCTAACAACAAGGATGGGATTTTGAGCCACACAATAATTGGAACATGGCATACATTATATGACAAATAAAAACATCATTCCTCATTAATATCATAAAGTACATGTTCGAGGATTTACATTTAGAAGAAATGTTAGAATAGTAGAAGTTACCATATCTTCCCTCATCCCTTAACAACATAAAGTGTACTCCTCCCTACATAATATCTCCCTCTACTCTCAACACATTGTTCTTGTTGTCAACCAACTTTTCCTTCTTCCCATAGCTACTATACTTATCATGTGCATTCACCTCCATGACCAAACTCTATAATCTCCTCTTTGTTTATCTCTTATACAAAACCATAAATTCCAAATCAAAATCTCCCTTATAGTTGTGAAAGAGATAAAGATATATATAGAGAGAGGGAAAATTCATAGAAGCAATGAGCCCACAAAATGAGAGAAAGAAAAAAAGGGAAAATGGAGACAAAAGGAAAGCAAAGAAAGGAAAAATGGAAGAAAAAATGAGAGAAAGAAAGAGGAAAAAATAAAGAACAAAAGAAGAAATAAAAGAGATAGAAAGAGAGAACATTAAATAAGGAAGATAAGATGAGATTGAGTGAGTTAAGGATAAATAAATAAAATGTGAAGGTAATTAAAAAAGGAAATGAAGCCAAAAATAAATAGAATGAATAAATATTATTATAGTGAAAAAGGAAATGATAAAAGGAAGAAAGATAAAGATGAAAAATATATGGATTGAAAGAAAAACATAAATAAATATAGTAAGAAATAAACAAGGAGATAAGAAAAGAAACATTCGAAATAAAAGGAATGATGGGAGAGGGAGAGGGATAAGGGAAATATCAAGACCATGATATAAAGAGAGACTAATAGTGATAAAGTACACTAGAATAAAAAACAACGAAAGGAGGAAAGACATAATAGGGTTATAATTCTATGGTCTAAGGTTCATAAGGCCTAACCTCTTATGTCAATGTGGTCCATGAAAAATAATCACTAATCTAGGTTCCAATGTCTCAAGTCTAGAAGTTGAAAGTCTAGGTCCAAGGAATCATTGGATAGGGTAATGGTTTCTTGAACTAGGATACATAATCTATAGAAAAAGAAAAAATAAGATAAATAGAGGGAAGTAGAGAATGATAAATTAAAAAAGAAAAAAATGACAAATATTTTTTTTTAAAAAAGAAAAAAATAAAATTCAAAGATAAATAGAGAGATGGAGAGAGTAAAAGAAGTTGTGAGTGAAGTTGAGAGAGAGAATAGAAAGAAAGAAACTAAGAGAAAGACATATAAAATGTGAGAATATAGAAAGGGGCAAGGCAATTAGATAGATAGAAATAGAGATGAGTGAATGAGAAATAATATATAAAAATACATAGGGAGAGAAAATAAACAAAGAATATTGATTGGTGACCCATGGTTTCTTGCTTGCAATCCCATGACAAAGAATTTCTTGGCTTTAATTATTTGGGTTTATTCATTTTCCATCCCTCTCCAAAAGGTCTAGTTGAGGAGGTATGGTTGCAGGTAGGGGGAAGATATAGAAGTATGTTTTATACTATTAGAATATCACATTCTCATGTCAAAAATTCTTTCTAATTAAACACATTATTGTTAACTTCTTGATTATCAAAATACCATACATGAAAAAGATTATACATGGTGAAATGGACCTTAGTTATCCTATTTAGGTATGGAAATTGGTCTATATTCTTCTTAAGATGATTATATTTCATAAAAATGATCTCTTGAACAAGAGTGTTTGGGGTGAGGAATCTTCAAATCCTACTGAACAAAAACATGATAACTCATCTTCACCTTTGTAAAGGTGCTATGCAAATTTCATCGAGGACAAGAATGCTTCTAAGACACCTTTGATCCTATTTAATGGCTACACAACATCCTCTAGATGCTTCATAATATGAAGATACTTCCTTAAAACATGATCTCTTAAACAAGAGAGTTTGGGGTTAGGCATGTTAGAATCCTGGTAAACAAGGAGAGCATGATACCTCCTCTTTTCTTCCATAATTCTATTATGCAAATATTGTGAAGAAGGATAATAATGCTTCTAAGGCACCTTTTATCCAAAGTGTAGAGAAGAATGTTAAGGTTGTCAAAAGGGATGAATTTTTGGGGTATCAATCAATAGGTACACTAAATCCTTTCTATCAAATTTCTTGGGATATGTCTCCTATTGCTCAAACGATTCTAATCCAGAGCCCTTTTGAAGATGAAAATAGGTATGGAATTTTATTCTTTCATAGGAAGAAGAATGGGGATATGGAGATAGGTTTGTGGATTTAATTTTAGCATAGATTAAACAATCCCTATCTATATCTCTATCACACTTAGATGATAAGAAAGATGTAGATTTCACATGGACATAATTTCATAATAAGAAGGTTAGAATATATAAACTAGTGTCTATATAACTTTCTACTTACATGAAAATAGTATAAATTTTCTTCTATCTACAATTTGTTTTTAGTTTGTGATGTTTTTGGCTAGGACCTCTTTAAAATATCTCAATATTTTATCTAAGAGAGAGAGAACAAAATAAAATAAAAAAGATAGAAGTTTTGATAATAACCCCAACGAGATCTATAAATTATACATATTTTTTTGACAACACTACAATCATGATAACAATGAGTAATCAACAACTAAAGACAACAATGCAAGTGAATTTCTAGAAACAAATAATTTCCCATTCATACCTACGATAAGTCATTCTAGAAATGCCAATATCTTAGAACAAAAAGGCCAATTAAGGAATCATAAGCTAGTAAAGTAGACAACTCACTACCCACTCAATGATGGTTTGCTACCCTACCATACTTCACATGGCTTAATAGAGGGCTTAGATGATCAAAGCTTATTACAACGTTGGTTTATCAAAAAAAATGTGTTTGGAGAGGGAACATACCTTTCCCATGACCCCCTATGGAAGGTAGATGTGCTATTTGAACATTTCATTAATTGATTTGAAGAGGGAGTCTATGGTCTTCCCTAAAGTAGTTTCGATTATAGATTGAATGTTGCTAAGTTTTTTTTGCTTACCCAAACTCTTTCTAATTCAACACTCATCCCTAGCTACTTGGGGAACATACATATACATTTATTTTAATTATCCTATCACTACTGATACATCAGTTAATAGAATCTCAAAATTCCTTAGCAATACTTATATGTCAACTAACTCTATAATATACTAAAAGATAATCAATATTACTCCAAATAGATGATGGTAATAGCATCAACGCCTAAGGTCCTAGGGTTAACAAGAGAAATTAAATATCCTTGAGAGCTCAATTCATTATTGTGGAGTTATCACCTTAGACAACCTTGCATGTTCAACTACAAAGATCATTTAGAAAAAAATGTTTACTCAATAATAGGTTTGGTAAAACTTAGGTTAGGGTGAAGTTTCCTACAAAGTCTTTCATTAGGATCTGGCCCTAAAGCTTGTATATCTCTCATCACTGTACCACATAATCCACCTCATCTTGCACCATGAATACCTACAACCGACAACAAACCTCACACAAGTCTACCAACCAAGTCATTATTTTGAGTTAGTATAAAAAATCAATGCATTTAGATTTCACCAATAACATGATAATATTATAAATACATTCATTAGTACTAGCATCTACACATCATAACCATCACACCCATGCATACGTTCATTTAACATAATATGGTCATGTAATATAGGGGGATTCGCTACTCACGAGTTCTCTTCACTCAAAGAGCCTCACGGGGTGAACTAACCTATACTACCTCAATGGAACAACAGCGCGAGTTTCAAAATCTGAAAGAGTAGGTCACAGAGATTTTTTGGACAGACTATCAAGCTCTTGGCCAAAGGATGATAACATAGAATACAGACGACAGCGTGACGCATTGGCATCTCGTACGAACCAAAAAGCAAGTTTGTCTCAGAAAACAACAAAGTGAATGCTTCTATTCTAATTACTGAGAACTAACAGAATGTAGGAAAATGATAGGACATGATAAAGTAACATAAAGTAATAGAAACAAAATAAAGTAAAGTAGAGAAGATAAGGAGGAGAAAGGAATTACTTACAATTGTGTGAGTGATGAAGCTTCTAGCTCGCGAGTGTCTTCAATACCTACACACAAGAGAGAAATTGTTGGGTGCCTGTATAGGGGCATGCCTTAGTCAGACCTTGTTTTGGTGTTCCCACCTCCACGGATAGCCAAATAGATAGAGAGAAAAGTAGAAATGAAGTAAAGAGCACTTAGAGCACTACAAAACAGTGTTATGCTACTCAACCAGAGGAGAGGAGTGAAATCTTACCACCTCCACCAAGAGCACTCAAGGCTAATGGGGGAGAAAATGAGAGGAACTCAAGCCTCTGTTGCAATGGTGTTTGTTCCACACTTTCTCTACTGAAGTGGTGGAGTGTTGATGTTGCTCCTGTGAAGTGTAAAGTGTTTAGAGATTGAAGAGATGGTGAAGAAACTGCTTAGAGATTGTGAATGAAGTCCAGAAGTGGTGAAGAGATGTGTAGAAGTGGAGATGAAGAAAACAACCATATTCAGGTCGGTCGGTCGAGGAGGGCATTACAAATCAACCCCTAATGGGAAGTGTAATGCCTCCGCAAGCTCTAGATGTGAGAATCTATTAGGGATGTAAGCACGCTGCACGGGTGTCCCCAACAGAAACACCTCCACCGACTCTCAAAATTGGCTCCAAGTGTGATGCAAGCAGTGAGCTTAGGTGAAATTAAGCCTCTAAACTTGGTCTTCTAAGGTGAATAAAGGCAAAAAGGGGATTTGCACATGGGGTGCAAATTTGCTCTTATACATTTTTCCCCCACTTTAGCGAGCACTAACACTGATGAGTTCTCGGTAAAGTAGATCAAGAAAGAGTAGGGCTAGAAAAGTATACCTGAATCGTTGAGGAAGCAAATCACGATCTGAAAAACTCGAGAGTGCAAGGTCAAAATAGGAATTCATAGTTCTAAAAAACTATGAAGCTGAAGAACGAGCATATACTCAGGATGAAGAAGATGTAGATCTTCGATCCGGTATATACAAGAGATAAGAGAGAGATGAACAAAGCGCGTGGTGAAAGAAAAACCTGCTCAGGAGTAGAACCCGCACCACAAAAGAGGTGATAAAAGAAAACCCCGCTCGAGGAGGAGAACCTGTATCACCAAAAAGCGCGTTGTGAAAGAAAAACCTGCTCAAGAGTAGAACCCGCAACATAAAAGAGGTGATAAAAGAAGACCCCGCTAGAGGAGAACCTGTATCACCAAAAGAGATGATAAAAACAAACCCCGCTCGAGGAGGAGAACTTGTATCACCAAAAAGTTGGTCGTGAAAGCAAAACCCGCTCAGGAGTAGAACCCACACCACAAAAGAGGTGATAAAAGCAAACCCCACTCAAAGAGGAGAATCAGTATCACCAAAAAGTGTGTGGTGAAAGAAAAACCCGCTCAGGAGTAGAACCCGCACTACAAAAGAGGTGATAAAAGCAAACCCTGCTCAAGGAGGAGAACCCGTATCACCAAGTAAGCACGTGGTGAAAGGAAAACCTGCTTAGGAGTAGAACCCGCACCACAAAAGAGGTAATAAAAGAAAATCCCACTTGGGGAGGAGAACCTGTATCACTAAGTAAGCGCGTGGTGAAAGCAAAACCCACTCAAGAGTAGAACCCGCACCACAAAAGAGGTGATAAAAGTAAACCCCGCTCGAGGAGGACAAGCCATATCACCAAGTAAGTATGTAAAGGAGCTTTACAGGTTCTCAGTCCTGTAGAGCAAGTAAGCAAATAGTCACGCAAACCATTGTCAAGTTGGAAGGCTTTCAAAGGGGTTCCTCAGGAACCCTTCAAAATAAGAGGGGTCCACTCAAGGGACACGTAGTTTGAAAAATGAGGTATAGTCAGGTTGCCCCCAAGCTAGACATGAAAGAATCCAAAGACTTTCAAAAGGGGTCCCTTAGGGACCCTTCAAAAGGAAGAGGGGTTCTCTCGATGGACACTTCAGTTGAAAGACATAGAGAGAGAGGGTCCTTAAGAAGGACACACATCTCTAGAATAAGTTATCACTACCCCCACCATCCAAGGGAGGAGAACCATGCAAACATATAGGATAGAGGTAAACCTAGATATCACTTGTCAAGCAAAGAAAAGGTAGGTGCATCAATTAAATGAGAGTTTTATGGCACTTGAATCACAAATTTGTTGTATTTTGTCCTTCAAGGCCTTACATTCACTAGTGGAATGCCCAAGCACTCAATGGTATGCATAGAAAGAATGTTTTCCTTCATCATGTTTATGAAGTTTATTACATGCAAGAGAAGGAAGAGTGATTAAGTGGGCTTTTAGAAGCCACAACAAAATATGCTCTTGCTCAGATAAAGGATGAGGAGCAGGAAGCAACCCTTTTTCTTGTGGAGAAAGGTTTGACTTCTCACAAGAAGAAGGCACGAAGATAGAAGACAAAGCAGGCTAAATCAATCCATGAGAACAAGGTTGAACGAACTTCATGTCACCATTCAACTGTGGTTTCCTTTTAGATTGCTCATTCGAGCAACCAAGCCCTAGATTACGCTTATGAGGCCTAAATTCTATAGGGACTTGAATGTCTTGCTCGCTACACCCACAACCTTTACGCTCATAACCATACTTAGAGACAAGCCTAAATTCAAGGCCATAACGTGTTTGTAGATCTTGAAAAGGAGGATCCTCATAAAGAGCATTGTCCCAACAATAGGGATCACACTCCTCTATGGGATCACCATCATTCTTTTCAACAAGACTACCAACATTAACCTCCTTAGCATAAGTGTGATCGTCTTCCTTAGAAGGAGGATCAACTCCAAGAACATTACAATTTACATTCACTTTACCCCGCGATACAGAAGAGTAAGCATCTTTGATAGCTAGTGCAAATGATGTTATCGAAAGGTCTAAGCGGATCAGGTCGACTTTATATTCCTAGATAAAGGAACTTGTAAAGTCTAAGGAACCCCAATCATCACTAAGCCATTCATTCCTTTGAGAAGAGGTATAACGAGCAGACTGAAGCAAGTCCCACAGTGAGATCTTAGCTGAAGCAATCTGAGGTTGCTCGACAAGATCGTAATCACTAGGTGCTTTAGTTGTAGGTTTAGGAGCTAAAGGAAGACTTGGTTTATTCATTCTATTCTCATAATTATTGGCTATCGCTCTATAAGAGCGAGCCTTAGAAAGATCAAGGGAACCACCATCAAATGGAACACCATCAATAGAACAAATCCTTTCAGGAGGACTAACTGGAGTCACGTAAATAACCGATCTCTTAGGCCTTTAAGGGGCAGTAGAGACATAGACTACATTTACTGAATCATAATAGCTAGTAGAAAAATTATTTGAAGACATATTCTCAACATCAATCCAAACAGGATCAAATGTGGAATGATTATTTGAAGAAACATTCTCGACATCAATCCAGGGAGAATTAGATGTGGAAGGAGGTTCATCATTCGCTAATGCACCATCTCTAGAAGAGAATGCATTGGAATGAAAGAGAGATTCATCATTCACACATGCAACGTCTCTAGAAGAGAGTGCATTGGAATGAAGGGTAGATACATCATTCACAAATGCATCATCTCTAGAATAGAGTGCATTAGAATGAAGAGAAGCTAGAGTAATGTTAAGAAAGTTATCAATGATTTCATCTTCTTGCAACAAAATATCCTCCGAAGCAAGAGGACTTTTGTGAGAAGGATCAAAGACACAAAGTGACATGGGTAAATCCAAGTCACCATCACATGCATGGAATGGAATATAATTTACATTTTGAACAAAGTTAGATACAAAACTAATAAAAGAAGATATTAAATTCATTACAATTTTTTTCGGTATTTTCTACGTTCTAGTAAATCGCATTTTCGGAGGTCTCCGGAGCGGAATTTGAGGTCAAAACTTGAGTCAGTCTCTAAAATTTGATTGCCAAAGGCATTTGTATTTTAGGGAAGTTCTCTAGGAGACCTTTCCAACTGTGGAAATGGTTCTGAATTCCGAGTACTGAGTCAAAAGTTATGACCCTGCCAAGTAGGGGTAAATAACTCCCTAGTTTTTTGAAGAAAATTATTCTTCACATTGGGTTCACCAAAATGTAATATAGGGGGATTCGCTACTCATGAGTTCTCTTCACTCAGAGAGCCTCACAAGGCGAACTTCCCTATACTAACACAATGGAACAATGACGAGATTTTCAGAATCCGAAAGAGCAGTTCACAGAGATTTTTTGGATAGACTATCAAGCTCTTGGCCAAAGGACGATAGCACAGAATACAGAAGACAACGCGACACACTGATGTCTCAGAGGTGCGTTGGCATCTCATACGGACTAGAAAGTGAGTTTGTCTCAGAAAACAACAAAGTGAATGCTTCTATCCTAATTACTGAGAACTAACAAAATGTAGGAAAATGACAGGACATGATAAAGTAACATAAAGTGATAGAAACAAAATAAAGTAAAGTAGAGAAGATAAGGAGGAGAAAGGAAATACTTACAACCGTGCGAGTGATGAATCTTCCAGCTCATGAGTGTCTTCAATACCTGCACACAAGAGGGAGAGAGAAATTGTTGGGTGGTTGTATAGGGGCCTGCCTTAGTTAGACCCCTTTTTGTGTTCCCACCTCCACAGACAACCAGATAGACAAAGAGAAAAGTAGAAATGATGTAAAGAGCACTTAGAACACTACAAAACAGTGTTATGCTACTCAACCAAGTAATAGAGGAGAGGAGTGAAAGCTTACCACCTCCACCAAGAGCGCTCAAGGATAATGGGGGAGAAAATGAGAGGAACTCAAGCCTCTGCTACAATGGTGTTTGTTCCACACTTGCTCTATTGAAGCAGTGGAGTGTTGATGTTGCTCCTGTGAAGTGTAAAGTGTTTGGAGATTAAAGAGATGGTGAAGAAGCTGCTTAGAGATTGTGAATGAAGTCCAGAAGTGGTGAAGATATGTGTAGAAGATGGAAAAGATGAAATGCATATGGAAGGAGTGAATTTGAAGGGGAGATGAAGTAAACAATCATATTCGGGTCAGTCGGCTGATGAGGGCTTTACAAATCGACCCCCAATGGGAAGTGTAATGCCTCTGTAGGCTCTAGATGTGAGAATCTGTTAGGGATGTAAGCACGCTGCGTGGGTGTCCCCTATAGAAACACCTCCATTGACGCTCAAAATAGGTGCCAAGTGTGATGCAAGCAGCAGGCTTAGGTGGAATTAAGTCTCCGAACTTGGTCTTCTAAGGTGAATAAAGGAAAAAAGGGGATTTGCACATGGGGTGCAAATTTGCTCTTATACAAGTCATAAAATCCACCACCAATCCAAGTTACCATGGGGCTAGGGGTCATGCAAGAAAATTAACAAGCCCTATGGGATATGATGGAATAAAAATGAAAATGAAGAGTGTAAGTGAGTGGGAGAGAGATCAAGATTGATGCAAAACAAAAATAAATTAAGGTAAAATAATAGAGGTATGACAAAAGAAAGATACGTTCAAAAATATAAATACAAAAAAAGAAAGATAGAGAGAATAAAAATAAGATGAAAAAAGATAATGAAAAATAGATGAAAAGAGAGAATAAAAAAAATATATATTGAATTAAACAATTATAAGAGCAAAAAAAGGAAATGCAAATAAAGAGAAATGTAGAGAGAGGACATGAAGGGAAGGAATAGGCTAATAAATTAGATAAAAAGAAACATGATTAAGTGGGAGAGAGATCTAGATAGAAAGTAGAAATTATAAGAAGTTAAAAAAAAAGTAATAAAAGGAAAATTGAAGAAATAAATAAAGCAAGAGAAAAAGGTAGGGGCAGGTTGAGAGTATAAAGGAAAGACAAAGAGAAAGTTAAAATATAGAAAGTAAACAAATAAGATAAGAATATTGAAAAAGGAAAAATAAAACACAAAGAAATAAAAATAGAGAACGAAAAAACTAAAGTCGAAAAAATAAATAATAAATACACAAAATAACTAAGAACAAAGGAAATATATATAAAGAGGGAAGAGAGAGAGAGCGCAGATTAACTTAAGTAAAGAAAGAGAATGAAAAAAGAGATTTAGAAATAGAGTTAAACAATATAAATAAAGAAAGTGGAGAGAGAGATGGGGGGAAATGAATACATAGAGATATAGATTAAGAAAATAGGGGAAATGGTAAAGAAAAAGAGTGAAACAAAATAGATAGAGATTGATGACAAAACATAGAAATATTTTAAATAAAAATGGAAAGTAAATACAAAGAGAGAGAAACGAAGGTAAAGTGAGATAGAAAACAAAGAGATGGATATAGAAATTGAGTTAATGTGAGAAAAAGAGAAAAACTAATAAATGATTAAGAAGAAAGACAAAAAAATAAAATACAAGAAATAAACAAATGATTTAAGAAAAAAAAGAGAAACAAAAGAAGAAATTAGTTTAATACAAAAATAAATGAACAAAAAAGTAACAGACATAAAATAGAGGTAATATTAAAAGAGTCAAAGGCAAGAAAAAGAAGGTAAAAAGGGAGAAAAATAGAAAGTCGAGAGAAAAAATAAAGATAAAAGGGACAAAAAGAGAGGAATTATCAAATAAAGAAAGAATTTTAGAAAGAGAAATAGAGATTAAATAAAGGAAAGAAAGACTAAATGGATCAAGAAAGAAAGAACAAAATAAAAATTTAGAAAGAAATAGTGAGTAAACAATAAAAATCATAGAAAAACCAAAGAAAGAGAAGGAAAGAGATCTAACAGAGGTAAGAGTTTAAAAATGAAACAAAAATAAAAGAAAGATACATAGACAAAGAAAAAGATAGTGTGATAGAGAAAAGGGAAAGAAAGAATATGAAAAAAATTACCATGTGAGACAAATAAAAAATCATACAAAAGAAATCAAGAAGGAAAATGAGAAAGTGGGAGAGTAAAAGAAAGATAAAAATGAAATAGAGAAAGTGATGAAGAAATAAATACTGAAGTTAATTAAAAAAGGATTGAAGTTAGAAATAAATAAAAAATAAAAAAGGGTTAGAAAGAGGGACAATTAGAAAGAGAGAAAATAAAAATGAACAAAGCAAGAGAGTGCGAACAAAAGAAGCAAATAATGTTAGAGAGAGAGAGAGAGAGTTAGGTAGAGATGTAGAAATAAATATTGAAAGGTAATTAAAAAAGAAATTGATGCTAGAAATAAATAGACATATATAGGTGGTAAATGTTGGGACTTAGTGTTCACATAGGTGTTGGAAATATTGCATCATAGGATGCTTAAGATAATAGTTTAGTAGGTTGGCTATGAGTGTTGGGAATATCACATCATACCTGTAGAGTATTTGTTATTTGGTTGTGATTATATGTTTCTGTGTATTATGAGTTGTTAAAACAACTCATATATTTAGGAGTTATAGAGTTGTTACCTATGAAATAGGATTTGAGAATCTTATAAATATGTAATCTGTATTGAATGAAAAAGTAGAAGCATGACATTTTT
Source organism: Sequoia sempervirens (assembly GCA_007258455.2). Classification (NCBI taxonomy): domain Eukaryota; kingdom Viridiplantae; phylum Streptophyta; class Pinopsida; order Cupressales; family Cupressaceae; genus Sequoia; species Sequoia sempervirens. The sequence continues at coordinate 375,071,693 of VDFB02105785.1, forward strand.
TTCTTGTGTAATATTATTTGGCTTCTATTTAACTCTGTCCCATATTTTCTAATATGGTATCAGAACTTGATCTATAGCCATCGAATCCACTTGAGACAATTCATATTTTGTGTATATTGGGTGCTCAATGTCCAAATAATGGCAGAAAATGCCATATATATGTTGTAGCAATTAATCACTAATGTCTACCCTACTACAGATTGGTTCATGGCTTGTGGTTCAACCCACACAGGGTTGATTGTGAGGCATTCTTTGTTCCAATTCCTTTGACTATATAGTGCGTAGTGGAAGAATGACGAAGAGGAGAATTATATATCACAGTTGAAAAGAATCACAATCTACACTTTTGAAGGAGATTCTAAGTTTATAAACAAGGTAGCTTTAGATTGGGAACAACATAAGAACATCATCATCAAAAAGGAAATTTGTGTTGCATGATGTGCTGAACTGTTCAAACCAATTCAATCTCCTTTCGTTCTCTTATGTTCGCACATTTTATTTTCATCTAATTTATATTATTATTGTAGTGCCCATTCTCTGATGTTGGCAGTTAAGAAAGCTTTGAATATATCACTATAGCCACTCATCTCAAACCCCAATTCATCATGGTGAGAGACTTATGACAAGTGTTGGATTGGAGAACGTTCATATGGTAATCATAATTTTAGGCGATCAGGTCTAGTGTGTGGAAACTACTAAGCATGATTTTACTTGATAATATTCATCTCTACTAAGGTCTTATAGTCTATACAATAGGCATAACTAATACCACTTGGGAGGTGAAGGTTTGTACAAATCTCTTTTCCAAGGTCATTGCGCGTCCTCTGATCTCACTCTAAATGAGAGTCTTGTGCTTCATTTTACTAGATGATTTGAGGAGCTATGTGGAATGCACTCAAATCTTTCTGGAATGAATAAGGGATTTGTGCGATAGCCTTATTTTATTCAGTTCAGTGGGTTGTTATTATAATTGTTTAGTTATCTTCTCTTTAGTGTCTATCAAATTAATAGTTCTTATAGAGATATGTTGTGTCAAATATTAAGTTGTATTATTTTGTTTAGAAAAGGGTCTATTCTTCACGAGTATTAATTTTCATGTCAAAGATTCAAAAGTGTCAAATAAAAAAAATAGTAAAAATAAAAACTATTTCAATTGTTAAGGTGCATTATCGGTGGAATCTGACTCCTTCAGTATTATTTAGATTATTGGGGGGATTCAAATAGTGTTTCTTACAATGAGGATATATTCTTTCCTCATAATTGATGAAATGAGCATCAAAATCCAAAATTTCTAAGAAGCAAACCATTGGAGGCAGGAGGAAAAGGAGGAAGGAGGACAATCAACATCCTCTCGTCAATCACCAATGATGGGGCTGCTTATCAGCTTTGGTGGCATTTTATTTTCTATGTGTGGGTTATTTTCTTATGTAACCTCCTAGTGTAAAATATTGTAATGAACATAAGCACTAGTGTAATGCAATTCATGGATCTTGAAAGGGTTTGTGGGCGGATCCAGAAAACCACATGAGGTGAAAAGATGAGTGGGTTCATGTTCATGTCCAGGTTTGTGGTAAGCCTATGTGAAAACCATGAAAGTTTGATGAGAGGTGCCTTTCATTTTGAATCAAGATCATGACCCACAAGAGTTGGGTTTACTGCAGATGAAGGGTGTTAGTTCTTACCATGTTCACACCAAGGGTGGGTGTTGGGAATTAGTGTTCACATAGGTGTTGGAAATATTGCATCATAGGATGCTTAAGACAATAGTTTAGTAGGCTGGTTATGAGTGTTGGGAATATCACATCATTCCCCTAGAGTATTTGTTATTTGGTTGTGATTATTTGTTTGTGTGTATTATGAGTTGTTAAGGGAACTCGTATATTTAGGAGTTTTTATAGAATTGTTTCCTATAAAATAGGATTTGAGAATCCTATAAATATGTAATCTGTATTGAATGGAAAAGTAGAAGAAGCATGACATTTTTTCTTGTGTAATATTGTTCAGCTTCTATTTAACTCTATCTCATATTTTCTAATAGTAAAAAGAAAGAAATGAGACAAAAAACATATAAATAGATGGTGAAGGAGATTGATGAAAAAAATTGTAATACAAAGAAAGTAAAGCATGAGAGAAAGAACAAATAAAGAAAGATTTAAAAGGAGAAAAAAAGAAAAGAAAAATGAAAATGGGAGAAATAAATTATTAAAAATAAAGAAACATTGCAAGAAATCAAAACAACAAATGAGAGAGAGAGAGAGAGAGAGAGAGAGAGAGAGAGAGAGATGGAGCAAACAGAAGCAAAATAAGAAAATTATTTAATCAAAGGTGTGTCATACTCAAAGAATACAAGGTTTCATGACAAATCCAAGCACATAGAGATCATCTCACCTTATTCAAGACAAGATTTAGAAGGGACTAGTGAAGCTCTATTACATCTCCACATATCAACACACCATTGATATTATAACCAATCACTTAGCAAAAAGGAAGTTTGAAGTTTTCATAAATAAACTTGGGTTGAAGCATAATTCCTTCTTTGTTAAGAAGGGGAGGGGGGGTGCTAGAGGTTTCCTTGTAAGTTTTTCAAAAAAAATGCAACATTGATTTGAAGGTGTAAATTTTACTTGTATTTGTTTTAAATTCTTTTATAATTTGTCATTTCAATTTTTGTGTGGTTGTTACAATGTTTATAAATTTACTTTTTTTGTTGTTAATAATTTGATTTGAGTTAACTAATTAGAGAAACACTAGGACAATAGTCTCCTAGGGTTAGAAATTCAGCATGGCATTAGAGCTAGAAGAGTGAAGAAAAATCATGTGAAGCTAAGGCTTGTGAAGACCAAGGGAAAATGATAATAAAAGTCATGTAGTGTTTTTAACTAGAATTCATGCTTCTTTTTTTTACCTTAAGAATCACAATGGTTTCATGGTTAAATAACAACTAAAAACTAAGGGATTTGTGGATGGATGTTTGCATGATTAGAAGTTTTATTTGGAAAGAAATTGCAATCAAAGCTAGTCAAGAATCGCAGGTTGGTTCATGAAGAATAATCCAAAAAATATATTTTTCCTTGAAAATCCTAAAATACCAAAGCTTTTAAAATAATTTCAATGCCCAAATTGCACAATTTTCTCTATAGTTTTACAAAGGTTACAATGGAAATTGTAAAATATTTCTAGGTCATTTTTGAAGGGTTAAAAATGGTGGCTTGGGTTTATATCAATAGCTATGATTTCATCAAACCACACGGTTAGAGATTTGTAACAAGTATTCTCAAAAAGAAGAATTGTGTAGTTTGTTTATTTTTTGATTTGGGAGTTTGTTTTTTAAAATAAAATAGTATTTTAATGGCATTAGGTAGCATCAAATATGAGGATAAATTAGATGGTGCATTAAATTTCTTGCCTTCAAAAGTTAAGATCACTTTTCTATTGTAGGGAAATGATCTTTGGGAAATTGTTAAGCATGTGGTGTGTATAACTACTAACACATTGTAGTTGGTAGCTCATGTGAAGAAAACAACCAAGGAGATGTTTGATAAAGGCCATGTGGATAATCCTGGATGTGGTAAAAGACTATTTAGTTCCTCATTTAGCAAAAAATAAAACAACCAAGGAGATATTTGATACATAAAATGGAAAATGATATTGCAAAACAAACTTAGATCCATGGAGATGACTAAATGAAATATTGTTACCAATTATGTAGTGCCCCTCCATTCTCATCGTGGATGTGCAGGTAGTTTGGCTTTGGAACTTGGAGATAAAGGTAAAATAATAGGGATATTTAAAGGTATGTGCTAATGATGTTAAGCAGTTGATGTTGTATATTATGAATTTATGGACTATGTGTGAAGGTTAGGATGGGACTTATTATATATGTTTAAGGATAGGTTTATCATGATGTGTGTGTGTGTGTGTGTTCAAACATGACCATTACTAGGATGCATGCTATGGACATATTGATGTGATGGGAGTGCTTTGGTTACCTTTGGGGTTTTCACTTGATTCTAATATATTATTATTGTGTTGACATGTCATTATGATTTTGATTTTGATTATCTTTATTGTCATGAAGATGTATTGACTTGTGTTCAAGTGTTGTGGTTGCAGATGAGACATGAGCTTTTGTTAGTGCTTTAGTAAGTATGATGTATATTGGCATGTTATTATTGTTATGCAGAGATTTACTTGGATAGTTGGGTGATGCAATAGTATGTTTTTAGGTTAGGAGGAAAGAGTGGCATCGTACCATTGGACATATAGGGGACATACAAGAATGAGATACGATTGCTAGAGTTCCTTTCCTAGTACTTTGGCTATTATGCACATGTGCTCTAACTTGTATCTTTGAGTGAACAGGTACTAGGCTACGTCTCCACCTGAATTAGTAGGTCTGAGTGTGCCTCTAATCCCAATGGTGGTTGAGGAGATAACATCTAGGCCCAAGTTATACCCTAACCCTAGCCATTGTCCCCAATTAGGGACAATTGATTCAATGTGTGACCACCTTTCTGGGTTGTCATGGGATAATGCTCGATCTCCTATACCCTATGGTTGGATTGTTGCACTTGTGTGAATGTTTTTGTTGGGTTATGTGATTGCGTGACTCCAATGTCTAGCCTTGAGTATGGATTCAGTTCAAATGGTGCTAAGTTCTTTGATAAGTCAGGTTGGTCACTGTTGTGATCATTCCCATTATGTTTTGATGTGAATGTCTCCTTTCAGTAAGAAGTTATTTTGTGGTTTATGCTTAGTCTCTGATTGTGACCTATTTAAGTAAAATTAGCTTCTAGGTCCGATATATATATATATTTCTATGGTTATTCTTTGGTGTGAGTGAATATTGGTTATTAATATTATTATGATTATATGTTTGAAGGAGGTGATTTAATATTGTCATGGGTTTGTACCAATAAGGTATAATGTTAGTGTGCACAGACTATTATGTGTTATAATGTCACTATGTTATTATTATTGGGGCGAGGGGTTATTGGATTATTATTATTATTATCATTTATGTAAGGGTATTATTTACTATTACTGAGTGTTAATATTAATTAGTTGTTATGTTAGTATGTGCATACCATTATGTTCATTATTGTTGCTTGTTATGTTTATTACCATTATGTTATTGTTTATTGATTTTGGAAAAAGGACCATTTGATTATTTAATTGTGGCTTATTGAATAATAGTTATTTTATTGAGAAATGGAATTAAAAATTAATTAGTATTTATTTGATTGAAAAGGAATTTGGAATTGGAACTTATTTATTAATTAATTATTTTTGAAACCCTCGGGGGAAGTGAAGTCTCATTTTGGAGTTTCCTTTTTAGTTGGGAGTTGTGTGTGTAAATGGAAAGGGGGAAGACAAGTTAGGATATTGTGAAAGAGGAATTTTTCTTGGTGTGAGAGTTGTTGCAATTTGGGGGTTTTGAAAATTGAAAGAATTGTGATGATTTTTGATGTTTTGGTGAGATTTCGAGCAATTTGAGACGGGATTTGAAAAGGGTGGTTTAGAATTTTTGTTGTGAATTCATGAGAATTTATTGCTGCTAGTTTGAATGGATATTTTGGCTTTTGATCGTGGTTCTTGATTGGTGATTTAAGCTTGGAGGATTTTTTGGGGTTTCAACTTCTTTTTCATCATTGTTCTTCGAATTTGACAACAATATTTTCTTGATTTTGTTAATTTATGCATTTCAGATTTATAGGCATTTTGAAAAGGGTTAAATTAATTGAGGGTGTAATTTTTTTGGTAATCTGGAAAAGATCTGGTTGGGTTTCTCATTTTGTCATTTGATTGTAATCGGGTATGTCGAAAAGAGGGGTTTTAAGGGAGTTGTTTCTTGTTTCGCATTTTGTGAATTTCTGAGTTGTTTTTGGTCAATTCTTCCCATGTTGCTAAGTATTCGAGGGTCAAATCTGAAATAGGTTTTTTACGGATTTGGATTTTGAGTTGATTTGACTGTTTTATGGCTAGCAAACTTGACTGTTGTCAAGAGGGTTGTTGAGGGATCTGTTTGTTGTTTCACATTTTGTGAATTTCTGAGTCTTTTTTGGTCAATTCCTCCTGCGTCGCTTAGTAGTCGAGGGTCAAATATGAAATGGGTCTTTTATGAATTTGGATTTCGAGTTGACTTGATTGTTTTATGGCTGGTAGACTTGACTGCTGTCAAGAGGGTTTTTAAGGGAGTCATTTGTTGTTTCACATTTTGTGAATTTCTGAGTCATTTTTGGTCAATTCTGCACATGTTGCTAAGTAGTTGAGGGTCAAATCTGAAATGGGTTTTTAACGGATTTGGATTTCAACTTGATGGACTATTTTATGGGTGGTAGACTTGATTGTTGTCAAGAGGGATTTAGTTCAATTCTAAAGGCTGTATAGAAGGATATAGCTCCGTCCTTTGATCTATATTGTGTTGTACTATTTGTGCATGAATGTGTTTACTGTTTGTATGTTGACAATCCCTCCCTATTTGTGAAATCTTGTGTTGAGACTTATGTACTGTGTAAGGATCAATTGTACTAAGGTTATGCATTGTTGGTCTTGATTATGAATTGCTAAGAAAGAGAAATGAAAGTTGGCTATCATGTTATAAGATTGTGCAAATTATGTAATGTGCTTCATTGTATGTGTTGTATAATGATCAACTTTTGGATTTCCTATTTGTTTGTGTTATGTGTTGGGCCTCTGGAAATATCTAAAAGTCTTTATGAAAGTCCTTGTGATTTTTGGTTGATTCTTTTTTTAGGTAGTCTCCTTTGGATGTTTAGTGTCAACCACTTGTTATTTTTTTGCTTTCTTGTGTGTGGGGCCTAGTGTTGTCTCCTAGCATTAAGGGAGTGGGCCTTAGGGTTCCATGTGGTAGGGTGGTATTTTCCAACCATCCATTAGGGATTAAGTGGTATAGTTCATGTACAACATGGAGAGTCATTCCTTCCATGTCATTCCAAAGCCGAATTTGTGCAGATGATATTTATAAGAAAATTGTGTCTAATATGTATTATATATATATACCTCTCAGATGAATGAATCTTGTACATTGTAGCATTCTTGTAAAGGAAATGTGAATGAATTGATGGAATCTTGACAATATATTTATTGTTGCTTATTATCTAATGGAAAGGTTAACGCAGGAATGTTGTATTTATGATGCATATGAACTTAATTTAGTAGTAGATGTGATATATCTTTATGTACCTATTTCATGGCGTTGATTAGGATTAGGTTCATATTGGCATAGTTTTAGATAAGGTTTAATTATAATGAAGTAATGTTATCATATGTAGTTTGATGTATGAGATTTAATTTACATTCATAGGATTGACTAGATGTGTTGTTAGTGTATCATATGTCTTTCTATAGGTTTAGTTAGTGTAGATGTGTCGTAGTAGCGACGTTAGGGGACCATGGTGTATAGGTGTGTAAGTGGGCTATGATTAATGTTAATTTAAGGTCATAATGTGATTATGATATGATGTTAATGTAATGATGTTATCCATGTTAATTTGTTGAGTTGAATTAGTTAGTGTCACTTTAGTTTCTTAAAAAAAAAATTGGCATGATGCTTGAGGTCTTTTGTGTTAATCCACCAGGTCCCTTAGCGGGGCGTTACAAATTACCCGATGAAGGTCACCCAACTTCATGAACTTCTTCCAATAGTCAAGTGGAAGGTTGAAGATACACAGATTGTGAATTTTGTATTAAATGGGTTCCCATCTTCATGAAAAGCTTTTGTTAAGGGAATGAGTTCCTAAGAGAATCTTCTTTCTTCTGAAAGACTATGGGATGATTCTATTCAATAGGAAACTTGAATGGAGTCAAAAGCTAGCAAGCAAGGTGATGATGAAAATTTGGTCCTATCAAGATAGATGAAGGTAAATAAAGGAAAAAGGAACAAAGGTAAGGACAAGGATGAGGATTCATCCTCAAAACCCAAGACTCGAGTAAATTCAAGTGTTTTATTTATCATAAGTTTTGTTCATCACAATACCCAAACAATAAGATAACTGAGGGAAGCAACAAAAAAAGGAAGTTTAAACCTATTAAGAAACTCAAATAAACAATTTTGTTGTAAAGTTTCAAGAGTTCTTATGGAGATCATACCAGTGCCCAATAGTAGGAGTTGGTATGATTCCCTTTCAATTGCAACCAACAATCTCTATAGAGTTTGTAGACAATTGAAATGTGACCTTAACCTAACAAAACTTGACTTCACCTATCCTAATATTTAATTAAATAAATATTTATAATTTATTTAATTAATTTAACCTTTTCCCTTATCCCTCACCTTTAGTTAAATAAATTTCATATTTATTTAATTAATTCTAACCTTATCCCAAATCCTCCAACTAAATTAATTAATTAATTTAGGCTAACTAATCCCCATTACCTTTTCCTCTAATATTCAATTCCCTTTATTCCTCAATCCTTATCCATTTAATCCTAGCTAGTATATTCATTCACATGGATCACAATCTAAATTTTTCCTCATGTGATAAATATCCCCTTCACATGTCTAACTAACTCTTTGTCTAGATTTATTAAACCTAGACACCTTGCCAAAATTCAAACTAACTTTCCATATCATCCCTTTATTTAATATCTCACCTCTTAATCCTAGCCATCCACATAAATATGTTACCCTAATCCTAATCCTAAAAAATGTAATCCTCAATCAATACTAGCCATCCATAACTTAATGCATCTTGGCCCTTAATTTCTCATTGAATTTCTGTAAATGATAAGCCTTCCTTCCCATTTGCATCATTCAATCCTATGTTGATGTTATTGAATCATCTTGATCACACTATGATGTTATTGGTTTCATGAGCAACGACATCCAAGCTATCAACACATCAACACACTACACTTGATCTTTTTGAGGTTTGCATGTATTTGGTTTGATCTAGGCTAGTTTTGATGCATATTTTATTTAATATCATTTGTATGCAAAATAGAGTTTTATGATGTTTTATTTGTTCCTACTCTATATTTTATATATTTGTTGAAGGATTGATCTATAGGGTCCATCATCTATATTTTATAGTCCAAATTATAATGACCAAGATGTAAAATGCCATGTTGAAATAATGGATGCACAATGTCCCTGAAGTTGCAGCCTTCAAGAGATCTTTGCCAAGAAGAAATTCACCCACACAGAAAGTGTTGCAACTGATGAGTCTAGTTTATGGTCTAATTTTGGGTAGAATTTATGACTTATTTGCTGAAGTTATCATAGAATTGATGTTAAGTATTGATACTTTTATGATACTTCCTCAAACAATAGACATTGGTCCTAATCCTATTTCTGCAAATCTTTAATGATATTGGCATGTTATTTGGACTATCTATATTAATCCTGCATGTGGTTAATGAATGTTCTTTAAGGTGGTTACATATATGCAATTATTATGCGTACTAACATTTTCATGCAGATATAATTCGAGGATACTAAATTGAGAAAGACACCGCCAGCTGGGCATGCACCATAACGTCCAACGAGGGAATCGTTCCAAGGTCAAAGGAAGTTGACGACAAAAGATTCCCCATGCAAATTGAATGTAACCATCTTATAATGGACTTTAATACTGTTGAGCGAATGCAAGTGTTATTGTTGTGCTAAATTTGTGTTTGGACGTGCATGTCTGACCAGATTCCATGCATGTGTAACCACTGACGCTCCACTTTCTTTGCTTTCCCTAAAATGGCGTCCTCCCAGTTCGTGGAGTTGACTGCCTTGTTTAGTTGGTAGTAGAAATAAGGATTAGATGCTCTTTCTCATAAGGTTGCACGATCTGATATTATACTTGCATTCTTAGTTTTTAGTGATATGGTTACACTACTCTATTGTACTCATGTTTCCTAAAGAATAAAATGAAGTTCTATGTTTGTGCATCTGAGTTTTCATTGGTAGTAGAGGATACTCATCCAAGGGGGGACACTTGGTGAGTAATATGTCCTTTAGTTTAGTATTGCTTTATGTTCAGTAACTAGTTAAGAATTTGACACTGACTGTTCCTGCAGCCAGTGGAATTCCATTATGTGATTGTTCCTACATCCAAAGCAGACATAGTAGTTTCATGTTTGTTTGTTCATATTTTCATTTCTTCCATGCATTTCAGCATAATGTAGTTGTTGATTAATGATTGGCATTTATGTTATTCCTTTCTAAGTAATTTACTTTCAACATTGTGTCTTTCTTAGCTGTAGAATGAAAATGGCTACTTTGGGTTCCTAGTGCACATACTGTGCTGACCCATTTCAAGTTCATGTCCCTGGGTTGACAAGTTAAATGCACCTTCATGATGATTGAAATAGTTATTTAGGTTAGATGTCCAATCTTTGAATCATGGTTGTAAAGGCCTAGTTGTTAAATCATTGTAGGAGGCCAACATTTTTGGCGTTGTTACCGGGGATGGTGTCAAACTAGGAAGTTCTTGGGAGTCATGATAGTTTTCTTGCTATAGTATTTTTGAAAATTGTTCTTAGCATACCTCTCATTTAGGAAGTAATGACCCCCCTTATTCTTTACCAATTCTTTGTGTGAGCTGGCTGACAGTGAGTTGATATTGCATGCATAGAGGAAGGAGAAGAGATGCTTATGGGAGATTCCTTCCTAATAATCTTGATCCATTCCAGCTAGAAGAGCTTCCAAATCTACCAAGGAATGAAGAAAAAGAAGAAGATCCAAACCCCTTTATTGATGCATTTCCTGATCTGACCAGTTTTGAAGCTTCCTCTGAAGACCAAAATCAGTTTGAGAATCCCTTTGCTTGGGGAATCCATCAAGTAGGCATGGGTGATGCAAATAGAAATAGACCCAACCAACCAACTTTCCCTTTCCCCATTGTCCATCAGAATGAAGTTGTCAATCTCAAAAATATCCCTGCTTCAACACTCCCCAAGTTTTATCGACTTGTCATAGAAGATCCTGATACCTTCTTGTTTGAGTTTCACATACTCTCTAGGAGTTATGACTATACCACCAATGCCCATAGGCTTAAGCTATTTCCTACCACTCTAAAAGAAGTTGCATTAAGATGGTTCATGAGCCTAGGTGAAGATACTATGGAAACTTGGGAGGACATGAAGACAAAGTTCCTTGAGAAATACAAGGAATATTGTAAGGGCAATGACATGAGAGGATATGACATTTTTAGGATGTAGCAAAAGGAAGATGAGATCTTGGAGTATTACATTTCAAGGTTTTTGTTCTACTTATAGAAATCTCCACACCATACCCTCAATGAAGAATAACAAAAGTTGCTTTTCTTAAGAGGAATTAATAAGAACTGCACTGATGCCTTCGACCTGATGGCAGGAGGAGATATCACCCAAGTTCCTTGGGAAGACATAAATAAAATATGCTAGAACTATTCTAGGGCAGCTTCAAAGAAAGGGAGAGCTTACCAATCCTCTATGGGTAAGTCATCTACCAATGGAGTTTCAAGGATAGAGATCACACACTTGCTGGCAGATTTCAAGCAAGACATTATAAATAATCTAGCTACTCATTTGGATACACTTCAGGCCAAGAAGAAACAAGAGGAGGCAGAGGAAATGTTGACAGAGTATTGCCCCCATTGCATACAAAAGAAGAAGGACTACAAATGCAAGATGGTAGCTAATCTTGAAAGTAAGCAGATTCCACCTGAGTTCAAACCAATCCAAATTGAAGAAGATCAAGTCTACTATGTTGCACAAAGGAAGCCTTGGGCTCCAAGATAAGGTATGCCATCAGATCTACTATCTTATGTTGGGCCATATTTTAATTCATATTCATTTGGTAACCAATGACAACCTCCATATCCATCCAGATATGGAGGATATCCACCACAGCCTTGGGGTAACCCTCCAAATACTTCGCCCAATCATCAAAACTCTCCACTCCAGTGGCAACAACCTCGGGAATTGGCAGCAATTTCAAGGGAACTAGCAGCCACCTCCAGGAAATTGGCAACAAACAAATCAATGGAGGGGAGGACATCAATGGCCAACCCAACCAAATAGTTACATGCATCCACCGTCTCAGCCCCAACAACCTGCTATAATGCCTCCCCCTGCTAATCCAAGCTCAAATCCACCTAAACCTACTCAGCTACCAGCTCAGCCCACACACAATCCAAATAACAAAACACAACAATAGTCTGTATATTCTGCTAATTCAAATCAATTTCCTACATATGTTGTGAGTGTAAGTGACATCCACTTGCGTTCAGGAACTACTTTATCAACCCCTTCCAAGCCCATTATCATTGAGCTTCCTGTAGAAGAGGAAGAGGAACCTATGAATGATCCCATTCAGCCAAGCGTACCTAAAAATCTTGAACCAATCCAAGTCAAGCAAACTGAACAAGAACCACCATTTCCTCAGAGATTGAAATTTTCCAAGAAAAAGGAAGAAAAAGAGAACACAACCTTTGACATCTTGGATAAGCTGAAGCATATGTGTCCAGATATCTCTATTTTAGGCCATAAAGGATGTCCCAATATATGGCAAGACAATCAAAGAAGCATGCCTCAAGAAGCCAGGTAGGAAGAAGAAAGACCCCACTACGGTTCATGTGGTGGGATAGCTAGCTGAAATCATGCTTAGAAAAGTGACTATCCCTAAGTACAATGACCCAGGTAGTCCTCTGGTAGCAGTTGTTATAAATGGGATTCAAATAAAGAATGTTCTGATTGATTTAGGGGCAACAATAAATGTAATGACCAAGGACATCCTGCAACAACTAAACGTTGCAAGCATGAGATCTACTCCTACTGTCCTGTAGCTTGCTAATAGTTCTACTAATAATCCTGATGGTATAGTAGAGGATCTTGTGGTAATTCTAGACTCCTGGGAGTACCCAAAAAACTTCATGATTCTTTCTCCTAAAGATACATTAGGCGGGTATCCCATTATTCTTGGAAGGCCATGGTTAGCAACTGCAGATGCATATATCAGATGTCATTCAGGTGATTCAAGTCATTGTCACTGTCTCACTCTATCAAAAACCTTACAAATCCTCTTCAAACACACATATCAAGTGTTACCAAAAGACTGAGGATCCAACTCCCATATCGAACTGTTCAGAAACGATTCAATTTTGTTTTCTTGTTCAGTGCAACTGTCACTCTTACATGGTAGTTGAACAATCTCCTCTGGCTCAGCATGGTCCTCAAATGTCCATCGTACACCTCAGCAGTCCAACCAAGTCAACACCTATTCAACCACAATATGCCCTCAAGCCCATCGACATGACCAACACTATCGGCGAGTGACTGGGATGTCACAACGATAGCCCAAGTCTCCTTGATGTCCCAATAGTTTAGCTGTAGTCTAAAACAACTCATCGAAAAGAGTCACACTGATGTTAATCAATTGTCACAAGGTCAGCCTTATCAACAAGACAACAAGCATCAAAGATAGTTTGAAATGTTTCACCAAAGTCTCAAGTCACCATGATGTCCTTTAGTTCGACTGTAATTCAAAATACCTCATCAACAGGAGTCACATCGATGTCCAACGAGAACAGACTCATCGGCAAGAGCCAAGATGTCAGTCCAACAATATCAGGTCTTACCGAAGACCAATGTTACCCCAACACTGACCCATGCACGATCATCCACAAGAGTCTCCTCGACGAAACTCTTCGGCCAAAATTCTACTACCGCTGAGAGATAGAGAACTTGTTCCGACAGTTCAGGTCACACCGACGACAACTATCAGCAAGATTCTCCCTGACAGAGCTCTTCGATAAGACTTCAACCATCGTCGAGAGTTAAGAATCTCACGCTGATAGTTCAGGTCACACCGACTACTCCCGTTGGCAAGATTGACCATTAGTCTCATCGATTTATCCTCTTTGAGCCTTTAGAAATAACTTGCTCGTCGCTAGGACATCTCAAGTGTCTCACCAATTTTACTCTTTCAGGAGGTCCAGGTCAGTAAGTTTGAGGCACATGTCTCCAACACCTGCAGACATTCTTCCTGCAGCCACTCTTCTTACAACCACTCTTCTTGTAGCTGAACTTCCTACAACAACATGTACCATACATTGTTGTCATATAAACTCAAGGTACCATGCATCAATGAAGCAACCATGATAGAGTTAACTACACAAGTGCAAGTGTTAGAGGGAGAATATTTGAATGCTAACAACAAACTGAGTGAAGAACAACAATTGTTATTGGAAAACTTATTGAGTACCCACTAGCATGCATTGTGTGGGACTATCATGATATGAAGGGATTGGACCCTAAGCTTTGCACCCATAAAATTTACATCAGAGATTATTGCACCCCAGTGAGGCAGCCACAAAGAAGACTTAACCTTGCACTGAGAGAAATTGTAAAAGGAGAACTGCAGAAATTGCTAGATGTAGGATTTATCTACCCCATTTTAGATAGCCAGTGGGTGTCTCCATTAGTGATTGTGCCTAAAAAAGGATGGAAATGATGAGTTTGTGTTGATTATGGGGAACTTAATTTTTCCACCAAGAAGGGCCATTTTCCCTTACCTTTCATAGATCAAGTTTTGGACTCACTTGCAGGAAAACAATACTTTTCTTTTCTAGATGGGTTCAGCGGCTACAACAAGATCCAAATTGCACCAGAGGACCAGGAGAAAACCACCTTTACCTATCCATGGGGGACCTTTGTTTACTGAGTACTCCCATTTGGCTTATGCAATACACCTGCAACTTTTCAGAGGGCATTCATTAGCATATTTTTAGACATTTCTCATGATTGCATGGAAATTTATATGGATGATTTCACCACCTATGGTACTGATTTCAATGAAGCATTGGAGAATCTTAGGAAAGTCCTACAGAGATGTGAAAATCACAATCTCTCTTTAAATGGTGAAAAGTGCTCCATGATGATGCAGGAAGGTGTAGTTCTTGGCCACTACATCTCCCACAAAGGAATTCAAGTAGATCCTGCAAAGATTGAGATGATCACAAATTTTCCCACACCTGCAAAAAAAAAGGATGTTAGGAGTTTATTGGGTCATGCAGGATATTATAGGCATTTTATCAAGGATTTTAGCAAAATAACAACACCATTGTATACTCTTCTCACTAAAGATGTTGAATTCCAATGGACTAAAGATTGTGACAAGACATTTTTTGATTTAAAGGTAGCATTGACTCATGCTCCTATAGTTAAGGGACCTAATTGGGAGCTTCCTTTCCACATCCATATAGATGCATCAGATTATGCCATAGGAGCAGTTTTAGGACAGAAAGAAGGAGCTATTGAAAATGCCATTTATTTTGTCAGCAAAAATTTGTGGGGAGCTAAATTCAACTATACAGTGACAAAGAAAGAAATGTTGGCAGTTATCTATGCCTTGAACAAATTCAGGCATTACATCACAAGTTACCAAATCTTTGTGCACACTGATCATGCAGCCATTAGATATCTTATGAATAAACCTCTGATCTTTGGTCGGCTGGCAAGATGGTTATTGTTGATGTAGGAGTTTGACATAACCATTGTGGATAAACTAGGAAAGGCTAATGTTGTTGCAGATTTTCTCTCAAGGTTGACTACATCAGGGGATAATCAAGCCATAAATGACTCTTTTCCTAATGAGCATCTATTCTCCATCAGTGTGCAAACACCTTGGTATGCTGACATAGCTAATTATCTGGTCACAGGTAGAGTTCCTTCTCACTTCTCTCCAAAAGAGAGAAGGGCACTCATTGAATTTTTTTTCCTTTCTCATGGATTGTTGGATGTTTGTTTTATACTCTACTAGACCATGTCATGAGGAGATGTGTGAGAGAAGATGAGACATAAGAAATTTTTCATGCATGTCACAATGAACCATGTGGAGGACATTTTGCAGCCAAGAGGACAACAATGAAGATTTTGAACACAGGATATTACTGGCCAATACTCCACAAGGATGTAGGAAGGTATACAAAAAAAAGTGATAGATGTCAAAGAATGGGCAGACCAACCAAATTTGATGAGATGTCACTTTACCCTCAGGTGGTAATCACTCCCTTTGACAAGTGGGAATTGGATTTTGTAGGACCCATTGACCCTTCATCAAATGGTAAGTCCTATATCTTGGTATGCATTGATTATGTAACAAAGTGGATAGAAGTTAAGGCCACGAAGCATGCAAGAGATAACAAGGTTGCATAATTTCTTTATGAGGAGATTTTCACAAGGTATAAAGTTCCAAGTGAGATAGTGACTAATCAAGGGACTCAATTCACATCAACCCTTATTGCAACACTAGTCAATGAGTAAAACATAAGACACACGAAGTCTACTCCTTATCACCCCCAGGCCAATGGCCAAGTTGAGGTGACCAACAAAGAAATTGAAGCTATCCCGACCAAAATGGTAGCTATCCACATAAAGGATTGGGCAAAAAAATTACCAAAAGTTTTTTGGGCCTATAGGACAACCTGAAAAACAACTATAGGCTTCACTCCATTTGAGTTGTTATATGGAAAGACAACCATGATGCCCATTAAATTTGAACACAAGACTCTTAGGACTACAGTAGATTTGGGGATGGATATCTCTGAGGCAAACAAAGAAAGAATCATGCAGTTGAATGCTTTGGATGAGATGAGAAAAGTAGTCTTGCATCACACAAAAGTAGTGCAAAATCAGAGAATCAAGTGGCATGATAAATTTATCAAGGACAAGAAATTCCAACCAGGAGAATGGGCCTTGCTTTATGATTCCAGATATCAAGACAATGCTAGAAAATTGCAGACAAGGTGGCTAGGACCGTATGAGGTTGTTGAAGTATTCCCTAAGGGTGTTGTGTAGCTCACTACTATTGACCCAATCAGATTTAAGCTGCTTTTTAATGGTCACTACCTTAGATTGTATCACAAGCCAACTTCCAAAGAGGATTTCCTGCAGTAATTCACTCAACATGCATCACCCGAGCTTCTTGTAGTCGAAGGAAGTGGACCTAGTGTCCCTCCTTTTGGCTAATTAAGTATGTACTTGTCATCATAAAGACTTCCACTTCTGTGGGGTCCACTTCTTCGCCCATCCACCCATCTGCCTATCCATCTCCACCTTTCTCTCTCTTCCATCACTTCACTTCATTCCACTCCACCTCATCCCACCTCATTTTCATTAATTGCTCAACTTATTTCCTAAAAAGGCGAATGGTACTTTCTTCACAATCTTTGCAACGAATCCTCCACACATTTAGGTATGTGTGTATTAATTGCTATATCTTAATTGTCTTTAAGTTCATTCATTTAATTGTTGTACGTTAGTATAGATGTTCACCATAGCATGCCAATATTCCCTACCCTGTCAAATCACCAACTCGCATGTGTGGACACATGCCCAAATCTAGGTTGGGGGGGGAATAATATGTGAATATTTTTCTTGCGTGTCAGTCCACAATGGTCTACATCTGCAAAATTTAAATTGAGCCTATTTGAAATCTGAGTAAGAGGGTGGCTCGCATGTGTGAGGTGACACCAATTGCTACCGCCATTTCTCTCCATCATAGCTTTCCTTTATTATTCCTTCCTTGCCATTATTGACCCTGTCATATCTCAAGTTGCAAACAAAAGGTAAATTAGAAAGGGAAAATTCAGTCGACATTGGCATTGAAAATTTAGTAAGTGTTGCAGGAAGGTGAATTTGGTTTTCAAATGAGAATTGTAGGAAGGAAACTATAGAGTGTTTGTTTGATTGCAGACAATGGGAAGTGGGTTAATTCAAAATGAACCCACGGTGCATGATATATTACTACAGGATACCCTGCCTGACCGAATTCATAAATTGCGGGTGGATAGACTACTTCTTGAAGCTAGATGATTTTGATGAAGACATTGCACTAGAGTTTTCCTAGACATTGTTTGAAGGTAAAGCTACGGTAAAAGGGTTGGAGTTCATGGCAACTGAAGAAAGAATTACAGAAGTTACAGGGTTACCTACCAATGGTGAAAATTACCCTGCTTCCAAAGACGCTAGGTCAGCTAGGGCCAAATTTACAGGACCAAGCAACCCTCCATTGAGCATAGATAAATAGGGTGTGAAGAGAACATCTCTACCTAAGCTATGGAAGCAGATAGTTGTTTATGTCATAAAATATATCACCTATGAAGGTCACCAGTTGTATATGCATTTTGTGCACTTCAAAATTTTGAATCACATGAGGCACGAGAGGAGGATGAATGTGTCAAACATGCTATACAACCTTCTTTCAATCATGGTGGCCAAGACTTAGAAAGGTAGGGAAAATTTTGTTTCCCACCATTGTTTGATTAAATTGTTAGTTGAGAAGTCTCTGCATGATGTGTCTAGAAAGACCTGGGAAGAATTCATAAAAAATTATCAAATTAGACCTAAGCATTTGCAACCTAGGGTTTTACCTCAACCTCATAGGTCTAGCAGGAGATTGAGCATGGTTGAAGCCACTCTTGGTGCTTCAACCTCTGGCGCATACCCTAGTGAAAACCCTCCTGCAACATAAGAAACCATAGAAATTAGCTCTTCTGGGACAGAGCACTCATACAAAGAAGATTCCTCTCTAGATTTTGATGATGATGTTCCACTTGTCATCCTAATGAAAACTAAGGCACAAAAGAGAAAGACATAAATGAGAAAAGGAAAAGCCAAAAAGCAGTTGGCAAAAAAGAGGCGCCAAGCTCTACAAAGAGAAAGGCTGACACTGTTCATCCTATAGCCAAAGAAAAACATGAGATCCCTCCTAGAAAATCAATACCAGTTGGGCCAGCCTTTGGTATGCCTCCGCAGGAAAACCCTAAATCTAGAGAAATATTATAGTGGGACACAAAAGCTCTAATGGGGCAAGAAAATGTTGAGGAAGAAGATATATTTAAGATGACATCAAACATAGCATTGGCCGATCTTGCTAACATTGCAAAACAAGTGGAAAATCAAGAATATGAGGAAAATCAAGATTTCTTGCAGCAAAAGGTCCTATAGCACGAACAAGAGCAGGAGTCCCTGCAACAACAACAAGAATTGGGAGAACAATCAGTACCCCTACAACAAGAATTTACTGGACAACCTGAATCCTTGTAGTTAGTACCTTATGAAGAGCAAGCATTGTCAAAAATATTGGTAGGAATACATAACCCCCCTGATTTCTCAATGCACATGGTAGCTATGCATTTATGGAAAGAGATGCAAAGAAGAGAAGAGGAATAGAAAGAAGAGACACATAGGCTGAAGAAGGAAATTCATAGCAGAGATGAAAATATTGAGGACAAGGATGCATAAATTGCCACCTTAAAGAAGAAGGTGGGTGATATGGCAGCTCTAGTACCACAAATTTTGGAGTGCAGGACCCCTCCAAGGGTCTATGCTCTGCATTTGAAGGAGAAATATTTTTCTTTTAGGCTGGCAAGGGTTGTCTCAGGTTTGAACCCTTCCATTGAGACCCCTACTGATTTTTTCAATGCTTACCAGATTGTTTCCCCTGAAATGAAGAATTTGTTTTGTGAGTTTTATTTGCATAATTATGTTGTGACTCAAGACCATGATTGGAATCCATTTTTGTATGTTGGAGATGTCCAATTAAGGGAATTTATGTCTTGGGTACAAAATGAGATCAGTCGGGGTCAGTAATATGGGGTTTATAAGAAAATGGAATCCAACATCCCTCTGTCCATTAGGGCTGAATCAAGGAATCCAAGGGATATTTTTAGGGAATGGCATAGAATGCTTTTCAGACTTAGCTATGGTGATAGGATCATGCCTTGGATAGAAGTAGTCTACAATGAATATGAGGCAAAGGCAAAAGCAAAAAAGGAAACTATGAAAAGATACCTCTCACAAAGATGGAATAGCCTAACTGATGAGCTAAAGCAATTTGAGCCCCACTCTATATAGAACTATGTTGTATTTCTTAAAAGAATTAACAAATATGTTCAGATTGGAAGGACAAAAGGATGATTTTGGCTTCCCCTAACCTTCCAGCCACCCATTCTGATGTGGCCCGTACCAAATTTCAAATTCTACCACTATGATATTGTTGTAGAGAGACAAAGATGGAGCAGATTGGACAAATTGGGAGGATTCTATTGGGACCCTGATCCACGCACAACAAACATTGATGTAGGATAGTTGCCAGTTGCAAATTTTAGAGCATTGACCAAACAGAAGAACAACTCTTCCCCTGCTGAAGGACCAGCAAAATGTTAGGTTGGGAGGAGTGATAAGTCTAGTTTATGGTCTAATTTTGGGTAGAATTTATGACTTATTTGCTGAAGTTATCATGGAATTTGATGTTAAGTATTGATACTTTTATGATATTTCCTCAAACTATAGGCATTGGGCCTAATCCTATTTCTACAAATCATTAATGATATTGGCATGTTATTTGGACTATCTATATTAATCTTGCATGTGGTTAATGAATGTTCTTTAAGGTGGTTACAGATATGCAATTATTGCACATACTAACATTGCCATGCAGATATAATTCTAGGATACTAAATTGAGAAAGACATCGCCAGCTGGGCATGCACCATAACGTCCAACGAGGGAATCGTTCAAAGGTCAAAGGAGGTTGGGCAGGATATTCCCTATGCAAACCAAATTTAACAACCTTATAATGGACTTTAATGTTGTTGAGCAAATATGGGCGTTCCTGTTGTGCTAAATCTTTGCGTTTGGACCTACATGTCTGACTAGATTCCATGCATGCATAATCGTCGCCGCTCCAATTTCTTTGCTTTCCCTAAAATGGCATCCTCCCAGTTCATGGAGTTGACTGCCTTGTTTAGTTGGTAGTATAAATAAGGATCAGATGCTCCTCATAAGGTTGTGTGATCTGATATTATACTTGCATTCTTAGTTTTCAGTTATACAGTTACACCGCTCTATTGTACTTATGTTTCTTGATGAATAAAATGAAGTTCTAGGTTTGTGCATCTGAGTCTTCATTAGTAGTAGAGGATACTCATCCAAGGGGGTCCACTTGGTGAGTAATCCTTCCTTTAGTTTAGTATTACTTTCTATTCATTAACTAGTTAAGAATTCGGCACCGACTATTCCTACAGCCACTAGAATTCCATTTTGTGACTGTTCCTACAGCCAAAGCAGATAGAGTAGTTTCCTATTTGTTTGTTTATATTTTCATTTATGCCATGCATTTCAGCTTAATGTAGTTGTTGATTGATGATTGGCATTTATGTTATTCCTTTCTAAGCAATTTACTTTCAGCATTATGTCTTTCTTAGCTGTAGAATGAAAATAACTACTTTGGGTTCCTAGTGCACATACTATGTCGACCCATTTCAAGTTCATGTCCTTGGGTTGACAAGTTAAATGCACCTTCATGATGATTGAAATAGATTTTTAGGTTAGATCTCCAATCTCTGAATCACGGCTGTAAAGGCCTAGTTGTAAAACCATTATAGGAGGCCAACAGTAACTAAGGGCATGCAAATGGAGATTGCTATTGATCTAGAATATGTTACAAATGTACATGTGCCCTGATTATATAGGAAAGAGAAATCTAGAATGCACTAAGATGTTGCCAAGTGTCTTAATCACACTACATGTGACAACATGTAAACCCTAACAACCTACCTGGGGAATGATAAACTGATTGAGATAAGTTCTAGAAAGGACAACTCATCTTCTAGAAGGAATCTTATCTCCTACAAACATGGAAAGGGGAATTACCCTATTATTTATGATTTCCTAATGATACAACCTAGGACTAAATTAATTAAATAAAGACCTAAGTAAACTTATGCTAGTGTAATAATTAATTAATTACACTAACATGCCAAGCCTAGATAAATAACATAAATATATTTCTTTTCACTCAGATTTAAATATTACATAGAAATGAAAGTAGATTTCATAAATGAGACCTTACTGTATAGGTATTTCACCTAAAGGAGTTCGATCCCACAGATTTTTATGAATGGAACCTAAACAAGATTAATGCCCCTAGAAGACAATAGATAGCATAATTAAATGGGCACACTAGATGTCATCACCTGATCTATAGAGAACTCAGGAAAGTAAGAAGCAATGAAGGTGATAATAGCTATGTCTGTATAAATACAAATTTTCACTTCTAGATGGAATTACATAGCATTATGGCAATATACAACTTGCCCGATAGGAGGATAGTAGTCTTGTTGATGCACATATGAACATGAACTAGGAGTCCCTGCAGTGATATGAACCATTCACACCCAAACACGTCATTGATCAAAGAGACTTCCAACCAACATACCAATTGCAATGTATTGAGAATAGACCCCCTCATTAGGTTGAGTGATTACAATATTCAAGTGCCTGATAGAAGATGTTATATGTGCCCTTGCAGTGGTGCATTCCATGTAGTGCATCCCTAATGATTCCTCAAGTCTTGTATGCTTCTTCAAATTATGAATGGTGCAATGGCTAAGTCCCCTGTTGCCGATTCTAGTGTCGCCTCCACTTGTGGATATAGAAAATCATTAAGATGGCGAGGGGGTTTGTCCCACCTTGAAGTGATCCATAGAGATTTTGGTCTCCTGTACACTCGCCAACATATGCCTCCACTTCAATGATACCAACTTTAGTAAAACTAATAACATTTATATGGATACTTGGTGCCCACCCAACTGGGTTGGTCGAAGTTTTAAATAAATTTAAATATTATTATTTAATAATTTATTTTATTTAATTTATTATTATTTGAGAATTATTAATATTATTATTAATTTAATATTATTTTCAATATTTATTAAATTCATATTAGTGTTTAAAAAATTTGTTTCCCTCCAATTTGAAATTATCTCTCAATCAGGGATGGGGACATGACAATCCTCACCTAAATTTTGCTTGTCCTCAAGAAACTTCAGTTTTAGATGCACGAAGACCTATGCTCCTCCCCACGACCTCTCCATATTATTGGTTGAAGCTTCCTTAGGTCCCACCTTAGAGATACCTTAAAGGATTCAACCTATTTCCCATTAGATTTGAACTTCAACTCCTTGGTTTAGTGGTTGGTTGTGTACTCTCCAAGCGAGTGTAACCATTGCACTCCCAAAACCAAATCAGACTCACCAATGGCTACCGTGTGGAATTCATCTTGCACCTAATGTCCCCGTAGGATCAACTCTAGCTATTGAATCCAACGGGTGCATGAAAGAGTGTAACCTACTGCAACTGATACATCAAACTCCTTAAAGTTTTTAGTCCTTAGACCCATCTTGGCCACTAGCCCCTCGTTAATGAAATTATGGGTGGGTCCACTACTTATTAATACTGATACCTTTTGTCCTTGTAAGTCCCCTGTAATACAGAGAGTGATACCTAGGTGCTCCTAAAAGTGTTACAAGAGTGCTCCCTAAATGTCCCCCCTCCAATATCTCCACATACATATCCTCATTAGCAACATCCTCAGGATCACCTTCTCCTTCCTCAATGTCAACATTAGAGACTACCTCAATAGAGTGGGTGTGTCCTTTCCACAAACACTTGTCACTTGGTGCCCAAGGATCCTTACAAGTGAAGCATAACTTTTTCCTTTGGAGCTCATTCTTAGACACGTCCATCTCGTTAGACCTTGGTGGTAGATTTGTTGATTGAGGAGTGATTTCGTGTGGTGGCTTCTTTTGTTTCCCTGTTGGTGCATTCTTGAGCATAAGTTTATTCTTCATGGTGGAGTCCTCAAGGCTTAAGGCTCTCAAAATAGTCTCTTCCAAAGAAGTTGGTTATAAACCCCTCACAAACCACAAAAAGACTTTGATATCCCTTCAATGAACAAGAACATGAGTCTCCTATATGTCACATCTGGAACCATAACATCAAGCCTTTGAAATTCTGCAACATAGCCATCCACTATCCCATGTTGCCTTATCCATGTTAGCTCCCTAAAGTATACCTTCAGATCTCTTCTATCAAACATTTATATGAGATTTTATGTGAAATCAACATATGTAGTAACAAGATTAAACCCTTGTGTCACAATGCCATGATGGCACCATTCATGAGCTACACCTTTCAATTGTAGAATGACAAACTTGGTTGCTTCATCTTTAGTGATTAGGTTGAGTGAAAAGTATGTATCAAGATTTTGTACCCAAGCTCGTGTCATAACCTTCCCTATACCATCAAAAGTTGGGAGAGACAACTTACTCACCCTATGTTACAAATCTCAAGTGGAATAATGTACCGGTTATCCCCCTTTCAATCCACTCCTTGCATTATGAAACTATATAAATGGGATTTGACTCCTCACTTCCAGATCAAGCTAAGCATATGCATCTATGCTTGAATTGAAATCACCTACAACATGATTCAAATTCTCTTCTTCATGTTTGGGTCCTTTTTTTGGAAATATTAGTGGCTGTGTGGATCGAGTAGCCCTACTGCTCTAAATTCTAGGTCTATTATGATTATAATGACTCCCTTTTGTACCATTATTTGGTGTAGATCTAAGGTCGTTATTCATATTATTCATGGTCTTCATCAACATGTTCATCATCTATGTTGTTTTCTCCTATTTTTTGGCCATTTGCTCCTACATTTAAGCCATTTTCCTCAAGAAAGTGTCACATTAATCACCCTGTATAGTCGTAAAATTGCACCCCTCACAATTTCACATACACTTTTGTATCCGCTTTAGTGTCTGCTCCCTTAACATCTTGTGTAGGCTCATTTTATCCCCTGCATCAACCCTTTTCCCTTCTCAGGATGCTCCAACACCCCTTTTCAGCAACTACCCTTGTGTATCATCTTTGCATCAAACCTAGAACTTTTCTCATTCATGTTGTTTTGTAGCGTGACGTGTTTGGACACTAGCGCACCACGCAGACGTCTGCGCATTGGTCTAACGTCTTGTGACATTTCAATGCTCAAAAAATTGCCTCTAAGCATGCTTGCCACTTGTCCTCACCTTTTGTCGGTGGTAACAGCTCGGGATGCCTTGTAATGGCTCAGGAAGCTTATTTCCCCTCCTTAAAAGTAGTCTTTTCAATCCATTTGCTCTCTCTAAGTTCTTCTGACTTCTTCTAACTTCTCTCCAGCTTTGGCTCTAGCCTTCTACTCTCCAACTTTTGCTTGCATAGCTTCATACAACTTGTTACAGTAGCTTCAAGCTCTCTTTACAACACTCTTTGCAACTCTATCTCCCTTGTCTTATGCTTGTGAGCATCTTTGGATTCTTCACATCTTCTATCCATTCCATATTTACTTTGTGATACGGGTTCTCCTCCTTGATCGAGGATTGCTTTTATCACCTATTTTATGATACAGGTTCTCCTCCTCAAGTGGGGTTTGCTTTTATCACTCACACTAGGTGGTGTGGGTTCTACTCCTGAGTGGGTTTTGCTTTCACCACATGCTTTGTTCTTTCCTCTCTCTCTATCTTTTGGTTGTCCGTGGAGGTGGGAACACCAAAATGGGGGTTTGACTAAGGCAAACCCCTATAAAACCCCAACACTTTCTCCATATATCTTATAGAAGCAGGTTTTAGAGACATTCACGTGTTGGATGATTCATTACTTGGATTGTTGTGAGCATCTTCTTTCCTTTCTTTTTCCTCTTTATCTTTATCATTTACCTTGCTTTATTTTCATTTCTATCACTTTCTATTACATTATCACATTCTGCAAATTCTCAATAATCGGAGTAGAAGTAGTCATTTAGGCATTCTCTGTGATATTCTCATTTTTTGGTCCATATGAGACACCAGTGCACCTCTGGGATGCCAGTGTGTCACGTTGTCGTTCGTTTCCTACGTTGTTGTCTTTTGGTCGAGAGATTGTCAGTTTTCCCAGATAATCTTTGTGACCTGCTCTTTTTTATTCTGAAACTCTCGACGTTTTTCCTTGAGGTAGTTTAGGGCAGTTCATCCATGAGACTCTCTGAGTGAAGAGAACTTGTGAGTAGTGAATCCCCCTTCTCTACACACCCCTATCAGACATCTTCTTACCTTTGCCTCCTATTCTAGATGTCACAACTTCCACTTTCTTCATTTCCCTCTCAATAACATGTTGATCCCATTGACTCAGTTGCATAAAATACCCTCAAGTTGGCAGGAAACTTGGATCTAATACCACTGTAAGATGCCAAGCCTAGATAAAGAATAGAAATATATTTCTTTTCACTTAGATTTAAATATTACACAAAAATAAAAATAGATTTCATAAATAATACTTTATTGTATAGGTCTTTCACCCTAAGGAGTTCGATCCCATAGACTTTTATGAATGGAACCCAAATAAAACCAATGCCCCTAGAAGACAATAGATAGCATAATTAAATGGGAACAACTGATGAAATCACCTGAAAATATACTAATGCATTGTACTTGTTAACCATTACTTGAACATTCAAATAAATTTATCATGGTATCATGCATTATAAATAACTTTAAATATATTGTTCCTACTTAAATAATTACTTAACCAAATACATTAATATAAAATGTTTAAAATCAAAGATCATGATAATCTAAACAAACATTGATTTACTACCTTATTCTGAGATCATTAATCCAATCAAATACTTCATGTAAGTCTTATCCTCTCAACACAGTATTGTTTGATATTTATTGATCAATTAGCAAATGTTTGTCATCATAAGCCACATAGTTCAAACCTAATCATGGTATGAAAAATAATAATTCATGAGTTTAGGTCATGAAATCCCTAGGGTGTTTCTCATCATATTAGGCCTTCAACTAAAGTACAAAATGTCAAGGTATTACATCAATTCCCCCTTTCCTATTATTTTAATCCTTTAGTAACTACTTACACCTATCACACATAATTGAATCATATAGCAATGTAAGTATATAACAAGTAAAACTATTGTGGAATATAAGAACACTTATGCCAAGGGGTGCATTTCTACTACATACTAGGAAATCCTTACAAGCATTATGTGGAGTTGGCTAGGTGACCTCACAAAAACATATACCATATATCGACAATCTTTTAATTGTGGGCATTAGACCCCATCCCTAGAGCCTTAAATATACCCTTGGGACCCAGATCATGAACACTTTATCTTAGGGCATAGATAATGTTATTTCAATCTTAGACATTAGATCTTGCACCCTCAACCCTTGATCCTTGGACTTGGACACCAAGCCTCATAGAATATTATAGCTTGAACACTCAGTCTTGTGTCATGTCCTCATCCTTGATTGAGAGCTAATTTCAAATTGGAGGGAAAAAGTATTTTTAAACACTAATTTAAATTTAATAAATATTTAAAATAATATTAATAATCTTTAAATAATAATAAATAAAATAAATGTAAATTATTAAGTAAATATTTAAATTTATTTAAAACTTTGGTCGACCCAGTTGGGTGGGCGCCAAAGTATCCATATAAATATTATTAGTTTTGGTGAAGTTGGTATCATCGAAGTTGGATGCATATGATGACAAGTCTATAGGAGACAAAAATATTTGTGGATCACTTCAAGGTGAGACAAACCCCCTCACCTTGAAGCTGTGAATTTTTTCTTTGAAATCTTTTGCCATCCTTGTCCTAATCATTTGCTATATCCATAGGTGGAGGTGACATTGGAATTAGCAACAAGGGACTTAGCCATTGCACCATTCACAATCTGAAGAAACATACAAGACTTAAGGAATCACTAGGGACTCATTGTAGGGAATGTGCTACTATAAGGGTGCATATAACGTCTTTTATTGGGCACCTAAAGATTATAATCACTCCATCTAGTGAGGAGGTCTATTTTGAATACATTGCAATTGGTACGCTTGTCAGGTGTCTCTCTTATCAATGATGTATCTAGGCATGAATGGTTCATATCACCACAGGGATTCCTGGTTCGTGTTCATCTATGCAACATGACTACTATCCTCCCATCGGGCAAGTTGCATATTGCCATTACTGCTATGTAATTCCATCTAGAAGTGAAAACCTGTATTTATACGCACATAGCTATTATCGCCTTCAATGCTTCTTTCTGTCTTGAGTTCTCTAACTAGGACAAATTCAAGGTGAACATGAACTTTGATGTAAAATTTAGCAATCTTCATATTGAAATTGTAGATTTTTGTGACTGGTTAGTTCGTCTATACCATGATCAAATATTATAAAATACTGGGATAAAGCAAATCTAAAAATGAATTGGAGTTCATTGGTTTTTTAGCAATCTTCATATTGAAATAGTAGCTTCCAAGACCCCCAGTGAAACATCCTCTTGGACCTCCACAACCTCCAAAACCAAAGAGAGTGGATCCTTGACAAGAAGACCAGTCACCAACGGCTTTGACTGAGGAGCCTTCTCCTTCACCCCTTTCTCCTTCTAAACTTTAGTGGGAGGTTATTGAACCTTGGAAGGGCAGTTCTAAAAAGAATTAAATGAAACTTAATTCATCTTAAAGACCTAAAAACTTAATTCATGTTGTTTTTCAATATTAAAATAGACCATATTGTCATCCTGTGATTTTCCCTTTTGACGTACTTTGCTAGAAATTTTCCACATAGTCTTCCATGATTGTATGTAGCATATCGTGGAAGATGGTCCTCATTTCTCTTTGATATGTTGCTCTTGTGTTCTTTAGGCCAAATGGTCCTCAAAAAAATAATGTATCACATATATATACAAAAAATAATTCAATGATAAATATATGAGATACATTATTTTTTTGATGGTCCTCATTATTTCTTTGATAATTATAATTCAATGTACATTATTTTGTTTTGTTGTTAGAACACATTACAACATTAAACTAGGAAAAAATAGGTTAATTCAATGATAATTATTCCCAAATTAAGTAAGGAAAAGGGATACTTTTTCTATTACTATAGGACCAACAAAAACATATACTTGTTTTGGATCAATTCTAGAATGATGAAGCAATTGTAGAGTTCATGGGACTTCGAACAAACATACAAACAAGAGATCACAAATAAGGGTTCATCATGGAACTCAAGTAGGATGCATACTTCGTTGGGGAGTTTGTATCCTCTAGTTGTAAAAATGAAAAAGAAAACATAAAAATAAAAATATGACCCCCTAGAGAAGACTGTAATGTGGCTCTATCAGATCCTGAAAAGAAGAAAATAAAGGACACATCTGAAGGTGAAATATTCTCTGAGGCACCCAAAGATGGAGGGTTCAATCTCCCCATATTGAAAATCAAGAAAATTCAATGCTACTTGTAGAATCAACAAAATCCATCAATGTTGGCACAATAGAGAACCCAAAGATCACATACCATGCAACATCACTTGATCTTGAAGAGAAAGCAAACTTCACAACATTCATCAACAACAAAAAGGTAAACTTTGCATGAACCTATGCATATATTCTTGCACTAGATCTAGCATTAGTGGAACATCGTTTGGCCGTATTCCCTGGAGAAAAATGTATCAAATAGACACTAAGGAAAATGCATCCCCAAATAGCATTGTTAGTAAAGTTCCAACTAAAGAAGTTACTAGATGTGGATTTCATTCGATCCATTGATTATCTAGGATGGATATCAAATCTAGTACCAATGTCCAACCCAACTAGGGGCATAAGGATTTGCATACTTCTGAGACCTGAACAAAGCTTTCCCCAAGGACGACTTTCCTCTTCCAAGTATAGACATGATTGTGGATCTAACAACAAGGAATGAGATGCTATCTTTAATGGATGGTTTCTTTCGGTATAATCATATAAAAGTATCACCTTATGATCAACATAAAACAAAATTTACTTGTGCCTAGGGGACCCTCTATTAGAATGTCATGACATTTGGCCTAAGGAACACAAGAGCAACATATCAAAGAGAAATGAGGACCATCTTCCACGATATGCTACATACAATCATGGAAGACTATGTGGAAAAATTCTAGCAAAGTATTATCCTGATATTGTAATAGCAGGATGACAATATGGTCTATTTTGATATGTTTGAACTATTAAAGATATCTAAGATTGAGAAGGCGTTTTACACTCTTTTACATTAGGGATTAATTACCTTGTCATCTAAACATAAAAATCTAACTAAAAATCAAACTTATCAAAATAGACCATATTGTGATTATCATAGATTCTATGGGCATCACACCGATAATTGTCATCCTTTCAAGGGAATATTGAAGAAATTTAGATCCCCTAGGGATCCATCTTGACTAAAGGTATGCACTTTGCTCCTTGCCATGTAATATTTGTAGGATCATAATATGCTCACTATTACATGTCTATCATTCAATAATTTGGCATAGGTAGAAAATAGAATTTGTATTAATAAGATTTTATTAGAAGTGTTTCAACAGATAAGCATCAATATTTTTACCCGAGCTTTTATTTCAAGTGCAAGTTGTTGAGGAAGGACTCCTCTATACGCTAGCTATTTTGGAAGGAAGGAGGAGGCATAGTAATGAAAGTTGGTGGGTAAAATTTTAAATGAAACTTATTATTCTCAAGGCAGTTTATTTATACTCTTGCCTAACTTGCAACCATTATCCAGAAGGGTCATTTATGGTAAGAATCACCCAAAAGGATTAAACTATATTTCCTTGGATAAGGCGCTGAAGAAACTCAGTGATCATATCAACTTATTGATGTTCATGAGGGATATTATGTATTTATTATATGTTTTTCTCCCTCGCCAATGGTGAATGTCCTTTCATATTTTGTTTGCATGATTGTTGGTCTTCTTCCATCAAATTGATATGATGGGCTCGCTGCCATAAGGAAGATTTTATTGCAACATTTACTGACAATTATGATTTGAAAGTGAAAAAAAGGATTACACTCTAAGTTTCCCTAAGAAATTTGAAAGAGGGAGGCAATTTTGAGGGGAAATGAGGGTCCATGTCACGTCACTTCTGAATTCTTCGTTGGGTTTGAATAGCGCCAATGTAATGTGGGCTTTACCTTTGAAAGGTCGCCCCTTGAAGTTTGGGAAAGTCGAGACCTTTGTATGGATGGCCATGACCACCTCTCTTACCTCCCATATTTCCTCCACGCTATAGTTTTTGGGGAGTCACGATGAGGATGCTAGCAAAGATTGAGGAACCATACTTCATACTATTAGTTTCATTTGCTTAAAAGTTGGTAAGACATTTTCAACAAATCCATTTTTATGCATACTCTGCAACCATTGTAGTCAATGGGATGGCAACTCTTCCAAGAATTATTTCAAAAATTTCACGAGCCTTGTCTATGACTACACATTTTGCATACTTTTCCCAACTACAATATCAGACAACAACAACCCATATCACTATGCTTTGATGAATGTCCATACCCTGTTCCAAAGCTCTCATTTTTGTACAAGTGGAAAAGATGCTGGGAAAGGTTGTGGAGCCAGGTTTTACACCTGCCAATTACATTTGATTGAAGGTTTCTAGAGCCTCTTCTATAGATCCATGTAGTGTGTATCCTGTAATCATGGCATTCCATGAAACGACATTTCTTTGAGGGATTTTTTCAAACAATTCATGTGCCTTGTCTATGCATCCACACTTTGCATACATGTCTACCAGGCAGTTGCAACTAGAGGGGGCGATCTATAGGTTCATGGAAGGGAAAAGGATGTGCAGTCCAGGATTACGTGAGCCAGCACACTTTCTTGGGAGTTTCAAACGCCTTATTCAACAAATCTACTTTGTGTGTATCTAGCAACCATTATAGCCTGTGTGACCTTCGCAACCACCCAAGAGAGATGAAGAGGAGTAAAGGAGATGTAAAATGAGGGAGGTATGTTCCCCTTATATTTGACTAGCTTGTACGTATCAATCATTTTTTCTTTCTCCTTATGAAGATTATCTCTGTATTTATTCTAGTATAGGCTTTTAGTAAAAAATATCTTCTCTTTTTCCCTCTAAATGAATACTTGAGATTTTTTATCCTACTATTAAGTGATAAACAATTTACATTACATATTATTAAAGCTTAAAAGAAGAATGTAAAAGCACTACATAATAAAAATTATAAAAGCAATAGAAAATAGAATTTGGGCATGACAATATTTAAATCTATGTCTTGTGACACAAAACTAGAAAGTGCTTCTTGTCACTAAGCAGTAGGGATGCAACGACAGACCTGTTGGCCCAACAGAATGAGGAGAAAACTACACATAGATCTCTATCTAATAAAAAAAAAGTAAAAAAAAAAGAAAAAATAAAAATTTGTCATCCGATATTAAGGCCCCTATTTATGATATAATCCAATTTAGGATAGAACTGGCTTGATAGCATTAGAAAACCATTAGTATTCTTGGAATTGCCAAATTGATTTTATGTTGGGTGTGGTTGGGGGCCATTTGGCTGTTGTATATGAGAGTTCATGTAATGCCCCTTTGTTTGCCTTATCTGGACAACTTCTTGGATTTCATCTAGACTTTATGAGGTGGTTTATTTTGACTTTATGTTAATGTTTGATAAACTTTATACATTGTTGGATGTTACTTGGACATGGTGATATTTTGATGAGTTGATGTTGTGACTGATTATTTGTTTATAACATGCTTTCAGATTAGCATAGTTGTTATTTGAGTTAATATTGATATATGCTCATTTATTGATTATTAATGTTTTAATTTTGCCAGTCTTGATGTGACTGTATTGGTGAAGGGAACGGTATTGCATTACTCACTTGCGAGTGCCCTATGATTTCCATGATTCTTTCTTCACAGTGTGTATGAATTATTATCTGGATACATGTACGACATTTTCCTTGTTTGTAGGTTTGCAGGTACAGGACAACGACTTCACCTGGTTTCACAGGTCTAAGCATGTCCACTACCCAGCAATAATGTTGATTGGGAGATAGTAACAGGTTAACATAGTCAAACCTTTACCCTAGTATAGTGTGGCGTCAATCCATGTATCGGTCATATTCTTTATCCATGATGTATTGTTATTTTATTTATTGTACAAAGTTTAATTATGAGGATTAAATTATATGTTGTGATTAACTATTTAATTAATTTGTATTATTGATGTGGAGACTTTATAATAGATAAATTAATTAATTTAATTTAAGTTATTATAAATTAATTTTAATTATTAGATTAAATGTGAATTAAAATAAATAAGTGATTTAAATGTGATATGAATTAAATAAATTATTTTTAATTTCAAATGCATGTTATTGGGAAAAGATCTTAGAAATATCTTGGTTGTTAAAAAAAAAATATTTGTTGTGTTAACTGAAAGTTAGAAGGTTTTGTTTTCTATTTGTCTTAAAATTGATTTCCGGAGAGATTGATTGAAATGGTGAGAAAAAGAGGAAGTTGTTTCATGGGAAAGAAAGGGAGAGGTTTTTGGAAATGGTAGAATTGTTTGGAGGTTTGAGGAAATTGTGAATCTTAGAAGCTCTCTGATAAATTTAGGAATCTAGTTTGTTGTATTCTTGGTTGTGGATTATATTCTGTTATCTGGGAAGTGGCAATTCTTTTGGAGGAAGCTTTGGCAATCGAAGATTAAAGGGAAGCTTGACATCAATCTTTGAATCGACAGGTCTTCTGGAACAGGTTCCTTATTACTTGTGAATTTTAATTTGAAAGAGATATTTAATTATTATTGTATTGCAAATTGGAAAAGTTTAGAAGAGGATTTCTTTTATTTTAGAAGCTTTTGTTTTTTAAATAAATTGTTTGATTGTTACAGCCTTTGTAGAAAACAATTTAGATCCTCTGTGTAAATTGATTATTTGAAATAGATTTATAAAAAAGAAAATTATAGATAAAATTTAGAGCCTCTGTGAAAATTGAATCGAAACTTAGAAAATTGTTATCCTCTGTTTCAAGATAATTTATTCTTCTCTATAGAAAATGATAAATTTCGTGAAAGATTTAGATCTCTGTAGGAAATGACTTTTAACACAATAGAAAATTCAAAATGAAATATTTGAGGATTTAGGAAACCTCTGTCAATTTGTCTACTTATTTTCCTATAGAAAAATTAGTTTTAAAATTGCCTTTGGGAAAATTGGTTTTGTTTGGTTCTACACACACACACACACACACACACACACATATATATGCATATATTGCTTATACATTTTAAAGTTCCCTGTAGAAGAAATTAATTTTTTTTTAAAACTTATTTTTGTTTTGAAATCACCATACGGTGAAATTTGTAAGGGAAAATTTTAATAAAAATGGTGGAGGTCGGGGCTACCACAGCCACCCCACAAAGGGGCGTGGACTATGGGGAAGGTTGTGTAGCAATGGACCCCCACACACAAGGTAAATCCTGTGTTGCAGCGATGGTTGCGATTTCGTATACTGTTGTTTTTTTTAATATATATTTTATATATAATATATATGTATTTAAATATAATTATTTAAATTGAAGTTGTTATTAAAGATGTTTTTAGAAGGCAAGTAGATGATTTTTAAATAAATATTGGAATAGAATAATTTGATTTTATAATTGAATAATATAGATATATATTTATTTAAAAGAATGTGTATTTAGGTGCATGCAAGCACGAGTAGTTAAATTGAAATGATTAATTACTTTAATTGTGAATTTTGAGTTAAACAACTAGTTTAATTTCTTTATGGGTTGTAAATGGAAGTATATTTTTAATATAAGCATGCAAATGCATGGGCTAGTAAATCTTAAAATAAAATGACTTAGCAGAGAAAGTTGATTTATATTTAAATAGATATTGTGTTATTAAAACATTTAATGTACAAGTAGAGGATTTTATAATGCAATGATTGTAATAGAGAAATTGATTTTATTATTATATGAAATTGTGGAATTGAAGTTAAATAAATAGTTTTATTTTATTTCCTTATTATTGCAAATAGAATTATATTTACTTTGTATTATTGCATGTGATGAGATATTGATTCAATTCAAATTTAGGAAATTTGAATATTAGATTATTTAATTGTCTAAATTGTTTTAAGCTATGTTCTTTTCTATTCACGTTTGTGAACAATTTGAGTTGAATATTATGAGTAATTGTCAAACTAAAAGTTAAACAATTGGTTTAATTCATTGTTGATTTATTGGATTTAGGAAATCCTAATAGTTGTTTATTTAATTACTTGAGTGGCTTATTGTAATTGTGAATTGTGGGGGATATTTGTTGTCGAGAAAATATAAGTCTTCCAGAGATTGTAAAATTGTGAAAGGGTTGTATCTTTTGTTCACCCTTTGAGATTTCCTTGGGTAGTGCACATATTTGGGATTCAGTATTTGATATCCGTAGGGATGTGTGAATTAGTTTGAACACCCGATTACTATGAACGGGTTGTGTGATTTAATTTGAGCACCTAATTACTATGAATGAGATGTGTTGTTCTTTGCAGAATGGTTGATATTTGTTATCATATTTTGTGCACCTTGTCTACCCTTGGGTTGTGGAATATGTTTTTTGTGTTGTTGAGAGGGGAGTGGCTTTCAACAAGGGCTGGGACACAAAGGGGTCCTAGGACAACTCGTGTGAAAGTTAGTTAAATAAGTGGAAATTAAATAACCTATATTAGGGATAGAGTAGTTTAATACATTTAACCAGATAATTTAGCCTCGCTCATTGGCTCAAGGGCTTGTGTGAGACTTGAGATGAGTCAGGAAGGCCTGGAATGGCAAGATCATTATCTTGTCTTCTCGAAAGATAATCAATTCCACACTGGTGTGCATGTGGGGTCAAAGTTCATGAGAAGTTGCCAGGATAACCCAGGATGGGGGCTAGGACCTAGGAAGATCTCATTTGGATAACCAATGCAACCTTTGTGATGACACTCCTCCTATGACAACAGTCAGTTTGTATTGTATAGTGGTTGTTCTTGATTCAGTGGTTCTTAAAGCAATGTAACCTTATGTTTTGTGTTTACTGGTACAGTGTTGTTATGTGTTTACTGGTACAATGTTGTTATGTGTTTACTAGTATAGTGTTGTTATGTGTTTACTAGTACAATGTTGTTTTGTATATTGCTTGTGTCTAGAGGTAGTAGGTTTGTCTTGGTTACCTTTTACTATCTCCTAGCATGGGGGTTGGGCCTACGAGTACCACATGGCTAGGTGGCGTGCACCTTACACTATTGGGATTCCTCTTCATGTTCATGATGGCTGGATCTTCTAGTTTGAGGAGCTCGTGTG
This sequence comes from Sequoia sempervirens, assembly GCA_007258455.2. Classification (NCBI taxonomy): domain Eukaryota; kingdom Viridiplantae; phylum Streptophyta; class Pinopsida; order Cupressales; family Cupressaceae; genus Sequoia; species Sequoia sempervirens. Next base: position 375,107,714 of record VDFB02105785.1, read on the forward strand.
TTTCTATGGATTTGTACTTCTCTTATATTCATTGTAACAATGGGACACTACGTATGTGTATTCCTCATTTGTAGTCGAGGAGAATCTTTGTGTTGTAATTGTAACATTATGTATGATCTATTCATTATGGGACTAGATGGTATATATTGTTTATATGGTGTTGTATCTGTGGAAATATGCTCATTACATTTCTATGTGTTAGATTTATTATGCAATGGGTTAATGCTTTGATGTATGTTGTTATCATGAGTTATTTTCATATGCTATGTTTAGAGTAATTTTGTAAGTTTTGGAATTCACATGTTGACGCGTTGCGTGGCCTAGATGATGTATGTGGTTAAAATAGATTACTTTACTTGTCATTGTTACTCCTTTTAAGAAAAAAATTAGTTGTGCTTCCGTAGTGTTGCATCATCCTCTGGGTTGCGGGGCTGGGTTTTATAGTTCATGTATTGCAATAGGGGGCTTGCATTGGGTTGTGCTCTTGCTAGAGATGGTATTGTAAGTGCTATGCGGTATGGTACCTTCACAAGTACTCAGATAAAAGACTTGATCAGCCCTTTTGTGAAGGTAATATATAGTTCATACAGATTACTGTCATCCCATGCACGCAACCACTAGGATTTTATTGTTAGTCATTGCATGGCCCTCAGTGCCTATAGAAGCTGGACTTTTATTGGGTTGGTATGCTTGTTGTATCATGAGCTCAAAAATAGGTGGATTCCTTATCTTTATTATTATTTATTTGGATACATTGTCGTGCAAAAGTTATTAGTAATTAGTAATTATATTTGAATATGATATCTTATTTATATTCATTTATGGGTATCTATGTTTTGAGAATAGTGAGTAGAACAAATATAAAATATACAATAAGTGAAAGGTATAAATCTTTTAATGTAAATATGTTTAAGGTGTTGGATGAAAAATAAAAATAAAAATGGAGACAGTAATATAGTTAGGAATTGTAATTATAGTAACCTCACTGAAAACAATAGCAAATAATAATAATAATACCATTGGTATTAGGAATGATGTTAGCACACATATTAGTATTTGCAATGACATTAATAATCATATTAATAGGTATATTGATGGAAGTATATCTATTTGAATATTGAGGGTGGTGTTAAATATTAATAATAATAAATTAAATTATTATTCAGTGTTATATCAATATTCTATTAGAGAATAATGTAAATTTTATATTGAAGGTGAAATCTTCATGGTTGGTGGAATAGAATGATTGGTGGTAAAATTTGTATCAAGCTAGTGTAGAATAGAGTTGTTACACACATTAGTTCAGACCTACAATTAGCTCCTAGAGGGAGTCACTATGAGCAATAAGTTTGGTTTCGTTCTCAAACTTTTAGTGGGGAAGATGTCCTTAAACTTTTAATGTTTTTTTTAATAAATCTTAGACAAGTATGTTGTTCTAGTTGTCTTGACATCTTTTGGGTAATAGATAAGTTATGGATAATTATGAGGGATGACATTACATGCCAATGTTAGTTGACCTTAGTTTATGATCAATATTTGTGTGAATTTCATTGGGGGATTATGAGTAGAAACATGTTGTAGTGACATTTTCCTAAGTTATAATCATTGTATAGGTCATTATTGGTTTTATGAATAAAGATGTATCAAAAAAATAAATGTAGTATTATATGTAACTCACTTCTAGTGAGCTATAAAATGATCATGATACATTTGTCTCTTGTTGGTAAGTAGCCTAACCTATGCCTTAGTGAGATGAATTACTATGTTCATTCCATGGTATTTGGTATATGACCTTGTGACAAGATTCCCTACTATAATAAATTGTAACATTTTTGTTGTTTCCATCATTTCTTGCATATTGGCTACAAAAATTATATAACCTAGTTCACATTTCACTATGGCACAATGCATTATGAATGAGACTTATTTAACCATATATAACTTTGGTTAGGAGGTACCTTTTTCACATTGAGCTCCTAGTATATAAAGAGCGGTATGGAGGTTATGGTGGGATGAGTCAAAATTATTGTGCAACCTTAGTAATGTGTGGTTTAATCTGTGATGTTATAGTTAACTATGTATGCTTGTGTATGGAACTTCGTTTATGAGTTACAACCCCTTATCCTAGTTGAGTTTTAGATGATGGCAAAGAATCATTGAAAACTAAGAGTTTAGTTATCGGAATGAGTATTTAAGTCTCAACTCCTTGTTTCTCTATGATATCCTTAACTAGGGTTTTGCTCCTTGGCTTCACCTAAGTGGGTGGCAACTGACTAAGAAAACTATTTGGGGTAATGGACCCTAGAAAGGGTTGCGTACCACTCTTATATTGTGTAATTTTTATGGAACTCATGTTACCTTTGAGTAGAGGATTGAAATTTAGTGTGCCCCAGTGTTTTTGTGTTATGAGTATGAATGAGGTTGAGTCATCTATTGAAACCTTATGGATATACCCCGTGTGGGTGAGTCAAATGAGTTGGAGTAGCTCACGTTGTCAAACTATGATGCCTCTTTGAAATATATATGTAGGCAAGGTTGTTTGAGATGAGTCCCCGAGGACTAGGTCTGGCTCCTAGGATTTGTTCTCTTATTATTTTTGAGTTTACTACTTATATATATGTTATTGTTGGCATGTGACTTATATAATGTTTCAAATTAATTTTGGGTTGGTTGAACTATTTAAGTGTACCTCGGTGATGTGGATTCCATGTCTCCTCTCGAATTGACCATGATGGTCTAAGCAATTTAGTTATCTAACTACAAGAATTATAGCTTATGACTGGTCAAAAGTTGTTTTCCTTCTTATAGTGCATGTGTTGGTAGCAAACTTTGAGAGTTTTGCAAGCATAAGTGAACAAAATTTGAAATTTGCATTTTGTTCATACCTATATTTTGGTACATAAAGTTTTGGGCATTACAGTTTCTTTGTTAAGGGTGCACAATGCTATAGAACTAAGTCTAGTGTCCAAGGGATCCTAAATCTAAGCTTTGAGAGTTCACTCTAAGTGGTAAAAAGTTTCTTGGTCAAGGATCCATGATCTATAAATTTGGGTCTAGGATCCAACTATTAGGGTAAAACATGTAGGATGTAGCATCCAATTTCAAAGATTTAGTATATAAGTTTATGTTTAGCATCTGAATTATAGGGTCTAACATTGAGTGGTATGAGGATCCAAGGTACAATATCGAAGTCCTAATCTCTGATCTCTAAGGTTTAAGGCCCAAGTTCTTGGGATTCAATGTCCATGTTCTAGTGTCTAGGTCAAAATTTTAGTATCTTAGACCTACATTCTTGAGTCCACAAATTTAAGGTAAAGGGCACATAGTAATTATTTTTAAGTTTGTGGTCTTTTTTTTTAGGCATAGGCTCTAGGATTTTGTGGTCCAAGATCTAAGTGTTTAGATTGTAGACTAAATATTTCCCAATTTAGGGTTGGCAATCAATGAGTCTGGGGTCCATCCCGTCTACAAAGGGATAAAAATTAAAGGAAAGAAGAAATAGAAATTTATAGATATCAATGAAGATAAGGACTGACAATAAAGAAATACCCCTAGACAATAAGATAGGAGTATTAAAAAATTGAAACCTAAAAAAAATGAGAAAAACAAGAAAGAAAAGAGTCACAAAGATAGATAGGATTGAAAAATAAACTAAGAGAAAAATGGAAGGACAAAATAAAAAGATATATAAATGCAACAAAAAATAAATAAAAACTTGATAGAAGTGAAGAAATGAGGGAAAATTTTGAATAATGAAATGAAGTAAAAAGAGAAACAATAAAAATAAAGTAGAACAATAGAATTCATCAACAGCAAAAAAATACAAAAAAAGTGATAGAAACAAAAATAAACAACAGTAAGGGATGGAAAGAGCCAAATACATTAGATATTTGAGAAAGCAGATGTGTAAGAGGGAGAGAGATAGAGATAAAATAGAAAGAATGAGAAAAAAATAGAAATAAGGAGAAAATTAGAGAAAGAAATAGTAGAGAGAACTAAAGAGAGAACAAATGAAATATAGAAAATAAAGAAAAAAGCAAAAAAAATGAGATAAGATAATTTAAAAAAAAAGATGAAATCTAAAAAATAGAGATAGAGATAGAGACATATAAGGAAATAGAGAAATTACAAAGATCAAAAAATATAGAAAAATGACATAAAAAGTAGAGAGAGTCAATGGCAAACTTAGAGATATATTTTTTTAAACAAGAAAACTAGAGAGATGATATGAGAAAATGAGAAAACAAGAGAGAAAATGACAAATAGATAGAAAGAGACAAATAGAAGAAAAATAAAGAGAAAAAAGAAAAGAATTTAAAACAAAAAAGTTAGAGAAATAAAAGAAGAGAATATTTTTATATAAAATTGAATGAATGAAAAAACTTAAGAGACAAAAAGAGGCAAAGAGAAATAGAGAACAAAGAGAGGTAATATTAAAAGAGTCATGCAAAGAAAAAGAAAGGTAGACAAATAATTTATTACATAAATAGAAAGTAAAATAAAATAATATACTCAAAGGAAGAGAAAATAAACAAGGAAAAAAAGGATAGGAATTATAAAATAAAAATATAAAGGACATTAAAAAGAGATAAGAGAGGGAGACAAGTGAAAAAAATAAGGAACAAAAGAGGAATAGTGAGAAACAAAGGAAACAAAAAATTAGAGAAAAAATAAAGAAAGAAAAACTAAAGAAAAAGGTGATGAAAGAAAATAGAAAGAAAGAAAGGGGGAAAAAATGAAAGAACATAAAAAAAAGGTAGAGAGGGCAATGGAAAAATGGTAAATAAATAAGAAATAAATGGTAAACATGATTAAAAAGAATTGAATATGGAAATAAAAAGGAAGAAAAAAGACAAGAACTACAATTATAAAGATAAACAAATACAAAAAGAAGGAAAATGACAAAAATAAAGGTAAAAAAAGAAATATAAATACTAAAACACAAATAGAAATTAAGGTTGTAAGAAATATAGAGAAATAGAAGGGGGAGAGAGAGAGAGAGGAAACAATCCTAGAAATAATAAAATAAAATAAAGAAAGACATATAGAGAAACATGAGGAACAAAATAATGAGGTGACATATATGGAGAGAGAGAGAGAGAGAGAGAATATGGTCCAAGTTATATGGTCTAAGATTTGAGGCCCAAATTCCAAGAGTGTTCTAGTGTGTCAAAGATTCAAGGAAAATGCTCCAATGTTCAAGGTCCAAGCTACATGAAAAAATTCTTACTCCAGAGTCTATGGTACATGAGTCCAAGATGGAGGGTTTAGGGTCCAAGGGTTTATGGTATATGATATGTTGGTTTAGGGTTCATGGTCCGTGAGTACAAAGTCCATTTGTCACACCCATCATGAACACACCGTAGAAAAAAGAAATTTTAAAGAATTAATTAAGTTTGCTAATGGCTACTCACATTGTCATAATGTGAGGCTTAACACCAATGAACTTAACTAATTCTTTAAAAAATTGTGTTGTGTTCATGATGGGCATAACATCTGGTATCAAAGCCTAGGTTTTCCAACACTAGGAACTCTAGGAATCAATTAGGCTTTGGATGGTGACGTGCAAGTGATCATGTGATAATTAATTGATGACCAAGAAAACTAATGATTAACTTGATGAATATACGTTCTTTTAAACTTAATTTTAAATTATATACCTATCCTTGTGAGGGGGCTTGCAAATGTTTGGGAAGCAAATAATAACTATGATAGAAGATTTAATTGAGGGTTCCAATTCTATTTGTGATACCTAATTGGATTGGCCCAATGGCCATGACACCATTAAAGGGCCCAAAGTTAATGTCTAAGGATCTAGGATCCAAGTTCCTAACTATAGGCTCCAAATTTTAAGATCAAGAGCTTAAGGTTTAGTTCCAAGTAACATCTAGGTCCTTGTTCTACATTCAATAGTCTAAATTTCAAGGCTTGAGATCCTTTGACCAAGGTCAAGTGATTTAGGGGTCTTAAGGTCCAAAGTTAAGGATCAAGGGTTAAGGATACAAAGTTTGGGGTCTATGATTCGACGACTAGGTCCCAATGATCCAATATACATATTCTAGTGTCAAGGGTCAAATATTCAAGGTATAGGGTCTAGGATTGATGTTATAGTGTCATTTTTTTTTTAGCATAGAAGCATACATCCCAAGACATGGGTTCAAGGGTTTATAATATAGGGTAAATATTTCTTGGTCTAGGGTCCATATTCCACAAATCTACGGTTCCCAATCTAAGAGTTGAGGGTAAAGGGTAAATGTTTCTTGATCAAGTTCAATCATCCACAATCCTAAGGTCTATGCACATAAAACTTGAGATCTAAATTGTGAGATTTTTGGGCTCCAAGTTTTCTAGTCATGTGCCAAGAGCATAACATCCAAGTTCCACATGTCATAATCTAAATTCTAGGACCCAACATGTAGTGTCTGATTTCAATAGGTTTATGGGTCTAGTATCAAGGATAAAGGATCCAAGACCCAACACTGATAGTCCATGGACCATGATCTATTGTCCAAAAGGAGAGAAAGAAAAGAAATAAAGGAAAACAAAATCAGAGAAAAATATAAGAGAGAATTATAGATAGCAATTAAGATCAATTGAAAAGAAGCATTCTCAAATGATAATAGAGAGAAGAAAATAAAATTAGAAAGAAAACAAGATGACAGAAAAATGAGAAAGAGAGATAAAATGAAAAATAAAAATAATGAAACTAAGAGGAAGAGAGATATGAAGATAAAACATAAAAGATAAAACTCTAAATTCTAAGGCTGGTCAAGGTCAATAACCCACCATTTCAATGCCTATGGGTCCGAAGTTTATGTTTTTGGGTCTAGGATCTAAATTCTAAGATCTTGACAGTTAAGGTTCTAGGTTTGTGTTCCCAAACCACAAGGTCCAAATTCTAGGATTTATGATGTAACATGAATATTCTACATTTTATTGTCTAAATTCTATAGACTAAGATCTATTCTCACAATTGATGTCTCTAGGGATCTTGTATCAAATGTCAAAGATCAAGGATACAAACTCCAACATCCAAAGTCTAGTGTTCGTGATTCATGGTCCAACAAGAAAGGAATTAAAAATGATAAAGAAAAATAAGGGAAAATTATACAGAGAAACAAAGATAGTCATGGCAAGGCATTGAAAATAAATACACTTAAAGAATAAGAGAGAAGAAAAGAAAAATAAATAGTAAATAACATAGAAGAAAAACACAAGAGAGAGAAAAAAGGAACAAAAATAAGAAGAGAGAAATTAAAAAAACATGGAAAGGGAAAGGGCATATAAAAAGATAAAATGTAATGCCCCGCCACACAACCTTAGAGGAAGTTGCAATTCATTACTTAAACGTACCAATTTTTTTTTGTTTAAGTGCAAATAACATGTAAGATGAATACATATTGCCAACAACCTCTAAGGCCACGAGACAAAGATTACTTAAAAACCCAAACAACAATTAACTTCAACTGAAACCAAAACATTAATCACTTACAAAATTAAGATTACATACATCCCATACAAGATAAATTACAAGAAGGAAAATAAATACCTCCAGAATCCCATAACAACATTAAAACAATAAGATTACAACACTCATTCCCCGAATGAGGTAAGTCCAATAATCATGATTACAATTTACAAATTCCACCTCGATAACAAATGAGGGGCAATAAAATAAAGATCGACTGAAAAGAATGAAGCCATAAAAGCAACAGCATCCAACGAGCTCTCCAACTAGAAATCACGACCACACGATCAAGAAGAACTAGCAGAAAAGAATGCACGCCACCCGACCACGTGGAACCCAAAGGCCCCACTCCCTTCGTGCTAGGAGATAGTAACAAGGATTTCCTAGACAAGACCATCTACCACTAGACACAGGCTAACACAAAAAACTGAACTGCAAACAAGAACATATTCCACATCACTTAACATCATGGTTACAATGCTTCCAGAGTACAAAACCGAGTACAATCACTGTACAAAAAAACCAACGGTACAAAACTATACCGACTGATGTCATAGGAGGAGTGTCATCGCAAAGGCTACATTGGTTATCCAATGGTGTTCTTCCTAGGTCCCGGCCCCCCTCTAGGGATATCCTAGTAACCTCTCACGAACCCGGCACCATATGCACACCAGAGTAGAATCGGTTATCTTTCGATAAGACAAGATAACGATCTTGTCATTCCAGGCCTTCCTGACTCATCTCAAGTCTCGTACAAGCCCTTGAGCCAATGAGCGAGGCTAAATTATCTTATTAATGTTCAAAGCTACTCTCTCCCTAGTAAGTTATTTAATTTTCACTTAATTAACTGACTCTCACACGAGTTATCCTGGAACCACTTTGGGCCCGACGCTTGTTTGAAAGCCACTCCCCTATCAACAACACATAACTCAACCACATGCTAAGGGTAGACAATGCACTAACACTTATCACAAATAATCAATACACCTCAACAGGTAACACATCACTACGGATGTCCAAAACTGAAACCAAAGCGTGCACTACCCAAGGCTAACACAAGGTTGACTAACCTAATGACAACCCACATAAAGAACTGATAACAAGACCCAACCTTAAACCATAAGGTCACACAACTCGTTCATAGTAACCTGGTTTCTTTTGAAGCATATCTCATGCACTACCCAAGAGAGACAATAACAAAACACAAGAGACATAACATCACTTCAAGATAACACAACTGGAAGGCTTACATAAACAAATAACTCCAAAAGAATAAACAACTCGATCAAGGGTTCCCTAACCTCTGGAAACCAAACTTAGTACAACCAAAGTACACTCACAAATATACAATCATACGATATTGCCCATACACCGAGAATGAATGAAAACACCACTAGAAAACATTCTAAGTAGCTAAATAAGCTAATATTAGGATTTCTTAAATCCAAGTCACGTGATGACACATTGCATGTAATCAATTTAAATGATTATCATTCTTTGCAAATTCTCAAAAGTAAATCAAATCACATTTTTACACTAAAATAACAAATCATAAATTTGAACAAGCGAATAGATCTGAAATGATCTCATTCAAAGAATTCATATGCATTTTCTATCATTCCCTATTATAATATGAAATATTATTCTCAAAAATCCACTTTTAAACAAAGTCCAATTTTCACAATTATCCAGGTTCCACCATTGATGAAGTATAAAAAAAAATTAAAATTTAAAATTCAAAAATAAAATAATGTAAGAATACCCTTTTGATTCAAAAGTGCCCAACAACACACTTCTAACATAAAAACACTAATTAATTTTAAACCAATTTTCACAAATATCCAGGTTCCACCATTAAAATTCAAAAATAAAATAATGTAAGAATACCCTTTTGATTCAAAAGTGCCCAACAACACACTTCTAACATAAAAACACCAATTAATTTTAAACCAATTTTCACAAATATCCAGGTTCCACCATTGATGAAGTATGAAAAAGCTTAAATTTTAAAATTCAAAAATAAAATAATGTAAGAATACGCTTTTGATTCAAAAGTGCCCAACAACACACTTTTAACATAAAATCACCAATTAGAGTCTCTAATTAAAAATTGGGCATGGTAACCTTGTATTTGGAAAAATTCTCAAAAATTTCTCAAAATAAATTCTACACTATCAACTTGATTCAAATAAAATACATGAAAGGATTCCAACATACTACCAATACAAATAGAATCATTCAAACCATTTAAGATCAAGTAAATATGAAGAAATGATAAAATACCTCCATTCCCAAGCAAGAAATTCAAATGAGAGGATGTTTGCACACAAGCAACGAGAGCACGTGAGATCGCAGCCATCACTTTCTTTCCCCATTCCTATCCAAATACAGTTGATCCCATGCAATTTCATGCCCAATTGCTCCCACAATGAACAAATCAATTTTCCTTCAAAAAGAGGGTTTTCTTTTACCTCACATTTTCTCTCCAAAAATTATGTTTTTCAAATTTAGTCAACTCCTCTAAAAATATCTTTTCCACCCAAAGTTATTGCATTTTGAAGATATTTTGAATTTTAAATAACTCAAAACAAAATTCCAATTTCTAAATAGAATTCAACATATTTTAAAACCTTCCTTTCACACAAACTAATTTAAATCTTTTAACACTTTTAATTCAAGGAATAACTTAATCAATTCCACACAATTAATTTAATTAATCAATAAAATAAATCTAATCCAAGATTAGATTATTTTATTAATTAAATTAAATTAATTAATAAAGTAAATAACATTCCTAGCATTACAACCAAATAAATTTAATCAACAGTTAAGCAACCTAAGCCATTTAACTTGAATTTAATTAAAGACCAAGGTGATCAGGGCAACATGAAACAACCAAACCCGACTACAACCCGACGACACACGGTGACTAGGGTAACGACTTGACACAGAAAACCTAGCTACTATCTCCCAATTAATTTCCGTTGGTCAATGGACACGCTCAAACCTGGAAACCAGGTGGAGTCGATATCATGTACCTGCCAACCTGCAACAAAGAGCATGTCGAATGTGCATATATACATAATATGATCAATCAAACCGTGAAGAGGAAATCTCAGAATCGTAGGGCACTCGCAAGCGAGTGATACAATCCTATCCCCTTCACCAATACAATATCACTAACTGACGCATCTAACATCAATAACATGATCATCAGCATAAAACATCGTTAAATCAAATATCTTCTAAGTTAATCCAAAACATGCCATAAGGGTAACATTAGGATAACATCACATCGAAATATAACATCCACATTATATAACAATTGCAATCAAAAGCAACCTAGTTCCAAAGTCAAAGCATAATCAAACACAACCATTACAAAGAAAACACTGTTGATCAAATAGCCAAAACAGAGGGGTGTTACATAAAAAGGAGAACATATGAAAGTTATAAATGAGATAGATAGAACGAAAACAACAAAAATATAAAAAAATAAGGAATATAAAAATGAATGAATGAAAATAGTAAGAGAGAAAAAGATACAGGAGATATTAAAACAAAAAAAGAAAAAGAAACAAAAATATAGAGAAAGACATGAATACATACAAAAATAAAAATAATATAAGAAAAGCAACTAAAACACAAGGAAAAATAGAGGATGAAAAATAAAGAAAGTAAGAACATAGAAAACAAAAAAGAGATAGAAAGAAAGAGAGCAGAGAAAAAGAAGTAAAGAAAAAAGAAGCAAGAAAAGAGATAAAAATGGAAAGAAATAGAGACGAATGAAAATTTTAAAGAATAACTAAAGAAGAAAGAAAAGAAAAGAAAAGAGAGCAAAACGAAAAAGATAAAGAGAACCAAAGTGAGGGAAAAAAAAGGAAGATAGTTATATGGAGAAAGAGATGGAAAGATAGAGAAATAGAGAAATAGAGAAAATAGTAGAATGACTGATAAAACATAGAACTGAAACAAATAAAAAGTAAAAAGAAAGAAACAAAGCAAGATTGGGCTAGATAAATAGTAAAACAAAGAAATATCATTAAGAAAGTGAGGGATAGAGAGAAAGAGGTAATGAAAGAAAGAAATAGTAAAAATAATTAAAAACCAATTGATGATGGACATATATAGAAATTAAAAAAGGGTAAAAAAAATGAACTTATAAAAGAAATACAAAAAAAATCAAAGGCATCAAAAAAAGATAAAGAAGGAAATAAGATAATTAAACTAAAAAGATGGGGTGTCGATCCGAGCCCAGTTGGTTAAGGTGTTCCCTGTCGCAGGGCGCCCACCATGGGTTCGACTCTCCGGCACTCCCGTGGTACCGGTTGGTGTGTCCCGCCAGCACTGCCAGTCACGGTAAAAAGTTTACCGACGATGGGGGCTTATAGGGGGGCCATGCTACACCCGATTCCCCTCGTTAAAAAAATAAATAAAAAATAAAACTAAAAAGATAAATAAATGCCTACTACAATTTTTTTTTTTAAAAGATAGAAACAAACAATAAAAAAATATAAACGGAAAAAAAAAAGAGAGAGATAGAAAAACATGAGGAAGAGAAAGAGAGATAAAAAAAAAGATAAAAAGACTAGATAGAAAATAAGTTTAAGAGAGGAGAGATAAAAGAAATGAAAAATAATTTTAATAAAGAGAAATAAAATCTAGAAGCAACCCCAAAAAGAAAATATAAGAAAACTAAAAAAGAGGAAAAGATATGGAAGAGAAAATAGTGAAAGAAAAAATAAAGATCTAGATAGATGAAGAAAGAGAAAATGAGATATATAAATAGAGAAAAATAATAGATAAACAAAGTATGAAAGTGAGACAAGAAAAAAAAGAAAGACAAAATGTATTGTTGTTTTGGATTATTCTTTGATTTCCTCAATTCTAACTGAACTCTCCATTTCACTGTTGTTTTCCTTAGGGACTAAGCGTTGAGTCACTTGATAGTTGGCTTCCTTACACAATTGATGTCCACATAGTCATGGCCTCTATAATGCACATAAAAGAATTTATTTTCTTCAATCTTCAACCTTTCAATCAAATCCCTAGCTAATATGGAAATGGTGATTTGGTTTAGGATTTTGTGGATCAAGGCCACTTTTATGAGGGAATAAAACTAATAAATGAAAAAAGAGAAAGATAAAAGATATATGGAGAGAATAAAACAAATAGAGAGTGAGTGAACAAACAAGCAAGAGAGACTAAAGAGAAAAACTAAGAAAATATATAAAAATGTGAAAATATAGAAATGGGCAAGGAAGATAGATAGACAAACAAAGAGAGATAATTGAGGATAACAAAATTAGATAACAAATAAAAGATAGAAATGGGGAGAAAAAATAAAGAAATAATTTTGATTGGTGAAGCCATGGTTTTTAGATTTCAATCCTATGACAAAATTCCTTGGTTTTACCTATTTTGATTTATTTTTTTCCAACTTTTATTAGTTTTGGGTTGATTCCATTATATGCCTATCTTCTCCTTTGTAATAGTGTTATGCAAATGTCATGAAGGAGGATATAAATTCTTCTAAGACACCTTTGATCTAAAGGGCAGAGGAGAAGGATGTTATGTTACTTAATATGGATTGTTAGTGTATTAATCAACAGATACACTAAAATCACATTATGATTTTTTTGTAAATTGGCCTTCAATTAATCAAAATATTTCAATTCAAACCCCTTTCAAAGGTAATAAAAGGTATGCACTTATCTTCATTTTTTGTTGACTCAAGGGTCCCCGCGACCCAACCCAACAACCAACCCGCCTTACCTTGGTCTTACATTCTGCCAAGTTGGGGTCGGGAAGGGGTGTCATGTTGGGGGGAGACTATATATGCAATAGCTCGCAAAAAGTACTACATTTTGATGATAAAAAGGTATGGACTTTTTTTCTTCTCTTATTTGTTGACTTAAGGGTATCCCCGCAACCCAGCCCAACACCTAACCCGCCTTACCTTGGTCTTACATTTTGCCAAGTTGGGGTCGAGAAGGGGTGTCACATTGGGGTGAGACTAGTTCCCTAAAGATGTATGCAACAACCCATAATGGGGTCTTACATTTTGATGATAATAAGTTATGAACTTCTCTTTCTTCTTTTTTTATGTTGACTCAGGGGTATCCCCTCAACCTAGTCCAACGCCCAACCCGCCTTACCTTGGTCTTACATTCTGCCAAGTTGGGGTCGGGAAGGGGTGTCACACTAGGACGAGAGTAGTCCCCTAGGGATGTATGCAACAACCCGCAAGCCAATGTATCGAGTAAACCCAAACCTCGAAGTCAAACCCAAGACCATAGGGAGCATACACACAACTTAAGAAACATAGAATGTTAAATAAGAGAGAGAGAGAGAGAAACAATCATGTAAAGATAATGAATTACATGGTGAAGGTAATTAAAAAAGAAGTTGAAGAGAAATAAAAAGGTGGTAAAAACAAAGACAAATTTAAAGACAAAAAAGAGACAAAAAAAAAAAGTAAATGGAAAAAAATATAGATTGAAAGAAAACAGAAATAAAAGTAATAAGAAATAAAGTGAGATGTGCATGGGTAGGGTAAGAGAGAGAGAAATAGAAAATAGGGAAAATAATTAAGAGAGAAACAAATGAGATATAAAATATATAAATGAAAAAATTAACATAAGGAAAAAGAGAGGTAATATTAAATATCAAGATAAAGAAAAATGAAGTAATAGAATGAGATAAATAGATATAATACCAAAATTAATTCAAAGTAAGAGAGAATAAATAAAGAAGTGTAAAATAGCATCGATTAAACAATGATAGATAAAGAAATAAAGAAATGACATTACATTGAAAGATTAAATAGATAAAGCAAGAAAAAGAGTACAAGATAATAAAAATAAGGGAAAAAAAAAAAGATAAATCAGAAGCTATAAAGAAGAGAATTAAAAATAGAAATAAATAGAGAGGTCAATAAAAATGATAAAATACCCAAAAAAATATATAGAAGAAAAGAGAGAGTGAAAATAAAAAGGGGAGAGGTAAAAGGAAACAAGTGAGGCTGTCATGCCTAGTAATTTTCACTAGAAAAACCCAACCAATTTTTTTTTTGAGAACTGTCATGCCCAAAAGATTTACACACATAGACAAAAACGCGACCAACCTTTTTGTTTTTAATTACTCAATGACAACATCTAGCACATATGCGTGGTAGGATAACATCAATTCCTAATGATGTTGCTTGAGAAAAATCATCATCAGCATGCTATCAAAGAGGGGGAAACGAAAAAGCAAGAGTGGGTGGATGAATTCCCATTTCAAACACCTTTGAATGACTAGTAATCCTATGTGAGGTATAAGTGTCTAGGTTAAAAAAAAACACCACAAACTTCTTGATTTGATACTGATATAATGCAGATACTAATTTATTTATTTTTTTTAGAGAGAAAATAAAATGCTTCACAAGGTAAATAAATTATCATGAGGTCGTCCTTTAGGTCGTGAATCTAAGATGTTAAGCTAAGTAGAACAATTGTTGAGAGATAGATTTTTCCCTCACCTATACATCATTTATTTGTAGGGAATAATATACTACTTAAATCTAACAAAAAACCATGATTCCATAATAATTACATTATTTCTATGATATTTCCTATGAATGATTGCCTTTGTTAAATGTGGATGTAATGATCTAGTCAAAAATTTCATCTTAGTTCAACTTAAATTTCATTCCTAAAAAAAAATGAACCAATTTAATATAATAAATTATACTATAACAAATATGCATGCTCATAATTATAAACCTATTAACAACGAAATCTAAAATAATTAATTTATAACCTAATTAACTAACATTTTTAATTAATTCATTTAAAACTTCTAACTTACACATGAGTAGAGAGATCTTATATTTTTAAATTACTAAATTCCTTTTTTAAGCATTATAATTCAAAATAAATTCTCATCTTAAAAGAAATAAATTGAAGTTAAAAAAAAAAGAGTATTAGGAATATTCCTCTCTTAGAACTTACATGCCTAACTTCTATCCTTTCAACCTTAGCTTTCGTATTCTCTTAAAATAAAATATGGAAACCTAAATTATTATGAATTGCGCGCCCCCTTTACCTTTTAAATTTATTTTTTTTGTTTTCTTATTTTCTTCACCTCCACGCCTCTGCAAAGGAAGTGAGATACGACCATGCAAAGCATATTTGAACAGAGCAAGCAAACTTGACGCCACAGGTAGATTGGGATCATGGTAACAAAATGAGCATGTGAAATTATTTTATTGTATTTGTTTATTTTGTTATTCTCTTTCAAGGATTTTTATTTTTATTTTATTTTATTTTAATTTTCCTTTCTGTGATGTTACAGGTATAGAAGACCAGCTTAATGAGAGGCAAGACCAAACCCATTTCGTTCACACTGTCCTCGTTCTTCACCCATCTACTTTCATGGTATTGACAAAAGCAAAGAATCATTGATTTCTGCATTCAATAATGGTTGATGTCTTCAAAAACCCTTCTAAACGTTCATTTACCACCTCCATTCCTAGCTCATCACCATACTAATTTCCTTAGTTCGGCGAGGATCAAAATCTTGTTTTGATAGTTATGGGGACAAGAAAGTTCCTCCAAATTTTATTTATTTATTTTATTTTTTCCTGTGTTTCTCTGGCTCTTCTGAATAATGTATAAGCTCCCTTGATGGAGTGCCATTCTTATTATTAAATAATGTTTCCAGTACTTGTAATTGCTCCTCTGTTGGTTTTCCCCTTGGACGGAGATTCCATGCTGATATTATTCACATTATTATCATCCAATGAGAGTAATACAATAATTATTTTATTATTTTATCTGCTCAAATTGATACAAAACATGCTAACCAAACTAACATTGATACTGCCCAGTTTAATATAGTTCACAAACCTCCTATTTCTCTTGATGTCATTTCATTCCGGAAGATTGTTTTAATTCTCCTATAGACCTCGTTTTACTTGTACGCCTAAATCTAGACATTTAGGTATTTATTTACTTTTCTTGCTAAAATAACTGGATTCGAACTGTATTGTTGTTTGCATACCAAATCTGCCTTATGCTATGGCATTGATTTTTTTTTTTTGTAATCCATATTAATGCCATATGCGTGCTTTCTATATATTTTACCTACCATGATTCGTACCATCTAATGGTTGGTTTTAATGGCTTCCATCATACCTTGCCTGACCGGGAATTAATTTAGTCAAAATGGAGAATTCACGGCCTCACCCTAGACTTCTGTACCATAAATATGACACCAACGCTAGACTTTAGTGTGACTAGACGTAAGGTCTGTGGGTATTCTCTTTACTTACCCAAGATGACGTTAATTCTCACTCTTGCATATGTTAACATTACTTAGTGAGTGTCCTACTCCAACGTTTAAAGGTCTGTTTACATGATTGAGTTTCACAGCGAACGACTTAGGTGGAGAATTAATACTAGAAGAACCAGACGATAGTGCTCCTTTGACCAATTGCATAATTACTGACAATGCACATTTATTTAATTAACTGACATCTAACTCTCATGGTCTTTTCAACAATGCGAATTTAGATCGGTAGGGAAAGTTGGTACACAGCATAATTAATTCTGATTGTCATAGCATCGAGAGAGATGGGTGACTCCGCACTCAACCGGCAACAATAATTGCTTTGCAGAGGGAGGTGTCTAAAATGCTGATACCCAAATCTCCTTCAAACTACTCTCAAGGAATTGTTGTTCACAAAAGCACAAGGACTCGAGCTAGAGGCAACGTCTGCGTGTGGCCAAATTTATTAAATAATTGAAACCTTCGATTCAGGATCATGTTGTCAGACTGAGTTCGCTGAGAATTAAATGGAGTGAGGTGATCGATAAGAGGCTAGTCTTTCGCCATTTGATATCCTTGGTATAACTTCTACGAATCCTAAGACATAGCTACCAGGCACAGTTTTCGTGTGTTTGCTTTGTATTGACCCCTTTTTTCTTCTAAGATATGCTTATAGACGTCCCACTGTCGACCTGGGAGAATGGAATATGAGCACCAGACGGTAGCTGAGGTTCATACGGTAACGCAGTCTAATATTTCTTATGGGCATAATATTACCAACATTTCAGACACAAGGCCCACATATATTTCGGCATACGATGAACTAGGATTCAGAGAACAACTATTACTTCAATCCGTTCACAATAAAAGAAAAGTAGAGCTAAAAATATATGGGTTAGAACTACTAGATTTCTTTGAAATTAGCATAGCCATTAAGCCAGCCTTTGGCATTTCAACAGCAGAACAAGTCCTAATGGAAATCTTATTGTTGCAGGAAACCTTGCGAAACTGAGGGGTACAATTCAATGGTTCTAAATTCTTTCTTCTCTTTTATTTTACAACACACACATAGTAATGCATATGTAAGTATGTTTATTTACTGCTACATATTTTAAATCCAGACCCAAGCCTATAATGGGTTGCAGACTAAATGAATCATCATCCGTTTTGTTCTGGTTTTTTTTTTTAAAATTTATTTGTTAAATTTCTAGCTCAACTCATACCGTTGGTTTCCTTATAGGTAATTGATATGCAGTAGGTTTAAATAATAGGCTAATGGAGATATTTATCTTTTGTACTCGGATCTATGGTTCAAAGTCATTCTACCGATCAAGGGGTTCATGCATTTCCGTTTGAGAGAATCTATGTATTGCGGTTGAGGCAATATGCAACTATATATTTAACCTAACTCTTCTCTCTGTTTTTTTTTTTTTTCTTTCATAAAAATCATCATATGACATGCTTAAGATTAGCAACTTGCGTTTGCATTTCCAATGTAGGTTAGTAAGATCTGATACCCGTTTCAACCCAGATTATTTTTCATCTATTTATTTATTTACTTATTAATTCAGGACGTAAAATCAGAGATCTATGTCTACATGACTTATCCTTACTTGTAAGCAAAATAAATCTTAACATATACAATTTTAAGGACATGGATCTTACTGCTTGAAAGTTTACAAATCTAAATGTCTTTCTTCTTCTTTTTTTACTTTCTTATACAAGCTCATAGCTTACATTTCTCTCACCCATTGTAAAAAACAAAAAAAAAGTAAAAGAAAAACTTAATTAAGCCCTCCTTATTACAAACAATGCATAACATGAATTTGAATGGCCTGTCATAGGAGAGCTTGCTCTTTTCATTTCTTCATTGTACAATATGAAACCCATCTTTTTAGACTTACAATGATAACACAATATTTGATGAAGCAAATGACTTACAAACTCCTGAACAAGGTCTTGCTCTCCACTCTACCGTAATGGCGTCGTGGAGCCTCGTGGACTCTAGCCATACCCCCGAGCAAGGAAATTCTTTAAGCTCCATGATAATAAATGGAGTCTTTTCTCATCTTTTTATTGTTTTCAAAGGATAAGACTAGCATAGCACCAATTTCATGCATCTAGGTTCCCTACTTCCTATTTTCAACCATAATCTATACACTATATCATTTTCTTGCAACCAATAATAAGGGTAAATGTAAAAAAAAACTTATCTCTTTTCTTTAAGATGAAGGGACTCAACTCTTGTATCCATTCTTCCTCCCCAAGCCAAGCCATCTTTTTCACTATCTTCCCAAGGAGGCGGACTTCTCTCCTTCTCTCATTCTTTCTACCATCTCCACTCAAGTTCTCCTAGAGGAGAAGTGGGTAACAACCTCCTCTTCCTTCTTCTCTAAGATATATAGGATTTTCAACTTGCAACTCTTGGATGGGGATGTGTGGAGTGTCCTTTTTTTTTTCATAAATGAGGGTCCTTCCCTTATTAAAGAAGATACATGCACTTGGACAATCCCTCAATCTTTCCATCACATCCTCTCTTCAAAACTCGCCACTCTCCATAATGAGGACTTTTCAGGGGTCAAATCATGTCTTAGGGGCACTATTGCATGCCTACTTGACCCCTACCACTATGGTATAGACCCTAGAGGGTTTAGTTTTGCATCCCAACCAAGAAAATTGACCAACAACCCTCTTTAAAGACCCATTTAAGGATCTATCCGAATTTCAAATTGGATAATGGTTTCTAAACCTTATCCCCCAACTTACAACTCACTTGACAAAAAAATAAACTCTCTCAACCCAAAATATAAACCATCTCTTTTATATCAACCCGGACCACCTTACTCATCAACTTGTTAACTTTATATCCTTGTAAGCCTCAAAAGAGGGTCAAATTCATCACCTCAAGTAGACGTCTTTTGATCTACTCAATGGTCTTCCCTTCTCATACTAACTCTTCCTTTCCTGCACATTGCCAGTGAAATCATAAGAAACAATTATATACCACATTAATCTAATAGCTGAAATAAGATTTAATTTTACAACCATTTCATTTATAAGCTCAACTCATATTCATAATTTACAATTTCTAACCCCTTCATGGTAGCATAAGTAAAATGTCAAAATGAAACACAAGAAATGTATCAAATAATCATAGTATTTGTCATCCACAATACATCTTACCATCTATTTAGGAATACATAAAAAAATATTAGAGATTTACTAATCAAATACAAGGTAGGGCCTTACAGAGGCAAAAAACACAAAGATAGATAGATGGAGAAAAAAAGACATAAAGAGACATAAATAATAGATAAAAAAATAAAAAGTGAGAGGATAAAAAAGAAAAGATAAAAGGGGAAGAAAGAGAAAAGAAAGAAATGAGAAATATGAGAGTGAGAAATGACAACAAGAAACAAAACAAATCAAGAAAGAGAGAAAGAACAAAAAAGATAGACAAAACACCAATAAAGGAAAAATGAGAGAGAGAGAGAGAGAGAGAGAGAGAGAGAGAGAGAGAGAGAGAGAGAGAGAGAGATAAATATAGACAGAGCCAAGGGAATAAAATGAAAAAAATATATATAAAGATGAATGAATGAAAAAAGTAAACAAAAAAAAAGATAAAATAAGAGGTAATATTAAAAGAGTTAGAGATAGGAAAAATGTAGTAAAACAAAGAATGAGATAAACATCAAGAAACAAACAAAGCAAGAAAGAGAGAACAAAAATGAGACAAAACACCGACAAAGCAAGAAAGGGAGAGAGAGAGAATGAAATATAAGACTTATAGAAGAAAAAAAGACAAGTGAAGAGAAAATGATAGAAAGATGAAAGAGAGGTAAGTTGAAATTAATGATAAAAATAAAACAAAAAGAATGATATAAAGAAGGAAAGTAAAAAGAGAAAAATAAAAAATAACAAAGAAAGAAAAAGGATGAAAGAAAAGAATGGAAGAAGAGAAACAAAGGAAAGATGCAAAAAGGGAGAAAAAGGAAGAAAGAAAGAAAATGAGAAAGATATAAATAATAAAAGAACAAAAAGAGGGATGAACAATATATATAAAGAAGGAAAGTAAAATTTGGGAAAAAAAATAATGGGAAAAGAAGACAGGAAAAGGAATGAGAGAGAATTTTGAAAAAGAAAAAAAAAGAGAAGGAAAGTGACAAAAAGATAGAAAAACAAAGAAATAAACAAATCAAGAAAGATAAAAAGAATAAAAGAATGAGAAACACCAACAAATGAATAAAAGAATGAGAAACACCAACAAATGAATAAAATGAGAGATAGAAAGGTAAAGATAACGAAATAAATAGTGAACATTTGTAATGAAAAATAGAATTGAACATAGAAATAAATAGTAAGAAAGAAGGGTAAGCAAAAGACAATTATAAAGAGAGATAAAGACAAAAGAAAAGGTTGAGGGAAAAATATAGATTAGAAGATAAATAGAAATAAAGAGAGATATAAGCACATATAGAGAGCATCAAATAATAGAAATAAAGAAATAATAAAAGAAAGAGAAAGATAGAGAAACATCAAAGAAAAGAATGAGAAAAGGAAACAGATTTAAAGAGTTTTAAACTATGAGATAAAAAGAGAATAAGATAAACAAAGAAATAAATTACAAAAATAGAGGGAATGAAAGAAAGCATAATAGAGATAGAAATAAATAGAAGGAAAGAAGGGATAAACAAAAAAACAATTATAAAGAGAGATAAAAATAAAATGAACTTGGTTAAGAGGGAAAAAATATAGATTTAAAAAAAAAAAGGTTCTAAAGATTTGATCTATTGTTGGTGTATTAATCAACAGGTACACTAAAATCACATTATGATTTTTTTATAAATTTTCCTCCAATTAATCAAAATCTTTCAATCCAAACCCCTTTCAAAGACAATAAAAAGGTATGCACTTCTCTTCTTTTTTTGTTGACTTAAGGGTATCTTTGTGACCTAGCCCAATGCCCAACCCGCCTTACCTTGGTCTTACATTCTGCTAAGTTGGGGTCGGGAAGGAGTGTCATGTTGGTGTGAGACTAGTCCCTTGGGGATGTATGCAACAACCCACAAGAGGTCTTACATTTTGATGATAAAAAGTTATGGACATTTTTTTCTTCTTTTTTTTGTTGACTCAGGGGTATCCTCACGACCCAGCCCAACACTCAACCCGCCTTACCTTGGTCTTACATTTTTCCAAGTTGGGGTCGGAAAGGGGTGTCACGCTGGTGCGAGACTAGTCCCTTAGGGATGTATGCAACAACCCACAAGAGGTCTTACATTCTGGCGCTAAAAAAATATGAACTCTTTCTTTCTTTTTTGTTAACTCAAGGGTATCCCCGCAACCCAGCTCAACACTCAATCCACCTTACCTTGGTCTTACATTCTGCCAAGTTGGGGTCAGAATGGGGTGTCATGCTGGGGCGAGGCTATTCCCTTGGGGATGTATGCAACAATTTGTAAGGGGTCTCACATTTTGACAATAAAAAGGTACGAACTTCTCTTTCTTAATTTTTTGTTGACTCAGGGGTATCCCTACAACCCAACTCAACACTCAACTTGTCTTACCTTGGTCTTACATTTTTCCAAGTTGGGGCCAGAAAGGTGTGTTGCATTGGGGCGAGACTAGTCGCCTCTCGAGATGTATGCAACAACCCACAAGCCATGTGCATTAGGTAAGTCCAGACCTCAAAGTCAAACCCAAGACCATAGGGAGCATACCCACAACTTAAGACACATAGAATGTTAAAATAAGAGAGAGAAAGAGAGAGAGAATCATGTAAAGACGAAGAATTACATGGAGGTAATTAAAAAAGGAGTTGAGAAATAAAAAAGGTGGTAAAGATAAAGACAATTTTAAAGAGAAAGAAAGAGAGACAAAAATAAAGGTAAATCGAAAAAAATATAGATTGAAAGAAAATATAAATAAAAGTAATAAAAAATAAAGTGAGATGTGCATGGGCAGGATAAGACACACACACACACACACACACACACACAAAAGAAGAGACAAATAGAAAATAGAGAAAATAATTAAGAGAGAAACAAATGAGATAATGAAAATAGTAACATAGGGAGAAAGAGATGTAATATTAAAAATCAAGACAATGAAAAATAAAGTAATAGAATGAGATAAATAGATACAATACCAAAAGTAATGCAAAGTAAGAGAGAAGAAATAAAGAAGTGGCAAAGAAACATGGATTAAATAATGATAGATAAAAAGTTATAGAAAGGACATTACATTGAAAGATTAAATAGATAAAGCAAGAAAAAGAGTAAAATGAAATAAAAAATAAGGAAAATAAAATAAAATGGAAGCTACAAAGAAGAGAATTAAAAATAGAAATAATAGAGGTCAATAAAAATGATAGAATAACCAAAAAATATATAGAAGAATAGAGAGAGAGAGAGAGGTGGGAGGTAAAAAGAAACAAGTGAGACAAAAAGTACAAAAATATATAGATGAAGAAAGAAAAACATAAAAAGGCAAAAATAATAAATATAAGGTAAAAAATGAGAGGATAAAAAAGAAAGATATAAAGGGGAAGAAAGAGAAAAGAAAGAAAGAATAAATATGTGAGAGCGAGAAATGACAACAAGAAAGAAATAAATCAAGAAATAGAGAAAGAACAAAAAAGAGACAACACTAACAAAGAAAAAACAAGAGAGAGAGAGAGATGGAGCGAAGAGAATAAAATGAAAATATACATATAAAGATGAATAAACGAAAAAAAGTAAACAAAGAGAAAAGGAAAAATGAGATGTAATATTAGAAGAGTTAGAGACAGGAAAAAATGTAGTAAAACAAAGAATGAGATAAACACCAAGAAACAAACAAACAAAGAGAGAGAGAAGAGAGAGAGAGAGAGAGAACAAAAAAGGGACAAAACATTGACAAAGAGAGAGAGAGGAGGGGAAACATAAGACACAAAAATAAAAAATATGAGAGAAGAGAAAAGAGGGATAAAAAGATGAAAGAGAGGTAAGCTGAAAATAATGATAAAAAATAAAACAAAAAGAACAATATAAAGAAGGAAAGTAAAATATGAGAAATAAAAAATAACAAAGAAAGAAAAAGAAAGAATGATAAAGAAAAGAATAGAAGAGAAAAGAGAGAAGGAAAGTGACAAAAAGTTAGAAAAAGGAAGAAAAAAACAAAGCGAGAAAGATAGAAGTAATAAAAGAACAAAAAAAGGGATGAATAATATAAAGAAGGAAGGTAAAATTTGGGGAAAATAAAAATAATGAGAAAAGAAGAAAGGAAAAGGAAGGAGAGAGAAAATTGAAAAAGAAAAGAAAGAAAAAAGAGAAGTAAAGTGACAAAAAGATAGAAAAATGAATAAATAAACAAATCAAGAAAGATAAAAAGAATGAAAGAAAGAGAAACACCAACAAAGGAATAAAAAGAGAGATAGAAAGATAAAGATAACAAAATAAATAGTGAACATTTGTAATGAAAAATGGAAGTGAACATAGAAATAAATAGTAAGAAAGAAGAAATAAACAAAAGACAATTATAAAGAAAGACAAAGACAAAAAGAAAGGTTATGAGGGAAAAATGTAGATTGGAAGAAAAATAGAAGTAAAGAGAGATAGAAGCACATATATAGAGCATCAAATAATAGAAATAAATAAATAATAAAATAAAGAGAGAGATAGAGAAACATTAACAAGGAGAAGAATGAGAAAGAGAAACAATCTAAAGAGATCTAAACTATGAGATAAATAGAGAATAAGATAAATAAATAAAATACACTACAAAAATAGAAGGAATGAAAGAAAGGCATAATATGGATATAAATAAATAGTAAGAAAGAAGGGATAAACAAAAAGCAATTATAAAGAAGACAAAGATAAAAAGAACTTGGTCAAGAGGGAAAAAATGTATAATGGAAGAAAAAAAAGGTTCTGAGAAATAAGGAGAGATTGAAGCAGAAAGAGAGAGAGAACCAAATAATAGAAATAGAGAAATAATAAAAGAATGAGAGATAGAGAAACACAAAAATGAAAAAGAATGATAAATGGAAAAAGATATAGAGATATCTAAACTTGAAGATAAAAGGAGAATAATAGAGACAAATAAATACACTACAAAAAGAAAGAGGGAATGGAAGAAAGGCATAATAGGGATAGGAAGAGATCATAGGGTCCAAGGTCTAAGCTCTTAGATTTGAGGCCTAGGTTCCATGGGTCTACCATCCACAATCTAAGGTCTTGTGTCCAAGATCTAGGGCCTATGGTCCAATGTCCATGGTCAAAGACATAGGGCAAAGGTTTCTTGGTCTAAGGTGTGAGGTCCAATTGTCTAAAGTCTAGAGTCTAAGGGATCACACTATTCAGTAATAGTTCCTTGATCTAAATTCCATGGTCCATGAATCCAAGCTAGAACATACAATGTTCATGGGTCCAAAGTTAAGGTCCTAGGGTTTAGGATCCAACTTCAAAGGTAAAAGGCTTTAGGACAATGTTTCTAGAAACATGGTTTCTTTGATGATTTGATCTATAGGGTCCATGCTTTCATTCTATAGTCTAAATTATAGGGCCCAAGATCAAGTACTCAATGTGGTACTCAATGTGTAATGTTCAAGAAGTTTTGGATTCCAAGGTGAAGAATCAGGGGACACAATATAAGGGCATATAGTCTATAGTTTGAGGGTCAAGTTCTTATGACCTAGGTCCAAAGCATATAGTGTCCACATCCTAGTGTCTAAAGTTAAGACTCTAAGGATGGGGTCAAATGCCAATGGTCCAAGGATTTATGATATAGGGTATATGTTTTCTTGTTGAGGGTGCATAATGCTAAGGTCCTAGTGATCCCAAATCCAAGCTCTAAGAGTTCATAATAAATGGTATAGGTTTCTTGGTCAAGGGTTCATGGTCTATACTCTAGGGATAGGGCCCAAGAACTAGGCTCCAAGTTTTAGGGTAAACATCTAGCATACAATATTTGATTTTTCAGATTTAGGGTATGATTATTTTCTATAATCTAGTGTTTAAATTCTAGGGTCCATAGTCTAGTATACATGGTCTTGGATCCAAGTTTTAATCATCTAACAATCCAAGGTTCAATATTGAAGTTTGAAACTCTAAGGTCTAAGGTTTAAGGCCTAGGTTCTTGGGATCTAATGTGCATGTTCTATTGTCTGAGGTCAAATATCTAGTAGTGTAGCCTAAGAACTAGGGTTCGTCCACAAGTTTAAGGTATAGGGTAATAGTAATATTTCTTAATCCAAGGTCCACAAGTACAAGGCATAGCCTCTATGCTTAGGGTTCAAAAATGAAGGGTCTAGGATCTAAGTGTTTAGGTTATAGAATAATTTTTTATCAATCTAGGGCTGACGAACCGTGAGGCTAGGGTGTAGATCAAGGTCTATAGGTCAAAAACTTAAATTCTAGGGTCCAAGTTCCAACCCATGTAGAAAGAGAAAAATAGATGGAAATAAGAAACAAAGAAATAGAAATAGCAATGTATAGAAACATTAAAAAGAAATAAAGATATTTAGACAATGAGAGATAACTAGAATAAAAGAAAATTAAAAGGAAAAAAATATGCCAAAAGAGAAAGAGAGGTATAAAGGTAGATGCGAGTGAGAAAAACACTATGAGAGAAAAAGGGAAGAAAAAATATAGGAAGAATAAAAGAAAAGTTCATATATACATAAAAAATGAAAAATAGGGAAAAAAAAAATAATGAAATTAAGTAAGAAGAGAGAAAGTTAAAAACAAAAGGAAAGAATTAAAATCATCAAGAGAACAAAATTACATATATATATATATACAAAGAGAAACAAAAATAGAAAACACTAAGGGAAGGAAAGAGCTAGATAAACTGGATACAAAGAAAGAAAGAAAGAGGGGTAAGAGGGAGAGATATTGAGATAAAATAGAAAGAATGATACGAGGGGAAAGAAAAGAAAGTTAAAGAAAAAATTACCAAAAGAAATATTAGAGGCGAAGAGAGAACAAAGTAAAAATAGAGAGAATTTTTTTTAAAAAAAAGAAGAGAAAATAAGGAGAAAAGATAAAAATACAAAAAAAAGACATTCTAAGAAATAGAAATGGATATTAAAAAATAAAGAGAAATAAATAAATAATGTGAAAATAATACATACCTATTAAAGAAAAAATAAATATAAAAAAGAGAAAAATAAATGATGAAACATGGAGAAAGAGAGATAGACACATATAAGGAGATGGAGAAATAACAAAGAAATTAAAAAATATAGAAAAATAACATAAATAAAAAGATTTGAGAGAGAATCGCCAACATAGAGATAAAGATTTTTGAAAAAGAGGGGAAAAGTGACAAAGCGAGGAACACAAAACAAATATTGATGAAGAAACATAGAAAGATAAAAAATGAGATGGAGTGAATAAATACAAGAGAGAAAAAGAGAATCAAATAGAAAAACACTAAGAAAAAGACATAGAAAGAAAGAGATAAGCATAGAAAAATATATAATATGAGAAAATAAGTAAACTAGAGAGCAAATGACAAATAGATAGAAAGAGATAGATAGAGAGAAAAAGAGAAAATAAATAAAGAAATAAAAGAAGAAAATAATTTAACATAAAAAGAATGAATGAAAAAAGTAAGAGAGAAAAATGCAAAGATAAATAGAGAACATAAGTAATATTAAAAGAGTGATAAAGAAGAAGAAATGTACATAGAGAATGAATGGGATAAATATATATTAAAAAATATATAATAAACATAAAGTAAGAGAAAACAAATAAGAGAAAAAAGAACAATTATCAAATAAAATATAAGGAAATTAAAAAGATATTGAGAGTGAAAGAATAGAAAAGAAAAAGGAAAGGAATAGATAGTTGAACCAAGAAAAAAAAAGAAATTTAAAAAATGGAGAAATTAAAAACACTAGAGAAATCAAAGAAAAAAAGAGATGAAAAAATAGAAAGATAGTTAGATGAAGAAAGACATAAAAACAAAAAGAAAGAGGGAAAAAAAATACAAAGAAAGAAAGTACAAAGTGAGAGAAAGAAAAAAGATAGACCAAAAAAAGAAGAAAAAATTGAGAGAAAGCAAGAGTTGAAAAGAAAGATAAAGAAAAGGACAAAAAGAATGAGAGAACATAAAAAAAGGTGAGGTAAAGGATGAGAAATAAATAGTAAAGATAACTAAGGAATTAAAGATAGAAAGAAATAGAATGAAAAATGAGAGAACAAGAAATACAATTCTAAAGAATTTCATTATATTGAGAGTGATCAAACAAGGTTGTTTCCTCAAAGAGCCTATTATATGTCATATAATTTTAATCTCTTAATACAATATAATCTTTTCTTTTGATTTAATTCTAAAAACAAGGCTTGGAACCAAAATTGACAATATACAAATTGTAGCATGAATGAACAAAGAGTGATTGTCCACTTGGATGACATGTATATGGAAAATTCCTTACTAGAATGTGCACTAATTGGAAGAGGGATAAGTGGGAAAGGGACACAAAACCAAATTGAGGATACAATCGTCACCTCTTGGGGTGCAAGAGGTGCAATGAAATTGTTACCAAAGGGTTTTTTTTGGTGAATTTTGGAAGAGTGCTAATAAGGTTTTTGTTCTAAAGAACACACCATAGAAAGTGGATGATTCCACCCTTCACATTCAAGAATGGATTCCAAACTTCAATCCTTTCTAATTCTCCCCTAATTATGCCCCATGTGGAATACAACAATACAATATTCTAGAGTACTCGATCAACAATTGTTTATTGAAGAACGATGCTTGTGTAGGAATAGTCTATTCCATCAACTATGACCTAATCAACAAGAATTCTCACATATATTCCCTCATAAAGGTGGCCTTGATCCACAAAATCCTAAACCAAATCACCATTTCTATATCAGCTAGGGATTTGATGTAGGAGCATCCAGGGAATGAGCAATCCACATCAACAAAATTGTTGCATCTTCAGTTTTTCTAAGTTCATCAACTTCATTGTTTGAATATTCAATTGGTGATTGTGTCTTCATCTATATATTATTTATTCTAGCACCCTATGGATGTGTTGGGGAAAATAAATAATCGCTCCCTCTCAAGAATGGAATTTAAGAGAAATGAAATGACAGCCGAAGAGGAGACTTTGAATGAGAGTCAACTTTGGAAGAAGAAAGAACAATAGTAAAAGTAATGAATTTAAAAATAAATTGTAGATTAGGGGCGTATGGTGGCAAGAAAGAGACATTTAAAAATGAAAAAAGTGAAATGCATATTTGAGGAAGCATAGGTTCATGCCATTATAAGTTGGCATTTTAGAATTTTAAAACTGAAAATAAATGCATAAGAGAAATTAAAATGTTAAAGGGAAGGCATATGAAGAGGCGTTGAGAATGAAGGGGCAGTGGGATGACAATAAAAAAATTAGATTGAAAAATTTCCAAGGAAGGGGGGCGTGAACAGGAAGAAGAGGTTGCTCGTGGAAAAAAAATAGCAAGAGGGGTTGCACCTATGTTAAGAGCATTTAAAATTTTAAATTGCAAATGAAAATAAGACATAATGCATGTAAGTAGAGGTTGCGCCCATTTGATTAGCAACTTAATTTGCAGCAATAGATAGAAGGTTGGGGGAAACATGGTAAATGGAGGGAGATTGAAAAAAGGTTTGTGCAAGGGTGATTGGGACTGTGTAGGATAGATTGAGAAGTGTGAAGGTTGAGTAGAAGAGGAGGAAAAGAGGTTGCACCTCTTGAACATCGCAAAAATTGCTATTCATAGAGAGTTTAAATAAACAAAACTACGCAAAAATTAAAGAAGATAGAATTTGAAAAGAGGCAACATAGTGGAAACATGACGCCTAGTATGAGTAAAAAAGATAATTATGGCAGTTTGGGGGCAGAAAAGTAGAGTTTTACAACGAAATAAAGTGCAGATGCAAAGAACCAAATGCTATGCAGGGTATGTAATAAGGAACAATTTAGAAAGGTATAAGTGTGGAGTTGGAATGTATAAACAACAGAGACCAATGAAATCAAATGAAATTGCAGATAATTGTATTTGATTTAAATAAATTGAGTTTCTTTACATCTTTATTGCAATCTTTTAAATTGTTTCTATTGACAAATGAAATTGTCAACAATCGTTTTAATTGGCAATCAAACGTGTAATAAGTTGTAAGTTTGAAATTGGAGAAACACTGCCTATGTCTTTTTCGAAGTTATTTTGATTTCTATATGTTGAAGGAGAGAGTGTAAATGTTCATCTGCATCAGGATTTAATTGAAAGGTTGGAGATTGAGGAAAATAAATTTAGTTATGTGCATTATAGAGGCCATAACCATGTGGACTTCAATTGTGTAAGGAAGCCAACTATCAAGTAACTCAATGCTTGGTCACTAAGGAAAAGAACAACAAAACTGAGAGTTCAACTAAAACTGAGGAAATCAAAGAATAATCCAAAACAACAATAAATTTGGTCTTGATTGTTAATCCAAGAAAACTTGCTATCATTTCCTTTAATCCACTAGCCTATAATGAGGAAGGAATGGTCCCAAATGTGAAGAATAATGAGGAATGGTTGAGCTTCGAGAATTGATCAAAGGATTCTATGGGTATTAGCAACATGAGGTGCATTAGTTAATTAGCCTCTAGATTACTCAAGGCCAACATTAGCTTAGGATGCAAGAGAGGTAGGAAAACAACCAAATAGAAAAGGGAGCAAACTACATTGGAAAAAGGTCTATATTCCTTAAGAAAATATCTTCCAAGGTCTAAGGGACAAGTCCCTTCTATTACAAAGCAATAAAGATCTACACCAAGAATGTTAGGGGCATTCATGGCTAAGTGCCAAATTGACCACATGTTGACTAATGTAATTATACTTTAGGAACAAAATTGAAGTTGCGGGAAATGAAGTTGTTCCTTATTGCTCAAGTTGGATGGGTACTAGAGTGGATGCAATTAGTGTAGCCAATGGGTTGGGGGTCCTTTGGCATCCTTTTCATATTTTTGTTGAGGTTCTCACTCCACCCTAAATTGGATAAAGTTAGAGGTATAAATAATTTTGTCTAGGCTATCTCTCTTATTAAGTAATGTTTACGACCCCATGAGTTTAGGGGACAAACTTAAGCTTTGAAATGAAATCATGTTCATTATTCTTAAATATAAAACCCATAATACATAGCATTGAAATTTATTCCATATCTCGGATACTCTAAGAAAATTGCTCACAAATTAAACAACCATGTATATTTGAGTATTTTCACAATAGGAAGTAGAATTTTGAAGCCTTGATAAACAATGCAAAGAAATTAAATATGAGTGAAAATGAACCTGTTGCCAAAATGTGGCATCTTAGTTGATTATTGGAGGTCATGGAGAAAGTTTTCTGGTCCATGAGAGTCTTCGGGATATTCAAGGTTTGACAGTAAGAGTCTGCTAAAGCACAAATAAACTGTTTAACAAGAATATAATATCAAAACCCTAAGACATCTTTTTGTTAATCGAAGCAATTTCTACATAAATTCAAGAAATCCAAAATCATTAAATATTGAATTTGATATTAAAAACTCTCTACAATTTTAACAAACCTGAAAAGAAAACTGACTGTTGCATTGCGAAATTTATTGTCGGATTTCACATGCATTAAACCTTTCTATTGTTAAAGAATTCGATCTGTCTTCCATTAAAGTTAAAAGTATTTGTTCTCTCTTCCATTAAAATTAAAGTATCTGATCTCCCATCCATTATAAGATTGTTCATATCCTTGTAATGGCATAATGTGCATGTTGTACTTAAAAAATATTAAATATTAAATATGCCCATCATAGAGGACTCACATATTTAGCACTGATTACTGTGTACTAGCCAGCCATGGAAGAGGAGAGTTACCTGCCACTGAGGATGGATCAACGGGTTGTTGCCGGTGCTGTTCATATAAAGAGATCCAAGCTTCGGTCGAAGACGACAAGATGACGGTCATATTGACGACCAGTGGATAAGCGCCAAAAAGCCCGGACAAGAGATTAACTCTGGTAAGCCCCAAGGCGTGGTCATGGTTACCCGGATGCTGAATATTACCCCAGACACTCTTGAACCTGTTGTGAATAGCCTAGATCTAATTTGATGCCTTGTAAACCATCACAGCTAATAAAAGCATGTAAAGCCTACAAAAAAGCAATGGCCTATGCCAAACCAAAATCCATGGCCTGCAAAAAGAAATTGGGTGCTGCATCCCAGATCGGCTTAAATAAGGGAATCTTTCTTTGCAAGTTGAACATCCTTTGCAATTTAGCCGGAATCAATGAAATGATAGGTCAAGGAAAAGGAACTCGCGGCCTCTCAAAGCAATCGGTTCTGTTCTTGCCCTGCTCACGCTTTCCTTCACCTATGTCGGGTCTTGGAATCAACGACAACCTAATGAAATTATGCTATGCAGTCTTCTTCCAGGGCGGGCCAGTCTGGTTAAACCCGGCCGTAAACCAGGCGAGCGAGTTTCCTACGCTCTCAGGCTCGTGAATTCCGCCGTGCATTACATCAGTGGCCGAGATTCTCTCCAATTTCATACCCTGCATTACATCAGTGCCATTGATGGGGTACAATTTCATCCCCTGGACAGTCTCGGCCATAGAGCTATACCTGCCAATCTTGCTTTCCCCTGGACATCCCTACTCATCTCACGCTGTCCGTATCTGAAAATGTGAGAAAAGAACAGAAGACCAGAAGACCATGTAGACTGTTTAAAGCGAAGAATTATGATTTACAAGTTGGAGGAGGTTGAGATCCGTAACCTTCTCCTCTTTAATCATTTTTCCTGAAGTTTTATTGTAATCAACAGTGTCCTTTGCAGCCCATCCTTCCTTACTCTCTTGCCCTCGCCTTCATCCTGGTTACCGCTCCCATTTGAACGCTAATAACATATTTCAAATCCACCTTGTAAAAGCAACGGTAATAAGATAGTTCAAATCCGTAAAAGCAAAAACCTCAACGAATAGAATAAGATATTTGTTCTTTATTGATCCTTCTAACTATTATTCATTGTTAGTATTTTTTTTGGTATTGAAAATACCTAATGCTGATTACAAAAGGTGTGCAGAATAAAACTAGCTATTACAAAACAGAACAGCAATAAGATGGTGTAAAGTTAATTAATTGTATAATTCTTTATTAGTTAATGGAATAAAGATGGTGTTCTTATTATCTATTTACCTTAATAAATTCATTTTAATTAATAATTTTTTTTTGGATAATTAAGATTGTGTTTAAGGTGTAATGAATAGTATAATTTAAAAAAGTAATGTTTGTAGTAATCAAGGGTGGCTATTATATTTGGTATTATAACATGGTTCAAATGTTAGACCTATATGAATCTCACTAGATTGTGGAATAAATAGATGTGTTTGTACTTTATTGCATACTTGTCACTCGTTATGAATAGAGTAGCCTTGAATTTTTAAAATAGACTTTTAAGTTTGTAATATTGATAAACTAGTTCTCATCTAGAATGGTTAAGTTGGTATAGGAAGTGCCTACAAGGAGGGTTAGAGCAAACAATAATAAAACATTTAAAATAAAATTTTAATAATCTGCTCTAACTCTCACAAATCTTCATTTGAGTGCATTGAAACATTTTTCTCAATACTTTGATTATAAGTGTGTGCTCTCAATATCAGCATAGCACCAATGTTTCTTAGATGATAAAATCAATAGAGTTACTTTGCATTGGAGATTAGTGGTGATAATGATGAGTGGGAGGATGAATTTTATATTTTTGGAAGATTGGATGGATGGTCAAGTTTTGATCATTTAAGTCCAAGTTGATTGTAGAGTTAACCTTGAGAGGTGGGTTAGTTAATTAAACTTGGCAAGGAAAATCATCATTTTGATGATGGAGTTAATTTATGAGAAGATAATTATGAATCTATTAATTCGTTTAATAGATTTTTTTATGAAGTTACTAATTTGATGGAGTTAATTGATAAAGGGGTAATTATAAATTTATTAAATGGATAATTAGCTCATATTAATTAAATAATAAATAATTATTTAATTAAATGATAGCTAATGAGAGTAACGATAATTAAAGATAACTAAGGAGATGGATTATGATTAATGAATAATAAATAATGATAATAATATGGATAATCAATGATAATTATAATGATGTGATAATGAATAATAATGGAAGAATTATTTTATTATCTATAGGAAGAATTAGATTGTGCGATTAAAGCATAGTAGACTCATTAAATGTAAGTTTGAGGATATAATTTTGCACCTTGATACATGTTGAAACTTATGGAGATATAAAAAATTATTATTTTTTTAGTGTTAAGACAAGGATAAAATAAAGAATAAGAAGTTCTTCTAATAACCATGTCAAAATAAAATCATCAAGTTACTAGATAAATTAAAGTGTAACACCCCTCCATTTTGGATGTTTTGATCGGCAGTGTTTTCTTTATAATGCTTTGTTCTGCTATGCTTTGACTTTGGTACTTGGTTATTATTTGATCGCGAACTGTTAAGCGATGCGTATGTAATATTTTAATGTGATGGAATTTTACTCTGATGGTATATTTATGGCATGCTTTGGATTAGCTTAGCAAATATTTGAATTAATGATGCTTACGCTTTTTATTATATTATTGAAGTTAGAATCGTAAGTTAGTAATTTTGTATTGGTGAAGGGGACGGAATTGTACCACTTATTTTCGAGCGCCCTACGATTCCGAGATTTCCTCTTCACGGTGTGTTTGATCATATTATATATATGCATGTTCAATGTACTCTTTGTTTGCAAGTTGACAGGTACATGACATCGACTCCACCTAGTTCACAGGTTTGAGCGTGTCCATTGGCCAATGGTATTTGATTGGGAGATAGTAACTAGGTTTTCCGTGCCAAGTCATCACCCTAGTTATAGTGTGTCGTCGAGTTGTCGTCGGGTTTAGTTGTTTTAATATGGTTTATTCCTCCTTGGTTATTTATTTAATTTCATATTATAAAGGTTATTAAATGGCAGGTGTAGTTAAAATGATGATTAAATATGTCTAGTTGCAATGTTGAAATGTTATTTATTTTATTGATTAATTTGATTTAATTAATAAAATTAGATTTAATTTATTGATTAATTAGGTTAATGGTGATAAATTAAATAAAGTTAGTTGTTTTGACATTATTGGATATTAAGATTTAAATAAAAATAAAAATGGAAATCATGTTTGGATATTTAGAGTTAAATTAAAATAAAAATGAAAATGTGTTTTAAATTTCACTTTTTGAAAATTATAGATAAAATAAATTCTTTACTAAATTTGAATTCTTTTTGTTAAAAAGAAATTTTGAAATGCATGAAATTTCAATTAGAAAGAAAAATTGTTTTAAATTTTAAAAGAAATGGAAATATCCCCAAAATTGCAATATATTTGGTGGATGGGATATTTTAGGGGTTTGACTAAATTTAGGGAAAAGTCTATTTGAGCAAATTGAATTTCATAATTTTTTCAATTTTCAATTTGGTGGAGAGTTTTGCTCTGGCTTGATTTGGATTTTGAAGAAGATTGAAATTCTTGGGTGGGTTGGAAAAAGATTTGGAAGCGCCTTTTGAGTTCTTCGAGCTTGGGAGAAAAAACCAGGTTCCCTCTTTGAGATTCTTGTTTTTCATTTTGAAATGAGTTTAAAATCTTTGTTATGGTGGTTGAAAATCTTTAAAATGTTGTTTAAATTCAATGAAAACCCATGTGAAATTTGTTCAATACTTGCAAACCTTGTTGAAATTTTGGGAAAGGAAATCAAAACAAGAATCCCACAATGAAAAAATTGAAGGAAAACCAAAAGAAAATTTCCTTTTTAAACTGAAAACTTAAAAAACTAGATTTGGGTTGTCAAATTTATTTTTTTGTT
Organism: Sequoia sempervirens; assembly: GCA_007258455.2. Lineage (NCBI taxonomy): Eukaryota > Viridiplantae > Streptophyta > Pinopsida > Cupressales > Cupressaceae > Sequoia > Sequoia sempervirens. The sequence continues at coordinate 375,143,350 of VDFB02105785.1, forward strand.
GCAAAATTATGTTGTGCAAATGCACAGTTTGGTTGGAAATGAAAATCTTGGTATATATTTATAAATATACCTGTATATATATATACATACAAATATATTTATAAATATATTGTGCTTTTAATTTCTTTCTGGGAAAATTTTTGGGTTTCAAAATTGCACAGGAAATTTCTTCCTGTAACAGGGTATGCCCTGTTCTATTTTTTCATTTTGAAGGTTATATATGAAAATATATAATAATTTTTTTTTATTAATAATAAAAAAATGTTGGGGAGGGGTGTGCCTGCTCCCACACCCCATCGACGATGACACAACGCACCACCATATGGGGGTTGTGTTGGCAGCTGCTCTCCTGCTTTGGGAGGGGCCCGCAGCCCATGCGTGGGCATGTTGTATTTATTTTAAAATTTGTTTTTTATAAAAAAATTTATTAGTTTATTTTAATATTATATTTATATATATTATAATATATATATATTAATATTATATATAATATATATATTAATATTATATTATATATATATAATATTTTAATCTTTAAATAATATTTTTTTAATAATTATTTATTTATATACATATATTTTATGTATTTTTAAATAAAGTTAATTGTTGAGTTAAATTTGTTTATTTAAATGAGAATTATATATTTAATACATATGGGTATCCAAGTATAGTTAACTTGAGTTGATTATTTATATTCGTAGTTGAAGTAAAGATTGTTTTATTTTAATCGAATGTGTTTTTTTATCAAGTTGTTTAGATTATTGAGTATGATTGAGAAACTTAGAGTTAAATTATTATTTTCTTTAATTTTCTCAATGTCGTGAAATAAATCTTAAGTATTTTTGGATAAATGCAAGTAATGTAGATTGAGTTGACTAGATTTAGGAAATCCTAACCTTAGTTTATTTAATTGCCTGACGTGCTTTCTAGCAATGCTTTGTTCATTCTCGATGTTGTGCAAAAAGAGTAAATGTTTTGAAGTCTTCTAGATAGGGATTTTTTTATTGGTATGGGTTGTTGTATTATATTAGTCAACCTCGGTCTTGTCTTGGGTGGTGTGTATAGTTGCATCATGTTGTTTCACCCGGTTTTCACGAACGGGGATGGTTTGTGCCTCCTTTGGAAGGAGTGGGTTTTGTATTTTATTTTCCTCCAGTGTTTGGAGTGAGTTTCCTTTGTTCGTTGCCTCCTTGGAATTGGAGAGGTCATCTTATCTAGTTTACCCATTGGATTGTGGTTTTGTACCGTGTATGTTGTCGATAGGAGAGTGGCTCTTTGTGGGGGTCCAACACACAAAGGGGTGCCAGGGTAACTCACATAGGGTTTAAGTGATAACTTAAAAAGAATTAATGGAAAACTTTCAAACTAATTAAGATAATTAATGCCTCTCTCATAACTCATTCACTTTTAAGGTTTGAGATGAGACGAGATGCACAGTTTGTATGAGGGTCTGGCGGCTGGTAGAGTTGAGCCAGGGTAACCCAAGGTGGGGGTTTGGTTGCCTAAGACAGTTGAGCCAAGGTAACTCATAGCAAATGTCGTGTGACACTCTCACTATGTCAACCAGAAGTTAGTTTTGTTGTACTGCGTAGATGATCATTGTTCTCTGGAAGCATTGTAACCATTGTGTTAAGTGAGGTTGTTCTTGTATCTTATTCATTTCCGTTGTGTATTAGCCTGTGTCTAGAGGTAGATGGCCTTGATTAGGAATTCCTGGTTACTATCTCCTAGCACAGGGGGTGAGCCTTTGGGTATCACATGGTTGGGTGGAATGTGCACCTTTATCCATTGGGTTTTCTTCTTGTTCATGTGGACAAGATTTCTAGTTGGAGAGCTCATGGGATCCAGTTGCTTTTCATGCTTTATTCTTTTCAGTTGTTATTGTAATTTTATTACCCCTCATTGTTATCGAGGTGGAAGTTGTAATATTTAATCATGCTTGTTGGATTTATCTCATTCGGGGAATGAGTGTTGTAATCTTATTGTAAATTTATTGTTATCTGAAATCAAGTGGTATATCTTATCCTTTGATGTGTTTTATCATGTATGGAATGTATGCGTTCTTAATTCTTTAAGTAATTAAATGTTATGGTTATAATTCATGTTTCTTGTTTGGGTTTAAGTAACTCAGTCTCGTAACCTTAGGGGATTGGTTGGCAATGGTTAGTGAACTTGCATGTTAATTGTACTTAAACAAAAAAAAAATTGTTCGTTTGTGTAGTAAATTGCAACTTCCCCTAGGGTTGTGTGGCGGGGCGTTACATAAAGTATTTCCCTCAATTACATGTCCACTAAATATTTTGACATGTCTCTTATAGGGAACATTTCAATTTTGAAAGTATGGGTTAGAAATGTCCCCACCCCAATACCCAATTTTTGAAAAAAAAATCTAAAATAGTGAATTCAGAAAACAAAATGATAGGGGATAATAGGGTATGTCTAAGGTGTGGGAAAATATCCCCAACCATCCTAGGGATGGCTAGTCATCCCTACAATACAACCAACATAAAAAATAAATTTTCTAATAAAATAAAAAAACTTAAAATTGAGAAAAAATAATGGGAGGCCCTCAAAGGACCCCTACACCCCTTTACACCAACCCTAAACCAAAAACGACCCCACTAACAACCAAAAGTAAAAAACAAACTCATTGTTCCATTTTCCAAATTGTGAAGAAGACAAAGAAAGATAATATTCATGAGAAGAGAATATAAAAACAATGAGAAGAAGGCACGAGGGCATCAAATCTACATTTTTTGAGACAAGCTTACTATCAAATATTCATTTTCCCAATTTCATTTACACTTTTGAATTTTTTCAAAGTTCTAAACGCTTATGAGGGTTTTCTTGTTTGTTTTTGTTTTATTCTTGATCTTGCATCTATGTTTAAAATTTTCAACAAGAACTAATGTGTAGCAATGAGGGTAGTGACAGTGAAGAGTTAAAATTCAAAAAAGTTCTAAAAGATATGTCAAGGTTTCTTTTGAGAGTGGGTTAATTACAAGGAATATGAGTTCAAATAACCATTTGAACTCCTCAAAACCTATGTAAGAGATGCATTTAATCCAAAACAACCTTCTTTTTACAATTTGCAATAGGCATAAATAAAGACAAGAAAATAATTTAGGGGGGTAAGAATATGGATCTATGTCACTTGTACAACAAGGGATATAGGGGAAACTACACAAGGGTTTACTTACATCTTTTATGCACAAGTGAATAGAGAGTTAAAGGTTGTGAAAAAAATAACCCTACTTGAGAAGTTTGGGGTGACTAGGTTGTAAATGGAGGGCGACACAAGAAATAAGGGAATGTTAATCAAGACTATGTGACTTAGTATGTCATTACATACCCAAACAATAAATGTTGAGAGTAAAATGGGAAATAATTTTACCAAATGAAAGAAAATGGCTACTAACTTATTATAGATATGTTTAATATCCAATCATGGGAAGTGGTTGAGTCTTCTATTTTTATTTTTTCTAATGTGTGCCATGCCATTCTATTTGGTTCATTCTTCATATTTCAAATAACTATTGTAAAAGATGCATTATTGTTTGTCACTCATTTTTTCCCTACAAACATAAGCTATACACCGCCCTCTTTAATAGGGAATATTTAAGGTGATTGTAGTAATGGAGGAAACGAGTCAAACTTGGATAAGGGATGACTACTCTATCATTACAGATGGGTAGCTTGATATTAAACATCATTACATTTATTAGTATGATTATGACTAGTCTAGTTATCCCATGACTAGGATGAATTAAACTAGTATTCCTAGTCTAGGATTGATTTTGAATAGTCTCTGTTAAGGAGATTCTAGTGATCACATGACTAGTCCTTGGTTTACATGCCCAAATGAAGATAAATCAAGTCCTCATCACCCCTACTAACCACTCGTCAATATTATCATCACATGTTTATTTGGATATTATTTTCTTGGAGCTATTAATTATTTAGGGAAGAGAATGGATATAAAATTTTAATTTTAGAATTTGAAAGATGTTATAGAAGAGTTTGAGCCCTTTAATGTTGTACAAGTGGTGCCCAATTCAGCTTGTGTATGTAAGTTATTTTGCTTGATGTTGGAGGGTATTTAAAATCGCCATTTTGAACCCCATGTTATGTTAATGCATTAAAATAGACTAGGAAGATAGATTGGGTGAAGGTAGTAGTGGAAAAGGCTAGAGGCATTCAAATGTTCATTTGCAACCATCATCACACCTCACTTGCTTTGTTTAAGACTTTTTTAAGGAAGGAATTCCTCAATCCCATGGATACTAGATATGACAACTACTTTATTTTGTTAAAGAGGATGCTTGAGGTGAAGGAATGTATCTAAGATGGTCAATTTGGATTGGACTAGATGGCCTAAGGAAAGCACAAATAAAGAAAATTGTGTGAAATAAAATATCCTTAATGATGATTGGTGGTCCATGTTGAGATAATAAATTGTTGATTTTATCATTAAGTTGTTAATTTATTAATTTGTTTAACCTTTAAAGTATTTTTATTCTTTATAATAAAATTAACTCAAGAACTCATTTATCTTAAATTTTTTGAAATTTTATTTTTTGTAACTTGTTTACAAATATGTTTCCTCCATCTCACATGTTGTGTGGGTCATAAAATATGTTAATACAAACTCTCCTAGCCTTGGAAATATTTATGAGGCATTTCATAGCATGCTTGGACATATAAAGTAAGTTATTTATAGCATGAACCCTACTTTGAGATTTTATGAAGAGTACCTTAGGTCTATTGTTATGCAATAATATAACACTATGAATGTACCTCACTTCATATGGTAGACTATTCTCCAAATCTCAAATGCTATATAGCAAGGTACAAGAGAGTGTCTTTATCTCATGATGAAGAGGTGAAATAAGGGCTCATGAAGGCCCTTCAAAAAATGTATACTAATGAATAATTTACTTTACTTTGCACACACTAGCTATCCTTTGTTAATATCCATTTCTCAATATTCAACAAACCAAAGGTTAGCTCAAATTGACCCTATTGAATGGTGGTTATGGAATGGAAATAATATACCAAAGTTGAGGATACTTTATATTCCTCTTTTTTTATAGGTTGATAGTTCCTCTATTGCAAAGAGGAGTTACTCTTTCATATATTTAGCTAAGATGAATATTCTTACCTCTTCACAAGTAGAGAAGTTAGTGGCCATGCATAGTGTTTTGCAACTTCCAAATTGATAAACTCTTGAGTATCAGTAGACTCTAGCCACACACTGGGATGTGGTCTCAAAGATGTAACAAAATTTGATGAGGAGGCATATGAGGGATTGGTTAGGGGTCTATTGGATAAAATGGCCCCTTGTAGTGGCAATGACTTAGATTTGGACTCGGTTTTGATGTAATGCTAGCAAATGTTAATTAAGTGCATCAACAAATTTTCTCTATTTTTATCATTTTATAGTTGAAACTTGAAACCTTTAGGAATTTTATTATAATTTTTATAGAATATATATGAATATTGATAATGAAAGCAAGTAAATTTTATTAATTTTTTTGTGAAATCTTAAGTGAAATCATAATTTGAATCTAATCTTATGTATTAAGGTCTATAATATATATTGTTATTGGCATATCAATGTTAACATATGAATATCTAAAAATTCATAATTTTTTAAAACTTTCCCTATTTTTAATAATTGTCCCTATTGTCCCCTAAAAAATGGCTTTCAAAAAATTATCCTAAAAAATTGGTGTAGCATAAAAAATAAACCATTCACATCTCAAGGAAGAAGAAGATTGAATAATGATCTTTGAGATCTTGGGAATAAAAAATGGTGAACCAAACAAGAAACCCTAAAAACATAATTAAGAAATAAAATTATAATTAAGATGGATTGAACAAAATAAAATTGTTAAAATTATGTTTTTTTACTTGGATTCATAAACTAATCTAGTTGATGATGCTATAATACTTGTTGATATGGGTGATATATGATTATTAATTTCCTCATTATATCTTATTACATAAATTATTTGAGTTCACACATAGTTATGTGAGTGTAAATGGAAATTAAAATTGACTATTATGCATAGTATAATATTAGGGGTATTTAGATGCTTGAGATTTGATTGCTTGAATGAGAACTACGATATGTGTTTCTCTATAGACCTAGTACAAATGTGTTATCATAAATATTATTATTTATATACAATAAGGTATAGATTGTAAGAACATTATCAAATGCTCCTAATAAAGTATTTGTGCTATTATTAATGAGCGTTGATAATTGTCACCCTTGACAATTTCACACTAGGTTTAACTCTACCTATGTGCTTGGACTTAATTATGCATTTAATTGCTTGTTTTATGAACATCTTCGAGAAATAAAATAAGGGAAATGAAAGTAAGCATTTAATATTTTCCCCCACCATTTTGGGCCTCAAAAAGAATGGGTCTAGTTTAGGGTGCCCCATGCCTTAGAACACCTCTTTTTGGCTCTAATTTGAATATGTCAATGTCGGTATTTTATTATTTGAATTTCCAATTTCATTTGTCAGTCATCAATATTTGATTTTTAGGAAATTAGAATAACTACATATAAATACTAGTCATTTTATCATTTGAAATCCTAAGAAGCACACCTAGAAAATCTATTGAGCAAATTGGATATCCTAAAATCAATCAAGGCAATTCAAGGGCAGAATTAGTAGCATTATTATAGCAATTTCACCAAATCAAGATCAAGCTTGCAAGACATCAAGATGATGGAAGCAATTATGTGCAAGTGGCTATCATGATCAATCATGTCAAATCATGAAAAAGTATTGAGTTATCCTCTACATGCTAGTTGTAGAAATTTTGTTATGTTTTGTGAACTAACCTTTTTTAGTTCTATCAAACAATCAAGGCATCCATCAATCAACTTTTGTGGCAACTTATGTGACATCACTTCATCAATGGTTTTACATCAAGGCAACATTGTCATTTATCATTTTAGTCAGTTATTATTTTGGTCTTTGTCCGACCTAGTGTATGTCCTCTTGATCATCATCAATTTTTGTATGTAGAGGTAGAAATACCAAAACGAGATTTGACTAAGGAAAGCCCCTATACAACACAACCTTTCCCCCTATTTTCATGTGTGTAGGCTAGATCCAGGAGTTTCAATAGGCGACAACCACATAAGACAAAGTATAGGCAATAACGTACAAATTAAAAAAAATAGATCCAACAAAAGAGGAGGCTAATATAGAGTGCACCACACCCTTGACCTTGCAAATCAGCCCCAAATTTCTATCATAGGTTCCTCTCTGTGTCTCAGTCTCAAATCTGAAATTGTTCTATAACTTTTCATTTTTTTTGTATGTGATAAATTACATTTTCATATCTAGAGTTATATGTTAAATAGGCTTATTAAAACACACATCAAAGTTATCATCCTCGCAAATCAAGACAACATAAACCTTAGGAGGTTGGCTCTCCCTTATGGCAATAATCTAATCATCAAACCCTAGTTGGTTTATGTTTGAATGTGTAGTCAAGTGAAAAGGGCATAATCTTAGTTAATCTAACCAAATCTAGGATCACTTTTCCCACTCTAACAATTAACATTAACTTTCTTAATATTATATGATTTTTTATGCCAATTTTTTTTCAAGCAAAAGGCCAAGGCCTAACTATTTATATTAATATCATTATAAACATTACAAGTATAATTAGATTTATAGTACTGATCATAAACCTTAGGAGGTTGGCTCTCCCTTATGGAAATAATATAATCATCAAACCCTAGTTGGTTTATGTTTGAATGTGGAGTCAAGTGAAAAGAACATAATCTTAGTTAATCTAACCAAATCTAGGATCACTTTTCCCACTCTAACAATTAACATTAACTTTCTTAATATTATATGATTTTTTATGCCAATTTTTTTTAAAGCAAAAGGCCAAGGCCTAACTATTTATATTAATATCATTATAAACATTACAAGTATAATTAGATTTATAGTACTGATCATAAACCTTAGGAGGTTGGCTCTCCCTTATGGAAATAATATAATCATCAAACCCTAGTTGGTTTATGTTTGAATGTGGAGTCAAGTGAAAAGAACATAATCTTAGTTAATCTAACCAAATCTAGGGTCACTTTTCCCACTCTAACAATTAACATTAACTTTCTTAATATTATATGGTTTTTTATGCCAAATTTTTTTTAAGCAAAAGGCCAAGGCCTAACTATTTATATTAATGTCATTATAAACATTACAAGTATAATCGGATTTATAGTACTGATCATAAGGATGCCAAAATATTTCAAAATTGTGTCTAAACTATAAGACACGTTCACCTTACAGTCCTAGATATACAGATTTAGAGTATTATTATCTAACTCTATCAAAATTGTGTCTTAGCTATATGACACGGCCACCTTAGAGGCCCAGATATAATCTTTCCTATACCACATTCATATACATATGATTCAAGCTGAGAAAAAATCCCTATCTATATGGCAGTCGATTACTTGTAGTTAGAACCGGACAGATTTTACATAATGTTTAGCACTTAAAATTATTCATTCTTCCATATATGTTGCATTTTGCTCCAAGCCTTGACCATTCTCATTTAAATCAAAGTCATTTTCACCCACACCCTCTTGCAGATTTTCCTTCTCTCCCTGTTCTTTGCCAGGTCCATGTTGATTCTGATGAATGAAATTCAACCGAAGAGGATGCCCATGTCTAATATGATGGTTCAACAGAAAAGAGAGAGCATAGCATTTTTCCTTAATATTATCCACTATTTGATACCCCAACTCCTCTGAAAAAATGTTTAACACTCTGGTCAAAGCCCATAGATCATCTCTTTTTAAATTGTTCCACACTGCCTCGAACACTACCCTGTAACATTGCTTAGTTTTGAGAAATTTCTTTGTAAATTGTTTAGTATTGATTATAAACTTATTTGAATCCAAAAAATTAAATGTTGGTTTAATGGAGTAATGATAATTTGTGTTGTAAACATATGCAATGAGTGCATTGATCAATTATGATAAGGATATTATTATAGTATTTAAACATTATGTGGACTAGATTAAATTGAGTTGATATGTGATGTGTGGTGTTTCATCACACTATAAAAATTAATAGGTAAACTTGTGCACCATGTGATGTAAATAATGAAACATCTTAAGGAAATAAACACAAGTTATAAATTTGATGATTAAATCATGTTGAAAGGTATTTTTTAGTGTGTAATTTTTTATGTATGTGACATATAATCTCAAACATTATTAAAATAAAATCATTTGAAAGAGATGGTAATGGATTCAAACAATAATAATTGGATGACTGGGGCATTGCATTACCATAAATCCTAAGTGGATAGACTAGGTTTAGGTATGAAGGAATCGATGAAATAATTTTGAGTGGGAAATATTCATTCATCTTCATCACCTCCATATTTTTTTCTTGACCCAAATCACAATTAAATTTTGAATTCATTCAATATGGCATATGACCATGAGATAAAGTAGCTCACCTTAAGAAGTGTGAACAATTCCATTAATAAGATTTTTGGTGCCTAGCGCATAATGAGGAGTTATGACCAATATATAATCGAAGTGGTATAGTTGGTAGCATTCTATGTCCGTAGTTCTAAAGTAAATATTATTAAATAGTTCTATAACCAATATTTAAACTTGTTGTAGACAAGTCGTAGTCATAGTTCTAAAGTAAATATTATTAAATTGGAAGTTTTTCAACCCTGTAATTATAACTTGTATTATGATATAATTAAAATTATTTAATGGTGATGCACATCTAACAATAATCTATTCTTAATCTCATAAAATTTGTGTGAGGTGCATTGATCAATTCATAGCTACTTGGGGTGCAAGATAATTTGGGTTTTGTAATTTGAGTGGGGAGTGTTCCAATGCTAATTTAGTCCAATACACATATCAAGTGTCTATATCATTTTGATATTATGGTGAGTACGTATGTGCCTTGTTTTAGTTGTTGACACTTAGTACTATTATTTTTTTTATCAGTTAGATGGAGATGGTCTCTTAGTAGGTTATATCTAGCCCATAGATGTTACAATGCAACCTATGGTGTTATGAAAATAATCATTAAAATTAATAACATATTTTTAATTAGAAAGCTATTATTTTATCCTACACTAGGGCATGTGCAAAAAGATGGGGAGCAAAAACTATGGGGAAATATTTTAAGTCAAAATTATGAGTAACGTGTTCATGTAATAAAATCATAACATGCTCAAATTATAACACAAGTACATTGTGGTTTGGTAGTGTTATTGCTTAGGCTCAATTAATATTGAGAGTGTGTTGTGTCTATCATAGAAGAGAAAAATGGCAACCACAACTTGTTTCATTCCTATATTTTGAGAACATGAGTGACAAATATAGTTCATTCCTATTTTCTCATAACAGTGTTATTGATTATAATACTATTTACAATTGCTTACATGAATTATTTTGCTTAGATGTATATATATATATACATATATATATATATATTATAGTATATACATATATATATATATATGTATATATATATGTATATATATATATATATATATATATATATATATGCTATATGTATATATATATATATATATGTATATGTATATATATATGTATGTATATGTATATATATATATGTTCAAAGTTGACCCACCCTACTTCTATTCATCTATTCCTCATTGCACAATCAATCATTATGCAAATACATATATATGTATGTGCATAGATTGTTGCATGTACAAACATAGTGGATGTCCATATGTATGTACATGCACTAATCTATGAACATTCATACCCATGTTCATATATATGTATGTGCACAATAACTTTGTAGTTTAATTTGGAAGGTTGTGTGCCATGCACTTGTATTATTCTATTTTTCAATGCACTTGTTTATTAACTTGTATTGCATATAAATGTATGTGCATACTTTCATACATATATGTATATATATATATATATATGTACAATTATGCATTAACATAAAAGTACATATATGCATATACATATATAAATGTATGTACATATATGCATCTACAAATATATGTGCATATACATATTAAAAGCATAGGTGGCACGGTCACATGGCAGGCAATTCGATGATGATAGATTTTGGCTAACCATGAGAGGAAAGAAACATAACAAATAAAACCCATTAAAGACAGAGTGATGCTAGAAAGAAGCATTATTTTCCTTGAAAAATAAAGTGTGTTTAAGAACGCAAAATTTTGAAGTGTTCATAAACACCCTAGAAACCATACACTTCATCAAGCACATTTTGCATGCACCAAGAAAGCCATAAAATTCCTTCAATTTAAGAAACACCAAAAAAATATGATCAAAATTAGCGAGACAACAAAAAACCATTTACTGACAAGAGAAAGTGGTAGAACCTTAGTGAGGTTAGAAACCTCACCTGTATAGTATGGATTTTCCTGATGTTGTGTCTTGTTGCACTCACCTTTATCTTGCTTATTGCAAGAACAAATGAAAGGAGGGATCAATCAATACATAAAGAATATTACACAAATGTAGGCAATTGTAGTACCCCTCCATTTATGCTTATGTTTTCTGCTGTTATGTTTTTACACTGTTAGACTATGATACTTTGTTTGGATATTTTGATCGTTGGTTTTGAGTGACAGTGGATTTATTCTGTGACATGATGATACATTGTGTGGTGATTACTGATTTCAGACATGCTTTGAGATAGCGTAGATGTTTATTTTCAGTTGATTATTGTTATGAACATGTTTATGATGGACTAACAGTTATTTAATTCGTCAGTATGATGTGATGTGTATTGGTGTGGAGAACGGAATCGCATCACTCGCTTGCGAGTGCCCTGTGATGTCCGTGATTTTCTCCGCACGGTGTGCTTGTACAATGGTTTATATATATATATGCATGTTATTTGCTTGGTTGCAGGATTGCAGGTACATGACACCAACTCCACCTGGTTACTCAAGTCTGAGCGTGTCAAGACTCAACAAAAATGTTGATTGGGAGGTAGTAGTTAGGTTCATCCTAGTCTAGTCTTTAACCCGGTCACTGTACATTGTCAGTTTTAGTTTGAGTCGTGGTTGTCTTGTATTTTTCTGTTTGGTTTAATTGTTTGAAAGGAAAAATGTCAAATTTAATAATAGTTTATTATGTTTTAAATTATTGTTATTTAAATTAATTTTTAAATGTTGAGAAATTAGTTTTGCAAGTTATTTAATTAATTATTTTATTTGTTTGGTTAAATGGTTTGATCATAAAGATTAAATTTATTTAATTAAATAAATTAGTTAATTAAATTAAATTGTATTAATTATGTGTGAATAGTTTTAATTTGAAATTTAAATATTATATGTGGAAATGGCATTTGAATTTGTAAATTAATTTTATATTTGAAAATTGGAAAAAATAAATTAATTAAAATGCATGCAATTTTTGAAAGAAAGGATTTTTACAGAGAAGTGGTTGAAGATATTTTGCACTTCTCGACATGTGTGCAAGTTCCATTTATTGATTATGGTTGAGGAATTTGTTCACGGAGGTTATTTTGGATCTGGGGAAAAACAGAGAGGCTATTCAATTTCTTCACGGGAAAAATATCGGAGCTTTTGAAAAACTTTTTGTTTATATTATTTTGGCAATATTGTATATTTGTGGAAGATCCCTTTGGTGGGAAATTCTTGGTGTTGGTTATAGCTTTCCTGGGTTTTCTTTGGAGAAGCTTTGGGGAATTGCACGCTACAGGCAAGAGGCTTTCTTCTACAGACAGTTTTCAAGTTACAGGTATTTTTCTTGTTTTAGTTTGTTTCTTTTTTTAAAAAAAGAAAAGATTGTTGGAGAAAATAATGGATTTATGATTCCTGTAAATTCTTCTCGGGAAAATTTAGAAAAAAAATTTGTGAGATTTGATTTCCTCTTTGTTATTAAATTGTGAAAACAAGGAATTTATAGAGAAATCGCGAAGAGAAAAATGAAGATTTGTTTTAACAATAGAAAACTACAGAAGAAATTAAAAGAAATGGAAGAATTCTTATGTTAAATCATCTGTTAGATTTGAAGAAGATATGGGGTTTTTTTTTTTTTTTTTAAATACTTCCAAGTGGAATTATTACATTGAAAATATATTGTACAGAATTTATCTGTTTTAATTTCTTTCTTTTCATGATTCCTGTAGAGAATCTTATCAGAAAATTATTTATGTATTTGAAAGTTCATTTTATATTTTATTTATATATATATATATTTATGTATATATTGTTGTGAAAATATATGAATATTTAATTATGGAATCGCCATACGGAATTTGTATTAATTCCCGTTTATGCGAAATTGTAATTCGCAGATTTTAGACTGTATTTTTAACAGGAATAAATGTTAAATTTTATTTTACACAGTTATGGAGGGGACCGCGGGGCTACCCCCATATGGGGCGACGGTCGTGGAGGCAGCCGGCGCTGCCCTCACAAGCAGCGTCGGCTGTCTCACAGCCACCTCCCCATACGGGGAAGGTTGTAAACATAACTGCGGGCTGCGTCCTTTGTAAAATGTGCGACTGTATATTTTGAAACATGAAACATTTCGAATATGAGTTTTACGAATTAGGGTTTACATAATATTAAATATATATACTAATATATATATGTGTGTGTGTGTGTGTGTGTATATATATGTATATGATAATATTTATAAATATATATATATGTATATTTTTATAAATATATATATATGTATTATTTATATTATTTAATAAATTATTTAACTCACATTTATTTTTGTAATGGAATAAAATTTTGTTGTGTATAAATATACATGATAGGAACAACATTAGTTGAAAATTATAATAGAAAAGATGTAAAAAGGAAATTTGATAGACTTTGATAAGTGTAGTTGTGAAAGTTAAAATTAGAATTCAATGATATTTCTTTTATTGTCTGAGAAAAGAATTGTAATTAAGTTGTTATGATTCTTGATAATTCTTCTTAATGGTTGGATTTAGTAAATCCGAATGGTAGACATTTATTTTCAATTCCTTTATATTGTGTATCTTGTTGGGCAAATTGGGAATGTCGTAATTATTCAAGTCTTTCAGACCAATTGTAAAAGTGGGGATTGTGATTGTTAAAGTTAAATTCTTGAGTTAGTTAAGATTGTGTACATGGTATTTGCATGGTGATTAGACACCTGATTGTATGAATATGGTCATTGTTGTTCGTTATGAAATGTGTAAAAGTTCTTGTTGTATTTCTATACACTTTATAAACCTTAGCCAAGAAAACTTAGATTCCTTTGTTATGTTTAAGGGAGTGGCTTTTTGTAAGGGCCGACACACAAAGTGGTGTTAGGGTAACTTACAAAGAGTTAGTAAGTCAGTGATAACTAAATGACACAATAGTTAGAATAAAATCCTTAACAAGATGTTTATGCCTCACTTATTGACTCTTGAGCTAGTTCAGTCTTGAGTATAAGATGAGAAGGCCTGGAATGGAAAATCGATGTCTTGTTTCTTCAAAAGACATTCGATTCCACAATGATTTGCATTGGGGCCAGGTTTCGTAAGAGGTTACCAGGGTAACCCAAGTTGGGGGTCGGAACCTAGGAAGAAACACCAGGGTAACCTTTGCAATATTGTGATGACACTCCACCTAAAGTAACAGTCTACCTTGAGTATGTAGTACATTCAATTGTCTTAAATCTGGAAGCAATGTAACCATCAGTTAGTTGTGTACTTGTGTCTAGGGTTAGTAGATTATGTCTAGGTAACCATATTACTATCTCCTAGCACGGGGGGTGGACCTACGGGTACCACATGGTTGGGTGGAACGTGCACCTTACTCCGTTGGGTCCCTAGTTTGTGATTATGGCATCGAGAGCTTCATGGATGGAGAGCTCGCACTTGGAAACTTATGTGTACTTCTTCATTGTAGTTTGTAAATCTTGTATCTGAAAACATCCCTCAATTTTTTATGAGGTGAACATTTTAAATGTAACTTATAACTATTATTTGATCTACCTCATCAAATGTATGAGTATTGTAATATCTTATCAAATGCAATGTAAGAAACATGTTTGTACTTTAATTTATCTTGAATGGAATTTCAAAGGAAATGTAATGTTTATTTTATGTTAATTAATTTAATATGTGCAATGTGAAATACTAAAGTCGTCTATGGAAACTCAAGTAGTGTAACGTCGCGTAACTTAATGAATGTATGCAACTAATTAACTTAATAATTATACTTTAAAAAAATAAAATTATTTCACCTTTTTACACAATTGCAACATTCCTTAGGTTATTATGACGGGGCATTACAGATTGGTATCAGAGCCAAGGTTACAAACACTGGACGCTCTGGGTAATCGCGAGCCCATTAGGTTGACCTAGTACGTAGTGTCGCAAACTGTTAGCCTTGGTTGAATAGTGTCTAAGACTCGTTATTGTTATGTGTAGGAACATGCCTAAGCGAGGTGGAAGAGGTGTGGTAGAGGTCGAGGTGGAGGCGAGGGCCAATCCCTCAAGTTGCTCCCCCTCTGAGCCCTCATCACAGTGATTAGGCAGAACAGTTGGATCAGAGGAATGAGGGACAGAATCTCAAACAGTCAGGAGTAGAGGGTTCTCAGATACGTCCTTTATTAGAGGAGGTCCTAGCTCGACTTGGACCTAGACAGGAGGTTGAGCAAGAGGTTGTTAGAGAGAGATAGATCTCCTAGGAGAGTAGATGATACAGTACATCAGGATGTTATTACTGTAGGACACATGAGGGATTTGCTGAGGGCACACCCTCCTACCTTTGATGGTGCAGGAGGTGGCTTAGAGGCAGAGACCTGGCTACTGGATTTGGGTAGATGCTTCGCCATGCACCCATACGGTAGCAATACCGTGCGAGATGCGCTATCATGCATCTGAGAGGATTCGCCTCTACTTGGTGGCGCCTGGAGGAGCAAAAGCTCCACTTAGATATTGGGTCAGTGTCATGGGAGATGTTCCTAGAGAGGTTTAGAGCACGGTTCCTATCGGAACACTGGAGGCAGCGACGGGCTGACGAGTTCCATGATCTACGTCAGTTGGCTCTTTCTGTTGAGCAATATGAACGTAGGTTCTATGAACTCAAGCAGTATGTTGGTATTGGCGATGATGAGCCTATGCTAGTACATCACTTCATCAGGGGTTTAAACGCCCGCATTAGTGGTGGTGTCCGAGTCTTTGAGCCAAAGACTATGGAAGTTGCGGTGGAGAAGGCTCGCATAGTGGAGGAGAACCTTGTTATGGTGTTAGGTGGTCACACAAGAGTACGGATTGGCAATGCTCCTGCAGCAGGTTTTAGTCCACGGGGTGGACAGGCACAGACAGGAGGTTCCTCTAGGAACCAATAGACACCCACAAAGGGTGGCCAGCAACAACAACGTACACCTCAAAAGAACAATAATCCACAACCACAACAAGGTAATAGTCCTCAAATAGGAAAGGGTCGCAACTGGTGGCGCAACAAGCGCAATAGGCAGGATCAGCCTGCGCAGAGTGCTCAGTCTACTGTCAGTAGGGGTAGTTTCCAGCAATCCAATGCACCTTCGGGTGGCAGAGGCTTTGGTAGAGGCACAGGTTGTTACTCGTGTGGACAGCAGGGACACATAGCTAGGCAGTGTCTGATGAGAGGTTCTACTGGTTTTGGGCCTCGACCTACAATTTCAGAGCCTACAATGGGTGATGCAGGACGATCACATACAGTATATGCTGCGGTTAATGACCGCCAAGCCGATCACCAGAACACAGTGGTCGAGACTTCAGGTAAGTTACATGGTGTTAGTGTTTCCATTATTTTTGATTCAGGAGCTACTGACTCCTTTATTTCACCGACCATCGTTGACCGTTGTGGTCTTGTGGCGGTAAAACAAGGTGGTAAGTGGCAAGTTGAATTCGCCTCTAGGGTGAAAGTAGCAGTATAAAACTTAGTACATAATTGTGAACTTAAAATTGGTGCGTTAACTACCTTAGTAGATTTATATGTTACACCCTTAGGATCGTATGATATAGTTTTAGGTATGGATTGGCTAACATCTCATCATGCTGTGATTGACTGTCGACTTAAGATAGTTAGTTGCATTAATGATGTAGGTGTGAAAGTGGAAATTATAGGTGTTCAAAGACCTATCTCTTTGCGGATGATATCTGCTATGCAATTAAAGAGATGTCTTCGTCAGGGTTGTCAACTGTTTGCAACAACAGTTACTGATTTAGAAGAAGGTGAGAGTCAAGAGGTATCTCTTGATGATCATCCTATTCTTAGGGAATTCACTGACGTGTTTCCAGATGATATACCTGGAATGCCACCAAAGAGAGATATTGACTTTAGAGTTGACCTAGTTCCTGGAGCTGAGCCTATATCTAGAGCTCCATATAGAATGACGACCCAGGAGTTAGAGGAACTACGTATTCAGTTAGAGGAACTATTAGAAAAGGGTTTCATTTGTCCAAGTGTTTCCCCTTGGGGAGCACCTGTCATCTTCGTAAAGAAGAAGGACGGTTCTCTTAGGTTGTGCATTGACTATCGTCAATTGAACAAGGTTACGATTAAGAATCGTTATCCTTTGCCTAGAATCGATGATCTTTTTGATCAAATTAAGAGAGCTAATGTGTTCTCTAAAATTGATTTGAAATCTGGTTATCATCAATTGTGTATAGCTGAAGCAGACATTCATAAAACTGCTTTTCAAACTCGTTATGGGCACTACGAATTCACAGTAGTACCATTTGGGTTAACGAACGCACCATCAGTATTCATGAGTCTAATGAATGGTGTTTTTCGTACATACCTTGATCGCTTTGTCCTGGTATTTCTCGATGATATTTTAATTTATTCGAGAAACATGAAGGAACATGAAGAGCACTTGAGACAGGTATTGCAATGTTTAAGGGAAAATCAATTGTATGTGAACCTGAAGAAGTGTGACTTCTTTCAAACTGAGATAAAATATCTTGGACATGTGATTTATGGAAAAGGTATTGATGTGGATCCTTCAAAGATTCAAGCTATTGTAGATTGGCCCACGCCTACTAATGTAGGTGAAGTTCGTAGTTTTATGGGTCCAGCTGGTTACTATAGGCGATTTGTAGAGGGATTTTTTAGAATCGGTCATCCTATTACTTCTCTTCAAAGAAAAGGGAAGAAGTTTGTTTGGATAGAGCAGTGTTAGTTGACTTTTCAAACACTTAAAGAAAAGTTGACTAATGCGCCTATACTGATTGTTCCTGATCCTACTAAGGATTTTGTAGTTTGCACAGACGCATCCTTAGAGGGTTTGGGAGCAGTTCTGATGCAAGATGGGCATGTGATTGCATATGAGTCTCGCAAACTCAAGGATCACGAATTAAAATATCCTACTCATAATTTAGAACTTGCTGCAGTAGTGCATGCATTAGTTCATTGGAGGAATTTCCTATTAGGTCATCATTTTGAGCTTCATACCAATCACCATAGTCTACAATACATTTTCACGCAACCTAACTTGAATGCTAGGCAAAGACGGTGGATGGAGTTCTTGTGTGAGTACGATTTCAAAGTGAAATATGTTCAAGGAAAAGAGAACATAGTGGCTAACGCTCTTAGTCGCCGTCGACATAAGATCTTTGCTACTACTCTTGAAGTAGATTTGAGAGGTCAAATATTAGCAGCACTTCCTAATGATAGATTGTATCAGGAAGTGAGGTCGGAGATTGAATCTGGTAGACCTTTAGAAGGTCGATTTGTAGGATATGTCCTAGAATCAGATGGTATATTACGACATTTAGGTCGTATTTATGTACCACATTTCGAAGGTCTTCGTACATTAATCATGACTGAAGCTCATCGAGCTCCATATTCAGCTCATCTAGGTGTCAAGAAAATGCATGTTGATCTTCGGCAATTGTATTTCTGGCCTGGTATGAAATGTGATATTGCTGATTATGTATCGAGATGTCTTGAATGTCAGCGAGTCAAAGGTGAGCATCAACATCCCGCTGGATTATTGCAGCCACATCTCATTCCTGAATGGAAATGGGATATTATATCCATTGACTTTATTGTAGGGTTACCCATGTCATCACGTCGACATGATGCCATTATGGTAACTGTTGACCGATTGACTAAAGTAGCTCATTTTTCACCAGTACGATCATCTTACAATGCTTCATCCGTAGCTAGGATATTCATGGAGGACATCATTAGATTACATGGGATTCCTCGTAGGATTATTTCGGATAGAGATCCTGTATTTACTTCAGCCCTATGGACTTCATTACAACATGCTCTAGGTACACAGTTGAACTTTAGTTTAGCGTATCATCCTCAAACTGATGGAAAAACGGAGAGAGTTAACCAAATATTAGAGGATATGCTTAGGATGTACGTAATGGACCAACAATCACGTTGGGAGGATTATCTGTACTTAGTAGAATTCGCTTACAACAACAGATATCAGAGTTCCATAGGTATGCCACCATTTCAGGCGTTATACGGTCGTCCTTGTCGAACTCCACTAAGTTGGAATCGACTTGAGGATAGAGTGTTACTTGGACTTGAGATGCTTCGTGATATGGAGCAATAGGTTGATCGTATTAGAAAACATTTGATAGCAACTCAGGATAGGAAAAAGAAATATGCCGATGCGCATAGAATAGACCGACAGTTTGCTGTTGGTGATAGAGTGTTTCTTCGAGTGCGACCGCGAAAGAGTCCAATCCGTTATGGAAAAGGCTCTAAGCTTGCACCTCGTTTCGTTGGGCCATTTGAGATATTAGAGAGAATTGGTCCCGTGTTGTATCGACTCGCCTTACCACCCAGTTTGTCTCGTATTCATGATGTTTTTCATGTATCAGTTCTTAGACCATATCATCCCGACATATCTCATGTACTTGATTGGAATGCGTTACAGGTAGAGAACGGGCAGCTAGCTTTGGAGCCCATGGCCATTCTACAGCGTCGGACGCTCGATCTCAGGGGTCGAGATGTTGATCAGGTGAGGGTTCAATGGGATCCTAGCCATGAGGCTTCTGCTACTTGGGAGGATGCAACACGCATGAGGGAACTTTATCCCTATCCGTTCGCAGGCTTTCAGGAGCAAGCCTGATCCTAGGGGGGAGGATGTAGTACCCCTCCATTTATGCTTATGTTTTCTGCTGTTATGTTTTTACACTATTAGACTATGATACTTTGTTTGGATATTTTGATCACTGGTTTTGAGCGACAGTGGATTTATTCTGTGACATGATGATACATTGTATGGTGATTACTAATTTCAGACATGCTTTGAGATAGCATAGATGTTTATTTTCAGTTGATTATTGTTATGAACATGTTTATGATGGACTAACAGTTATTTAATTCGTCAGTCTGATGTGACGTGTATTGGTGTGGAGAACGGAATCACATCACTCGCTTGCGAGTGCCCTGTGATGTCCGTGATTTTCTCCGCACGGTGTGCCTGTACAATGGTTTATATATATATATATGCATGTTATTTGCTTGGTTGCAGGATTGCAGGTACATGACACCGACTCCACCTGGTTACTCAGGTCTGAGCGTGTCAAGACTCAACGAAAATGTTGATTGGGAGGTAGTAGTTAGGTTCATCCTAGTCTAGTCTTTAACCCGGTCACTGTACATTGTCAGTTTTAGTTTGAGTCGTGGTTGTCTTGTATTTTTCTGTTTGGTTTAATTGTTTGAAAGAAAAAATGTCAAATTTAATAATAGTTTATTATGTTTTAAATTATTGTTATTTAAATTAATTTTTAAATGTTGAAGAAATTAGTTTTGCAAGTTATTTAATTAATTAATTAGTTTGTTTGGTTAAATGGTTTGATCATAAAAATTAAATTTATTTAATTAAATAAATTAGTTAATTAAATTAAATTGTATTAATTATGTGTGAATAGTTTTAATTTTAAATTTAAATATTATATGTGGAAATGGCATTTGAATTTGTAAATTAATTTTATATTTGAAAATTGGAAAGAATAAATTAATTAAAATGCATGCAATTTTTGAAAGAAAGGATTTTTACGGAGAAGTGGTTGAAGATATTTTGCACTTCTCGACATGTGTGCAAGTTCCATTTATTGATTATGGTTGAGGAATTTTTTCACGGAGGTTATTTTGGATCTAGGGAAAAACAGAGAGGCTATTCAATTTCTTCACGGGAAAAATATCGGAGCTTTTGAAAAACTTTTTGTTTATGTTATTTTGGCAATATTGTATATTTGTGGAAGATCCCTTTGGTGGGAAATTCTTGGTGTTGGTTATAGCTTTCCTGGGTTTTCTTTGGAGAAGCTTTGGGGAATTGCACGCTACAGGCAAGAGGCTTTCTTCTATAGACAGTTTTCAAGTTACAGGTATTTTTCTTGTTTTAGTTTGTTTCTTTTTTTAAAAAAAGAAAAGATTGTTTGAGAAAATAATGGATTTATGATTCCTGTAAATTCTTCTCGGGAAATTTTAGAAAAAAAAATTGTGAGATTTGATTTCCTCTCTGTTATTAAATTGTGAAAACAAGGAATTTATAGAGAAATCACGAAGAGCAAAACGAAGATTTGTTTTAACAATAGAAAACTACATAAGAAATTAAAAGAAATGGAAGAATTCTTATGTTAAATCATATGTTATATTTGAAGAAGATATGGGGTTTTTTTTTTTTTTTAAATACTTCCAGGTGGAATTATTACATTGAAAATATATTGTACAGAATTTATCTATTTTAATTTCTTTCTTTTCATGATTCCTGAAGAGAATCTTATCAGAAAATTATTTCTGTATTTGAAAGTTCATTTTATATTCTATTTAAATATATATATATATATATAAATATATATATATATGTATATATATATAAATATATATATATATGTATAAATATATGTATATATATATATGTGTATATATTGTTGTGAAAATATATGAATATTTAATTATGGAATCGTCGTACGGAATTCGTATTAATTCCCGTTTATGCGAAATTGTAATTCACATATTTTAGACTATATTTTTAACAGGAATAAATATTAAATTTTATTTTACACAGTTATGGAGGGGGCCGCGGGGCTACCCCCACAGCCACCCCCATATGGGGTGACGGTTGTGGACGCAGCCGGCGCTGCCCTCACAGGCAGCGGCGGCTGTCTCACAGCCGCCTCCCCATACAGGGAAGGCTGTAAACACAGCTGCGGGCTGCGTCCTTTGTAAAATGTGCGACTGTATATTTTGAAACATGAAACATTTCAAATATGAGTTTTTCGAATTAGGGTTTACATAATATTAAATATATATACTAATATATATATGTGTGTGTGTGTGTATATATATGTATATGATAATATTTATAAATATATATATATATATGTATATTTTTATAAATATATATATATATGTATTATTTATATTATTTAATAAATTATTTAACTCACATTTATTTTTGTAATGGAATAAAATTTTGTTGTGTATAAATATACATGATAGGAACAACATTAGTTGAAACTTATAACAGAAATGATGTAAAAAGGAAATTTGATAGACTTTGATAAGTGTAGTTGTGAAAGTTAAAATTAGAATTCAATGATATTTCTTTTATTGTCTGAGAAAATAATTGTAATTAAGTTGTTATGATTCTTGATAATTCTTCTTAATGGTTGGATTTAGTAAATCCGAATGGTAGACATTTATTTTCAATTGCTTTATATCGTGTATCTTGTTGGGCAAATTGGGAATGTCGTAAATATTCAAGTCTTCCAGACCAATTGTAAAAGTGGGGATTGTGATTGTTAAAGTTAAATTCTTGAGTTAGCTAAGGTTATGTACATGGTATTTGCGTGGTGATTAGACACCTGATTGTATGAATATGGTCATTGTTGTTCGTTATGAAATGTGTAAAAGTTCTTGTTGTATTTCTATACACTTTATAAACCTTAGCCAAGAAAACTTAGATTCCTTTGTTATGTTTAGGGGAGTGGCTTTTTGTAAGGGCCGACACACAAAGTGGTGTCAGGGTAACTTACAAAGAGTTAGTAAGTTAGTGATAACTAAATGACACAATAGTTAGAATAAAATCCTTAACAAGATGTTTATGCCTCACTTATTGACTCTTGAGCTAGTTCAGTCTTGACTATAAGATGAGAAGGCCTGGAATGAAAAATCGGTGTCTTGTTTCTTCAAAAGACATTCGATTCCACAATGATTTGCATTGGGGCCAGGTTTCGTAAGAGGTTACCAGGGTAACCCAAGTTGGGGGCCGGAACCTAGGAAGAAACACCAGGGTAATCTTTGCAATATTGTGATGACACTCCACCTAAAGTAACAGTCTACCTTGTGTATGTAGTACATTCAATTGTCTTAAATCTGGAAGCAATGTAACCATCAGTTAGTTGTGTACTTGTGTCTAGGGTTAGTAGATTATGTCTAGGTAACCATATTACTATCTCCTAGCACGGGGGGTGGACCTATGGGTACCACATGGTTGGGTGGAATGTGCACCTTACTCCGTTGGGTCCCCAGTTTGTGATTATGGCATCGAGAGCTTCATGGATGGAGAGCTCGCACTTGGAAACTTATGTGTACTTCTTCATTGTAGTTTGTAAATCTTGTATTTGAAAACATCCCTCAATTGTTTATGAGGTGAACATTTTAAATGTAACTTATAACTATTATTTGATCTACCTCATCAGATGTATGAGTATTGTAATATCTTATCAAATGCAATGTAAGAAACATGTTTGTACTTTATGTTATCTTGAATGGAATTTCAAATGAAATGTAATTTTTATTTTATGTTAATTAATTTAATATGTGCAATGCGAAATACTAAAGTCGTCTATGGAAACTCAAGTAGTGTAACGTCGCGTAACTTAATGAATGTATGCAACTAATTAACTTAATAATTATACTTTAAAAAAAAAAATTATTTCACCTTTTTACACAATTGCAACATTCCTTAGGTTATTATGACGGGGCATTACAGCAATGCTTAGCTTAATACACAAAGAATATTACAAAATTTTATACCTTTCAATTGCAACTCACCATCAATGAAGCTTGGAAGGAACAATGGGCTAGGTTGAACATGTATTTCTTTGCATGTCGATGAAGCAAAGTGAACAAGACACAAAATGACAAGGTGTCAGTCGAATATACCATAATCTCTATGATATATAGTCATACATATATGTTGAAGATTAAGATATTTTTTTAGCTTAATACTCTGTAAAATTTTAATATTTGGTATCAGAACTTAGGTTGGGTAGAGTATAGGGACGCCTTTCTCTTAAAAGATTGGAGGTTTTTTGGCTTAGTGGGAGTTATTATTATTTTTTTGCTATTGTTGATTTTGGAAAAATAAGTTTTTTACAAGAGGTATATATTCTTGCTTTAGAGGTCATTGAGAGCTTGGATTCACAGGTTTGGTGTGAGCTTATGACAAAAATGGGGTTTTCATTATGTGCATCATGATGCCATGGGATTGCTCAGTATCACGGTTCAGTGGGAGCATTTGGAAATGATGTGGATCCTTGGTTGTAGGATGGTTTTGTTATTATGTCATGGTATACTCTTGATTAGTGCTTTAGAGTTGTGGCATAATACATGTTATGATAATTTTGATCATGAGGAAATTTTTAAAATTCCATATGCTTTTGACAGTAATGGTTTGATGTTTATCTCGTTGCCACACACTCGGTGGTTTAGCATGCCTCCAAAGAGGTGGTTTGGATACAGAGACTTGGGAAAGGTATTGGTTTGGTTGATAATGGGAAGGCATTAATTGAGAAAGTTGAAACTTTAATTAATGTTACAGATTATCTTATGAAACCATACAAATAAGTTCTCTTGATTTTAATCATTTGCTTGGAAGTTTCATGATTATGCAGGTTGCATTTGAAGTTAGCATGGTTTGATTAGTTGGTGCAAGAAGGCCATTGGCCTTCAGTCTTGTACTTGTTTTATTATTCCTTGTTTAGAATAATTGCAATGTATAATGTCAAGTGGAAGAATGTTGGAAATAGGATGCCATTTAATTGCAAATCCTAAACATTAATTATTTCATGTATCTCCTAAGTTCTTGGAATGTGTTCAACAACACTAAGATTAGGATGAGATTAATATTTGATGAAATAAATCATGAAATTGACATGTAGTTATTCCTAAATAATAGGAACATGTGGGTGCACACATGGTAAGGTGACACTCACCTTGAGTTAAGTTAACTATTCGGGTTAAGAGATAACACTTCTAAATGCATGTAAAGATCCTAGGAGTTAGGGTTTTATGTTTGCATGCATGAAGTTCAGTTTAGTTTAGTTCAGATGAGTTCAATTCAGTTCAGTTCAATTCAGAATCAGTTTAGTTTAGTTTAGTTTAGTTTAGTTTAGTTTAGTTTAGTTCAGTTCAGTGATGGTTCAATTATCTTCAGTTGCATGCAAGCGCATATTGCATGCATGTTGGTTATTTTGAGTTGCATGTAGTTAGCTTCAGTTAACTTGGAATGCATGGCTAATAACTTGACTTGTATGACAGATAACAAGGACTACCTCCAATTAACAGGGGATGACCATTCTTGCATGAATGGTGTTGAGTAAATGTTTCAGTTAACAAGAAATCACTTGGAGCCAACTTGGGCACCCAAGATACTCTCTTGGAATTACCTCCCTTGCATGTTGAGATATTTCTGAAGGCTCATTTAAGTAGGATTACTTTTGGGTGCCAAGTTTGAGGAGGAGCTTTGGAATTATCAACATAATGAAGAATGAGTTGTGACTTCAGTTTGGGATGCCCAAATGGATGAAGCACATGTTTTAGCATTGTTCTTCACAGTTAAACTCTACTTGGATGAGATAGGCATACCTATTAGGGATAGGGCTTGAGCATTGTAATTGTAACTCATGTTGGAGTTTACAAATTTGATTAAAGCCTATTTATCTCAAGCAAGTTGAAGAGAGTTTGTATCATTTTTATTGTAGGTTGTGAAGAAGATTGGTGAAGATAGAAGAAGCATTCTCAAGCAAGAATTGGAGCTATTGTAATTCAGAGATTGAATAATAGAATAATTCTTGGTGGATTTTTTTCCTGAAAGGGTTTCTCCACGGTACATCTTGTGTAATCTTTCTAATATCCTGTCTAGTTCTTCTATCAACTTTTGTCTACATTCTACAATAGTAAAATGGATTAATCAAGATAATCACCCACAAAAAATATATGTAACAAAGGAAAAAACTTATTTAGATCAGCAATATTAAAGTTTTACAGAGTATTAAGCTAAGAAAACACCTCAATCTTCAACAATATATACATACATATATACATATATACATACATACATATATATATCTATATATATATACATACATATATACATATATATACATACATACATACATACATACATACATATATACATACATATATATATACACATACATATATATATACATACATACATACATACATACATACATATATATGCATACATATATATATATATATATTCTACCTCATCAATTCTAGCAGTTTTATATTTTTGGTAAGCAAAATAATTCATGTAAGCAATTGTAAACAGTATCATGTAGAAACATGTGGACCTCCAAACATAGGGTGTATAGGAACCCCTTAATATGCAATTGTAAAACGGTTTTCACCCACAAAGTCAACAAGGGTACTCGAGTCACTGTACCACCAAAATTGTATTATAATCGGTTTATATTTTTCTCAAACACAAATAGTTATTCATAGTCTTACATGTCATAGAATATTTAAAGCACGTCTGATACCACAAACATACAAGCCATATTGATTGTTAATGGCTTGTAGCATTAAAACATGCAACCAAAATATAAAATTAGTATAACCCACACTCCCCTAATATATCACCACTTGCATTACATCACTGCCAATATTTTCATACATCGAATGGCACGAGAACAACAAAGATCCAAGACTATCCCATCACCAATTCCATCATATTTTATAGAAGAGGTTGTTGGACTTTATACATTCTATATCATGTAAATGATGTTTCCAGTGTTGTGTACATGACTATATGAAGATTCAAGTGATATTGTTAGTGGTTGTTAATGTGTAATGTTGTATACATGCAATAGTTATGTGAAGTGTGTTGTACATTTCAGCCCAATCAAGCAATCACCATAAACAAAGTTTGAGTATAATTAAGCAGACTTACATTAACAAGCAATTGCACTACACTGCCAACATGGATATCATATTGATAATTAGTCCCATAAACATATCCATTTAATAAACCAATAAACAGATCCATTTGATATCAAATCTTAAATATAGGAATGCACATAATGTTGGCAAAAACATTTACACATTATACGAAAAAAATTTGTAGTGACATTAGAGGTTATAGCATTGACAAGACTTCTTTTTCAGAAGAGCATTTACGTATTAAACTGTGTATCATTATACTTTACAAATTATCAGTGTATGCAACATGGTTTAATACTAAAAATGCTTTGGTGAAAAGAAGCCCCACCAATGCATGGCCGAACAAGTTTTGGTGCAAAACCAAACAAACAGTCAAGAATGTTGCAAACAAAAGGAATGAGAGTGAACGGGATATGCGAGAATTTGGAGCATTGAATGAACCTTGATCTCCGATTTACTTTCCTGACAATCCAAGTAAATGTGAAGGGGCATGTAAGGAAAGTTGGTCAGTGGAGGTAACGAAGGAGACGGTGAGCGATTAATGCTCTAAACTATTTTTTTAGGGTGGCGAAGTTGTCGTGGACAAGCGGTCGTCCAATCCACTGTACGTAGATGTGTTCGCTGATTAAGGAGGTGGATGGGCTCCACTTTGGGATGGAGGGAAAAATGGGCCCGTTTTGGACATATCATAGTAAATGATGCTTGACAGGTGGCGGGGTGCTCAATTTTTTCAAAATAAAATATTGGGCCTTATGCACAAGTGGAAGGGTGACATGGTGGGAAATAATTTTTGCTTAATATGAGGGTATTACAATCCCCAACAACAAAATTAAACAACCAACAATTGAACTATATATTGCAGCCTGGAATACACAGCAAAAAAGTAGCCAATCAATCATAGAGTTGTAGTGATGGTCCCTCTCAACATCAATCAAGCATGCCAAGATAAACATCTTGAGATGTGTTCTTGTCTCTTGCTTGTGCATTCTGAGTTGTCTTTACATGATTTGCATTTGCATTTGTAATCTAAGTGCTAATTACATGCAACGGTGTTGAACAACTATTTGCAACGGAGAGTGGAGTGTAGCCTACATTTGGGTTGACACTCAAATTGACATTCAACTCCCCAAACAGAGGGATGTATATGTTCAATATATCCCAAAATAAGGCACGGTTATGTGCTAAAGGGTTTGTAGGATTGCTTTTATGTCTTTCTCACTGCAATGACCTATGGACCCAGTCGATTTCTCTTTCCTTCCTATCTTGTTTCTTTTGCACCCTTTATTGCTCCATCTTGTCCTTCCTTTCCTTCTTATCTTGTTTTTTTTTAACTCGGTCTTGGTCCCTCTTTTGCTCTCTTTCCTTCCTATCTTGTATCCTTTGAACTATCTCTTGCTCCTTTTTCTCTCTCTCCTTCCTATCTTGTACCTTTTTAGCTTTGTCTTCCTCCTTCTTCTGCTCTATTTCCTTGCTCAAATCTGCATAGTAATCTAGCAATTGTGGTATGGAAAAAGTGGCAAGTGGAGAAGGAAAGGAATAATTTCCTTGCTCTTCTTCACACTGCAAGACAATACCCAATTTTTTGGCTCCATCCACCAACCAAGATGGTTGGGTAGGGGCTTATGGAAGGCTTAAACTGTCATAAGCCTCATCAATAGCTCCCTCTACCAACCAAGAGGGTTGGGAAGGGGGTAATGGAAGACTTAGACTGTCATTACCCATATTCATAGATCCATCTTCCAACCAAAATAGTGGGGTAGGGGCTGAGGGAAGAGTCAGGTCGTCCTTATGTTCCTCACGCGAGCTTTCCACCATGTCATTTGTTTGATGATTAACTATTTCATTCATTTTCAATTCCCAATGTTGTGATGTTGTTGTCTGCTTTCTTGATGGAGCATTAACTATGAAAACTATCTTTGCTTCTACATTTTGTTCTTCTTCAGGGGGGAATGAAACCCCTCTTTGACATGGAGGCCACCTTGTTGTGGCTATCTTCTTCATTGGCTTGGACCTCATATCAACTTTATATTGAACCTACACACATTATTGAGACATGTTTGAAACAATGATAAGAAACATCATTGAACACCCTTAAAGATAGAGTGATGCATGTTTTTTTTTCCTTTATTGTGTTAGTTGATAGTTTATAATGGTAAATTCGGTAATTGTTGAAGTTTTATGTGATCATACTAATTTTTTTGAATTGCACATGTTTAAAACATTTTCGATTGAAATGAAAGGAGTTTGTGTAATGCCATAAAGCCAATTGGAATTAACAATGTAGATAACTTAAATTCATTGTCATTCATTAGCATGCATCAAGTATGGAACACCGTGATATTGAGTTACAAGTTTGTAATTTATGAAAACATTGAAATTGAACATTCATGTACACAATCATAAATAGTATAAGTCGAAACCCCACATAGTGAGTTAGAAAGAATCTGTTGCAACAATGACATTTCCATTCAAAAAACTGACCTGGCCTTGTGCAACAATCACATAGGGTTTAACAATCACATTATAAGGAACTGGAAAGCATTGAAATCCATAAACAGTGTTAAGTTGAAACCCCAGATATTGAGTTAGAGGGTAGTGGGTGAGAAACATTTACAGTGCAAATAACTGATTTATATACCCAAGGATATAGAACATAACAAAAATACCAGGGATTGAACTGAAATTACTTGACATTCATAAATAGAGAAATTTGAAACACCAGATATAATTATGACATAGTAGTGCTCGAAAAATAGTTAGGGTGCATAGAACTGATCTATATTGGTAGCCATATTGAGCATAAGAAAATTCCAGCAAACAAACTTAAATGACTTGACATACATAAACATTGTAAGTTGAAACCCTAGATATTGAGTTACAGGTTTGTGGGTCACATAACTTTTACAGTGAATATAACAGATCTATATTGGGAGGCATAGAGAATGTAAGAACCCAAAAAATGAAAAGAACTTTTGGACATTCACAAACAGTGTAAGTTGAAACCCCAGATGTTGAGTTATAGGTTTTTTTGAGAAACATTACCATCGCATACAACATATTATCGTTGGCATATGAATAGTTTATATGAAAAAGAAAAGGTAGTATTGTATGGTGAAAATCACTTGCATAGCATTGGACAGATTGGCATTATAGGCATAAGCAAGAAGTTTGAGATTGGCATTCATAGGCATAAACAGTTTGTTTGTGTAGAGTACCTGAATGTTGATAGTGTGTTGTTGGTGTTGCTTCTTCTTCTCCTCTTTGTTTATCTACCTCCAGGAAAACATTGCACTGAATATGAAAGTGAGACGTGGTAAATGGAAATGCAATTTTGAATTTGAAAATCTCTTTATATGTTCAATGTTGTTTGGTATGGAGTCTTTAATTTTGATCCTCCTTTTTCAAATTTGAATTTTTTTTTGGGTTCCTTCAATTGCATAATTTGTATGTATTTATGGTGTGTAGTGTTTGTTTGTTGGTTAGGCGATTTTGGTGGCCTTACTGCCATTGTTTTGGTGGTTGCAGGTGGCAAAAGAGGAGTTTGAACCAGTTGTTGTGTGAATGGATTTGACAAATGGGATAGTTATGAATGATTTCTTTTCCTTTCAGTGTTGTATTGATGGTATAGTGGGATATGGGGTGGGTTCAATTGGATTTGGTGATGGGACATTCTTGGCTCGTAGTTGTTCTCCTTGTGCCACTTGTATTAAAATAGTGGTTGTGAGCTAATGCAAGTGGTGATATTAAAGGGGAGCGTGGGTTATACTAATTTTATATTTTGGGTGTAAGTTGTAAAGCTATAGGCCAGTAAGAATCAATATGGCTTGTATGTTTGTGGTGTTAGATGTGATTTGAATATTCTTTGACAGGTAAGACTGCGATTACTTATTTGTGTTCAGGACAAATATAAACTGATTATAATCAATCTTGGTGGTACAGTGAATCGAGTACCCTTGTTGACTTTCTGGGTGAAAACCAGTTTACAATTGCATATTAAGGTGGTCTAGTGTGGGGCCCATGTGGGACTACTTCTGTCCCCAGTATAGGCTCCCTCCCTACTTTGGGCCCCTCTCCCCTAGTTCTATATTTTCTTTGTTTCATTTATGGTCACCTAAATTGTCCATTTGGAGTTTAAATTTTTACTATATTAATGAGATCAATTATCATTTTTTCACCCGCGACAACTTGGTTAATGTGTGTGTTGTTGAGTTGGGATTACAATAGTTGCAAAGCATTCTCTGGGTTGGTGTGGTACAAATGACATGCAGGCTAATAATTATCTATCTTTTCACAAGCCTTGTGATGTCCTCTATGGCATCTGAGACAACCTTGGGAGGAATTCTTTTTGCTTCGTGTGTCATTGGCATTAATGTGCACACATATTATGGGCATTATATGGTGAAAGTTCGGCTTTCTTTTGGCATTCGTATTTGTAGTTCAGACAGAATGGAGACTCCTATTCGGCTTACCACCTCATGTAAGCTGTGGACTTTTTTAGGAAGGATTTCTGAGAGTTGTTTGAGGTCGTGTTTGTGGAATCTAACCCGCTAGCATTGGGAGCGTTAAAGTTAATACTGGGGAAGGAATTTTTGGTGTCGACTAAGAGATACAAAACAAATTTGGACATTGCCCCTTGCTTTGTTGCTTATCTTTTGGACCTGGAGTTCCCAAAGGCATTGGTTTTGTTGATGTCATGCAAGCTAGTGATGGTTGACTTGCTTGGTGGTGTGGAGGATGTGATAATCATTGCAGAGCCTGGTGTTGGCATCCCACACCCGCATGACATGTCCAAGGTCTTCCTTCCTAGTGTGCATGTGAAAAGGTATCCTTCTCTCTTGCATGTCAAAGGTTGAGCGTTAAGAGAGCACAAGGCTCGTGTTCTACGAGGTGTGAATTTTTTGAAGGTCTTTATGTTGCTTGAATTGACTCAAGGGGTGGATTGGAGGGGTTATTTTTCTGAATTTTTGCCAAGGTCGAGGAGTTTGAATAAGGGTGGTGTGATTTTCTTTTTGGGGTTCTAGGAAAATTCAACGCCAACAATTCATCGAGGGAAAATTCATCACCAACAATTCACCAAAAAATTCACCGTCAAGTAAAATTCGTCACCAAAAATTCACCGTGGTCGTCGTAGAAAATTAATTGCATTAATATTTTTTAATATATATTTAAAAACTTTGATTTTATTAAAAAAAATCTACTGTTGTGAATTGTTGGCAGTGAATTTTACTTGGTGGTGAATTGTAACGCCCCGACTTAGTTACGTTATAACAAAGAGCAAAAACAAAGTTAACTAAATAATTTTTATAATTGTTTACACATATGTTATAAATTTTCCAAGACGTTGTTACATAAACTTAATAAATAAACTCAACACATTGATCATCAACAACAGTACAAATTTAATTTTATGTAAGATCCAATTTATAAAAACTACATACAATCAAATATCCCAAATGTCCATTTTACATAAAGTGAGATTTCAAAGAATCTCCATACATCAAAGGTGGTACAATCAGTACACTCTTATACAAGAGATAAATTACAAAATAGATAGTGTTCATCTGACATCTGATACAATATCCACGAACAAGCTCTGCATCAACAGTCACGAACAAAGTAGTAACTGGAACCTGCTGCAAGCATAGGATCAACTGGAAGAAAATTCTAAGAAAGGTGTAGCACGGTTTCCTCCCAACCATGTGGAACCCAAAGGTCCACTCCCTCCGTGCTAGGAGATAATGACAGGTCCACAAACAAAGAAGTCAGAACATCATGATACGTGGTTTACAAATTCACATCACGACATAACGATTACAAGTAAAAACATAAACAAATCCAATTAACAAATCACATCAAAAGAAATATGAACATAAGGAACACCATCATGGTATAGACTAAGAGTGTCATCACATCGTCGGGATAGGTTACCCTGGTGAATCTTCCTAGACTACCGGCCCTCTCCAAGAGTTACCCTGGTAGCCTCTACCGATTCCCGGCCCCTATGCAGACCAATGTGGAGTCACTTCATCTTTCAAGAGGACAAGATGACGACTTTCCATTCCAGGCCTTCTCAGCCTTTTCTCAACCTAAACGAGCGTTAAGAAGTAGGCGAGGCAAACCATTATCTGATTTAGTGTTTAGATCTACCCAACCCCTAATATATTAGTTAGGTTATCACTTAATTAACACACCTACGTTAGGTTACCCAGACAATCACTATAGGATTCCGGCCCCTAACGTAAGCCACTCTTTCTATAACATGACTCAACATAAAACTCTAGGGGTAGCTATCAAGCACATAGTTCAAAACTAAAAGTATATGTCTTTCACTAGAGACTGTCTGTAATCTTAAAAGTGCTTCAATATACAACGACAAAAAGGTGCAAAACTACATGCCCAAGTATAAATATCGAAAATCAAGCAATATGTTTAACATGTAACATACTTATCAATTTCATTTTCACATCTCTAATCTCTAAAGAGATAAAATAAAGTCACAATAATAATATCCATAATAAATTAAGAATTACAGTACTCCATAAATTATAAGTTCATAATAGATAACTTATTGATATTGTTAATAGTTATTTAATTTTCAACTTAATACATCAATTTATATACATAAGGAATGAATAAAACCTTCACATTTAAAAATTAGTCACTTAGAGAGCAACATATCCCATTGACAATTAAAAAAAAATATGAATTTATAAATGAACAAAGAGTCTTTGCATTATTCAATTTATAATAAAGATGAATCATATTACAACTTAAATTTTCTATTTCTTTATTTTTAAACCCATGTTTTAACACTCATACAATACATGCCCTAAAATATATCACAACTAAAAGTTAAAAAAGATATGATTTTACAATCAGACATATCACTGTTATAGCATGCATAAGTAAAACGCACTTAAGATTGAAGTGGTAGTTTACCAACTTTAAGAATCACTCAACTAATGAATGGCATTATTCATATCATGGAAAAGATTTATAATAGATAACTTATTTCCGCATGATATATAGAACTTTTACAATCTAAACCAGAGACGCATGCAGGAAGTGTAGTAATCATAGATATAAACATACAGTTCCTGACGCATGACAGGAATGAATATATATTAAAGTTGTATTATGTATTGCCATGCAAAGAACTTAATTACATTAGACAACTGTCATCTAATATTCGTTCTACAGGGAAGATGTATTACAAAGAAAATACAGCCAGAGACATCTATGAAGGTTTATTTTTGTATAGTTATATTCTATTTTTCCATCACCAACCAGATGCAACCTAACGCACTGGTGCAGAAGAAAAATTTAATTCTAAGGACACAGAAAAACTATAACCTCAACTTATCAATATCACTACCATCTACACTGACATTGCAAGATACGCCATGCAAGGAGGAAGCATAATACCACGATCTAAGATTTAAATTAAATTTTCTAATTCAAAATAAAACAATAAGACATTAAGGAGACTGCGCAGCAATCATACGGCTTAATACAAGAAAGAAAACTAAGAGAAATATTAACTACTGGTTTCCACAGTCCGGCAAGAAGAATTGTTCTACTGTGCAAAACTTAACGCATGCAATGGATGTCCTCATCGATATTATCAAAGTTAAGTTTATACAAAATGAAATAGCATCGCTATAATGAAAAGTAATTACTCTCACAGATTTATACAGCATTATATGTATGGAACAAAATTAAAACATATGGAAAACATAATAGTTGACAAGAATATATAAATAAAGTTGCAGTCAATACAGCAATTTCCAAGAATCGGAACTATTCTTAAAGGATAAGTAGATTTGTTGAATAGAACCGAAAGTAAAAGAAAATACATCAAAGAGAAAACTGTGCACAATCACACTGGACAAATAATATTAATCCATACAGGTGGTATTCAATAAAATTTCTAGCATAATTAATGTGTATTCACTATATTCCATGAATACCATGAGACCTTCGTTTGATCTACAAATATCTAAATACTCAAATCAGGAGTTTTATTATTGTCTACTTTTGATAATATAGGAAAATTCTTTATTCATTCCCTAAATTTTCAAATTCCATCAATCATTATCAATTCACAATCAAATAAAAGACAACATCGAACCTGGTTTACTATAATTACTATATGTTTAAATTCATTTCTTCTTAAAAGTAAAAATACTTTTCTAACCTATTTCTTTGTGTTTTGTGCAAGTTCAGTAAAGTGAATTTCTACAATAAATTTCCAGAATTTAAATACAAGAACTTGAAATCAGAAAGAACCTGTTAAAACTCGAAAACTGGCTAAAAGTAATTCTTAAAAAACTTTTGTCAACCCCAATATCAATTCGCCAGACTTCAATGTAGAATACTCAACAATCCAGCTTCCAAAATTCCACTTGTAAACAAAATATTAAGAGGAAAGTTCTTCTGAAGCAATTGCTCTACTGAAAACTACTGCCGTGAAAGTTCTTCCCGTGAATCCACAATTCCCCCAATTTTTCCCATAAGATCATAATTCATGCAAAATCACTTTCCAATCATTCAATTTTAACTGATAGTTCAATTCGCATTGTAAATAACTCATTCAGTTCAACTCATTCTTTAAAATATCAGAACAGACATCTAACTGTCAATTAAGATTCATTACCAGTTGAAAATATCTTTCTATTTAAATATCAATTTTGTTTATCTCAAATTTGCAAATAAATCTGCAATATTAATATTTTAATTAAAAAATTACAAAGAATTAACTTTCTCATTTAAAATTCCATAATTTATTTAATTTAACTTAATAAATTAAATCACAAACACTAATATAAACATTAATAAACATTTAATAAAATAAATATTAAATACGCAAACACAAAATGATATATAAATGAACATGACAAGACAAACTGGACTACACGGGGTAACATAGAGATACTCGCTCATAAAACGAACGATGGTTTAAAAGGACCTGTCAATACCTCCAACAACATATTTATAATGAATTAGGGTACACTCAGACCTGACAAGCAGGTGGAGCTGTTACCCGGTACCTGTGTCTATAGGAAAACTTCAATGTTAAAAACATACATACATATATATATATACTCATGTTAGAAAACACATCGTGAATAAGAATTGCAGTGTAGCAGGGTACTCACGAATGAGTAATGCTACACTGTCTTATTCACCGACGCAAATGAGCTAGATCAATCATATACAATCATATCAACATGATAACATAAGCAATAATTATAACCAATAAGCCATATCATGAATGAATCTATCACAGTATCATCGAACCAACATAACCAAATAACCAGGATGTCAATGTATCATCCACAAAATCAAAACAACATAGTATCCAGAATCAACTCTAAAATGAAACAACATAGTATCACAATGAACTAAGCATCTAACAAGCAGAATCAAACTAAACAGTATGTCTAAACTGGAGGGACACTACATGAATTTTTTGTGGCAGTGAAATTTCCTTAGGTGAATTGTTGGCGATGAATTTTTTGTATGCCCTCTTTTTGGGTGTTGTGACCTTTGTTCTAGTTTGGCTCTGCATTATGATGTTGGTGGTATATGGTTGTTGACCCATGTCATGATA
This sequence comes from Sequoia sempervirens, assembly GCA_007258455.2. Lineage (NCBI taxonomy): Eukaryota > Viridiplantae > Streptophyta > Pinopsida > Cupressales > Cupressaceae > Sequoia > Sequoia sempervirens. Next base: position 375,180,164 of record VDFB02105785.1, read on the forward strand.
TGTTTTGTTTTGTTCAGGCGATATGTATGGTTGGTTGAAAATCTTGGTCTCTATGGTCTATGTTGTGTTGGTGGGGGTAGTTTTTTGGTCAATAGGTTTGAGCCAAGATGGCTCTTGAAATTGTACTAGGGTTTGTAAGCTTGGGTCATTATGCAAATCTACCAATATATAATCACAATTTACGTACCAAAAAAAAATGTCATTTTTTCACATTGTAAATGGAATTTTTATTAGGAAAAATTTACATGTACACCTTTGAAGTGTAAGTTCAAATAGAGATACTAATTTTTCAAAACATGTGTCACACTTAGTTTTATATGAGGAATAGGGTTTCTTCTCTCTATAGTTTAAAGTTAGGGCTTCAATAAATGCATGGAAACTTTCTTTCATAGCATGAAACTTCATTCATTATTTAATGCAATTGATTTGATTTAAGAGTATATTAATATTATTCAACCATACATTATTACATTATATTATTCAATTTATGATATGTAATATTATTAATATATAATAAATATATATTAATATTATCATATATAAATTATTAATATATAATTACATACAAATATTAATAATATACAAAATTAATATATTAGTATTAATAATCTATATAACCTATTAATATCATACTATAGTTCTATTTAATAAAGTACTATCATAATTGATAAATTTCATCTTTTTGGAATTGATTTGGGAATATGTGTTTCCCTTCTCAGTTGTTGTCCTTAATGACAAATACACAAACTCTCAGGTTTGTGGCATTGTAAGTTGATCTTGGTGGTATGGACAAGCACATTGATAATCATATGGCATTGATTGTTTCAGATATATCCTTGGCATATAGATTTCTGGCAAAGTGAATATGTTGCAATTTTGCTACTATTGGTTGGCGTTATGATATTTGTTGTATCATGTGATAGTGTTGCATCATTTGATAATGCAAGGCATAATGTTTTCTTTGTTTCCATCTTGTTACAATTGGCACTAATGTGGTTTTTATGGAAAAATAAAAGGAGTTTTTTATTGGTTTTAAATGCTAGGCTTTTAGCCATAGCAATTCTTTATAATGCTTAAAAGGGGAGCACTTCACATTTCATGCATTTCATATTCACGACATTATGGAGGACCTTCCTAGAGACCATGGGTTTCATAAATCTTAAATCATTTACATAGTGGGCATGGGTATTTGAAAGGTAATCATAATGTTTTGTTATCGGTAGAAAAGATGTTTCAAAAGGAGACAACAATATTGGAAAGGTAGTGACAAAGATATTGACACATGTTTTTTATCACATGGCAAATAAGATTAGGGTTCGATGGAAAGCGAGTTTAACATGTGAAAACATGAATTATTGTGTTGGTTATCATTGAGGTGAAAATGCATGAGGAGTTAGGGTTTGCAGTCAATGATGGTGTTGTTTTTTGGACAAGACATTGCTCGACTATTTTTTAGTAAAGAAGAGATGGTTTTTTAGGCTGCATTTCGGGTAATATTCCCCAATTTTATTTTATTTTGTTGATAGGTAGTTATTTATTTGATCAAATCTTGTAGAGGAAAATGATGGTTGTTAACGGTTGTGTGTTAAGATTTGTTGTATCTTTGATTAAACGTCTTTAAACAAATATGTTTAGTAGTTTGCTAAAGTTTTTCTTGAGCATTGTACTTGCATTCATTAAGGAAAAGGGGTATTTGTTTCCTATGAATAATGTTTCCTAAATTGTCGAAACCCTTGTTCACTCAGTTTATTGTTAAGGGAAGTTGTATTTCAGGTATGTAGTTGAAGGCAGTTGGTTTGCAGTTCAGAAATTATGCACATTATTTATGCTATGTTGAAGACATTCAAAAGGTTGAGTTGAATAAAAGAAAAATCATTCTCTGTTGTTGATTTCAAAGATATGCCGGCAGTTGTTGATTATATACTCTGTTAAGATTTATTCTTCAATGATGTTGTATGTGTGTTGAAGAAGTAATTCATTTGATGGATTGTATAGTAACAGGGTAACCCCTTGAAGTTATGTTTCTTCCTTTATTGGAGATTGGTCAGTAAGACCATAGAAAGTATGTCAGTGAGGAAAATGTGTGTATGCCAATGAGGCATTCTTGTAAACAGTGAGGTTCTTTGGTCAGTGAGGCCATTTTTGCCAGTAAGGCATTGTTTTATTGCCAGTGAGGCATTTGAAATCTATCAGTGAGATAGTATTTTCAGTGAGGCATTGTAAATAGAAAGTTTTTAGATTAAGCCAGTGAGGCATCATTTCTGGAGTGGTTTTTTATCCCTAGAGGGTTTTCCACTCGTCAAATCTTTGTATCATGGTCTCATTGTTTTGATGTGATAATATTTCATGATTGAGATGATCTTTGATTTGCTTTAGTATTTCTGATTTCAGTTCTTTAATGATTGCATTCAATTCATGAATGTATTTATCATTGAAATATTAAGAGCAGAAATTATTTGATTCTTTTTAAAGGAAAAAGTTAAAATTTGTCTAAGACACTGATTCACCCCCCCCTCTCAGTTTCTTCACTCCAACAAGTGGTATTAAAGCCAAACCATTGATTTAACAAGCCTAATTGGCTTAAGGGTCCCTGCTATTGGAGTGTTGTGTTTGATATGGAAAAAAGTAGAAGGAATAGGAATAAGAAAGAAAAATCACAACCTGCAAAAGTAGAAATGCCTAAAGAAAATCCACAGCCTATAGTAGAAAAGATGTCTAATATAGAACTTGATGAATTTGTGGTGGACATGAATGATTCAAATATTGAAGGAGAAATTGATTTTGAGGCAGAACTTATTTCTACACTTGATGATATTAAGAGTCTTAGAAAGGTGAACAAGGAAGTAAGATTTCAGTTAGAGGAAAAGAAAGAAGATTGCAAAAAGTTAGAAACGGAAATTATTTCTTTGAAAGAAAAACTTGAAAAATCAAATGAGTCAATTATCTGTCTGAAAGTAGAAAATGAAGAGAATAAGAGACTAGAAGACCAGCTTCGATAGGAAAAAGATTCAAGAGACAAGGTATGTTCAAATTTTACAAAAGTTTCGTTAGAATTTGATGGGAAAGAAATCAACTTGTTAACTTAACGAGTCAAGTTGATGAATCTAACAAACTTATTATTAGTCTAAAGATAGAAATACAAGAAGCCAAAAGGATAGTTGATTTTACAATATCTGAACTTGAAGTCAAAACCAATGAATGTCAAAAACTTGAAGGTGAAATAGTCACTTTGACGAAAGATCTTGAAAAATTCAAATTTCAAAAATTTGAGAAAGGTGTTGATGCATTAAATAACATGTTGAGTAATCAAAAGAATCACAAAAACTACTTTGGTTTGGGATATGAAAAAGGACAATGCTCTGAAGTTAGAAGAACCCCTAAGTAGAAAATAGATCTATATGATTACTTTAGAAAATCAAATGAAGAGAAAGAAGCATCAACTAATGAATCTACTCAAGATGGTAAAAAGAATAATAGTCAAGGACAACATGCTTCAAAAAGTGAAGACAGTAAGAAATCAGAAGAGAAATTTTTTGATGTCAGAAGTAGAAGAACCAACAAATACTCACAGCCTCCATCTATCAGGCAAAATCATTCATCAAGGTATAATTATTCCCAATTTCATGGCTATTGTTATTCGTGTCATAAATATGGTCATATAGTAAGAGATTGTAGATTTCATATAAGAAATTTTTCTAGATGGACTAATGATAATTCTTATAGCCTATCAAATCAAGGTTATAACAATGTTTGCTATAACTGTAATAAAATTGGCCATCTAGCAAGAAATTGTTGGATGCATGGAAGATATGATTATAGAAATTCAAGAAACAAATATCTTTTCTCCTAGCAATATCATATGTTATAAGTACAATAGTGTTGGACATAGAGCCAAGTTTTGTAGAAGTAAATTGTTGAAATCACCTAAGCAAGAAGATATTCAAAGCAAGCAAAAGAAAGAACCTAGGAAGGTGTGGAGAAGAAAACAAAGTCAAGAAGAAGAAGAAACTAATCTTGTGCATACCACACAAGAGACTTCACAAAGTGCTTGAAAAACCAACATGAGGTAAGGGGGAGCAGGTTAATGTTTTACCCTACAACCCCTAGAGAAGACAAGGAAGCTATGTGTAAGACTGTGCACTATGTAGTTGCTTTTGTTGTGTCTTGAGTTGATTTAAGAGTTAACTCATGTTTCTTTGGTTCATGCTTGGTGCTGAGTTGAGAAGACTGCTATACTTTTTTTAATTATGTTCAAAGCGAAAGGTATTGGTGCACTTGTATTGTTTCAAGGGTATTATCAAGGAAATTGATGTCAAGCAGTAAGGAGTAGACTTTTTGCAAAGGATCTTTGTCTCAAACTTATAATCATTAACAATGATATTATCACTAATCACTATGGAATATTTGTTGAGTCTTTGACAGGGCTAGCTGTGTGTATGATAGAATTAACTTGTAGAGATTTGGTCATGGCATTCTCTCTTTTCTTCTTCATTGTTTGAAGATGATAGCTCTTGTAAATGACAGTCTTGTTTACATGATTGTTGCTACTCATCACTTGTTCATCATCATGGTGTTTGTGGTTTGATGACTTAACATATGTAGTACCAAATAAGTATTTGTGGTTGATGTTGTTTTAGACTAAAGGTTTGTCACTAGAAATTTAGTGGAAGTGATTTGAATGGTTGTATATCCTACAGAAGCAGTGAGTATTACTTTAGCTATTTGCATCTTCATGCAATGACAACTTTGTTGGTGTCAAAGTTCATGATCTTATGGTGTCCGTTACTAAGTGTTGTTTTGATACTTGCTCATTCATATCTTCATGGTTGTGATGCAGAGGTTCTTGGATAAGAATTTCATAGTTTTTTTTTTGTTATCAATCTCATATCATCAAACGGCAGTGGTGGCTTATAACAGTGATAAAGAAGTTTATATTCATTTCAAAGGCAGGATTGATTGATTTCTTTCATATACCATGTTTTTGATTAATGCTTGATAGACTATGTATCTTGTTAAGCATTAGATATTGGTGGCTTTTATATATGCTTGTCTCTAATAAGTTTTTAATGTCTTATCAACTTTCATTGGTAAGTTATTAATGACTTGTTATATGCACTATATATGTGTTATTAATGATCTATTCCATACAAGGTTCATGTGTTTCAAGTACTAAATGGAGAATAAAAAACACTTCAGGAATAATCATTTATATTTGGCAGAGATATGGCATTTGATTTGACATTGGTTTCCATTTTTGACAAGTACTTGAGGGTCTTCCTTCATGATAGATTGTGGCTAGTACAAAGGTGATGACATAGACTGGTGTTGATTGCTCTATCACACTTTAGGGTGCTCTGGATGTTCTCAAGTTGTCCTTCTTGATATTTGATGTGAATGATAATAGTTTCAAGTATATGGACAGGTAAATTCAGATTCAGATTATTACACTTGATTGGTATCCATTCACAGGGTGGTGGATGGGTTGCAGGTATTCCTTGATATGGGTGGTATTGTTATGCATTGATCAATTTTATTTTACACTTTTCATGTTACTTTTGACATCTTTGGCATATTTCAGTGATCATAACAGAGTCTTGGATGCATGATTCACATGTAATATAGACAGGCAATTTGGTTTTGGCATCGATACTTGGCACTTGTTGTATACTATTCTTCATAAGGTTTATTTTTTGTGGTTGATACATTATTTTGTGCAGAGATCATCTTTAGGGGGAGTATTCATGTTTATTCAATACCCATGTTGATTGTTTAGCAGCTATGACAGTTTTTTTGATGCTCTTCTTTGCTAGGGTGACTTAACTTTCAATGAATACAAAATGCATCAAGCTTCAATACAGGAGTAATTGACAAACACTTGACAACATACAGTGGTATGAGTTTATTCTCTATATGCATTAAACACCTTGTTTGGACAGGAGCTTACTTATTTTCCTGGTATAAATAGTGGTATGCTTCATAGTTACATTTGTTAATAAGTATGATTGGTACAGGTAAACAACATTCTTCTTTATTGTTGATTGGTATAGGTATACAACACTCTACTTCACTACTATAGTTGGTCTTGATATGGGAATATAAGATAAATTCATAAATCATTTCATCTAATAAGGTTGATTGATATAAGTAATTGCTACAACAAAGATACACTTGTTTGACAGTGATTATGATATTGGCTTTGTTTGTAGTTTGTTGAGGATGCACTTGGTTGTAGTGGCTCACATGATGATTAAGTTCTTGATGTTCATGGATTTCAGTAAACAGAGGTCTAATGTGTTCATGGTTTTTATGACAGTTAATATCATGATGGTAGTTGGTATGATAGTTTGAATTTGATTCATCAAGAAATTCAGTTTGATATTTCCTTGTGTATTATTGAATGAGAGGAAGGTTTCATAGAATGAAAGTTATCTATATTGCAGGTGTTTTTGGACAGTGGTATTCATACTTTGGGCTTGTTACTTGTTCCATCTATTTTCATGTTTTTTTAACAGATCGGGCTTGAGTTGATGAGTATACTAACAGGGACAGTATCATGGGTACACAATTCACGGTTACAATATATGGACAATAATTTATATTACGTCTTTTTGATTGTAAATGGCGTTGGATTTGGTTGGCGTTGGACAATGGACAAAAACTTGATACATATGATAGTGCTCTATGTGAAGTCATATAGGTTTGCAAGATACGGGAGTTATGCCTATTTTTCATTCTCTCCTACCATGTGTGTTCTTTGTTCCTGTTGATATGACTATTGGATTCTATTTGGTTGTATTTTACAATGATAGTAGATTATACTTTGTGTTGTGATCCTTATTACATGCTACTAATGTTGTTTTGCTATCCAGTGTACTTTGTCATTATTGTAAAAGAAAGTGAACCATTTGGTACCTACATGTCTTAGCAGTCATTCCAAAGACACGTTGCTATATTGATGCCTTATAGTTGTTGTGGCGAAGCAATGAAGTTGTGACAGAGTAACTGACATACTTAGTTGTTGTCCTTGGAATTTGGGGTACTTTGTGATTCATTGGCCAGTGATGGTACATGCTTTATATTTTATGTTTTTTTGCGTATTTTTTCTTTCTACAACATATTGGTTTATGGTTCCTAATGTTTTGATCTATCTTTGAGGCAATTGCACAATTCTTCCTCCCTTTGTCTTTGATGCAAAAAGGGGGAGAGAGGGTTGTGTTTTTCCATCAAGGACAAAGGGGGAGTTTGTTTCCCTTCTTAGTTGTTGTCCTTGATGACAAATACACAAACTCTTAGGTTTGTGGCATTGTAAGTTGATCTTGGTGGTATAGACAGGCACATTGATAATCATGATAATCATATGGTCAGTTTTGTGGCATTGTAAGTTGATCTTGGTGGTATGGACATGCACATTGATAATCATATGGCATTGATTGTTTCAGATATATCCTTGGCATATAGATTTATGGCAAAGTGAATATGTTGCCATTTTGTTACTATTGGTTGGCTTTATGATATTTGTTGTATCAGGTGATAGTGTTGTGTCATTTGATAATGCAAGGCATAATGTTTTCTTTGTTGTCATCTTGTTACAATTGGCACTAATGTGGTTTTTATGGAAAAATAGGAGTGTTTTATTGGTTTTAAATGCTAGGATTTTAGCCATAGCAATTCTTTATAAGGTATAAAAGGGGAGCACTTCACATTTCATGCATTTCATATTCACGGCATTATGGAGGACCTTCCTAGAGACCTTGGGTTTCATAAATCTTAAATCATTTACATAGTGGTCACGGGTATTTGCAAGGTAATCATAATGTTTTGTTATTGGTAGCAAAGATGTTTCAAAAGGAGACAACAATATTGGAAAGGTAGTGACAAAGGTATTGACACATGTTTTTTATCACATGGAAAATAAGATTGGGGTTTGATGGAAAGCGGGTTTAACATGTGAAAACATGAATTATTATGTTGGTTATCATTGAGGTGAAAATGCATGAGGAGTTAGGGTTTGCATTCAATGATGGTGTTGTTTTTTGGACAAGACATTGCTCGACTATTTTTCAGTAACGAAAGTATGGTTTTTCAGGCTGCATTTCGGGTAATATTCTCCAATTTTATTTTATTTTGTTGATAGGTAGTTATTTATTTGATCAAATCTTGCAAAGGAAAATGATGGTTGTTAACGGTTGTGTGTTAATATTTGTGGTATCTTTGATTAAACATCTTTAAACAAATATGTTTAGCAGTTTGCTAAAGTTTTTCTTGAGCATTGTACTTGCATTCGTTAAGGAAAAGGGGTATTTGTTTCATGTGAATAATATTTCCTAAATTGTTGAAACCCTTGTTCATTCAGTTTATTGTTAAGGGAAGTTGTATTTCAAGTATGCAGTTGAAGGCAGTTGGTTTGCAGTTTAGAAATTATGCACATTATTTATGCTATGTTGAAGACATTCAAAAGGTTGAATTGAATAAAAGAAAAAGCATTCTTTGTTGTTGATTTCAAAGATATGTCGGCAATTGTTGATTATATACTCTGTTAAAATTTATTCTTCAGTGATGTATGTGTGTTGAAGAAGTAATTCATTTGATGGATTGTATAGTAACAGGGTAACTTCTTGAAGTTATGTTTCTTCCTTTATTGGAGATTGGTCAGTAAGACCATAGAAAGTATGCTAGTGAGGCAAATGTTTGTATGCTAGTGAGGCAAATGTGTGTATGCCAGCGAGGCATTCTTGTAACCAGTGAGGTTCTTTGGTCAATGAGGCCATTTTTGCCAGTAAGGCATTGTTTTATTGCCAGTGAGGCATTTGAAATCTATCAATGAGTTAGTATTGCCAGTGAGGCATTGTAAATAGAAAGTTTTTAAATTAAGCCAGTGAGGCATAATTTCTAGAGTGGTTTTTTATCCTTAGAGGGTTTTCCACTCGTCAAATCTTTGTCTCATGGTCTCATTGTTTTGATGTGATAATATTTCATGATTGAGATTATCTTTGATTTGCTTTAGTATTTCTTATTTTAGTTCTTTAATGATTGCATTCAATTCACGAATGTATTTATCATTGAAATATTAAGAGCATAAATTATTTGATTCTTTTTAAAGGCAAAAGTTAAAATTTGTCTAAGACACTGATTCATCCCCCACTCTCAGTGTCTTCTTCACTCCAACAATATGTCAGTATGTGTTTTTAGATATGAACATTGGATCTATTTGTTGGTCAATATATAGAGAAAATTAATGTTTTAGAGATTCACCCTTACATTACCATGGGGATAGTGGGGAGATTAGACCTTGTGACCACTTTCACCGCAACAAGATGCTTTAGCCAATCAAGCTAGGCCCACCACCCCAAGTTGATTTTATACTTATTGATAATTAATGGAATTAGATATTTTTTATATGGTAATCCTTGGATAAATAATTAAATTTTAGATTCACATACACTTGTAAGAGATTTTACTGTAGTATTTTCACATTGTTAGTCAAGAATATTGACAAAGTAATGTGGTGAATTTGAACCATTGATCATGATTGAAGTTCTAACTTGTAAATTTGACATGATATTTATTCATATTTTAGAGGAAAAATAATAGTTTTCAAGCCTTGATGATAGATGTCATTAATAGTTGTGAGAGATGAAATAAAATAGAATATAAAAGGTATCACACTCCAAATGAAATCAACTCTCTCACCTTCCAATTGAGAATCAATAAAAATATCATAAGAAATAAATAAATTACAAATATAAAAATTATACAAATTTCCATTTTCAATAGATTAGATGTGCTTGAATAATTTGTGATGTTTGCTGCTCAGTGCTCTAACATCTACTTGCTTAGTTCAAAATGGTGAAAATAGAGGATTAAGGTCCAATTTATAGTAATTTTAGAAAGAATCAAATGGTGGAGATTTAATCTTAATCATTAGAGATGGCAATATATTTACAAAATGGGTGGAGATGAACATGTAGTCAACTTGTTTGATTGGTGAATTAATAATAATTTACTTTTTTATTAATTTATGATATTGACTTAGAAAAATTGATTAGATTTTTAGTAGACTTGATTAGTAATTTACTAAATTGATTATTTAGTTAACTATTTTAATTAGATAGTTAACTCATAAGATATAATTTAAAATTTATATAATTTATATTATCATAAACTAAAATTTATGTGTAAAATCCATACACATTATTGTCACTTTCAATGATTCAAATTATTTATTCTAAAAAATTATACCCAAAGTTTCATTAAAAGCACTAAGAATTCAATATCTTTATTACTTGAACTTCATTTTCCCTTACAAAATTTTAATTAGACCAAATGAATATCAGCCAAAGTCTTGTTAACACATAAATTTCTTTGGACCCTATAAGTTCCACTAGTTTAAACAATTTAGACTATAGACTTTAAATAAAAGTTAACTATAGTAAACAAAAGTATGAAAATAACTTCCTTCAATGTGCTAAAAAAACCTATGCTTAGATTTCAAATACAATGTAATTACACAAACATTTTTAGAAACTTAATCAAACATAATAGACTAAGGGAAAATTTTAGTTGTCACCACGAGATTTAGTATGTAATTCATATATAAGAAAAGGTTGGTTGTTGTAATGATTATAATTAAAAAATGGGTGAGATAGAAAATCAACAAATGCAATAAATTTACAAAATAATTGTGACCATGTGGGTATGTGAACTATTATGCTCATTATCATGTTTTTCATATAATAATTTGTTTATTTGTATTTAAACCACAAATACATGATCGCCCAATAACCTATTATTAAGTTAAAATCACATGCAAGTAGAAAAATACATGGAGGTAAAACAAAAAGAAGGAAAATGTTCCTTTGTTAATTCTCAATAGAAAAATATTGTCACTGAACACATCTATTAAAACCTTGTAAATAATAAAATTTGGGAATTGACAACCATGGGCCTCATAACAATAACAACAATAATAATAAATTTATGGAAGAAAATATTTAAAGTAAATTTTAGTTATATCAAATAAATAGCCAAAGTCTCATTAACATATATATTCCTTTGGACCCAATAAGTTCCACTAATTTAGACTCTAGACTTCGAATAAAAGTTAACTATAGTAAACAAAAGTATGAAAATAACTTCCTTTAATGTGCTAAAACTATGCTTAGATTTCAAATACAATGTAATTACACAAACAATTTTAGAAACTTAATCAAACATAATAGACTAAGGGCAACTTTTAGTTGTCACAACGAGATTTAGTATTTTGTTCACATATAAGAAAAGGTCGGTTGTTGTAATGATTAGAATTTAAAAATGGGTGAGACACAAAATCGACAAATGCAATAAATTTACAAAATAATTTTTGACCATGTGGGTATGTAGACTTTATGCTCATTCTCGTGTTTCTCATATCATCATTTGTCTATTTGTCTTTATACCACAAACACATGATAACCCAATAACCTATTATTAGGTGCATCACATGCAAGTATAAAAATACATGGAGGTAAAACAAAAAGAAGAAAAATGTTCCTTTGTTAACCCTCAATAGCATGCTAGATATTGTTGTGACTATCACTGAACACATCTATTAAAACCTTGAAACTAATAAAATCTGGGAATTGACAACCATGGGCCTCAGAACAATAACAACTTTTAAACTACAATAAAATGTGATAGTAGTAGGTCATTTAAATATATATTTCTTGAAAATAGTATGTATGTAAGATTTGTATATGTGTTTTAAACATATTTTAAATCTAGACTTTTAAATAGTTTAATTTTTTGTAATATCAAAATATTAGAAATTGCTTCAAATTTTATCTTATTCATGGTTATAATTGGAGATAGATTTTTAACTAATTAGAAAAATTAGAAATCACTTGTAATTGTAGATCATGCATAATTATGATTGGATGTACATTTTTTAAATTAAAGCAAATAGAAAATTCAAAATTCCACTAAAAAAATATTGACAACAAATCACTAATTTGAAATTTGAAACAAACAGCTAAAAAAAAAATGTTTAAAGAGGGATTTGTTTTCCCTTTACATAGTTTTAAAACATCTTAACTTCAAAACGAGAAAATTATTTTGTAGATTAGTATTGATTATTTTTTCTTTAATTATTATTAATTTAAAAGCTAAATACATGGTGCTTGAACTAGATAAACTAGAAACCTATTTATATGTCTTAGAAAATCTAAACATAGATTATTGATTATTGTATTTGATACATATTTATTAGTGGGTGATGTAGGTAATTGTAATGATAGATTAAGTGGTACTTGACTGTTGCTATCAATGCATACACAATATAAGTTCATTTGATAAAGCTTTCCATTATAGTTTGAAGAGATCGTCTTGTTTCTACAATGATTTTTGTTAAATCAACACTTAGAAGTAGCAATAATGATAGTAAATAACTCAATTAAACTAACAAATAATTAAATGATATGATTTATGTATTTTTTATATTACAGGTTTCTCCAAGACATACACTTTTAAGGTTGGGGAGAAATGCATTTATATAAAGAATTAAGATCAAATGATGAGGAACAATCTATTAAGATTACAAAGGTCACTTCAATGTGTGAATGCATTGTGTTTCATATCAGCAAAGGTTCATATTTGAACACATAAAATAGTTTGAGCAATTATTTAATTATACAATAACTCATGGTGAATTAAATTGGCAGGAAAATATAGATCAAACATGCGATCATGATTGAATCAACAAAGAATACATAATAATATTAAATCTAGAATGAATATTAGTCTAAGTTCATTTGAACCTAGGTCTAGACTTGAAACTATCAAATCTTTAGATGTATGATATGTCTAATAATGAAAATTAACAAATCTTCTAATTTTACTAGACACTTAAGAATATTGAACTTCAAATTCTCTGTTCTTTCTATATGTGATTTTTCCATAACCAAATTTTATGGGTAACTTGTATCCACTAGAAATTTTATATTAATCAAAACTTCGGTCCACTAGTCAATCTAAGCTTAAAACTTTTACATGAAACCAAAACTAACTTAAATTATAAGATCATTTTGAATCCTCTTTACTTGATTCGTTCAATTTGAAATACATCTAATTTTACGGATATGAGAAAATTTCAAATTCCCTGATATGTGAAGCTATGGATAGAATAAGGTCTATCTACTCTCTCAAGTCCTGAAAATGTATGCTCATTGACATAAAATCAAATTATGGAAACATTTTGTGTCCAAAGAAAATATAGGAAAATTTGGATACCAAAACATGATGCCTAACAAATACAAATAAAAATTATAGGCCCATAAGGTAGCTCAAGAAGAATTTGACTTAAAACTCTCCATCCCTGAATGTGGTTCTATAAGTCAATTTAAATATAAAGCAGTCTGGATCAACAATAAAGTCATTAGACACTGGATTTGAATGATTTAAGTTCAGACATGAGACAGTGAACAAACAAGACTCTACAAACTTCTCAAGTTTATTAATATTGTGGACATCAACCTTAACAAATTACAGACAAATAAAATTGGGGTTAAATTTGAGCCAATAGTTGCCTTGACTATGATAAATCCCAATTTCTGAATTTAGGAACGAATCCAAATGTAAAACACCAAGAAACTAGACTTATTCATCACCATATTCTCTTAAACTTGGCTTATTCATCAGCATATTCTCTTTTTTTGTATAAACACATAGGACGGTTTTTAGCGCTACTGTGGAATATCGAAGCCAACTGAAACAATGCGCGTTACCCACGAGGAGATTACATTGATCTTTATGTAACTTCCACTTGTATAAATACTCTCATGAACTCAATCTTTTTGCATCCACGGAATACATTACATCTGGAGATTTGGTGTTGCAGAGAAAATGGGGAAGGCCAGAAATGTGTGTGTGCTGCTTCTACTGCTGTTAGCCGTCTTCCTTTCCGGTACTATTCATTCTTCTTTCTGAATTTAACAGTAGGATTAGATATATAGTTAGAAATCTCAGAAAATATGAACTGATGAGTGTATTATTGTAAAGAATTACAAGTGGGCGATACGGAAGAGTAATGCAAGATTGGGAGGTACTTTCAAGGGGGCATGCCTGAGTGATTATGATTGCCAGGCTGCGTGTGTTTATGAAGATACATTTGATGGACACTACCATTGGAGCTCACGGGGATCGGCTTGTTTCTGCTACGATTTATGTTAGAACAACACTTATAAGTAGCAATAATGACATCAAATAGCAATCAAACTATTTTATGTCTATTTCAATTTTCGAAGAAAAAATTATTTTAGTTTATATTTATTTGTTATTGTAAATTGTTTGTTTAGATATTATAATGAGTTTATGATTGTTACTTAAGAAAATTAATGAAGTTCATAAAATAGTAAAAGGGGTTAAAATATTATTTTAGGATTTTTTCATTTTGTTTTTGTGAGTGGTACATTTGATTTAAATGCATTCAATAGTAATTAGGTGGCATATTTATATGTAAAATTTAGCAATTAATCTTAATTTTGATTAATAGTAATTTTTCAAATTTCAAGGATTTTGATTTAGTTTTTAACTTCTTTAGTTCTTGATTAAGGTTGAATTTGCAAATGCAAGATTGAATTCCTAAAACTATTTCATAATTATATTTTACAATTTTGACCCTTAAATTTTCATATTTCAAATTTAATCACAAGTCCTAAATAACTTGTTTCGAACTATATATTGCTTGCTAGCTTGAGTGTAAAATGTTTGGTTTGCATGAGAGGGAATTCTATAAAATAACAACCTCTTATTCATTTTAGACATTCAAATCCAATTCATCCATTGGTACATCCATTACATAATTAAAGCATCATTGGAGGACTGGAGTATCAACTAACATTAATTTTTAGATTGACAAGGACAAATTAGACATCATGCATGGCTACTTGACTCATATTTGAACTTGTCAATCCTTTATAATCCATTTAAATTTTTTTTAAAAATAGAAAAAATTAGACATCATGCATGGCTACTTGACTCATATCTAAACTTGTAATGTCCCCTTTTTGGCATTGCCCTAAATTTTTCCCTAGAATCCCAAATTTGATCTAATTAGGGTTACAACTTATCAACTAAATGTTTCAACACAAGATAATTCTTGCCTTTAGGCCTTGCAATCATGTTAGAGAATATTAAAAATATAATTCATTTGATCAAAACATAATAAATGTCTTATCAATTTGAGATACATAACTATTGGAAAATACTATCTAAACTACCAATATCCATAATGCATAGTGGAAAATTTAATCATAATAGGACTTGGATGAGAAACAAGATAAGCCTGCCCGAAGATATCCATCTAAGCCCAAGAGCACGAGTGTTAGACCAAGACTACCCACTCCTTGGCCCCGAGCAACAGGAATGTCCGAACGAAGACTATTCCACCCTCGAACTGGCATGCTTAGTGGAATACACTTGTATCTACTTTTCCTATCTCAGTTTTCTTATCCATCCTCCTTAAGATTGAGATTCCTTGGATCCATCCTAACAATCAATCATTGTTGTATTTGACAGTAAAGCCTAGAAAGGGTTTCTTGTAAACTACTCAACCCATCTTAGCCCAAGAGCATGAGCGTCCGACCAAGACTACCCACCTCTTGGCCCCAAGTAGTAGGGACATCCAAACAAAACTATTCCACCCTGAAATTGGTGTACTTAGCATGGGAGGCTCGTAAATAGCATCCTCGTAACTCACTTCCTTCAATCTTACATTTGATTAATCATAGGATAAGGACATACACAAATATATATATATATATATATATATATATATATATATATATATATATATATATATATATATATGTACACAATCTATTCATGTTTACATTAAAGAGTCATTATTACTTATAAGGCTCAACAATTGTTGTAAGCATCATGATTGCATAACCACATATAAAGTGTATATATATAATCATTATTAATTATCTCTAGACTTAGAATACTCATCTTTGCATAAGTGCATATCATTTATATCTATATATTTTATATATAAATTAACAATCATATTGAACCAATCATATTAAATTAACATATATATATATATATATATATATTAACGATCATATTAAACCAATCATATTAAATTAACATATATATATATATATATATTAACAATCATATTAAACCAATGTTACCCCATGTTTTAGGGACAGGAATGGCAAGGGACGGTGGGACAAGTCCCCAAGTGTATGAATTTTGAGGCTAAATTTGGGGATGGTGGGGGGACATCTATACAAAATATAGGGAAATTTTAAATATTTATATGAAAACATGGATAACGCATGCATAATATACATTATAGAACCTTAACATATAATATTTAAGTTCAACATTATTTGTCAAAATACACATTCAAAATTCAAAATTAACATACATGAATCATGAAACAGCCTCCAAGCTATAATTTATAAACTTATATAGAAATTCCCAGTATATGTTTAGTAAATGATTGCTACCATTTACTCATAATTATAGCTTTTCAACTCTTGAATTGACTATAAAACTCCCGCTTACTTTTTTATCATCTTGAACTTTCACATCTTGTTGAACAACCTTTTTATTAGGACATTTATAGAATTCCTTTCCCCTTCCCTCTGTCTTCTACAAAGTAAAAAGATATTGAAAAACAAGTGTAAAAAAGTATAGGCAACCTCTTGAAATAGGTAAAGAAGTTGACTAACTTCATAGAGGTTCTAGGCATTAAAAATGATTGGAAGACTCTCTAAGCCTATGTGTATAGTACTAAACTGTGAAATCTTCACCATATCATCAATCTCCCCCATCTAGATTTTCCTCAATTACATAATGCATGTTATAATACTAATGTGTGACTCACCAATAACTATTATTACTAAGAGTATACTCTTTGAGCATATGGTTTTATCTTTGCCCTCACATCAACTTTTGGCTATGTACATAACACATTCAAATTAGTGGATTCCATAAGTAAGTCTAACATGCACTCATCTACAATAAATGCGCTTCAATTCTAGAAGTGGGATTCGATGTCAAAGGTTTCACCATAGAAATATTTATTTTAGAACAACTATTTTACATGCTCTAGACATCAACATAAAGCAAAATAAAAACAAGACCAAACACCTTTCAAAATAAAATCAAAACTATAGTAGGTTGTGTTTGTAGCTCAAGCAACCTTGTAACATTTTTTTGTGTTAAAGACAAGGGTTACATAGTCTAAGAAATCATGACACAAGATTTTGGGAAAACTATGTACTATCCCAATTGGTGGCACCCTTTTTGTATACCAATTTAGAGCATCTATTGGTAATTTCATTATCATTTAGTTTCCGAGTGTAATTAGGAACTTGTAAATTTGGTAAAAATATTGGGCTATATAATTTTACCTTTACTACTGAACATATTTTAAAATTCCATTATACTTTAGTAAAGGATTGTTGCCATTTATATATATATGTATTTAAATGATTGAACCATATAACCATGATGCAACTTCTCTTTCTCTCAAAATCTCATCCGCTCACAACAAACAAATGCATAAATGAATCAAAAGAGGCCTTTTTTCCTCATAAGAGAGCAAACACCAATGGGGACCACAATAACCATGTAGGCAGGGCCGTCCCTTTTTAAAAATATTGTTTTTATTTAAAACAATGCACTATGTAGGGGATGGCCAGCCATCCCTTGACCATTCTTGAGATGGTCAGTCATCCCCCATTTAGTAAACGTCATTCCCCCATTTCGAGGACATTTCTCGAATTTTCTTAGCAAAAGGGGATGCTAGGGCACTGTCCCCCAGTCATCCCCTTATAACCGGGACATCCTAAGGATAGGGACGAAGCATTTTAGGTGGGGGGATGCATCCCTAGGTTTCCCTATATTAAACTCACCTACCATAATTATAAACAATATACCTCTATTTTTTTACTATCATATTGTTGACTATGATTTCTTCTTCATAATATGTATATTCTAATAGTTTATTTATTATTTATATTTATTATTTTTATTTTCTTGAAAGATACGTTATTATTTGGTCATCCTTCATGAAGCTAAGAATATTAAGTATGTGTTGGATAACTATTGTCTAACTTCGAGAAAAGTAATCAATCTGGGGAAATAAAAAATATTCTTCCAAAATACAAGTGCTATGGTCATTTTCAACATTCTCTCAATTCTAGAATTCAGCCAGAATAATTTTCCTTGAAGTTATCTAGGTATTCCTTTCTTTGCAAGGGCTCAAAAAGTTTCATTTTAAAATAAAATATCTATTTCTATTCAAAACAGAGTATCATCATGGAGGGACAAATGAATGCCACTATTACGGAGACGTACTACATAGGAAAAGCAGCCATATCCACTATTTCAAATTACTTTTTGTCAGTGCTAAAAATACCAGGAGAGGTTCATGAGAAAATTGTCAAGGCTACAAGAAAATTCTTTTAGAAAGGAAATTTAGACCATTCTAGCAAAATACCTCTTGTTTCCTCAAAAAATTGTACAAAGATAAAGTTTTAAGAGGTGTTGGATTATAAAACCTATAATTGAGAAACTTAGCCTTAGGTACAAAGATAACTTAGAAGTTGTATGCAAACACCTCATCAAAATGGAGATGAATCATGAGATCTAAATACCTAGATTTGAGAGTTGGAAAAAGTCTTCACTCTAGAAAATCTATTGGAAGGATAAAAATGTGGAATTTCATCATCACATGCCGAGATCTAATATCCCCTTTCCTTTCATGGACCATTAATAATGGAGAAAAGATTAATTTTTTGGATGATTCATGGAATGGGAATCCTCCATTATGTTTAATTGATGGTTTATAGGAGTCTTAGGATTGTGTAGAAGTAGTTTGGAGCTCAAAAATTAAAATAATATGTATTAAAAAGACAACTCAAACTTTTAGTCTAATGTTCCATGGAGAAACTTCCACAATCTCCCATTTTCCCAACATCAGAAGAAAAAGCTACAACTAATTTTGGACTCAAAAACTGTTCTACTCTCAAATGCTGAAGACAAACTTACATGGGCCCCATCTAAGTTAGGTCAATATAATGTCAAGATGGATTATAAATATTTGGTCTTTGAAGACATAATTCAACTAGGAAAATGACCATATAAGCTCTGGTGGAATTCCTCAATCCTACCTAAATCAGGTTCTTTTACATTGGTATCTCTCCACCAAGGGTTCTCACAAGTTGCGGACTTTCCAAGTTAGGCATAGCTCAACCTTTCAATTGTATTATATGTGGTTCTTGTCAAGGAATACTGGATCATCTCTTGATTCATTGTAGCTTTGCTCAAACATGTTGGAATTGGATCCAAAATAAGCTTCATTGGTTTTCCCCCTAACAAACACTATTTCAGAGTTATTTGAGAGTTGGTTGTTATTATATAAAGGTTCACTTTTTGATACATTAAAGGTGGTGATTCCTGCACTACTAGTTTAGAACATATGGCTTGAGTGAAATAGAAGGATTTTCATAAATAGATCTCTAGACTTGAAAATTTTCTTCAACAAATTGGATAGAAATATATCAGAAACAGTAATGGTAGACGTGTTGAGAAAGCCAACCCATCTAATTCATTCTCAACATGGGAGAATGAAATGTTAAAGCTCTAGTCCCTCCTCAAGGTTCTAAGTGAAGGTGCATATTATAAAGTTTAGAAGGTGGATAAAAGCATAATGAAATGGCACGCTCCATCCCCAAATTTAATAAAACTTAGCTTTGATGGTGCATCTAAAGATAATCAAGTTATATCAAGGATAGATTTTGTAATTCATAATGACAAAGGACCATTTTTCAAAGGATTGTCTTTAAAGTTACCTATGGGAACTAATAATGCAAAAGAGGCTCATGGATTATTAGCATCCGTGTCAAGCCGGAAAAAAATATGCAAGTAAAAAATATTCACATTGAAGGAGAATCACTAAATATTATTAATGCATGCAAAAACAAGCAAGCCAAAAATTGGGCCATCTCATACATTTTGAGACTAGTTTGGGAACTCCTTGAAGGTTTTGTTTTAGTAAAAATTACACATTGTCACAAGGAAGCCAATTCAACAACAAACACATTAGCAAACCATGGTTGTAAAATGAAGACAAAGCCCTCGAAATTGATTCTTCCAACTTTTCCAAATGAAAGGGTTGTGCACAAATCATCCATAGAGAAGGCCAAGGGAGCAACGTGCCTAGAGTCTCAAGATAACTAGGTGGTTAACATATTGTCAACCTTACTTTCCACATCGTATACATGTGGAAAGCTATTTCTTTTGGTTCTCAGATTGTTTATATAGAATCTTGTATTTCCCCTATAATAGTGTCATGCACCCCATGCTCCATCCCCCTAGGGAATATTTGAAAGCTTACATTACGAGTAATTGGTTTGAGCTTGGCATTCAATTTAGCCACACATCCATTGTGCACAAGACTAGGAAGGTCTCATACTGATAGGAGCTTAAAGCATACATCATTGCTCTAATTTTCACTTCAAGATCGATAGTGGGAGATCATAGATGATGTCACACTTAATTATGAGCTACATCTTGGAGTTTTTTTTAATGTGTGCTAGGGAATCTATCTAAATCCTAACGATTGCATTTTTTTGAGGGTTTGATGGATTTATCGTTGTATATCCATTGACTTAGTGGTATCATAATATTTGTGTCCTTTATACCATGTGATTTTAGGTTTTTCATATTTATAAAAATTAGGAAGTGGGAAGCTACTTATGTTTTCTTGTAAAATTTTCTTGAATACATTATCTAATGGTTCACACAAGATTATGTATTGATATTTCTCTCTTCTTTCTATGTGATTCCATTGGAAATACAATTTTATTTGTGTTTTAAACTTTTTATACATTTTTCATATCATTGATGTCATCATAGACTATATATTTTTTAACAATTAAGCTTCTCATTTCCGTTGTCATTTTGACGCTTGATAAAAAAAATTAACCCTTTAGCAATTATTTCTTTGTTTATTTGAATTCCTTTTTCAATGATCTCACCAAAGAAGGATACATAATTTACTTGTAAATGGAATACAAGCTTATCAGTAATATTTGTAAGAATAATATATACAATATGTTTCTTAGGTATAATCCATGAAAACCTACTAGCTAGGCTTTACTATTGTTGAAGTAAAGCAACAAATCTCTCATCACATTTTTTTTAATTGTAAATATCAATAATTACAATTCATGGTTGACATTTTATGAAAATGTTTTACAAAACTCAATGCAATTTTGGGAAATTTGTTTCCTATCCCTTTAGGTAGATGATTAAACTAATACAAAGCTTATCCACCTAGACTATGAGGGAAGAGGTGACATAGATAATGATAATTTTAGGAAACCTCATGGAAAGTAATTTAAAATTCAAATATATGACTCTTTGGACCACCTTTTCCTTTGTATTTTTTGAATTTGGGTACTTGAAAGTGTAGAGGAAAAGGCATTTGAATAATTGAACATTCAAAAGGATACAGATATATTTTCTTTAATTTATATACTTTAGTGGATGGTGAACCCAATTGAATACTTTTAAGGGTATCCATTACTACTTAATCAACATAAAGTTTAGATGAGACAAAGAGGCCATAAACTAGGTTGATGGTACATTTAAAAGTCCTTACATGAGAATTGTGATAGTATATTTTACTAAAGTATATCCCTTTGTTCTTTTCTTTTTTTTCTAAAATTCTCGCTTGAGTAATGTCATTGTACATGTACTTTATGTAATTCATCATTATTTATAGGAGGGGATACTTGTGCTATTAATTGTCTAACATTGAGATCTCTTGTAAATTGAATAATTGATTCTATTAGTTCTTGAATTATTTGATCTTGATGCATTTAAATATAAGTTTGGACTCTTGTTTTATATTTTTTTTCTATATCATTTCCATATTCTCTATGGTTCTGGAGACTGGAATGGTGGGAAAGAGATACTAAATGGGAATTTAAGTATCCACAATAGATGTCTTTCCCTAGGGGCATTTCATTAGGAAAGAGATCACAAGGAGTAGAGATTGACTATCAACCTCAAAGATGAGTCAATTAGACCTAGATCTCAGTTCCTTTGGGTAGTAGGATAATGAGATAGATCTGAAACCAAATTAAAATGATATACAATGCTCAAACTAAATGAACTATAGGACCTAAAACATAAAATACAAATTTTTGGAAGTACATAAATGAAAACCATAACTTGCAGGTAGATCCGAGAAGGGTAAGGACACATGTACCAGTCATCAAAAGTTGATTTTGAGCTCTACTAAAGGATAGGTTCACCCTAGGGCGAATATGTCCTAGTTAGGGGTCCTGAAAATTCTTTTTACAATCATCTAAGGCAGGATCTTAGGTTTTGTTTTGCACAGGTTCCACTATCGAAAATCTAGAAATATATTTTGAATATGAGCTTCTGTGACTTCACAACAATGAATGCAACAAATGCAACAATGTTAAATTACTCTTCCAGATCTTCAATCCTTCTTCAACTTGTAATCTGCGCATATAAAAAGGGAAAAGTTATTTTGTTTGAAAGGGAGTTCACCTTAATCAAACCCCATGTTTGATATTTAAACCTTATTTTTATAATTTCAAATCACAATCTATTAAAATACTTTTATGCAAACACCATAAAATAAATTCAACAAATAAAACAAAATAAATTGTATTTATCATAAACTAGCTGATATATACTCGTATTAATAGTTTTATGCAAACACTATAAAATAAATTTAACAAATAAAGTAAAACAGAATAAATTGTATTTATCATAAATTCTCTAGTATATACTCTCTATTAATATATATAATACTGCTACAAATGTCTCTATACAAGAAAACAGACTTATCATCACCATATTCTCTTCTCATATAAACACATAGGACGTTTCTTAGTGCTTGGCGCTTACTATTCTAGAATAATGGAGCCGACTGAAAGCAACAATAAGCGTTACCCACCAGGAGATTACACTGATCTTTACGTAACTTCTTCTTGTATAAATACTCGCATGGATTAAACCTTTTTGCATCCACAGAATACATTACATCTTGAGATTTGGAGTTGCAGAGACGATGGGGAAGGCAATAAATGTGCATGCGCTGCTTCTACTGCTGTCGGTCATCTTCCTTTCTGGTACTATTCATTCTTCTTTCTGAATTTAAAAGCAATATATCCACAGTAAGATTATATGAACTGATTAGTGTATTTTGTAAAGGATTACAAGTGGGCGATGCGGATGAGTGTAATGGAAGATTCAGCGGTACTTTTCACGGGCCATGCCTGAGTGATTATGATTGCCAGCATGCATGTGTATACGATGAAGATTTATATGATGGGCATTGCCATCCGAGCTCTCGGGGATCGGCTTGTTTCTGCTACGATTTCTGTTAGAACATCACTTATAAGTAGCAATAATAGCATCAAATGGTAATCAAATTATTTTGATGTCAATTCCAATTTTCAAATAAAAATTATTTTAGTTTTTATTTATTTTGTATTGTAAAAGTTTCTATTAGATATTATAATGAATTTATGGTTGTAATGTTACATCAGTGATAACTTTAAGAAACCTTCCTTCGGAAAAGATATAAAATCTTGACGAATCTTTCATTTATTTAGGAAAAAATATTAATTTCTATTTGCAAAACTT
Organism: Sequoia sempervirens; assembly: GCA_007258455.2. Classification (NCBI taxonomy): domain Eukaryota; kingdom Viridiplantae; phylum Streptophyta; class Pinopsida; order Cupressales; family Cupressaceae; genus Sequoia; species Sequoia sempervirens. The sequence goes on from VDFB02105785.1 coordinate 375,203,849, forward strand.
TCATTTTTTTGGAAAAAAGTATTAATTTTATTGGCGATTTTTTTACATCACTAAAATTTTATAAAAAAATTTGGCGAATCTTGAAAAATAATAGGAAAATACACTAATTATGATGGCGAATCCATCCAATCTAGAAATATTTTTAGCTACCATTGTTTTAAAACATAATATAACAACCCTCATTATATTATACAAGGTAAAATGTACCCACAATCTATAATTATCATAAGGCTCGAAATCACTTTTGGATCATTGATCTAATGATCCTCATTGTACTTTGCAAGGTAAAATATACCCATGATCTAAAATGTTCATGAGACCCAAAATTGTGAGCCCCATGAGCATTACAAATTGTGGGTACATTTTACCTCATGGAATACAACAAGGTCCATTAGATTGTATTGTAAATCAATGGTGGAAACTAAAGATTAGAAATATTTCCCTAAAGCAACTAATAATTATGATATACTATTGGCGAATCAATATAGATTTCTACTATAATTTATAAAAATTAGGCGAATCTAAAATAATCATGTATCGAATATTGTGGTGAATTTTTGAGTAAATTTTTTTAATAAACTAAATCCTTTGGTGATTTAAATAAGACTATAACAAAATTTTGTAAAAATGTGGCGATTCAAGTCATGTTATAGCTCAAACTATTAGCCAATTTTGGATTCCCAAATTTCAACTATTAGCCAATTGGCGAATATTAGCCACTAAAAAAATCACTAGTTACAATAACTAATAGAATTCATTAAAAAAAAAAGTGTAAGGGAAAACTTTTATTCAGTTTGACCTATTTGATTTAAATGTGTTTAATATTTAAGTGGAATATTTGTATGTAAAAGTTAGTAATTAATCTTGGTAAATCTCAAGGATTTGGACTTAAATTTCAGACTCCTTAGTTTTTAGTTGAGGTCGAATCTACAAAAGAGCAAGGTCAAATTCACAAATGTAGTTCATAATTATATCTATGATTTTGTCCCTTAAAATTTTTAATTTAAATTTTAATCATAGGCCCAAACTAACTTGCTTCCAACTAGTCATTGCTTGCTAGCTTAAGTTTGAAATATTTGATTTGTATGATAGGGTGCTATATAAAAGAACAAGCTTTAATCTATCCATTGGTACATACATTACCTAATTAAAGCATCATTAGAGCATTAGAGTGTCAACTAACATTAATGTGTACATTGAAGAGGACAAATTAGATATCTTGCATGACTACTTTACTCATTTTTTAACTTGTTCAAATTGCTAAATGGATTCTAATGTTTTGACTATAATGGAATTCCTAGCAAAAAATAAATTTAATGATATTTTAACAACCACCAAGTTAGATGCTAGAGATTAAAATGTTTATAATGAATTGGAGTACCTATATCGAAGCTCAATAAAAGACAATATTCACATATTTAGGATTGAAGTTTGACATGCATAGTGTGATCACTGGTCTAAGGATACTTTTATATTGTTATGTTGTCTATTTTTGTTGATTGAGCATAAAAGTTTGTATATTCTATGTGGACCATATTGCCCTATAAATTCTCTGCATAATTTAGTTTCCATATTGTACTTTATTATTTAAAGTTTGTGGTGACCATATTAGTAAAAGTATAGATTTGAGGTCAACAATAGTTACTTAGTGTGTATTTCTAATGGTCTTAAAGGTTTACCTACTGTGAAGGTTGCTCTTTGCTTAAGTGAGTTGTTTCCTTTATTTTCGTTGACAAAATATTGAGTTCTAGATTTTATTAAATGGCTAGGGAAGTTAATATTCATCTTTTGATTTCCAAAATGGTACACATTGTGCTTATGAATAAATTGAGCTAGGATTTTATAGATATTTCATGATGATATTTATATATTTTTATTGAGTCATAGTGATTATGAATTCATATGAAGATTTTTATTTACCATGGTATATTGGTTCCTAGTAGAGACATAAATTAGAGTAGTATAACATGACATCATTGGTATCTATACATTGATAGATTGTGAAGTGGAATATTCTAATGGTGTGGTCACAGATGGAGGGCCCAAAAAGGACTATCCAACCATGCAGCTTAGAATCAAGACAACAAAAATAACACAAGAAAATGCTCAACAAACATGAATTATCATTGAATCAACAACTTCTAGTATTACATGCATCATATGCGTCATATGTGGGTAGTTAGGGTTCACAGTTTTGTTGCATGGGAATTCATATATTACAATTGGCCCAAGGCCTTATTTGATAGTCGGATCTAAATATTTTAACTTCTTGAATTCTAATCCTAAACTACTAACTAACTTCACTGACCCCCTTCCAATGGATTATAAATGGCCTTATATATGAATCTCTATCTCAAATTATGATCTCCATCAGTCCCAAGGGTTTATAAACCCAATGCAAGATCAAACATGTAGGTCATCCAAATAGTATGAAAAGATAATCTTTCATGGAATGAAACATATTGTGAATCTCCAAGAAGGTTCCCCTAGACCTAGAATACCTTTTATGATGTTCCATTAAGCCCCACAAGTTCTAAGAAAAGTCTGCACAATAAACTTGAACCAGGTCAGCCCCAAATGCTCTGACTAAGAATGACAGTGAAATTTTGAGAGCGACAAATTTCTAAAAATGAATGTAAATCACCTAAAATTTGGATATGAAGTAGATGACCTCATGTAGAACCAATATCCACCTCCATGAGCTGAGAAATGATACATTGGAAAAATACCAGAGATTGTTGAGATAGCTATAGATTGAACTGCAAGAAACAAATTATTTTTGGTTGATACATGATTTTTTTATTACCATGGATGCTCCTACATTAGACACCCAAGGTTGGAAGAAAAGTGAGTCACTCGCTTTCCAAGCGCTAGAATGAGACCAAAGTAGTTTACATTAGCTTGAGAAATCCATGATGAATCCTCCATTGGTCTACCTTTCCACTTTACCAAATACTCCTTGTACTACTTGTTCCTAGTGCTTATTCCATTTTTGGTGTCCAAGATTTTCTCAATCTACTCCAATAGTTGATGTGGTAACTACTCCTTCAAGTCAAATTCATTGTTACTACCACTTGATTGACCTTCATTGTACTCAAATATGTCTACAATATTGAAAATAGGTGATATATCAAGTTTCTTCAGTAACTCTACTTCATATGCATTTCTTAAATTAAAATTTCTAAGAATCTTACATGGTCTAAGCTTCTTCATCTTTAGCTTATTTTATGTTTGTACTAGAAATATTTTCTTCCAAGCTGAGATATACCATAACTTCATCTCCAATAGCGAATTCCTTATGTCTCCTCTTCTCATCTTCCCGCCCCTTATCCTTTTTGGTCATGTCTTCCAAATGCTTTTGGACCTAAGTATGCAATGTTTCCATGAATCCTACAAATTCCTCTACTTCCACACACCTTTTATTATCCATACTAATGTCTCCAAGATCCATAACTCATTTAGGATGTATCCCTATCACAATCTAAAATGTTATATTCCTTGTGCTTTGGTTTACATAATTATTGAATGTAAATTATTCTTGTGGTAGAACTATATCCTAATTTCTTGCTTTATCTCCAACCAAACATCTCAATAATTTACCCAAAATCTTGTTTACTACCTCTATTTTTCCATCTATTTATGGGTGATATGCTTGTGGTAATAGAAAAAGTATCCCTTATGCATTTCCCTTGCTTGTTTGGGCCCTCCTTGTAGACTGGGCTTAATGGTTCCTTGATTTAATGTTGTAATGTGTTTAAGACATCCACATTAGATCTTGGGCCCTTGTGAACTAATAAATTTAAATGGTACCTTACTAAATGTTTGTGAAGTGTTGTAACACACTTTCACACTTTTCTAAGGTTTTATTAATTAACTGCACCTAACAAACCTCTTTTTAACCTTAATCTTGCCTTATTTAAAGTGTTGTAAAGTGTTTTAACACACTTTCACACTTTTCTAGGGTTGTCATCAATAATTGGGCTTTTTTATGCTTTAATTGGCCTTATTTTGCATCCACATGCCTCATTTAATGCATCTTTTTGATGATAATCCTAACACAAATCATTACCCAATCATAATTGAGGTGTTTTCAATTTGTGTGGCTGAGATTTAGTGATCTAGGACTCATTCATCACCTTGGACAAATGATTCCCACCTAGGTTTTTGGGCCTCGAACCTTGGTTTCACACCTTTCCAAGCATTTTTAAAAATGGTCCCCAAAATTATGCTTCGTGGGACTCATTTGTTGTACCTTGGGCAAATGAATACCATGTGGCCCAAAATAAAAATTAATTCAAATTCTTGGTGGGATTTTATCCTCCTAGATCTGAGGTCAGCTTGTAGTGTTGTAATTTAAGGAATTCTTGCATAATTGAGTATAAATACAAGGTTCTTTCACTCATTTTCACCAAAGCATTCAACAGATCACCCCAAGCATTCAAGTATTCATCCTTACAGCAAGTGTGAGTTCACAAGTGCATTCTAGTGTTTACAAGAGCATTCAAGAGCATTCAAGAGAAGATTATCAAGCATTTTAGAGCAGCATTCAAGCATCAATCATCATGTGAAGGATTTCATCCATCATGTTTTTTTTGGAGCTAACAATTGTGATATAGGGTTTTATGATTCAAATTATCACTTCATTCAATATTTTTCACCTTCAAGCAAGATTAAATATCTACAACCATTAGAGCCATTGTATACATGTTTTCAGCATCTTATTGATAGGGTTTGGTGAGTTGCAACATTATATTTTGTTCATTCAACATTCTCCATTTCTATTTCATTCTATTTCAAGGTTTGATTACCAAAATGGGGTTTGAACAAGGTAATCCCCTATCCACTAACCCAACAACATTTTCCCCTCTCCTTTGTGTGTGATTTTCAGGTCTACATTGTACATTTCCTAAGGAGCAAGATTGGAGAAAAGTTGTCATATCATTCAAAGTTGTTAAAGTTGTCATCAAGCCTTGGAGAACATTGGAGAACACCTCCAGGTTGCAAATCAGGGTTTTGGATCTAGAAATCAATGAAGAAGGACAAAGCAAATACAAAAGAGAAGGACAAAAATTTGAAGCTTTAGAAAACTCTAACTGGACCGATTCACCACTTCTAGCGAATGAGTCCCAGTTTCAGTCAAAATTCAGATTTTTGCAGATTCAAATACCCATTTGGAAGATTCTTGTTCTTACATAGAAAACTAGATTATGGACTAATTCACCCAACTCAAGGCAAATGAGTCCCACTCAAGATTAAAGACAAAAATTCTAGCATTTCAGAGCTCCATTTAGCCATCTCTAGATTTCTAGGTGCACATAGTCCTTTATGTAGCTTTCTGTGTTGTTTCATTTACATATCTAGGCCATTTTATAGGTCATTGCTTTGAATTAGGGTTTAATAGTGTTGTGCATATTTCATTTCATTTATCTTTCCAAGCCTTAACTTGGTAGTGAACCCCTTATCAATTTACATTCATTCCCTAGGACAACCCTATTGCAAGATTTATTTCTCCTTTGCATTGAGATTTCTAGGGTTACCCTTAAATGGAATAGCTTGAAAGTGGGTGTTTTCTATTTCCTAAACCATATGATAACACTTAATACCCCATTTCCATTTTAAGAGGTTCCAATGTTAAGTTAAACTTTAGATCTATCTTCATCTTATTCCACAATGTCCTCCAAAAGTATCCAATAAACTTGGTGTCCCTGTTTGAAATAGTACTCTTTGGTAATCCATCCAATCTCACAATCTCCTTAAAAATTAAGTCAACAACATGCACAACATCATTAGTCTTCTTGCAAGGAATGAAATGTGCCATCTTAGAGAATCTATCCACTACTACCATTATAGAATCATATCCTCTTCATGTTCTTGGTAATCCCAATATGAAATCCATGCTTATATCTTCCCAAGGTCTCTCTGGTACTATCAAAGGTTTATAAAATCCAATATTTTGATTGCTCCCTTTTGCTACTTGGAACCTATTAAAATGTGATGGGCGTTGTGATATAGCTGATTCACACCCACTTTCAAAGATATTCCACTCAAGGATGACCCTATAGATCCCAATGCAAAGGAGATTGAAATCTTGCAATAGGGTTTTCCTAGGAAATGAATATGATCTAATGAGGGGTTCACCACCAAGTATAAACTTGGAAAAGATAATGAAATGCAAGATGCAATGCTAAACCCTAGTTGAATGCAATGCACCATGAAATGAACTAGAAAAGTAAATGAAACAAAATAGAAAACTATAAAACTAAAAGTGTGCACCTAGAAACTTGAGAGAGATGGAATGGAGCTCTAAAATCCTAAAATTACTAATTTTCAAGCCTAGTGGGACTCATTCGCCATTCTGGGAAAATCAGTCCTAGTTTTGGAAAATTGTACGGAGTAGGTTCTGAGCAAATGGGTATCCAAATCTGCAAAGATCTCTAAAAAACACCTACAGTGGGACTCATTCGCCACTCTTGGTGAATTATTCTAGTTTGGATTTTCTAGAACTTCAAAGTTCTGATTTGCACCTCACTTTGCTCTTTCTGTTCCTCTATGTTTCCAAATCCAAAACCTTGATTTTGGGGTTGTAGATTATCTTTTAGTGGAAATTATGACCTAAAAAATAGGGGGACAACTCCAACAAGCTTGTAACCTAATCTTCAATGATCTTCAAGTCTTCAAAGCACCTAAATCTACAATCACACAAAGAGAGAAAAAAAGTGTTGATTGTTAGGGAATAGGGGTTTTCCTTGGTCAAACCCCTTTTAGGTAATTAAACCAAATGATGAAATAAGATAATAAAGCATGAATATGAAATAATACAATTAGAACCTTTCCATGAGAATGGATCTTGAATTACTGAAACAATTGATGGAGAAACTACCCCTGAATGATCTTGAAAGCTATCTTGATGGCTTTGTGAAGACTTGGAATGCTTGACTTGAAAAATTGAATAGCTCCTAAAATAATGATTTGAAAACTTTTTTATATAGGTAATCCACTCACATGACCATTAATTTGATCCCCAAGATTGACATAGGAGAAATTTTAACTTAAAACCAAATTTTTCCTACTTAAACCTCAAAAATAGCTCAAATGGGACTCATTCACCATCTTGGGAAAATGAGTTCTACCTAAATGGGAATCATTTTCCCAAGGTGGAAAATGCATCCCAAAGGGGCTATTTTTCTTGCTAGAATGTCAGGGAGTGAAGAAATTAAGTTTATATGTTGATTTTGTCAAATTTTATCAAAATATTCCTTAGGATGCACAATATGGGGTCATAGGGGCCTATTAATGATGATATATAGGTCATAAATGTAATGGGGTCAAAAATTTAATGTGAAAGTGTAATTAAATACACTTTACAACAATAAATTAAGGAAAAATTGAGTTTATTTAGCTTAGAAGGGCCCTAAATCCCATGTGAATGTGTAAAACACATTACAACACTACATTAGGTCCACTTAGTTAAGCCTCTCAAATTTAATGTGAAGATGTAAATAAATACATTTTACAACATTAAATTAGGATAGAGTTAGGTTAATTTGGCTTAAAAAGTGCCCCTTGGACCTAATGTGGATGTGTAAAACACCTCACAACACTAGATCAAGGCGACATTAAGTTCAATTTATCATGAATTATTCCAATATCAAGCAAGTAAAAGGCGTACTTTTTCCGTTCTTCCACTACTTAACAAATTCTACAAATTTGAACATATTCCCTGACATCCTTATAAATCTACAACCAAAATTAGTGCTCACTCACCGAAGCTACTTTCTTATCTATCCCAAAATTTCCTACAAGTCCTCCATTATGTTTCTCCATCAAATTATCCCTCATTGAACTCTTTGGAATACACAACCAATTTCCTTTGCACAACATATCTTCTTAAATAAAATAATCCAACCATTGACTCTTGTCTGTCAATACTCGTTCTTTACATGACTTGCATGCTTTAGAAAAATATAGATCATCTTCATAGATATGCTTTAGTTCTTCAAAACCCAATACTTCTATCTTCATTCTTGTCAAAAAATTCCTTCTCCTACTTAATGCATCTACAAATTTGTTTGACTTACCAATCCTATCCTTCAACACAAATGTGTAATTGTGCAAGAACTCAATGCATCTCATGTGTCTCTGATTTAACTTACCCTAACTATTCAAATACTATAAGGCTTGATGATTAATATACAACACAAAATAATTATGCAACAAATAATGTTTCCACTTCTTCATTGCTTGAATTGTGGCATAAAATTATTGATCATAAAATTGAATATTTTCTTTTAGAATCATTCAAATTTTTATTGAAATAAGTTGTAGGTCTTCTTGCTTGACTCAACACAGCTCCTATTACATTTCCACTAGCATCACAATAAACTTGAAATACTTTGTCAAAATATGGTAATGCTAACACTGGTTGTTGTGTCACCTTTTTCTTTAGTGATTCAAAATTTCTTTGTGCTTTGGATATCCACTTAAAGTCTTTCCTATTTCCTCTCATTGTCTCTATTATGGGTGCATGTTAATTCTACTAAAGATCCTAATGAATTTATGGTAAAAATTTGCTAGCCCATGGAATGATCTTATCTCTCCAATGTTCACTTTTGTCAGCCACTAACAATTGCTCTAACCTTTTGAAGGTTCATCTTCAATCCTTCAACAGAAATGATAAAACCCAAGTACACCAACTTTTTCTTCATAAAAATACACTTCTTTATGTTTATCAGCAACTTCTCCTCTCTCAATCTTTGCAATACTTGTCTAATGTGCCACAAATGTTCTTCCTTAGTCTTACTAAAAATTATAATATCATCCAAGTAAATAATAAAAAACTCAAAAATTGCTTCATTACCTCATTCATCAATCTTATGAAAGTGCTAGGTGCACTAGTCAATCCAAAAGGCATCACTAACCACTCATACAATCTTTCATTAGTCTTAAATGTAGTCTTCCATTCATCTCCTTCTCTGATTTTGATATGAATGTATCCACTCTTTGGATCAATCTTTGTGAAATACTTTTCTCCACTCAAATAGTCCATAATGTCATCCATCCTTGGCAATGGGAATCTACACTTGACTATGATCCTATTTATTACTTTTGAGTTTGTACACATTCTCCACTATCCATATTTCTTTGATGCTAGTACAACAGGTACCACACATGGGGCTTAAGTTGTCTCTGATCAATCCCTTCTTCAACAACTCTTGTATATATCTATTCAACTCCATATTTTCTAGAAGTGTCATCCTATGTGTTGATTTGTTAGGAAAACTGTCTCTAGGTATTAGGTCTATAAGATGACTAATGTTATGAACTAGTGGTAGTCCATCTAGTACATTCTCTGATATGATATATTCATACTCAATCAACAACTCTACTACTTTTTGCGGTGGATCTTTATCTTTTGCAGTATAATTCTATATCTCTATATTACTACAATTCTTTGGATTCAATGCAAAACACATGTTCTCATTCCTTAATCCTTCTAGAAACTTCCTTCCATCTACCACACATATTCTATCAGTAGTAAGAACTTCACTCTTGTCCTCATCTCCCAAAGGTATCAATATAGTTCTCTTTCCATTTAAAGTTATAGTAAAGGTATTCCCTTTTACATCCTGAATTTCTTTTCTATCACATTTTCATGGTCTTCCTAACAGTAAATGGCATGCATCCATGGGCATAATATCACACAACACTTCATCATTATATGATACTATATTCAAAATTTCATGAAACACTAATCATTTACCAAAATAATATGTTCATCCTGAATCCATGCTATCTTATAGGGCTTTGGATGTTTAAATCTCTTCAAATTCAACTTGGTTACCATCTAGTTTGAAACTAAATTGTTAGTGCTACCACTATCAATGATAAATTTACATATCTTTCCTCTAGATTTACATCTTGTCCTAGAACAATTATTCCTTCACAGTAGCTCCTCAATTACTTCTTCAAGCATCAAAGATATTCTTATCACTAATGAATTGACTTTCTTAGGTTTCCCAACCAAACTAGGGGATCTAATAGGTTCTTCATCCATATAAGTTTCTCTTCTAATATTATTAGTCCTCTTTCTGGTACTCCCTTGATGACACTTAAATTATTTATGTCCTTCACCTCCACACTTGAAATAGGTTCCTCTGAATGGTATCTTCTTAGATATTCTTTCATCCCTCCTATATCCATCATTGCAATAAGAACTATGACCTCTTCTGTCACTATAGTAGAAATTTCTATCCTCTCTTCCTCTATGATATGAATTATTGTCCTTCTCTTCACCGTGGTAGGGTTTCTTGTCCTTATTTTTCTTTGCATATGTCTTTGTTCTTTGGATTTTGATTTGCTTCTTTTTCTCTATTCAAACTTCTTGTTAGTTTTCTTTTACCTTTAGTGTAAATTGGTATGCTTCTTCAACTATTGTCATCTTTACTAGGCTCAATTATTCTTGGATGTTTTTCTTCAGTCCATTGATGTAGTGCACAACCTTCTCATTGATTGCATCACTATGTATAGCCTTGATGATCATCTTGTAGAATTCTTTAGTGTACTTTTTAACAAATATCTCCTTTTGCCTTAGGTTATGAAATCTTTTCAACAATTCAAGCTCATAATCAACAAGTATGAATTGATTCTTTAGCTTTGTCACCATTCCATCCCACTTTGTGATCTTCTCCTTCCTTTTCTATTTTGATCCAATTGAACTTATTTCCACCATATAGCAACATGTCCTTTCAACTTAGTTTTTGTAAATATCACTCTTTCTAGATATTCAAAGTATTCTTTCATGTCATTGATCCAATCAATCAATTCCTTGAGGCTTAAATTTCCCACATAATTTTGTATTTCAATTCTACCTAGTCTATTACCAATCTTTGAAATAGCTTTCAACATCTTTACCTAATTTGAAACTTCTTATTCTTCTAGGTTTTCTTCATTGTGATTCACAACATGATCTAACTTATCATCATCACTTTCATTTGCATGTCTAAGGTTTAAACCTCTTCTTCTATATTCTTCTACAACATCCAATAAAAATCTCATTGCTCACATCATTTCCAAGATATCATTCATTCTTCCAACAATATTTCCTATATTAGGTGATCTTCTAGGTGGCATCTCTCCCCTTGGATCTGGTACAACTTCCTCAATTCAATGATCTAGCTATAAGGTTTCAACTGACTCACAATTGGCACTCAGTTGAAAACACATGCAATCTAACTCAAGTCAAAAATCTATTCACCACAAGGAACAACTTCTCAGGACTCGTAAACTTGCTTTGATACCACTTGGTGCAATCACGGATGGAGGATTTAGAAAGGATTGTCCAACCGTGTAGCTTATAGTCAACACAATAGAAATAACATAAGAAAATGCTCAAGAAACATGAATTATCATTGATTCAATAACTTCTAGTCTTAAATACATCATATGCCTCATATGTAGGTAGTTAGGGCTCACAGGCCTAGCACAAGGGCATTTAGATATTATAATTGGCCCAAGGCCTTATTTAACGGTCAAATTTGATTATTTGAACTTCTTGAATTCTAATCCTAAACTACTAACTAATTGCACTGACCTCCTTCCAATGGATTAAAAATGATCTTAAATATGAATCTCTAGCTCCAATTATGATCCACATCGGCCCAAAGGGTTTACAAATCTAATGCATGATTAAACATGTAGGTCAGCCAAATAATATGAAAAGATAATATTTTGTGAGATGAAATGTATTGCCGATCTCCAAAAATATTTTCCTAGACCTAAAATACCTTGTATGATGTTCCATTAAGCTTCAGATGTTCTGGAAAAGGTTTGCACAACAAGCCTAGACTAGGTTGGCCCCAAATGCTCTAACTAAGAATGACAATGAAATTCTAAGAGAAATATCTTCTTGAAATCGAATGCAAATCACCTGAAATATAGAAATGAAGTAGATGACCTCGAGTAGAACCAATATCCTCCTTTGTGAGTTGAGAAATGATACAACAAAAAAATACAAAATAAATTGTTGGGAGAGCTATAGATAGAATTACAAGAAAATAAATATTTTTGGTTGATACAAGATTGCTTTACAACTAGGAATGCTCTTGCATCATCTAATGGTATTATACTATTTTAAAGTAAATGATCTTCCTAGGTGCATGTATTTGCATATAGATGATTAAGCATCAATCGAGAGCAAAAGAATATTGGAAGTTTGTTAGTTGTATGATCCAATCAATTTATTTGGATAAATGAATCAACATGGTAGGTACTTTCCATCCATACCTATTATAAGTTTATATAAAGTGAATGACCTTAAACACAAACTGAGGATCACTTTTAGAATTTTTGAGCTGATCAAAGGATTTTTAAGAGGAAATTTTACTTGTAATAGCTATATTTCTATAGATTAAAGGATGGTTGTGTGGAACATTCAAAGCTTTTGAATCCATAGAAGCAAATAACATAATTCTATGTTGGGTCCAATGGTATATTTAATACAAACATCATAGTGATTATATGATAATACTATATTGTGGTCATAATAAGTCTACACGACACCTTCTCTTTATGTCAATTAAAATTTTATAACTATAGGCTATGTTTTTTTTTTAAAATGATGTGAAGCATGTCTCAATTTGGTGAATATATATTGTTGTTTGATCCTCTTATGAAATATTTAAATATTTCAAGTCATAACTATTTTAGCAGTAAGTAGAAAATGGCATCGTATGTAATATTTCAAAAACTTATTTATATTTACCTTGTAATCCTATGTATATTTCTTGTACATCTCCAACGCTCTTGGAAAATTTTCTTAGACAAGTATGTTGTAATTGAAAAATCATTTATAATTAAGACTCCCTATGAATCTTAGCATTACCTGTCATAAAGTTTATTCAAGGAAGTGGATCACAACAATAACAATTATGGTTGACTTTGGAATAACTAAATACACTTTTCTAATTTTACATACTTGGATTGAAAAATGGAGAATATTTGCATATTGTAATGTCATAAAATTATACTCTTGTGCAATTTCACATTACATCAAAAGGAACTTTAGCTTAATGAGATAATATTGTGAATACCCTTGCTCATTGTCTTCATTTTTGTCCTTAACAGGTTATCATTTTCTATCAGTGGGTGAATTTTTTTTTGAGATGCTTCTACATCACGAAGACATCTACACACATCATGAACATCTTAACAAGATTCTTGATCCTATGGCCATTGGGATGTTACACTTTCACTTTCCCATGAAGTGTAACACATGTGTAGTCACAGGCATGCTCGAAAATGGCCCTCTTGAATGCAATTCTTAATTTTGAAATTATATTCTTCCCTCTCACTAATTCATTCTCTCACTTGTTCATTCTAGATTCATTATTGTAACTCACATTCTTTCAACCTCCATTTTCTCCTTTCTCTTTTTCTTACTGAATCTCTTCTACATGATCAAGGTTCTTTCCCATTCGTCTTAAGCTCTCTTAATGCAATGCACTTCCTCTCAACTTCTCAAGCTCATTGGAGGGAGGGTAATTCTTCTAGTTTATTGAATTATCATTCTTATTGAATAGAATATACAAGGAAAATACATAAAAAAAATGAAACATGAAATAAAAGATGGTATACATAAAATAAAAATAAGGTTTGAGTATACTTAAATATTTGAGTCAAGAAGGTTATGATACCTCAGTATGAAAGGCTATCTCAATACCAAACTTCATCCATCAAATACACAACATACAATTCTAAAATGCTAAAAATGATGATTCTCCCATAAGGCTAGCAAGTTGTGTAATGCTATATTACTTAATGGAAACATAGATTTGCTAGCTAGCAAGTTATGTTATGTTTGGTTTCCATGGAAAATTGATAAATAATATGTCCCATAAGGCTACCAAGTTGTATTATGTTAATTTGCTCATAAGAAACATGGATCTACTTGTTGCAAGTATGCCTCTTTCTCATCACCTACCTCATCTTATTCTTGTCTTGCACACAGTGTGGCAAGAATTTGATAGCCTTGTCCTCGTTTTGGCATTTGATGTTGTGCCTTTGGCTAGTTGTCTACCTTTCGTATATTGGGATGCGAACTTGACTTGCTATAGGTTGAGTCGCATGTTCCTTACTAGTTTTTTCTTTGCTTTTATTTTTCATGTTATGTGTGTGATTGTATGTGCATAATGTGATCTTCCCATAATTTTATGTTTGATGTATCTCCCTCTCTTTGTACATTCCTCTATTTGTATCTATATTCTTCTATATGTCATAAATCTTTTATCTTTTTCTTTGTCTTGCATTTTCCTTTTTGGGATGACACAAGGTGTTGAGATATTTAGGTCTCTTCCATGTTGACCTAAAATATTTTCCTTTATATTTTCTTTGTCTTGTGTTTTCCTTTTGGAGATGACGCAAGGCATCAAGACATTTAGGTCTCTTCCATGTTGACCCAAAAGCTTTTCCTTTATCTTTTCTTTGTATTCTATTTTCATTTTGGGGATGATGCAGGGCATCGAGACATTTACATCTCTTCTAGATGTTGACCCAAAATCTTTTCTTTGTTTTCACTCTCTTTCTATCATTCTTCCTATTCCATGAGTATTCAGGGAATGATGACAACTTTGAGCTCTTTAAAAACATTGTAGCAAAGACATATTGACCTTGAATCCATGGATCCATTATGTGATTGTTATATTTCATTTTGGGGGCAACCCCTCTTGATGATGCAGCTTCATTTGGAAACATATGACTTGACATAGGGCTTTACAAATAAGCTCACATGTCCTTTTCATTGCTAGCATTTATCATTGGCTACTTTAAAGTAATTTCTCATAGCATGGTGTTTAGCAATTTATTTAAAGTGGGGGCATACATTGACATTATTCTTTAGCATTTTAATTAAAATTCATGTTTCATTGTGTAGTCTTCTTAGTTCATGCGATGCATCTTTCACTTTATGGTGACATTGGGTGTGATGTCCTTCAAGAGCATGATCTATCTTACCATATTATATTCCTCTTAGTGGCTTGATGTGATGCACTACATCTCCTAAGTTGAGAATCTTCCATTCTTCGATTGGTCCTCTCTTGGAGACATTAAGCACAATGTTCCCTAAGTTAAGACCTTACATGAACTAATAAAAAATCCTTTGAACATGTCTTACACTACCTTTGTATTTACAATAACTATTATATGGCCACCTTGCATAACAAACTTTGCTTTCCTATGGAGCCATCTTGTTTGTTCATAGGTGTTAGCATACAAATTTTCTCTTGGGCCTCATGGATCCTATTGTTCATTTTGTGTAGTGCCTTGTCAAAGTTATTGGGAGATATAGCTATGGTATGGTAAGCGTATGGGAGCCAAAATTAGGCATGAATTTTCCATAGCCACTATCTTTTCTATGTGAGCGTACACCAACCATGTGCGTATGTGTCTTTGGGGGATCACCTAGTGGATGGATTGAGGTTTCACTAGCAGTTGGAGCATGTGTTAGGTTTGCATAGTGGCCATCACATTCCACTTGTAAACATTTTTGGACAAACAACTTAGATCTGATCCACATCGCATTAGATAAATGGTCGAGGCTTCATCCACCTTCTTTTTCTTCTTTTCTTTCTTTATGTCTTTGGTAGTGTATGCTTGTACCTTGTTGCTTCATGCAATAGTCACATGCATGTTCTTTTCAGCCTTTGTTGGTTTGCAATAGGATCTTTATCTTGGGGGCTTGATCATCCCTCTTGATCATTGTCATCCCATCTTACTAGCATTGGTGCACTTGGATGCCTCTTGATGCAAATTTGTTTACTTTAGTGTGAGTTTGAAGCAAGTTCCTCATCTCACTAAAGTGGGAGCTAAATGTACTTTAGAAAAATGTATCCCTCTACATTTTTACACTTTTTTGCGCCCTCCCTATTAAAACATGGCTTCTTTATTCCTTTTTTGGTCCTATTTTGCATCCAAAAGCCTTATTTAATGCATCTTTCCAAGGATAATCTTGAAACTTATCTAATGACCAATCATAATTCATGTTTTTTTGGGTTGTGTGTTGGTGTTTTTTCTAGCTGAACCTTGAAAGTCCTCTAAAGGATAGCCAACCCTTATTCTTAAGAACTTCAGGATTAGTGGCCAATGAACAAGAGATGGATTCTACAATTTTTTCCCTTGCACTTCAAGCTGTAAAAAACCTAGGAGGTTAATCCCACAGAATGTACCTATGAATTTATGCAGCCAAATGACCTTGTACTTTGCAAATAGCAAATGAATTCTCATGTAAGTGCTCAATAAATATAATATTTCAAACGGATGGCTAATCCTTCACAACACTCAACATTTAGAGGATGAGAATATGGAAGTACATTGTACTTCTAGAAATAAAACCTTAACTAAAATAGAAATTTGATTTGTAAATTTGAAGATTTTTTTTGAAGATGAGGAAAGAAAACTATGCAAGACCATTTCCTGCCTTGGGCTACAAAGTCACATGTTAAGCATTGTACATGATAGCTAGCCAAACATATTTTGATGGTCTTCTACTAGATTATCACCTTATGATCATCAGACATGAGCAAGCCTAGTATGCATCATACTTATTAATCCATAGCAAATGATATCATACCCATTAGTTCATGGAAAGAATTTAATCTATCCCTTGGATAAACAAAAAACTAACAAACTAATTCAAAAAAACACATGTGCTTGAAAATTTGATATAACCCTTGATTACATAGTTTAAAGCATATTATCATTCATAATTGGAGAAAATTACATAATATATTGTATTCATATATTCCACAGTTTCAAAATACAAAGGTACTATTGATTAATGACTAATAAAAAAAGATCTTCACCATTAGCATTCAATAATATCTTGTACATAGCCTCTTCCATGGCCAAAACCCAAGACCTAAAAGCCTCCCCAAAACTTAGAACCCCTTAGAATGAGACAAAAATTACATTTTAAGAGAAAGGAAAAAATAGTAGAGAAGCCCTAGAAATAAAGTGATGGTGACACATGGCACATCTCTGCACCCTTGATCTGCAGCTTGATTTGCACTAAGAAGATGTTTATCCTTCTTTATTTTCCCTCCTCTTTTTGGCAGTTAAAGTTGATTTGGCCCAAATCTGTTTTGCATTCCTATGCAAACCTTTTACCTACTTGTAAAAAGTAATTTATAACTGCATTCTTACTTGCAAGTGAAAAAAATTCACTTCTGGGTATACACCCATTTCACTGGTAGAAAGAAAATCACTTTACCAGATATTTCAACCCTCTAAACTCTTTAATATCTATGTGCAAGAATTCTGACATTTTAACAAACATTTTTTTTGCAACCACACCCTAAACATTTTATCTACAATAATCTGGTCCTCACAACTTCTACCTCTTTGTAGCTTAATCATGTCAAAACTGAGAAACATATTCACAACATTAAGCAAATCAATGCTTGATAAAAGAAATCTCTTCCACATATTTTGCAATAGGGAGAAAGAACTCTTACTGCAGCCACTATAGAAGAACTATGTGCAAATCATTTTTCATGAGTCTTGGGAATTTTTGGAATTACTAGACACTTAAAAATATTTGAAACCATGTTAAAAATGCATCCAAGGCATTAGAAGTTCTTTAGGAATCTTTCTCGAGGCTGCAACAACATTTTTAGCTTGCAAATGCATGCAAAAATCATCTCAAAACACAAAAAAGTGAATATACTTTACATTCAGCTCCTTCTGTGATAAAATTCTCCTTCTCATAGTGATGAAAGGTATTCAATTCATCTAAAAATAGAAACAAAGGAGTGCTCAGAAATATTTTCCTCCAAACATTGCCTCCCAGCTCACTTCCAGACACCCCCACTAGCTTCTTTGCCGACAGCTAAAGAAAATATTTAAAAAATATTTAAAACAAAATTAGAAAGGTTTAATAAATTATCCATAAAGTTTAATCTCTCCCAGCACTCTTCCCACACCTCTCCCCACTTCCCCACCTCCAAGTGTTTCCCTAGCTCGCAGTGAAGCTTCCCGTGAAGAATAGTTTATAAATTTGAAACTTTATAAAATATTTAAAATTAAAATATGTGCTGATGACGATGCTTTTCACTTTTGAAGGCATTTAAAATATTAAAAATATTTTAAACATTTTCCTTTTAGACTTTAGGAAATAATGTCAAATTTTAATTTTGCCTACCGCTCAAACAGAGGAAATTCATTGCACACAAATGGGGACCCCTAGAGCTATTTTTTTTGCGAGTGACCATAATTAATTATTTAAAACATGGGTTTTAAATCAAAATTTTCCCAGCCATTGAAATTTTGGTACCTCCTTTATAAACTGGCCCATTAGACGTGTTCACCGCAACCAATAAGCATTAAAATAATGCATCATATGACCTCCATTTTTTATGAAATCAGATTTGGAGATGTTTTAGACCAAACTGATAAATGGGTTGCCCTTAGAATTGTGAAATATAAGACTTTTTGGAACATAGGATTTTAGCCTGGTCGTGGTCATAAAATGACTAAATAGCATCTCAAAACTCATCCTGTGGGTCCGAAACTGAGCAAGCGCATCACCATATGCACCAAAAAAAAATTCTACCAAGTGAACTTTCAAGATGAGCTCTAAGTTGCAAAATATTAATTGACAAATAGGGCCTCTAGGGTAGATTTGACAAGATACAGGCCTAGGCTTGGTTGAAAAAATGAAAGGATATATGCACTTCAAATTTGTAAAATTTGAAAATGCCATTAGTGTGTTCCAAATCTAGTGATTTGGGACTCATATGCCACCTTAGGTGTATTGGTCCGACCTTAATTTTGGGTCCTGATCCTGAATATTGCATAGAACTTAACATTTCTTGAAATTTGTGTCCAAGCTTAGGCTATTGGGACTCATATGCCCCAAATGACGTATGAGTCTCACTTTAGCTTGGACCTATTTTGAATTCAACTCTTGGTGGGATTTCATTCTCCCAGATCTGATTTCGGCTTGTAGTGTTGTAATTTTGGAAAATTTGGCATAAGAAAGAATAAATATAAGGTTATTTCACACAATTTCTCCTAACAAGTTAGAATTTCATAAGAAATCAAGAGTACTTTCACAAGAGAGTTAAAAAAAATCAAGAGCTAATTATCAAGAATTTTAAGGCATCAATTCAAGATTCAAGCATCATGTTAGAGTCTTCATGCATCATGTGTGTTTTTGAGCTAACATTTGTTATGTAGGTTTTGTGATTCAAGCAAGCATTCAAAGAAATTATCCCATATCAAGATCAAGAGTCAATATCTACATTCATTCCAGCCATTTCATACAAGTTTTCAGCCTTTATTTCAAGGGTTTTGTGAGTTGCAACATTGCATATTGTTCATTAATCATTCCTTCATTCTTTTCTATTTCATTTCAAGGTTTGATTACCAAATGTGGT
This sequence comes from Sequoia sempervirens, assembly GCA_007258455.2. Lineage (NCBI taxonomy): Eukaryota > Viridiplantae > Streptophyta > Pinopsida > Cupressales > Cupressaceae > Sequoia > Sequoia sempervirens. The sequence goes on from VDFB02105785.1 coordinate 375,223,276, forward strand.
TTGACTAAGGCAAACACCTATCCACTAACACAACATTTTTTCTCTCTTCATGCATGATTGCAGATCTAGGTGTTTAAGAGCTTGAAGATCCCTTGAAGACAAAGTTGCAGGATTAAAGAAAGTTGTAGAATTTTTCATCTTCGTGGAAACTCACCTACATATCAGAAATTAGACTTTTCGTACCTGAAGATTGGACAACATGAGAGCTACAGAAGATCACTTGAGGCTATAGAAGTTTCAGTCAAAACCTAATAATGGGACTAAATCACCACCTTTGACATATGAGTCCCAATATACGAATTTTTAGCATTTTTATGTAGATCGTGGTTTTCCAGCAGCATATTCTAGATTTAGCACAAAAACCCTAACTGGAACTAAATCGCCCAATCTGGAGTATGATTCCTAGTGCACATCAAGATCAATAATTTTCAGAGTTTTTAGGTCTTTATTAGTCGTCTTCATCTCCCAGGTGCTTCTCTGTTTATCCTCTATTTATTATTCTGAATTTGAGTTCATTTTATAGGTTATATAGTTGGATTTGTATTTCATATCCTTCTTTCTAAGAATTTGCTTAGTGGTCAACTCCTCTTTAATCACACCTAAGGAAACCCCCTTGTGTCCTTCCCTCAATTGAATCATTGGGTTGATGCCTCTAGGGTTTCTTTCAAGTAACTAAGAGTGAAATAGGTCCCAAAGTTTTCCATCTCCTAAAAGGTAGACACACCTATTTACTTGTGTTCACAAAGTATTAGCCATCATATAGATCTTATATCGGGGGTGAGTTTTCCAAATAAAGCAGCACATATAATGCCACTGATAGAGAATGCAAAGTTGAACCGAAAGATACAAGAGTTGTTGAGGAAAGGATTGATCAAAGAAATTTTGAGCCTATGTACAATACCTGTTGTACTTGTACCTAAGAAAGATGGAGAGTGGAGAATGTGTACATATTCAAGAGCAATCAATAAGATCACTGTCAAGTATAGATTTCCATTTCCAAGGATGGATGACATTATGGACTGTTTGAGTGGAGCAAAGTATTTTACAAAGATTGATCTCAAGTGTGGATACCATTAAATCAAAATCAAAGAAGGAGATGAATGAAAGACTGCATTTAAGACAAATGAGGGATTATATGAGTGGTTAGTGATGCCTTTTGGATTGACCAATGTACTGAGCACTTTCATGAGATTGATGAATAAGGTATTGAAGAAATTATTGGGTAAGTTTGTCATTGTTTATTTGGATGATATTAGATGATTTTCAATAAGACTAGAGAGGAACATTTGTGGCACATCTGGAAAGTATTGTAAAGGTTAAGGGAAGAGAAGTTTTTGATTAACGTTAAGAAGTGTAGTTTCATGAAGACAGAGTTGGTATATTTGGGATTTATTATTTTTGTTGAAGAATTGAGGATGCATTCAAAGAAAGTGAGCAATTTTAGATTTTCCTACACTTGTGCCATTGGAGAAGTAAGATCATTTCATGGATTAGCTAGTTTATTAGTACTTTCAGTAGCATTTGTAACCTTATGACAGAGACAATGAGAGGAGACAAGGGGTATGTGCAAGATCATGATGGGCCAAAAAGGGGCGATACGATGGGTATGTGTAGGGTATGTGGCTAACGACTTTTTTAACCCAAAATTGATGAAACAAAAGGGGTTTTAAAGGAGATTCTCATCTTTCCACCAATATAAATTATGTTTTACTTTGAATTTATTAAATAATTATTATTCATTTTCTATTTGAATTCGACTAAAGTCCTAATTGATAGGCTGATTGAAAACATCTATAGCTTTCAAGCGGTATCATTTTTTAAATCTGAAACATGCTTCACATACTATAGGATTAAAAAATGAATTTCATGAAGTTTTGACCAAGTTAGGGTGGTCCATATGAGTTTTGTATTTTTAAAATTTGTAATAAAAAATCATAATTAATTATTTACTTGGAAAAATTACAAAAAATATGCATCACATCGGGACATGAGTCCTCTACTTATATCTAAAATCTTATAAAAATATATTATCATTTTATTGTGGTTAGGGTGGTCAGACAGATACCTACTTATTTTTTCCCTGAAATTTAAGTACTATTTCATTGAAATTTCAAATTTTCACCAAATAATTTTTATTTTTTTTTAAATTTCAACCTAGTAGTTTAGAAACTACATTCAATTTGCTATAAATTCTATTACATATTTTTGAAATAATATAGATAACTTATTCAATTTTTTACGTCAAGTTTCCTAGCTTTGATTTTTCTTATTTTTTTGCCACTTAAGGGCCTATTTTTTTCATGATGATCCTACACATACCCCAAGAAGGATTTGAAGTGGGCATTCAGAGCAAAAAATAATTTTGAATTGTTGAAGCAAAAGGTGACAAAGCATCGAGTATTAGCGTTACCAAATTTTGACAAAGTATTTCAAGTGGGCTATGATACAAGTGGGAACACAATCAAAGTAGTATTGAGTCAAGAAGGAAGAACTGTAGCTTATTTCAATAAAATGTTGAATGATATCAGAAGAAGATACTCATTTTATGATGAAGAATTCTATGCCATAATTCAAGCTTTGAAGAAGTGGACATTACTTGTTGCCTAAGGATTTTTTGTTATATACAAATCATCAAGAATTGTAGTTCATTTGAATAGTCAAGGAAAGTTGAATCTAAGACATATGAGATGGGTTGAATTCTTGTAAAGTTATACATTTGTGTTGAAGCATAGGAGTGGGAAGTCAAACAAAGTTGCAAATGCATTGAGCGGAAGAAGGAATTTGCTAACAAAAATTAGATTAGTAGTATTAGGATTTGAAGAATTGAAGGGTGATCCCATAATAGTGGTTTACAATTTTTGGCCAAACTGGACACTGGAATTATTATTTTTAACCAAATCTTCACATTCGGGCACCTATAGCGGCTAAACTGTGAGGAATTTGAAGATGGTGCAAACTAGAGTCTCATCAAATTTTGTTTGTAGATTCTAAAAATATTTTTTTCAAAATTTTTGGAATCAAATTGCACTTCTTTTTCCATCTCCCATGAAAATAGATTTTTTTAGAAAACAACATTTTTAAAAAGTGATGCACACCGTATAATGCATACTTTTTTTCCATGAGGGATAAAATTCTAATTCTTTCAAATTTAGATTTGTAACTCTGATATCTAGTGCTTCCACTTGGTTAGATAGTTTTTTATTGAATATTTTTTCCTCAATCAATTTTCAAAGTCAAACAAATTACAATTCAGACCAGCGTGGTAGTATAATATAACTTTTTATATGTCAAAATTTTATTTTTATTTTTTGGTTGGATCAAGGACTTCAATATCTGATGCACTCATATTTTTTTTTTTTTTTATAATCTTCTATTTTTCCACATGTGAAGAACAAAGAAATTCATTTTTGATGAAAAACCTATGTTTAATAAAACTTAAAAAACAAATATAGAACAAAACCAAAACATATTAAAATTATATTCATTGGATAGCTTGTTCTGAGGAATACCATAATCATTTGAAATAAATTTTAAATGAATTCATTTGATCCCCTAAAATCTAAATCAAAAGTGATTTTTTATCAGCATTTTGATAGGTGTAAAGGAGACGCATTTATAGGTATGGTTTAAAACTAGCAAGGTTCTACCAAGGGGTTTGATCTAAGGTGATTTGATCAAACGCTCTTCAATTGGAATCCTTAAAATGGAACTTTTTAAGGCTTAAATCATTATATTTTCTAAAAATATGTGATTTCAGCTAAAATTCGTTCCTCTCAGGAATTGTAAACCACTATTATTACAGCACCCTGAAGCATATGTATGAAGAAGATGCATATTTTAGTGAAGCTTGAAAAGAATGTAAAGAACTAGTAGTGACAAACCGAAGCCAATGGTTGGATTATTTTATTCAAGATGATTTGTTCTTTAAAGGAAATTAATTGTGTATACCGAGGAGTTCAACAAGGGATAATTTGATCCAATAAAAGCATAGTTGAGGTTTAATAGGCCATTTTAGAGTGGATAAGATAGTAGCTTTGGTAAGAGAACACTATTTTTGGTCGCAAATGTACAAGGATGTAAGGAACTATGTTCAGAATTGTAGAACTCTTCAATTTGCAAAGGGGAGTAGTCAGAATATTGGATTATACCAACCATTGATAGTACTGGAGAGACCTTGGGAAGATTTGAGTGAGGATTTCATTTTGGGATTGCCTAGAACATGGAGAGGTTATGATTCTATTATGGTAGTAGTGGAAAAATTTTCTAAAATCCCACATTTCACTCCATGTATAAGAAGACTAATGATGTTGTGCATATTGCTGATTTATTTTTCAACTTGGAGATTGTGAGATTGTATAGATTACTTAAGAGTATAGTTTTAGACAGAGACACCAAGTTCATTGGATACTTCTAGAGGATATTGTGGAAGAAGATGAAGATAGATTTGAAGTTTAGTTCAACATATCACCCACAGACAGATGGAAAAGCAAAGGTAGTGAACAAAAGTTTGGGTAACTTGTTGAGATGTTTGGTTGGAGATAAAGCAGGAAGTTGGGATATATTTTTTCCTAAACCAAAGATTTTATGGTGTGTTCTATGTACTTCTCTTGCACTCTTAGGGTTTTTCACCTAAAAGGAGAGAGATAGATTCCACACCAAAATCTAGGTAGTTCACTCAAACTAATGTACATGTATAATGGAAGTATGAATGAAATATGCATAGATAAGATGAACTAAATGCAAATAACTGATAAAAGCTATTGATCATTAAGTGAAAACTATTGAAATGCAACTTATTTTTGTGTTGTAGAAAAATGTCCCCTTTTCATTTTCATGGTCTTTTAGGTCTCTCTTCACGATGCTCGGTCCATTTTGCTTGATTGATTGATGTAATGTGGCTTAAACATTCACATTAGGTCCTTAAAATACAAATAATGACATCTTGTGAAGGTGTTGTGAAGTGTTGTAAAACATTTATACACTTTTCTAGACTCTATTCATTACAATTCACCTAAAAATCACCTTTTCATCTCTTATCAAGTCCTATTTTGAAGTATTGTAAAGTCTTGTAACAAGATTTCATGCTTTTCTAGGCATAATTAAGTGTGTTTTTGAATGTAAACCTAACAAACAATATTAAATACAAGATAATACCTGACACCCACTTTCAAGTCCAAGGTGGGACCCATTCACCATGGGTGGTGAATGAGTCCCTCTTGGCACAAAATTGAAAATATTTTAAATTTTCTTTCGGGTTTTTATTTAAAAACACCTTATGTTGGCTTGTGATGAGGTATCATCTAGTTACTAAGGCACAATTGTGTATAAATATGTGTTTTCTCCTCATTTTACATCTCCTAACTCATTCAAGCAATCCTTTCATTCATTAAAGGATTTGAGCACTTTGCATCCTATAATCAAGCATCAATCAACCATTCAAGAGCAACCATTGTTATATCTTTAGATTTTCTTCAACAAGGGTTTGGTAAGCTGATAGCATTTGCTTGTTATTTTTTTATCAAATGTTCTCTTTCATTTTACTATTTTCATTAAGGGTTTGATTACCAAAGTGGGATTTCACCAAGGAAAATCCCTATAACCTAACTCTTAACCATTTTCCCCCTCTTGCATGTGTGTTTGCAGACTTACATGTATGTAGATTTGACAAACATTTAGGTGTTGAAAAGTGGACAAGAAGTCAACAAAGTGTTTCAAGTCAACTACATCCTATTTCAAGCTTATAGAAGACATTATTTCCATTTTCTATAGAATTAACTTCGTCAACCCGACAAGCAGACAACCTTAGATCTGGTGCTACAGAATTGGTCCCTGATTTCTTAGAATTTTGGGAGTGGAGTGATTCACCATCAGTGGCAAATGAGTCCCACCTTAAGGCTAGAAATCTAGATTTTTTTAGATTCTAGATCTCGACACTTAGAAACCTATTCTCGATAGTTTTCACTAGAAGTAGGACTGATTCGCCATCAATGGCGAATGAGTCCCATTGGCGATTTTCACTAATCTCATACAAGATTCAAAAGATTTCAGATTCTCCATTCTCTCCCTAGGTGCACTCTGAATCATCCCTTTTCTATTTTGTTTTGTATTTGTTCATTCTTAGTTCATGTTTGCATATCACATTATGTTTTCCAACATTGCATAATTCTTAGGTTTTTTATACATAATCAGTCAAATAGATCATCCAATTGCATTTAGATCATCTCATTTAGTCTTAATTATGTCATACATTACATAATTTGAGTGAACCTAGTGTAGATCCCTTTGCGTAGGATTTATCTCTCCTTTTAGGTGAAACATCCTAAGAGTGCAAGAGTAGCCTATAAGCCTTACCCAAAAATCTATGGTTCAGTTTGAAAACAAATTGTGTAATGCAAAAATACCTAGAAATGAATAGTAAACTACAACAGAAATGGATGAAACTAAAAGTGTGCACCTGAGACATTGATAAAGGCTGGAAATAACTTATGGAATGTTGTTCCTAATTTTTAGGCCTGGTGGGACTCATTTTCCATTTTGGGAAAATTAGTCACAGATCTGTGAAACTATTCTGAAGCCCGTTTCAGACAAATGGGTATCCAAAAATGTAGAAAACCAAAATCAGGCCTAGAAGTGTCACTCATTCGCCACCCATGGCGAATGAGTCCACTTTTGAATTTCTAAAAATTCAAAGGTGGAAACAGGAGCCTTCGGTCCACACTTTCTGCTTCTTTAGGTGTCTGGTTTTGAAAATGTCAAATTCAGGCTTGAAGGTGACTTTTGTTAGTATTTTGACTTATCCAATGAAGAGATGATTTGAACAAATTTGAAATGAAATCTTCAATGATTTATAAGTCTCCAAGATGTCTAAATTTGCAAACACACAAGACAAGAAAGAGAAATGTTGGATGTTAGGGCATGGGGGTTTTCCTTGGTCAAACCCCTTTATAGGTGATTAAACCAAAATGACGAAAGAATGTAATGAAGCATGAAACAATGAAGTCAATACCTTTCCATGAAGATTGGTCTTGAATGTCTACAACAAAAGATGAAGAATCTGCCCTTGAAGGTCTTAGAAAGCAATCTTGATGAAACCCTAACTTGCTTGACTTGAAAGAGAAGATGGATGATGAATGAGTGATAAGAGATGTGTGAATGAGTTGTTAGATGTAAATTAGGGTTTAAAGACTTTATTTTATAGGAAATCCACCTTATTTTCCCATTAATTGGATCCCTAAGGCTGACATGAAAGAATAATAAACTTAAATCCCAAAATTTCCTACTCAAAAGTAAACAATGGCCCAAATGGGACTCATTCTCCACCTTGGGTGAATCACTCCCACCTGGAAGGGACTCATTCACCACATATGGCGAATTAGTCCAAGTGGGGCCCATTTGCTAGTTGGGTTCTTGGGGAATGAGGAAATCAAGTTTATATATTGACTTTGTCAGTTATTTCATCAAATATTGCCCTGAGATGCACAATATGGGGTAATAGGGGCCTATTAATGATGATGTAAAGGTCAATTAAGGCTTGGGACATAGAATTCAATGTGAAAGTGTGATTAAATACACTTTACAACACAAAATAAGGTCCACATAGCCTAGAAGGGCAAAACATCTAATGTGAATGTGTAAGACACATTACAACACTAGATTAACATTAAGTTTATATCTCAAGCCCTCTAGATTGATGTGAAGATGTATTTAAATACATTTTATAATGTTGAATTAGGGAGAAATGGGTCTATTTAGTTTAGAGAGTCATGAAAGTATTTTGCAACACTTTACAACACCTTTACAAGACATCGTTAAATGCATTTCAAAGGGTCCAAGACGTAGTGTGGATGTGTAAAACACTTTACAACATTGAATCAAGGTCTCATTAAGTCCAATTTATCATCAATTATTCCCTAAATCAAGCAAGTTTCCTTTTTTCTATGGTACATTACCATAGGTAGAGTTTCAATACAATAATTTAGTAAATCAAAGTACAAAGAAGACACCATTTTAGATTGTTACCAAAGTAAATCCTAGAGTTGTTGTAGAATTAAGAGACATCATCATGGAGAACAACTGAAGTGCAGAAGTAAAGGAATTCACAAATTTCATGGAAACATTGCACCATCAAGTCCGAAAGCATTTGGAAGTCATGAATAGTAAGTATAAGGAGAAGGCAGATGAAAATCAAAGACATAAAAAATTTATTGTTGGAGATGAAGTGATGGTATACTTGAGGAAGGAGATATTTCTAGTCGATACATACAATAAGTTGAAAATGAGGAAGTTTCAAAGACCATGTAAGATTCTATGGAAGTTTGATTATGGAAATACATACGAAGTGGAGTTACCAAAGACATTGGGTATATCACCTATTTTCAATGTCACAAACATGTATGGATTTCATAAAGGAGAATCAAGTGGCGGTAGTGATGACGAAGATTTGAAGGAGAAGTTAACACATTAGGAACCAGATGACATTGAACAAATTATGGATACCAGAACTAGAAGAAGCACTAGGAATAAGAAGTACAAAGAATATCTTGTGAAATTGAAAGGCAGACCAATGGAGGATTCATCATGGATTTCTCAAGCTAAGGTTGACTGTCTTGGTTTCCTCTTAGTCGTGGAAAGTGAGGGACTCAGTTTTTTTCTAACCCCAGGTGTCTGATGTAGGAGCATCCATGGTTGTAAAGCAATCTTGTATCAACCAAAAATAGTTCTTTTCTTGCATTACATTCATTATTAGTTTCTCTTGTTCATTCTAAATTTTTTCGTATCATTATTTCTCAACTCGTGGAGCAAGATATGGCATATACACATTGACATCTACTACATATTCAAATTCCAAATCATTTGTAGTTGTCTGTTGAACGCTATCACTCTCAGAATTTCACTAAGTTACCAACTAGAGCATTTGGAGCTGACCTGGTCCTAAATACTTATCGCAAACCTAAATGGAATATCATTAGAGCATCTTGGGTTCATTAGGACCTATCTTGGAGATCTATGATTTATATCTTCTTGCATGGAGTTATCCATTCATGTTTTGTGGCCAACCTTCATGTTTGATCATTTAGTGGGTTATTAACCCTTTTTGTGGAGCATATTTGTAAGAGTTTTAATTCATTAGAGATCATCAATTAGTAGTTAACAATCAATAGATTTAGATTTAGATCAATACATTTTTGCAATAACCCTTTGGGGGCATGTAATAAGGCTTGTTGGCCAGTGGTATGTTGTAAGCCTTGAATGCAAGGCCTGTGAGCCCTGTATATTCACCATTATGGCCAATTTTTTATATAAGGATTCTATACTAATGAAGATTCATGTTCGCATATCTATTTCTATGTTGTTTCCACTGTGTTGACTCCTTGTTGCATGGTCCAGACTATTCCTTCTAGAACCCTCCTACCGTGACTGCACCACTATCAATGATAATTAACAAGCCCTCTAGTTTTTCTATAGACTTAAGGATATTGAACTTTAATTTTTTTGTTTTTTCTTGATAGGATGATCCTCTTCTCAATCTTCTTTACACAATGACCTATTCTTAATAGTGACAAATATGTTGTGTTTCTTGCTTTCATTACTTTAATTTTATGTTTTCATAGCTTCTATTTTGATCTCAAGAGTAACACTTGATAAATAATATAAAATATATATGTAATATTGAGAAAAAAATAATAATTATATCATTGAGCATTTGCAATTAAAAAAATATATTATTTTTTTTAAAATAGTTTTGTTTTTATAATTTCAAATCAAAATCTAAAATTATGAAAACACTTCAAAATAAATCTACTAAATAGATGAGAAAATAATAAATTATATTTTTAATAAACTTTCTTCTATATACTCTATTAATAGATAATACTAGTGAAAAAGGTTTATATACAAGAGAATAGATTTACTCATAAAGATATTATCTTCTCGTATAAGGATATTATCTTCTCTGATAAAGATATACTCTACCTCCATTGCAAGCAACGATAAGCGTTACCCACGAGGAGATTGACATCGATCTTTACATAACTTCCTCTTGTATAAATACTCTGCATGGATTAAATCTTTTTGCATCCACAGAATACATTACATCTGGAGATTTGGAGTTGCAGAGACCGTGGGAAAGGCAGTACATGTGCATGTGCTGGTTCTACTGCTGCTAGTCATCTTCCTTTCTAGTACTATTCATTCTTCTTTCTGAATTTGAAAGCAATATACACAGTAAGATTAGAAATATAGTTACTTGCCTCAGAGAATCTAAACTGATTAGTGTATTTTGTGAAGGATTACAAGTGGGCAAAGCGGATGACTGTAATGGAAGATTGAGCAATTCTTTCAAGGGGTCAGGCTTCAGTAATTCTCATTGTCGGCATACGTGCGTATAAGAGGAAGGTGCATATGATGGAGGTTGCATTGTATGCGAACGGGGATTGGCTTGTGCCTGCTTCGATTTCTGTTAGAACAGCACTTATAAGTAGCAATGATCAATCCAATCCATCCATTGGAGCATTAGAGTGTCAACTATAATTAATGTGTGCATTGATAAGGACAAGTTAGATATCTTGTATGGCTACTTGGATCATCTTTGAACTTGTTCAAATTGTAAACTGATTCTAGGGGTTTGATTATACTGAAATTCCTAGTACATTCAATGATATTCGAAGAACCGTCAGGTCGGTTGATAGAGATTAATAAGTTTTAATTACTTGGATTTGCTAGATTGAATCTATAATGAAAGAAACAGTCCACATATTTAGAATTGAATTTGTAATGTTATATTTTCTATTGTTTTCTATTGATGGCTGCTAAGCCTACAAGTTTCCTTACAAAACTCTTTGCACAATTTAGTTTCCTTATAGAAATTCTTATTTACACTTCTTGGTAACCCTACTATTTGCAAGTTTAAAATTATGGCTGGCAATGGTTACTTCTGGTTACTTGTTATGATTTTGTAATGGCCTTCAATGTTTACCTACTAAGAAGGTAGCACTTTGCTTATGTGAGTTGTTTCATGGATTTTGGTTGATCAAAATTTGAGTTCTATACTTTATGGAATGATTATCTTTTTGATCTATCAAAATGGTTCATACTTATAAATACATCAAGCATAGACATTTATTAGAAATTTAATGAGATGATATATATACATTTGAATGAAACATAGTAAAAGTGGATTCTTATGAAGATTTGTATTTAGCAAGGTATAGTGGTTTCTATTAGACACATAACTTAGAGTACCATGAAATGATATCACTAGTATCTATATGTCTATAGATTGCTAAGTGGACCATTCTTGTTGTCTTCTAACCTTTTGAATTAATTGATTTTCCTAATTACATCTATTACTATATGAAATGATGAAAATTGTTGGACTCTCTTTCACCTTCAAGGTTTAGGACCTAAAAGGAGAGAGGCAATCTTCACATACTTCACTCAAGAACAAACCCTTGAGATTTCAATGCAAAGGAGATTGAAATCTTGCAAAGGGACTGTCCTAAAGGCTAAATTAAATCTAATGACTGGTTCACCACCAAGTTTAGACTTGGAAAAGACATTGCAGTACAATATGAAATACCAAACCCTAAATGACCTATAAAGATGAACAAAATGCAATAGAAAGTTATGAGATTGAAAGTGTACACCTGGGAGACTGAAGAAGGCATAATGGAGGTTTGGAATTTTGGAAAATCTACTATCAATGCTAACTGGAACTCATTTTCCAAGTTGGGCAAATTAGTCATGCTTTTAGGAAAATTTGCAGATATAGGTTTTAGCCAAAAGGGTATCCAGATCTGTAAAAATATGTGTTAGGCCTATACAATGGGACTCATTCACCACTTGTGGTGAATCAGTCCACTTGTGCTTTTTTGGAAGTTCAAGACCTAATTTTGTTCCTCTCAATTTGTTCTACTCTTTTTCACTAGTTTCTAGATCCGAAACTATAAATTGCCACCTGTAGACCTTTTACAAGCTTCTCCAAGGCTTGATGATAACTTTAGGGATTTGGAAACTTTTCTCCAACTTTGCTCCTTGAAAAATCTACAACCTAGCCTTGCAAATCACACACATGAAGAGGATACATGTTGTGGAGTTAGTGAATAGGGGTTTGCCTTGGTCAAACCCCTTGTTGGTAATTAAACCTTGAAATGAAACCAAATATAAATGGAGAATGAGGAATGAACACATAGAAATGTTGAAACTCACCAAACCCTAGCAATTAAATGCTGCAAATATGCTTGAAATGGTTGCAGTGGATGTGGTTCTTTACTCTTGATTGAATGATGTTGATCTTGCTTGAAACACTTGCTTGAATCATAAACTCTACATCATAATTATTAGCACAATGACAAACATGAAGAATGCAATCTTTGACATGATGATTAGAACTTGAAGAATGCTCTAAAATGCTTGATAATCTTCCCTTGAAATACTCTTGAATGCTCTTGTGAATGCTTGAATGCTCTTGTGAACTCTCTTGAATGTAGGTGTTGAATATGAGTGAAAGAAGCTTGTATTTATACCCAATTATGCAAGAATTCCCAAAATTACAACACTACAAGCCGACATCAGATCTAGGAGAATAAAATCATGTCAAAAATTTGAATTAAATTTGAATTTGGTCCACACGAGACTCATTCGCCCAAGGTGGAGAATGAGTCCCATTAGGCATAATGTATGGGACCAAAAATTAAAAGTGCTTAGAAATGTGTAAAAGTTGGTTTGGAGCTATGTAGGTTAGTACATAATAATAGATTAAGCAATACTTGATTATTACCATTAGTATATACAAAATAAAATGCATCTAATGGAGCTTGCAATTGGAGTTTAAAGAGATTAGCTTGTTTCTATTATGATCTTTTTTAGAAAAATGTTTATAAGTAATAGTAATGGTGATAAAAAAATTAATGAAACTACTAAATAAAAAAAATATGATATGGATTTTTTAGTTGCAATTCCATCTAAGGTATACACTTTTAAGGCTGAAACACAGATTTTTGGGACCGTATGGACTACTCTTGCACTTCTAGGGTTTTTCACCTTAAGGAGAGAATAGGGCCAAAAATGCTAATCTATCACTCAAATTAGGATGTATGCAATGTTGCTTAATGTAAATGGACTTAACTAAATGCAATTGACTAATCTAAATAACTGAAAATGAATGCAAAACTAAGATTTATGCTTTGTTTGAAAACACAATGTTGTTTGTAAAAAGGTTAAAATAATGAACAAAAATTTAACTTTAAACCAAACAAAAAGTTATTTCTCAAAATATGTGCACCTGAAAGATGTAGAGGACTAGAGAAAATTTTGAAAAGCTAATGAAATCTGAACTTGAGCTGATTGGGACTCATTCACCACCTTGGGCGAATCAGTCCCAGATCAGGACTTTTCTACACATAACTTGTTTTCTAAAAACTGGGGATCTGAAACTGCATCTAACTCAAATCTGCATCTTAGGGTGGAATCATTCACCATGCATGAAAAATCAGTCCTCTTTCTGATTTCTATAATCTCAAAACTCAAATTTGTACCTTGACACCTACACAACAATTTGATGGAAACCCGATTCTGGATCTTAGAAAATTCCTACGAAACAACTTAAAAGAGTTGGTCTAATGGGGGGTTTTCCTTAGTCAAACCCCAAGATAGGTAATTAAACCCTGAATAGGGAAAAAATTGCATAAACCCTAGCCTTAGATGTGTTAAAGACTAGGAAAAGATGAAATGTAAGAAGGGCCCTATTCTATTGCTCTAGAATAAGGCATGCAAGAGTGATTGAAATAATGCAAGATCTCAACCCTAGAAACCTTACAACACATGAAACATAGGAATAAAATAACATGCAAATGTTAAAAAAACATAATGCAAACCTTAATATGAAGATAGAGTGAAAATGGAAGATGGAATCAATAGGAAACCAAGTCCTTAGGCATGATTCGGTGGCTAGTTGCACCTCTTCACCCTAGATTTCTTCATGATTAACCATAGGTATCCATCATCAACCCTTTACAATGTTGGATCTTGACAAGAAAAGTGAGCTTCAAGACCTGCAAAAACCGTAGTTTGCTGCCTTAAAACTTCAACTTTTGCTAATGAAACTTGTTGTAGAAGACTTTACCCTAAAAAATTGCTCTTGAGAGATGATAAAAAAGATGATAGATAGATGTGTAAAATGAATTGAAATGTGTATTTATAAGCAACGACACCTTATTTTCTCATTAATTAGACCTAAGAGGCCAACATTCACCAAAAATAAAGTTAAATTGATTAAATTCCCGCTTAATTTTGAATTTTCCCCCAAAGGGTACTCATTAGCCACCCTTGGCGAATGGGTCCCACTACTATTGTTTGAAGGTGGGTTGTCGGGGTATGACATCATTAAATGTTGTTTGTCGGGTTTTATATGATTTCTCAGGTGAAACGGGCCTCTAGATCAAAACTAATAGGTCTAAGAGGCCTATAAATGTTGTTTTGAAGGAGAAATGATGTGAGGGGACTCAAAAGTGGGTCCAATTATGCTTGAAATTGTATCTTTTCTAAAGAGGAATCCAATTCGAGGGTAGATGTATGCCCTCCCTTGATTCCACTTGCTTTATAGAGGTGGAATCAAGGTAGCAATCGAGCCACGCTGAACAAGAAACATCATATCATAGGGAATTTCCAAGTACGATGCCACATAACGATAGGAAAATGATAATGTTAGGTGTGGAATAATGATTTCAATGCAGCAAACAACATTGAAAATGGATTACCCTAGCGCCTGTTATGATGATTTGAAGGAGCTATATGTTATGAAGCCTTTAAGAGACAATAACCCTATAATAATGTGTAAAAGTAAGAAGAGGTGAAAAGTGATTACAGAAAGAGGAGAAAGTAATTTGTCACTTACTATTCATTTTACCTTCATGTAGCTTGAAAGTGAAAAGTGAGAGAAGAACATGCCGAGCAAACGGGATTACACACCTTCATGAGCAGGTAGCACGTGGCGATCTGTTTCATGAGGTGAGTCGATTCTGTAACTTTCACGTTGTGATTTGATGGTATTTTAATGATTTTTATGCATGGATAGGTGAATTTAGGGTTCTTGTAAAAAAGTTCACAAAGTGTCCCCTTTTCTTCGCAGTGTCCCATTTGTTCGCAAAAAGTCCCATTTCTTCGCAAAGTGTCCCATTTCTTTGTGAAGTGTCCCTATTTCTTTATGAGATGTATAAAAGGGTTCTAAATTGTCTAGGGCCATTGGGGAAGCATACTAGATTAACTTTAGCACACTTGCATGATGAAAATTAAATGAAATTGAGAGCATTTTGTGATGATTTTGATAGGTTCCTGCCCAATCGTGATAGTGGCTAGGGGGAAGATAGTTGACATTTTTGAGGGATCATGCACCAACACTATCAATGGTAGAGGTCGAGCATTTACAGTCAGTGGGTATCTATTGGGAATATCTTATACCACCCATAAGATACCATGATGCCATGTTAATGGCTCTGTGCGAGCGTTGGGATGCAGATACATATACCTTTCATCCTCCCACAGGGGAAATGACCATCACACTTGAGGACGTACACCGCATTCTCCGAGTTCCTATTCAGGGAGCATTAATGTATTTCTAGGGGGATCAATCATTTTGGGAGAAGAAGAGAGATATGCAGTATTGTTTGGATGGGCCTATTCATGATGAGAGGGTTAGAGTGCGGATCGAGCTTCCCATGCTGCTGTATTCATGAGATCTTGTGATTAGATGGATTATGATGCACACAGTGGCACTAGTTCTCAATCTAGATGGACAAGTGACACACTTGGATGGGGGAATGGTACACCTGATATGAGGGATGTACGAGTAGAGGACAGTCTATGCCTGGGGCAGCTGCATTCTAGCACACTTGTATTATGATCTTGGTCAGTTTTTATTTTGATAGATCAACAGTATGGTCCATTGTATGCTTCTATAGGTGTGGCTCCTTGAGCATATTAGGCCTATCAGATACCCTTGTACTATGGCAGTAGATTACCCACAAGCATCCAGCTATCCTTTGTGAGGGCTATGGCAGTATGGTGATTTACATTTTTGGAGGGTGAGATTCGACCAGCTAGAGGAGTATGAGATTCTATGGAGGCCCTATCTACTCACTCAATAGTGGCTAGACCCCACTAGATAGTTATGGAGGATGCAGATGGATAGATATCTAGCAGGGAGGCATGACTACGTCGTATGACCATTCTATTATGGGTGAGTCATGCGACAGTTTTGATAGGTGTAGACACCACCAATGGCATACATCTTCATTAGATGATTAGTGTAGAGTGCCCGGGGGCCAGGTGACACTATTCGGCTGACGATAGATCATGTACGGGAGAGTGATTATGATGCTTCAAATAATGACTAGCCACTAGTCTTTGCCACTGATGATGTCGGTAGCATAGATGAGCATGAGGAGTGGTGGTCATATGCATGACTAGCTCCTATGTTCCCTGTGGATTTTCCTCTAGGTGATGCAGAGCTAGCAGCAAATGAGGGTGATGAACCAAAGGAGAGAGTAGAGGAGGTACGGTATAGGCCAACATATATTTTTACAGATATTATTGATGAGGAGTACGAGTTTGAGGCCGATCCTAATTATGAGTACTAGGATGGAGGAGATGATGAGGAGGAGGATGAAGATTATGAGGAGGATTATTATTATGAGGAGGAGCCACCCCTAAGTGAGGGTGATGAGGTAGATATTGAGGATCGGTATGAGCATGAAGAGTCATCACATACTTACAAGACCAAATCATGGGAAATAGCTACAAAAGACATCAACACACATAGTCAAAGAGAGGCTAGCACATCTTCCATTCCCCCTAGAGATGAGGACGTTGACATTCCTCATGCTTCTGGAGACATAGGTGATGAAATTTGATTTGATGCATGTCCTTTAGTGATTTATGTTGTATTTGTGTATATATATATCATGATGATGTGTTACTGATTGTGTACATGATCTATCTTGTAGGAGCGAGGAGAGACTAGCGAGAGTTCTATTGTCAGGCAGCCACAGAGATAGTGCCAACATCCCTTGAGGAGGACAAGATAGATCCAGACTACATGCCCTTACCGATCATGGAGGAGGAGCGAGAGTCACTCAGACCATTCACGAGGTTGCGTGCAGCATACAAGAGTGTGAGGAGGTGACTCCATCGTGCTGAGAGTGCACTACAGTCAGCATAGACCTTACCAGAGGTAGAGAGACTGTAGGAAAAGCTGGCACAGACACGAGCGGAGAGGGACCAGATGGCAGATGAGCGGTTGATAGCCACTCGGTGAGTACAAGGTCTAGAGTAGGCACTGAGACTCGACAGTTCGTGATCATGGTCATGCACAACCGTCTCGTGACGTCTAGGGACAGGATCATGAGCGCTAGATCCTGAGGGGTCTAGCTCTCATAGACCATTTTGATATTGTATATGATTCCAGATGTATATAAAACTTTGATATATATACAAAAATACCCCTTTGATATTATGATGATGTATCTTTTGGCATGCAAATGTTAAATGCTATGTGATTAATTAAATGACTTATGGTAAAAAGTATTTAATTAATGGCTTCATGATTTAACAGGAATGGTGTGATCTAATATAAAACATATTTCAGTTTTATCATAGATACAACTTTGATAATGAAAAATAATATGCCAAATTAAATACACTAGAAAGGATTTAATTTAACACAACAAGAGGGTGAACAGTATGAAACCTAAAGTAATTATAAAATGAACTTAAATAATTACCTTAGTGTTCAAGACAAACATAAATTTAGTTGTCAAGAATAGGGCAATGTGAAAGTTATAACATCAAATAACTTTAAACAACACTCCTATATCACTCATACTATTCAAAGGGGATTAGAGATAATACCGATGCAGATTTGTGACATTAATAGGTTCCCTAAAGGGCATTCCATCAGGCTGTGTTAAGAGATAATCACCTGACCCATAATTGGTATCAATTATGTAAGGTCCCAGCCAATTAGGGCTGAACTTATATTTGTCTTCGTTGTCAGCACTAACAGTTCTTTGATTTTCAATAAGAACAAAATCTCCCTTACAAAATGATCCAGGGATAACATGAATGTTGTGTTTTCATTGTAATTGTTTGATGTGATCTTGGAGATGTTCGAGAGCATTAATTTGTTATTCATCAAGCATCTCAATTTGATGTAATTGTTGTTTTCTATAAGTGTTAGTGTTAAAAATATCTCAGAGAGTAACTCGCAAAGTAGGAATTTCTAACTCCAAGGGCATAATCGCATCAGTACCATAAACAAGGCTATAAGGGGTATTCCCTATGGATGAATGAACATTAGTTCTATAAGCCCAAAGTGAGTAAGATAGTTGTGTATGCCAATCTTTATGATTGTTGTGAATAGTTTTCTTAAGGATTTGTTGAAGAAGTTTATTAATATTTTCAACTTGTCGATTGGATTGCAGATAATACGGTGTAGAGAAACGATGTTGAATATTAAATGTTGCAAGAAAGTTTTGAACTTCACTATTCTTAAATGGTGTTCCATTGTCTAAAACAATTGTAGAAGGAAGCACAAAGTGAGGAATTATGTATGCTAATATGAATTGAAAAATTACTTCAGTGGTTGTTCAATGAGGAGGGATAGCTTCTACCCATTTTGTGAAATAGTTGGTTGCAGTTATGATAAATGTATGTCCAACAATTTAAGAAGAGGTGAATTTTTTCCAATAAGATCTAACCCCCATACTGAAAATGGCCAAATGGAAACATTGGCATGAAGCTCAACAATAGGAGCGTGAATTAAATTGCTATGTTCTTGGCATTTGTGACATCGTTTAACATAGGTGAAACAATCCTTTTCCATATGCCTCCAATAATAACCCATATGAATAAGTTTTTGCACTAATGAATGTCCTCCAAAATGACCTCCATAGGCACTAGCATGAGCATGTTCGAGGGCTAAAGGGATTTCAGAATCTTTAAGACAATGTAATAGGATACCATTGAAAGATCTTCTATACAATGCATCGACAAGAATCACATATTTAGTTGTGAGTTTACATAAGCTCTTTTGAGTATTTTTTGTGATAGTTTCAAGAATGGTACCATTATTTAAGTAGTGTATATTGTATCATACCATTCACACGAAGTTGCTTGAGTTATCGCCAAAATATCTTCTAACGGAGTATCAATGGAAGGTTTCATGATGGGGTGAGTAAAGAATGTGAAATCTGTAGAAGGATCATGTGGGGATATGAGAGAAGATGCACTCGCAATTGCATTTGCATGTTGATTATCTTTGCATGGGATGTTATCAATGGTGAACGAATCAAATTTTTCTAATAATTTTATTATGAGATCCTTGTATCTTAATAATTTGTCATGTCTAGTTTGATATGAACCATTGATTTATTTTATGACTAATTGTGAATCGCCAAAGATCTTAATATGCTTAGTATGAAGAGATAGAGCAGCTTGCAAACTTGCAATCAATTCCTCATACTCAGCTGTATTATTTGTGCATAGGAAATTTAAATGATAGGATAAAGGAATAGGTTTTCTGTCAAGTGGAATTAGGACCACTCTAGCACTAGAACCTATTCAACACTTAGATCCATTGAAAAATAATTCCCATGGTTTAATATCAACAGTTAAGACATGATCATCAGGAAATGAATCTTTAGTAGGGAAAGCAAAGGGAGAAGGAGCATCAGCTAAGTGATCAGTTAAGGTTTGACCTTTGATTTCTTTTTGTGAAACAAATTTAAGATCAAACTTAGTTAACAACATCACCCACTTAGCTAAGAATCCTAAAAGATCAGTTTTGTTGAAAAGATACCTAAGAGGATCAAATTTGGTGACAACTTGTACTTCAACATTTAGTAAATAATGTCACAAGTTACTAGCAGCGAATACAAGAGACAAACACTATTTTTCAATTGATGAATATTGTGTTTCATAATAAATTAAGGTACGACTAATGTAATAAAAAAGGTGTTTTTTACCATGATCGTCGTGTTGAGCCAACAATGCTACAAGAGCATGGGTAGATGTGGCGATGTACAAGATAAACGATCGATGTGGCACGACAGGTTGTAAAATAGGTGGAGTGACTAAATTTTCCTTTAGACTCTCACAAGCCTGTTTACAATCCTCATCCCAATCAAAAGGGACACCCTTTTTAAGGAGATACGTGAAAGGTAGTGTGCAATCAGCTAAAGATGCAACAAAATGACGAATAGCTTGAAGTTGACCTTGTAACGTATGCAACTGAGAAATATTTTGAGGAGGTGGCATGTTAATGAAGGAATCAATTTTCTTTGGGTCCACTTCAATGCCTCTATGAGATATGACAAACCCTAGAAGTTTACAACTATCTATGCCAAAGAGACATATTTTGGATTTAATCACATGTATTGTTTTATGTGTTCAAATATTTTATGAAGGATATTCACATTGTCTTGTCATGTTAACGATTTAGCGAGGATATCATCGACATAGTCTTCTAAAATTTTGTGAATATAATTGAATGAAATATTAATGTCATTGCACGTTGATAAGTTGTGCCAACATTCTTTAAACCGAAGGGCATCACAACCCAACAAAATGTACCCCAAAAATTTGTAAAGGAAGTTTTGTATTGATCTTGAGGATTAATAAGGATTTGACTATAACCAAAAAATTCCTCCATGAATGACAAAAAAGCATGTCCAGTAGTTGAATCCACGATTATGTCTATATTAGGAAGCAAAAACTCATCTTTTAAGGAGGCTTTATTCAAGTCTCAAAAATCTTTGCATATCCTAATACTATTATCGGGTTTGGCAACTATGACAATGTTTGAGATCCAAGGGGAATAATCAATAGGTTTAATAAAGCTTGCATCAAGAAGTTTCTCTAGTTCCTCTTTAACACGCAAGGATACATTAGGGTGAATTTTGTGAATCTTTTGACAGACGAGTTTATCATTTGCAGCAAGAATAATGTTATGCATCACAATTTTTGAGTCAATTCCCAACACATCAGAATATTTCCAAGCAAAATTTTTAGGAAAATCATGAAGTAAAGTGGTCATATCTTCTTGTTCTTCATCATCAAGGAACTTCCCAATTTTAATAACTATATCTTGATTACGAATGTCCATAAGCACATCAATTGTATCTCCTAAAGGGAGTGCATTAGATTTAGGATTTTTAGATTTAGATAAGTCTTCAATGATATCACTTGCTTCTTGACCAGTAATGTTTAAAGCAGGGAAATGTGTTTCATGTAAGTATGCGAGGATGGGGTATTGAAAACACCTAAGAGTTGTTTCAAAGCCTCATCGCTATCAACATATGTCAATGAAGGTGGTAAGGTTATATCCAGCAAATCAAGATGTTTGATTGTGAGTTTGTGTTGTGGGTGACATGTTATAACGTTAATGTTTAAAGACGGTTGTTGAGTAGCATTGGCCATTTTAGAAAAATAATATCCTAATCCAGTTTTTTTTTCTCTCGTATTAGGTTCAATAGGGACACGAATACCTTGTTCATGTTTTCCACACCCTTTTCCAGTATAGCCTAGTTGTTTGACAAATTTATAACCTTTCCCATAAATTTGTTCTAGTTTGCACAGGGTAGGCAGGGATTGATAATCTATCTCATCAAAAAAAATTGTGTATGTTGCATTTTCATCCATATTGTAAGAGACAGATGTTTGAGATGATTGTTTAGAATTTTGAGTGGACATAATTGTTGGTTCTTTGTGTTTCTCATCTTTCTTTTGTGTAAGTATGTATTCGCCCATAAACAGGGGTGTGAATTCTAAGGATCCCCAATCTTGATACCAAATAATTTAGAGACTGATTCCATACCATTTTGTTCAATTTCAAGGGGGTCAATGTTAGAAGTGGGAATCAACATTTTCAAAGGACTTGTAACCCCTTTTTCAAGCTGCAAGCAACTTTCAGGCTCAGGGTCTATTTCAATTTGATATATACGATTGTTATAAACCTACTTCACATTACGATGAAGGGTGCAAGATGTTGCATTCATCTCATGAATCCATGGTTGGCTTAAAAGGAGATTATATGAAAGATCATAAGGCATGCAATGGATAGGAGTTTTCAAAGTAACCACCTCAATCATAATAGGTAAAGTAATTATCCCAAGCGGTTTCTTTGTTGTATTATCAAATCCTCTAATAGAAATGGAATTAGGTATTATTTGTGATCTATCAACTTTTAATCAATCAAGGAAACTCACACTACACACATTAAGGGTAGAACCATTATCTATGATAGTGCGTTTGATACCTGTCCGATGGAATTGAGCGATGATCATAAAGGCATCATGTTGTTTTCATAACTGCAAAGGAGGGAGCTCATGTTGATGGAAGGTAATATCGAGACTATGTTTTTGAACAAGAGTTGGCACATCATTCGGAGTGGTTCCAGGAGGAATTGTGAATTTTTTTAAAGTGGTTTGAAGAATGGTGTTGTAAGTTGGTGAAGCTTGAAGTAAATCCCAAATAGAAATTTTGGAAGGAGTATTCTTTAATTATTCAACAAGATCATACTTCTTTGTAGGTGGGTTATAACGAGGAGCACTAGGTGGATTAGGTAAGGGTAATGATGGGGGATTTGGTTGTGGCAGTTGTGGGTTATTTTGTGTGTTATATGTATGAGCAATAGTATCATCAAGTTAGATTGCTGTGATACATTAGTGTTAGGTGGGCGGAGGGTGTGGCATGGTTGATTAGAGGGATGAAGCGGATGTGAGGGTAGGTAAAGGATAAGTTTCAGTCGAATTACATTAACTTCCTTGATTTTAGAGGTATCACAACAAACCATAGAGGATGAGTTGGATGAGATTAAGTCTTGAAGAGACTCGTCTAGAAAATGCAAATCATCACCACTAAAAGGTGTGAACGGTAAATTGTTGTCAACTGGTTTAGCATGTTCAAGAAAATCATTAGAGGTATTAACATTTGTTATATCAAGGTGGTTACCACAAACCTTAGTGGATGACTTATGCGAGATGAAGTCTTGGAGGGCTTCATCTAACAAATCAAAGTCATCACAATCAAAAGGTTTGAGGGGGATTTATCATTAATGGTGTTAGGTTTCTCATTACAAGCATTAGAGGATGAAGTGATTGAGAGGATGCCCTTAAGGGCTTCATCTAACTTATCGAAATCATCACTAAGAAGTGGATTGGATGAGATGTTTCAAATTTGAATCATGTGTTTAATTGGATCATTTGATGTGTTGGGTGATTGGCTTTGGATATTTGCTAGAGTTTCCTCAATGTAAGCGGATCGGAAAGGACTACGAAATATGACTGAAAATGGAACTTGTAAAAGTCTAATACTATCCATAAATGCCATGAAAAGAAATGAACTTTATGCTAAGAAAATAGAAAGAACTTAACTGAAACATAAATGTAATGACAAAAAATAGAAAGATGCAATGCAAGAAATTAAAATATGGAAATGTTGATGCAAAACTACAGAGGGACTGATTCACCCTAGGTGGCGAATGAGTCCCAGGATATGTTTTTTTTTTTAATGTTTTTTCCATTTTTTTTGTGTTTTCTTTTTGTGAAATGTCAACTCTATACAATGCAACAACATAATGCAAATGTAAAGACGTAAAATAATGCAATGATATAAAGTAAAGAATGCTTTCACTAATGTAATGCTTTGAAGAATCCTAAAACAATGCAAGAGCATGAAACCTAAGATGCAATTATATGTAAATCAGAATGTTGGTATACTCAAAAGTCAGGTTCAACAAAATGAAACATAGATTTTTGGGACCCTATGGACTGCTCTCATACTCAAATTAGGATGTATGCAATGTTGTTTAATGTAAATGGAATTAAATAAATGCAATTGACTAATCTAAATGATTGAAATTGAATGCAAAACTAAGATTTATGCTTTTTTTAAAAACAAAATGTTGTTTGCAAAAAGGTTAAAATAATGAACAAAAATGTAGATTTTAACCAAACAGAAAGTTGTTTCTCAAAATATGTGCACTTGAAAAGATGTAGAGGACTAGAGAACAATCTAAAAAGCTAATGAAATCTGAACTTGAGTTGATTGGGACTCATTCACCACCTTGGGCGAATGAGTCTCAGGACTTTTTTGCACATAAGCTATTTTCTAACAACCGGGGATCTGAAACTGCATCTGACTCAAATCTACATCTTAGGGTGGACTCATTCACCATGCATGTAGAATTAGTCCTCTTTCTAATTTTTGCAATCTTAAAACTCAAATTTGTACCTTGACACCTGCACAACAATTTCTGACGGAAACCCGATTCTGGATCTCAAAAAATTCCTACAAAACAACTTAAAAGAGTTGTTCTAACGGGGGATTTTCCTTATTCAAACCCCTAGATAGGTAATTAAACCTTGAATAGGGAAAAATTTGCATAAACTCTAGCCTTAGATGTGTTAAAGATTAGGAAATGATGAAATGTAAGAAGGGCCCCTATTTTATTGCTCTAGAATAAGACATGCAAGAGTGATTGAAATGATGCAAGATCTCAACCCTAGAAACCTTACAACACATGAAACATAGGAATAAAATGACACGCAAATTTTAAACAAACATAATGCAAACCTTAATCTGAAGATAGAGTGAAAATGGAAGATGGAATCATTAGGAAACCAAGTCCTTAGGCATGATTCGGTGGCTAGTTGCACCTCTTCACCGTAGATTTCTTCATGATTCACCATAGGTATCCATCATCAACCCTTTGCAATGTTGGATCTTGACAAGAAAAGTGAGCTTCAAGACCTACAAAAACCCTAGTGTGTTGCCCTAAAACTTCAACTTTTGCTAATGAAACTTGTTGTAGAAGACTTTACCCTAAAAATTGCTCTTGAGAGATGATAAAAATATGATAAAAGATTATAGATAGATGTATGAAATGACTTGAAATGTGTATTTATAAGAAAAAACACCTTATTTTCCCATTAATTAGACCTAAAAGGCCAACATTCACTAGAAATAAAAGTTAAATTGATTAAATTCCCACTTAATTTTAAATTTCCCCCCAAAGGGGACTCATTTGCCACCCTTGGCGAATGGGTCCCACCAAAGGGGACTCATTCACCCAAGGTGGCGAATGGGTCCCACTACTACTATTTGAAAGTGGGTTGTTGGGGTATGATGTCATTAAATGTTGTTTGTCAGGTTTTATGTGATTTCTCAGGTGAAACGGGCCTCTAGATGAAAATTAATAGGTCTAAGGGGCATATAAATGTTGTTTTGAAGGAGAAATGATGTGAGGAAACTCAAAAGTGGGTCCAATTATGCGTGAAATTGTCTCTTTTCTCAAGAGGGTCCAATTTTTTGCGGCACAAAGACTAAGGAGAAATTTATTTATATAGTGACTTAAGATCCAATAATGAGGAACAATGAATTAATATTACAAAAGTCACTCTAATTTTTGAATGACATTTTCCATATGATTTTTTTTTCATAATTGAGCACATAGAATAGTTTGAGCAATTATTTTATTATTCTATTCTAACATGGTGAATTCAACTGACAAACAAATATAAATCAAACATGCAACCATGATCGTTGATGTCCTGGATTTAATTATGAATGTAAGAATAATATTAAATCTAGGATGACGATAAATCTAGGTTGATTGTGAACTTGGGTCATTTTGGACTTGAAACTATCGAATCTTTAGATGTAATCTACATGCATATCAATGAGAATTAACAAGCCTTCTAGTTTTTCTATAGGCTTATGGATATCAAACTTTAAATTCTTTGTTCTTTCTTGATAGAATGATCCTCTTCTCAATCCTCCATGTACAATGACCAATTCTTAATAGTGGCAAATATGTTGTGTTTCTTGATTTTATTACTTACTTTTAATTTTATATTTTAACAGCTTGTGTTTTGATCTCAAATGTAACATTTGATAAATAATATAATAGAATATTTAATATTGAGAAAAAATAAATAATTAAATACTATTAAATATTAAAAATAAGAAAAAATATTTAAAAAAAATTCAAGTAGCTTTATTTTTTATAATTTTGAATCAAAATATTAGATTTTGTGAACACTTCAAAATAAATCTAATAAGTAGATGAAAAAAAGAACAAATTATATTTTTAATAAACTTTCTTTTGTACACTCTACTAATAGACAATACTGTGAGAATTTCAGAAATACTAGTCAAGCTGAAAATTATACAATTGCACAAATTGAGATGAAAAATAAATTGTCGATAATTAATTGATTATTAACTTGATAATTGCTTAAAAATGAGTACAATATATATCGCAAAAGATGAGCCATCACCGATTGAAAAATAGGCATGCAACTCCATGCAAGATTGCACAACTAAGTGAGATCATTATCTTAACAATCTAATAATTAGCAAACTTATATAGAAGAATATTCTAAACAGAATATTCTAGACTAATAAAATATTTATATAGAAGATAACAGACTTATTCATAAAGATATCATCTTCTCTGATAAATCTACCGTCTAGCTCCATTGCAAGCAACGATAAGTGTTTCCCACTAGGAGATTTACATCGATCTTCACATAACATCCTCTTGTATAAATACTCTCATGGACTAGATCTTTTTTGCATCCACAGAATACATTATATCTGGAGATTTGGAGTTGTAGAGACGATGGGAAAGGCAGTAAATGTGCATGTGCTGCTTCTACTGCTGTTGGTCATCTTCCTTTCTGGTACTATTCATTCTTCTTTCTGAGTTTAAAAGCAATATACACAGAAAGATTAAAAATATAGTTACTTGTCTCAGAAAGTCTAAACTGATTACTGCATTTTGTAAAGGATTACAAGTGGGCAAACCGAATGACTGTAATGGGAGATTGAGCGGTTCTTTTAAGGGGCCATGCTTCAGTAATTCTGCTTGTAAGCATACGTGCGTAAACAATGAAGGTGCATATGATGGAAGTTGCATTATATGCGAACGGGGATTGGCTTGTGCCTGATTCGATTTCTGTTAGAACAACATTTATAAGTCGCAATAATCAATTGAATCCATCCATTGGTACATCAATTACCTAATTAAAGCATCATTAGAGCATTACGGATAAATTAGATATTTTGCATGGCTACTTAGGGGAGAGGATCCAGTAGTTAAGCATGTTTCAATAGTTGTTATAGTAGTTGTTTATATAATCTCTAATATTTTTATCAATATTGGATCAATAGTTGTGACATGACTATTCATAATTAAATAAAATGTATTCTTTTGATCTAAAAAGCAACCAGTCATGTGATGCCACATCAGCACTCAACTACCCATGATGTGAATGCACAAGTATTGGTCAACTACATCTTGACAAAAAGCATGCTGATGTGGCATCATATTTGATGGTGTGGCCTTGAAATGAAAGCTATAAGCAAGGGACTTGCCAAGTAAGCTGCTGTAAAAAATTGGGAGTGATTTGAAATTTCCATGTAGGATAATTAGAAGCGCAAAGTTAGGGTGCTCAACTACTAGGTCCTCTCCCCTAATACCTTTGAACAAGTTCAAAGGAGTTTGACTATAATGAAATTTCTATTGTAAAAAAGTACAGTGATATTTGAAGAACCATCAAGTCGCTTGTTAGAATTGAAGTTCAGCATGCATGAAACACTTGTATTGTTATGTTTGTTACTGTTGTTGATTGATGGCTTCTAAGTTTATAAGTTTTCTTTTTCTTGTGCCAATCATGTTTCCTTACAAATTTTTTTTAGAAAGTTATTGTTTACAATTCTTGATAACCTTATTAATGTAAGTCTAAAATTAAGGTTGGCAGTGGTTAGTTGTTATGATTTTGTAATGGTATTAAGGGTTTACCTATTAAGAAGGTAGCACTTTGCTTAAGTGAGTTGTTTCTTTTATTTTGGTTGATCAAAATTTGAGTTCTATACTTTATACAATAATTAGAGAAGTCAATATTTATCTTTTGATCTATTAAAATGGTTCATACTTATATATACATTGAGCATTGATTTTTTTTTAAAGATATTTCATGATGATATGTATACATTTGAATAAATCATAGTGAATGTGGATTTTTATGAAGATTTGTATTTATTAAGGTATATTGGTTTCTATTAGACACATAACTCAGAGTAGCATAAAATGATATCATTAGCATCTATATGTCTATAGATTGCTAAGTGGATCATTCTTGATTTCTTCTAATCTTGTGAATTATTTGATCTTCCTAGTTACATCTATTAGTATATAGATGATCAAGCATCAATATACACCATACAAATATTGAGAATTTTTTAGTTTTATGATATAATCAATTTATATCGATGAATGAATCAACAAGATAGGCCTTTACATTCATACATATTTTGAATTAATGAATTTGAAAAGGGGATCATCTTAACTACTAATTGAAGATTGCTTTTATAATTTTTAATTGATTTGATGAAAGTTTTTTTATATGGAAATTTTATTGTAGATTAGAGTATAGTTGTATGGGACCTTACCAGGTGTTTAAATCCATAGAAGAAAATAGGATGATGTTATGTGGGCTCAAACGATCGATCTAATAGTAATATTGTTATTGTTGGTATTTTTGATAGAATAGAGAAATTAAAATTACCAATTACAAATTACAAAGCACATAATTAAATGGAAAAACAAAATTGAATTCACAAAGACACAAGAATTTTAATGTAGTTCACCTAATGTGGGACACATCCACAAAACAACAATCCAATTTATTAAATATCTAACAAATAATAAACATAGTATTTCATAAATCTACAACAATGTATCCACCTATGTATAAAATTAAAACTCTTCTCGCACAACACTCCATGTTACTACATTTTCATACATGAACCTGCACTAACTTTCCCATACATTTCTACATATTCTTTCAAACCATGTGATTTCTCAACTTCAATTTTGCATGTTGTTATAGGGTAATCTAACAATACTGGCTCCCAAACTTAGGATATGAAAAATCCAAAAGGGAATGGATTTTTTTTGAACTACCTTCATTCACTTGAAGGTCCTTCACTCAAAGTTCTTTATGCAAATACCTTCGATTAAAGATTGACCTTCAATTGAAGATCATCTTCGTTTGAAGGTCTTCATTAATTAAAAGAAAAACAATAAAATAACACCTTTCTACAAAGATTACCTTAACTTGAAGACCGTGTTATTTTTTTGGTTTTTAAGTGATATTAACGAAAAAATATTTTTTTATTCATTTAGAGGCTCAGCTATTCCTAAAATAGTTTTCATGCATTCTCTCAAACCACAATAAAAAATTGTGCACACAACTTCTAGAATTTTTTTTGTTTATACTAGGCCTGCAAGCTCACAGTTTCTGTGTGGGGGAGGAATAAGAGGTTCTAACAAAGGGAAGGAGTAGGGAGGTTTGAGCAATGCCCCCTATGGTCTACAAATTTTGTCAATTTTTCCCTCACTCTTGCAATTTCCCAATTTAATGCAAATGGTAACAATTCTTCAAATTTTAAAATTGAAATGGTGAAATTTATAAACCAAAAAAATTATACCCTAAACCCTAAAATTTAAACCTAAACCTTACAAAAACCCAAAACCCTAAAACCTAAAATAAAAAAACCTAGAAACCTCATTTACATCCTAGAATATAAATAAAGATAATTGAATTACCTTATGCTAAGGATTCAATGAAAAAACCACTAGATAAACATGCTCTTCACCAATGGAAATAAATGTGTTGAAGGGCCTAGCTTTGTTTATGATCAAATGATACTTTTTTGCAATTTACATTTTTTAATTTAATTTTAATTTCTACTACTAAATCTAACAAAATATAGATTGAAAAAATTAGATATTACATGCACTTGGTCTTGGATTAATCTTGTAGCTATGAAACTAATCCTTGCACTTGTAGTTTTGACCTTCGATCCAAGGTTCTAACCTTTGATTGTGTCTAACACTTAAGATATTTATGTATCTATTCACCATGGTTATATACAATCATTGATGTCCATAGGCACCATTAAGCTTGTTGTACATTAGGTATGGGGGTGGCTTACTTCCCTACTTTTCTCAAGTAGCCAATTTTTTTGATTAATTTAATATTTTTTAAACATAATGTAAGATACACCAAGTAGATATGTTGATTATTATGTTCTCCTTATATGATCTTAAATATTGATATAATTCTCTCAAATGCATTAGTTCTCTAATGTATGATACTATGTAAAACTTTCTCTCACCCTTCTTAAATCTAGTATCCATGATTTCCCCTATTTTCTATGATTTTTTCTTTGTAAAAGAAGATGGTGTTAGATTAGCCTTTATCAAGTCTTATATGAACTCTCTAAAGCCTTATAACCCATCTATGATTAGTTAACATACAATAAATAATACTTTGAAGACTTGATATGAAGTGACACACTTGTATCAATGTGTCATATGAACTCTTGCGATTATTTCAAAAAAAAACATCAAAATTTATCATTTTGAATGTAGCTCCTAAGGCATCTCTAGTGGAGTAGAAGGTACAAACAAAGTCTCAGTAGGTAGGGCCCAATTTATAAAGAACATTAACTACAACATTACATGAGTCATTTTTTTGTGATCGATTAATCCTATATAATGGAAACCTCAATGATTTCAAATGTGTTATAAAGTATTGTATGTTGTCAATATCAATTGTACTTGACTAATTAGTTCATTTTCCAATTGGTGGTCCCTAAGCATATCAATTTTTCAAAATAAAGTTTCATACTTTTTGTGGTCAATCAAGACTCTATGTGGAAAAGTAGATCTAGAGGCATTGAAATGTAAATAAAACCATATGATTCACCACAATTGATTAAAATATATGGGTATGTGCAGGATCATCATGGAAAAAATAGGCCCTTAATTGGCAAAAAAATCAGAGTTAAGCAACTTCACATAAAAATTTGAATAAATTATCTATATTATTTCAAAAATATGTAAGAATAGAATCTGTAGCAAATTGAATGTAGTTTCTAAACTACTAGGTTTGTTTAAAAAATAAAAATCTATTTGGTGAAAATTTGAAATTTCAATGCAAGGTACTTAAATTTTAGGGAAAAAATAAGAAGTAGGTGTCTGTCTGACCACCCTAACCATAATAAAATGATAATATTTTTTTATAAGATTTTAGATATAACTAGAGGACTCATGTTCCGATGTGATGCATATTTTTTTGTAATTTTTTCCCAAGTAAATAATTAATTATGAATTTTGTATTACAAATTTTTAAAAATATTAAAAACTCGTATGTCTGACCACCTTAACTTGGTCAAAACTTCATGAAATTAATTTTTTTTTATTTTAATCCTATAGTATGTGAAGCATAGAATGTGATGCTTGTTTTGGATTCAAAAAATGTGATACCATTTGAAATCTATAGATGTTTTTCAGTCAGTGTATCAATCAAGACTTTAGTCACAATTCAAATAGAAAACAAATAATAATTACTTATTAAATTCAAAGTAATGCATAATTTATATTGGTGGAAATTCGAGAATATCCTTTAAAAACCCTTTTCGTTTCATCAATTTTGGGTAAAAAAAAGTCATCAGCCACATACAAATCATATTGCCACTTTTTGGCCCATCATGATCCTGCACATACCCATATCTTTTAAATATATACAAAAAGGGAGAATTTTTTATACCATCTATGATTCTAAAGTACGCTTTCCTATCAAACAAGAATTTTATTTTACTTCACTGAGATAGAAGTTGTAGGACATAAGGATAGGAGGATTTTATTCATCCATATTATTAAAATAAAGAATAGAAACATAGACAAACTAATAAAAGATACATTTATAATCAATAGCCTCATTTATCTCACCTCATTTTTTCTCCTATATCCTTTCATCCCTAGAATTGTTACACTAATCTATCCTTGTCTAGATGCCAACTCCTCACACCACCTCCATCTAGAACAATCATTTTCTAGATCCCTATGATGAAATGTCATCTCCTATTTCTTTTTTATTCCTTCTATAGAATTCAATTCCTTTCCTATATTTTTTTCATTCATATATATGGTTGGGTTCCCTTCATCCATTGCCTTCTTCTCACCACTCACACTCATCTAACACAAGTCCATGCTTCATGTCCTCTATAATTTAAGCATAGCTAAATAAAAATTAGACACATCTTATTCTTAGTATTGTGGGATTGCCAAGGTGTTCAATATTCAAACCTAGTTGTTGAATGTTGAAAACTAGGGTAAATGATGATCATTCCTATATTTTGAATCGTAAATACAATATTTTAGAATTATATGATATGAATATATAAAAATCTTGATCTTATATTCATATAGATATCAGTTATTTTGTCTTAGTTAATTAAAATTTACTATCAAGGTTTTCTATATAACAATCCCATAACAACAAATAATTTTGAGGACACCTACACCATCAATCCTTCAATATATAATATTTATATCTCAATAAATTCAACAAGCTCCATATGTTATATGTGATAGAAAATATAGTAGAGGATATAATTTTTTTAAAGAAATATTCTATATATCGAGGGTGCCAATGATGAAAAGTAGATAATAGTGGTTGTGAAATACTCATATATTCCAGCCAACTACCCCTTACCATAAACTATTAGGCCTTATCACACAAAATACCCTCAATATATTAGGTTTTGTTGAAAAACAAAAACTTTCAATATTGATTAACTCATGTAGTACTCATAATTTAATCAAAAATAAATTGGAAACATGATTGAACTATTTTTTTTATCAAACACTAATATTTTAGGTTATGAATCTAAAAATAAAGACACACTCCATTTTTTAGGGAACTATGTGGGATTAAAGTTTCTACATGGGAAAATACATGCTATATTTTTCTATTTTCACCATCTCAATGGTTATAGAAAACATTGTTTTGGGAGTCTAATGGCTTAAAATACACTATGAATAGTTGAGATTAATTTCTAAGAGATATTCAATATTTTTCACTTAAATAGAAGGATATTTGAACTAAAAGGATTGTGCACAAAGTGTATGGACAACTAGTACTCTCACACTAAATGGAAAAGATACTTAATATTTGGGTTAAAAATGGTTTTTCCATATTATTTTAATTAGAATTAAAATAATCAAAGATCCTACATCACTAAACTTGAAATAAATTATAGATAGGAACATAGTAATCTTTGGGGTAAATCAAAAGGATTGCCTCCTAAAATAGATATTGATAATTTCATTCAAAAAATAGAAAGATGTCATCCATCATCTTTCACCTTTCATTAGAAAGTATACCAATAGTTTAAAATGGTGGAATAAAAGATTAATTTCCTATAAGAGGTAAACTCTAGTCTTGAGGATACAAGGAAATATTATAAAATAAAATTAAGTAGCAATCTAACCAAAACATACTTTTAACATAGATAGAGTTACTATATCTTCGGGTAATCCTTTATACAAAAAAAATAGATTTCCATAATGGGAGATTACCAGGTATTTGATCAAGTGGAAAAACACAGGTAGCAAATATGTAACATGATAATATGAAACATTCTTGCAACCTCCCTTCTAGATCCAACCCTTCAACCCTAAACTCTAAGTTTTGCATAGAAGAAAATATTTTTCTTACACATCTAGATTACTATTTAAGTATATGCAACACATGTGTTTGATGTTAAATATTTATTTATTCAATGGCATTGTGATTGATAGATGTAGATTCTATTTCTTATATGTTTGAATATAAAACATAGTCCTTACATGTATGTATTCTTCATGAATGTTCCTATATTATGTTGTAGATCTTTTCAATTTCACATATATGTATTTTTATTTTGTGTTTAAAACTCAACTTTGTCATCCCATTAGGATCAAGGCTACACATAATTTATAGAGCCACAAGACAATGTTGATGAAAACCAATTAGATGTTGGGGATTAATCTTACATTATATTCCTTGATGGTCTTCTTGGTGACTTTAGTTAGGTATTTATATCTACAAAATGGGATATTCCGCTTTTTGCACTACATCTCACTTGTGGAAAGAATGTCATCAAGTCCTCTACATTTAGGCGGTTAGGAATATCATATAAACACAAATTAGGAAAACATTGTTAAAAAAATTAATTTGGATTTTTATCTTGAGATATTGTAAGCTCATGCAAGATGTATGTAACCAAATAAAATGTTTACTTAACCATTACATCTTATTAATTAAACTAGAAGTCATTAAACTTACTTTTAATCTATAAACTTTATTTTCAAGTCCTATAAAGATCATAAAAGTATACCCAACTAAAATTATGCCTTATCATTTATAGTGTAATTATAAATTAACAATAAATCCTTACCTTTCACTAGGCCTAACTATATTGTGGAAGATGCTCAAGTTGTAGCTCTTTGAGCCTTCCATTCAAAAAAAATTCTTCAATAGGATTTCTCCTAGGGATGATTTATTAAATAGACATATTTACATATTGCTCCCCTATTTTAATTGTACAATAGGAATTGTTAGTGCTCCAAAAAGATACATTGTAATTTAAAAATATATGTACACATGATGTGCATGCAAATACATTTTCCAAAATACACAAAATAAGAAACTAATTTGCTAACATAAGAAACCAATCAAGCCTTTAATAAATGTAGTGAGCCCCAAATTGCTCAAAGGATAAGATAACCCAAATGGATACCATAGTGATGTTCACATTATATATATATATATATATATATATATATATATATATATATATATATATATATTGACCTTAATGACATGTAAGTTAAAACTAACTATATTTTATAGTTTAGAATACAAGGAGAGAATTTAGAGCTTTCCCCTATTTTTCAAGTGTACTTAACCTTTTTTTTGTTATTCATAAACTTTCGGGGTAGGGGCCCACTCCCTCTATTAAAAATAATAAATCATTACAAAAATCTGTTGAATAGCCAAGAAGAAACAAAGAAGGCCAATAGCCATGAGAAAGGAGAAGGAGAACTAAAGGAGCCTACAGAGGAACAAAGAACTGGAAACACTTCTCCAGGGATGATACATAGACTCAATGACTCATAAGAAGATCAGAAAAAGCTCAGAAGCCACAAAAAAACTACACCCTTTGAATGCTTCACAGGAGAATCACATCCAAAGTCCACTAAGAACCAGCTTCCACCACTTCTAGACTTGGGTATGTGCAGGATCATGATGGGCTAAAAAGTGGTGATATGATGCGTATGTGTAGTGTATGTGGCTGACGACTTTGTTTTAACCCAAAATTGATGAAACGAAAAGGGTTTTTAAAGGAGATTCTCACTTTCCACCAATATAAATTATGCTTTACTTTGAATTTAATAAATTATTATTATTCATTTTCTATTTGAATTATGACTAAATTCCTAATTGATAGGCTGATTGAAAAACATCTATAGCTTTCAAACGGTATCATTTTTTTTTAATCCAAAACATGAGTTACATTCTATGCTTCTCATACTATAGGATTTTAAAAAAATATATGAATTTCATGAAGTTCTGACCAAGTTAAGGTGGTCAGACATACAAGTTTTTATATTTTTAAAAATTTGTAATAAAAAATTCATCATTAATTATTTACTTGGAAAATAATTACAAAAATGTATGCATCACATCGGGACATGAGTCATCTACTTATATCTAAAATATTATAAAAAAATATTATCATTTTATTGTGGTTAGGGTGGTTAGACATCCACCTACTTCTTATTTTTAGCCATAAATTTAAGTACTACTGCATTGAAATTCTAAATTTTCACCAAGTAGATTTTTTTTTTAAATAAACCTAGTAGTTTAGAAACTACATTCAATTTGCTACAGATTCTATTCTTATGTATTTTTGAAATAATATAGATAACTTATTCAAATTTTTACGTCAAGTTGCCTAACTCTAATTTTTTTGAATTTTTTGCCACTTAAGGGCATGTTTTTCCCATGATGATCCTGCACATACCCACCTTCAATGGAAAGCTTTTTAGCTTCAGAATTCCTCCTAGCCTTAGGTTTAGGACCATAGTCAAGTTTTGATTTTCCATTTGAAGGTTGAGAAATCCCAAGTTTCTAAGGCAGATCAAGCGAGAAATCATCAAAATAATCATGAACTTGCACATCCAAGTCCTCCATGAAAGGGAAGGTGACATTGGAATAAGAACCATCCTCCAACCCAGAAGGAGAATTAGGAGGATCCTCATGGACACGAATAATTGGGAGAGAAGAGGGAGCCATCAATCAGTCCAGATTGTGCTCAGAAACCTGGAGAGGATAAAAAAACTTACCATGGTTCTACCAAATGAACTCAGTATCTGAAGCAACACCCTTTTTGACCCACTTCTTCAAGAAAACATTCCTCTCTCCAGCCATACATTTGAGGGAACATGCCTCAATTTTGTGGCCCAAACTGTTATAGTGAAAGCAACAGAAAAGAAAACCCTCATAATTTAAAAATTGAGTCTAGACACCATGCAAAGAACAGATCCAGATGGAGTGGGAGAGGGGTTTTGAGATATCCACCATGACACAAACCCTATATAATCTACAATCTAGAGCTAGAGAGTCAGAATCCAACTTGACAAAAGATCCCACCTGATTGATCATATTGCTCAGCAAATCCAAATTTTTCACAACCAGGGGTAGATTATAAAGCCTAATCCAAATGGGAATAAGAGTAATCTTAGTAGTGGCGATATCAAAGAAAGGAGACCAAGGAGAAATAAAAAGGCTAGAGTGCCCAAAGAACCAAGGTCCATTCTACAAAACAAACTTATAGTCCTCCCAATTGTTATAAATGGTTATCAGGAAAAATCCAAAATCGAAAGATTCCATAGCTAGGAGAGATAGATCACTCTAGGTGCATTTGATCCAATTGAGAACTAAAGCTACCAAAGGGAACCTATGCAAGCATCCCAACACCATAGAATGACAACCACAGTCCTCAGCGACAATAACAATACAACCATCAGATAAGCAAAAATCTATTAGTTCATTGGAGAAAGAGAGAATAGAATCCTTAAATGAAAGACAAGAGTCACTAGATTGAGAGCTGCAGTCCATATTCGAAGGAGGGGGAGGAACAAAAGAACTTGGAGGGCTGGGTAGATTAGGGTTTTTTGATGAAACATGCTCATGACAATAGTTTGAACAAACATGAAATGGGTTAGCCCTATTTTAAATCCATCCACAAACTCGAAGGGAACAACACCAAAAGAAATTCCGTGTCATTCATAGCTAGAGGATTGAAGGTATGGGGAGTAGGAGAAGAGGGCAACAATGGGATCAAAGGCACCCCAAAGAAAAGGGTGTATTGCTTCCTACCCACCCTAGACACAACACCACGACAACTGTGTTTCCCACCGGGGGTATGCAAAGGCTTGCCATTTGCACAAACCTATGCAACACCATTCTTCAGTCCTCCATCCTCATGTGTGCCCAAAAAAACTTCTCTTCAAGGTGAACCTTTGCAAATTCTTGCTAATAGCTCATGCAAATTTAGAATAAGTGTACTTAACCTTATTATATTTTTTTTCCTTCTTTAAAATTATTCCTTTCCATCCCTTACTCCTTCATTGTGTGTTATGCATTATTTTTCTTCGTTTCCTTAATTTCCTCCATTCTCATTATGACATTATTTTTGTTTATTTATCTACCTGTTTCTAGAACACAATGATATACTGAGGTGGGGTGAATCAATATATACCACAATTAGTCCAATTCAAATTTATTTGTCAAAACTTCCTACTACTTTAAATAGATAGAGTATCAAATGTAATTCAAAATCACAAGCACACAACCATAACAACAGGGTTACATGGAAAAACCTAGAAGATAAAAACCATGGTGAGCAAGCTGCTTGGAGCTACTATCCAAATCCAGCCTCACAAATAAAAACAAGATTTAAAACAAGTTTTATGCAATACAACCCAAAGGAAACTACAACTCCATGAAATGTAGCTTTTATAGCTTCAAACAAAGGAAGCTATAAATCTAGGTTACACACAAAAAAACTTACAAAATGAGGCTATAACCTTTGTACAAAATACTTGACAAGAACTATTGATCAATTACTAAAGCAACACTCTTCACACTGACATATATTTTTAGCACCTTTTCTTAACAACCTCTACTGCCTTCAACTTACTACTTTCAACACACTTCATTACACATGTACTCACATATACATATTTATGCATTACACACACACACCTATGAAAAAAAATTGATCTTCCATTTATATCCTCCACAAGATTCAAAAAATTTCTCCTTGTCGACCAATATGAAATGTGTAAACATGAAACATAAAATGACCACAATAAGTCATCTCCAAAAGATTCACGATAAGAGGCAATCAAATGTGATCCAAACCAATAGATAATTGAGACCTATTTTACCTTAGCACACACCTTCATTCTAGTGTAAACTTCAAAAACTTGGCTCAAACTAATGCATAGGAATGAATCATTATCAAACACCTTGACACATTCCAAACAAGGCCTCAATGCAAACACTGCAAATCTACACCTTTGTACATTCTTGGAAACTTACCCCTAAATCCTAATGGCACACAACAAAGGAAAACAACAATGGGACAACATGTAACATGAATTTTTTGGCTTTTCTAGACCTGTTCCAATACCTTTCTAAGGTTTTCCCAAACATACATGGCCTAAATGACTGCTCAAAGCAATGATTCTTGTGAACAAGGGTTTGTTGCCACCAAATGCATTCTAGACAACACCACCTATTAAAAGGAGAGAACAACTTTTCACACCAATTACAGGCTTGTGTAGACTCTTGAAAAAATGCCACAATGTTTCCCTACACTTCCTTCAACACACAATACATAGATTTCATCAGACCTTCACCAAACTAGGGTTGTGACTATTTTCCCAATAAAGAGTAGCAAACTGTCAGGGTATGTGCAGGATCATGATGGGCCAAAAAGTGGAAATATTATGGGTATTTGTAGGGTATGTGGCTGACAACTTTCTTTTTACCAAAAAATGATGAAATGAAAAGGGTTTTTAGAGGATATTCTCAGCTTTCCACCAATATAAATTATGATTTAATATGAATTTAATAAATAATTATTATTTATTTTCTATTAGAATTATGACTAAAGTCCTGATTGATAGGTTGATTGAAAAACATCTATAACTTTCAAACGGTATCACATTTTTTGAATCTGAAATAGGTGTCACATTCTATGCTTCACATACTATAGGATTAAAAATAGAAAAATTAAATTTCATGAAGTTTCGATTAAGTTAAGGTGGTCAGACATATGAGTTTTTATATTTTTTAAAAGTTGTAATAAAAAAATCATAATTAATTATTTACTTGGAAAAAAATTACAAAAAAATATGCATCACATCCAGACATGAGTCCTATACTTATATATAAAATATTATAAAAAAATATTATCATTTTATTATGGTTAGGGTGGTCAGACAAACACCTACTTCTTATTTTTTCCTTGAAATTTAAGTACTACTGCATTGAAATTTCAAATTTTCACCAAATAGATTTTATTTATTTCTAAATAAACCTAGTAGTTTAGAAAATAAATTCAATTTTCTATAGATTCTATTATTACATATTTTTGAAATAATATAAATAACTAATTCAATTTTTTATGTCAAGTTGCCTAACACTAATTTTTCTGATTTTTTTGCCACTTAGGGGCCTGTTTTTTCCATGATGATCCTGCACATACCCGTCAACAAGTACTCCTTCACACATGCAAGTTAGGACCCCTCCTCTTGTAAGAAGGTGGATAGGCATGGGAAAGAGTTTCCCACCAAATTTCAAGAATTTTAGTCAAAGACAACTCTACCCATGGTTAAATTAAATGTTCTCTGCAAACCCTAAGTAGGTTTTAGGCCTGTAATCACAAAAAGTGCAATATCTCACACAAACCTTAATGAAAATATACCAAAATAGACGCATTCAAAAGATAAGACTACCCTTCAACCTCTTCAAGTGATTTTAGGATTGTACCATCTAGTACCAGGCTGTACAAAGAAGATCTATTACAGTCAAATTTCATAGAAAACACCAATTTGGATGTGTAAAATGAACTAATTCTTATGCCAAATTCTTCCAATTCTTTTGATCAATGTTACAAGGTATATTTAACTTGTTACAAAAAATCCCAATTGAATAAATTTACCTCTAACTCCTTGTTAACTCTAATGACATCATTTACAACTTTTGACAACATTTTTGACAATATTTTGCAACATTTTGCAACTTTTTACAATATGACTCCAAAAAATTATAAAATGGATTTAAATGACCTTATTGACCCTTACATGACCTAATTGACCTAGAAAAAAAAAACTAAAAGTGTGCAACATGACAACAAAAATGCAACACAAGGGTGTATCACAAAATGCTCTGCATCACAAAAATCTCAACATACCAAGTCAACCCAGCAAACACTTAACCTTCCATGCATTAGTTCCAAACCAAAGTTGATACCAAAGAGACCAATTAACATCATGCAGATCACTTTCAAACATTATATGGCATTCAAAAAAATTCTCATACACTCCTTTTACCACTTCATGATACACCATGAGCTAATGCAAGTGAATAGCTACTAACCCCAACATCTCTTTCAAACCTAGAAAATACAGTCTTGAGATAGGACATTGAAAACTATACTTGTAATACATCTCAATAGCTGAAAATTCAAGGGAGAAAAAATAAAGACAATATCAACATATCCTCAAAGCCAAAAGATCAAATATTCAAGTGCAAAAAAATGTGAAGCATTCCTCTGATCCTTCTTGACTGTAACAATGCAGACTTCACTCTGCTAGCTCTAGAAAAATTTATGCCAACTTATATGATTTTAAAATAGGAACATATATACTCCACACTTATATCTAACTAACTTTCAAACTGCAAGGCCATATCTTTAAATATGAAGGAATGCAAAGCATTCTCTCGAGCTTATTCAGTACCTATTCTTGAGCCATTAATTACATGAAAAATTCTCATACTTTCTTTCATATCTTATGTAATAATTTTCATTAAGGGAGAGAATACAATATTCATAACACCATAGACAATAATTACATCTCTCTTCATCAACATGAAGATACCAGAACTTCTTCATATCCAAATTCACCTATTCATGAGCAACAAGAGATGTAGTACAACTATATACTTGACATGTTCATGAAATTCATCAGGGTGAAGCCACAATAGTGGTTTACAATTGAAGTGAAGATGGAAAAATCACAAAAAATGAATGCATGGACAAAAACTTGATTTTAGGGGTTCATACGAACCTATTGGTTCAACCGAACCCATTAGGGGTTCGCTAGAACCTGGGTTTGGGTGAACCCTTTTAATGCTTTCCCACCAAAAAATCCAACAAAACCCCTTATAAAAGGGGGGTTCAAATGAACTAGGGTTCGAATGAACCCTGGTTCAAGTGAACCCTTAGAGGTTCGCTTGAACCCCTAGGGGTTCATTTGAACCCCCCTTATTCCCCATCCCCCCTGAGACACAAAAAAACCCTGAATTTTGGCACTTCAGAGCTCAGGTTGAGGATGAAAATGGATGAATGTTCACAAACCCAACTGGAATCAGGTAGTCCTTGAAACAAGCTATCCAATGAATATAATTTTAATATGTTTTGGTTTTATTATGTATTTGTTTTTTTAGTTTTATTAAACATAGGTTTCTCATCGAAAATGAAGGTCTTTGTTCTGCACGTGGAAAAATAGCAGATTATCAAAAAAAATTTGAAAAATATGAGTGCACTAGATATTGAAGTCCTTGATCCAACAAAAAAAATAAAAATTGATATATAGAAAAAAAGTTATGCGGTATACGGTCGCGCTATGTCTGAATTGTAATTGGTTTGACTTCGAAACTTGATTAAAGAAAAAATATTCAATAAAAAATTGTTTAACCAAGTGGAAGCACTAGATATCAGAGTTACGAATCTAAATTCAAAAGAATTAGAATTTTATCCTTCATGGAAAAAAAGTTATGCCTTATACGGTGTGTGTCACTTTTTAAAAATGCTATTTTTTGAAAAAAATCAGTTTTCGTGGGAGATGGAAAAAGAAGTGTAATCTGATTCCAAAAATTTTGAAAAAAATATTTTTAGAATCTACAGACAAAATGTGACGAGACTCTAGTTTGCATCATCTTCAAATTCTTCATGATTTAGCCACTATAGGTGCCCGAATGTGAAAATTTAGTTAAAAATAATAATTTCAGTGTCTAGTTTGGCCAAAAATTGTAAGCCACTATTGTGGGATCACCCATCATTATGTCCAACACTTCAAAAAACTTCTAATCCTCACACTAATTAAATCACATGCAACCTTCCACAACCTTCGACACTACCACTAGATGTTGACATCAATGACAACACATACAACAATCTCCCCCTTTGGAATTGATGGCAACACTATCTTGATATCCAATTTCTCCCCATTTGACATCAAGGTCAAAGGGCTAGTGGTCTTCCTATATGCCTCAAACAACATACAATATCTCCTTGTTTGCACATATCTTATCATCCTTCTCAAATTATTTCTACCTACCCCCCCTAAGAGAGAGCCTCCATCAATCTAGGGATAAAACTATCTCTTGAATTACTCCCCTTGGATAGATGCACCATCTATGCATCTAACTAGAAGGAGGGTAAATAACCCATTACTTTTTTCTAAGATATTCAAATGTTTCCTTAGAACTTCCTTTGTAAAGATGTGTGCAACCTGATCCTTTATAGGTACACATTCAAAATTTACCTCTTGATTTGTAACCTTCTCTCTTAAGAAGTTATACTTGATAGATACATTCTTGGTTCTAGAATGCATCAAGGGATTCTTTGAAATATTGATGCAACTTGTATTATCACATCAAACAGGAATGGGTTCATCATACATTACCTTAATATCCTTCAATGTTTGTTTCATCCACAACACTTGAGTGTAGTAGGATGTTGTAGCTATATACTCTATTTCTATTATTGATAAGGACAATAAATCTTGCTTCTTACTAAACATTTATGCCAATTGGTCTCCTAAAAAGAAAGCTCCACCACTGGTGCTTCTTCTATCATCAATATTGTCATCCCAATCAACACCAGTATATGCACTAAGGGAAAAATCATCACCATTTTCATACCACAATCCATAATCTGGAGTTCTCTTTAAATATATAAAAACTCTCTTAACTAACTTAACATGAGTTTCTCTTGGATCAACTTGAAACCTTGCAACCAAGAACATATTTTACATAATGTCAAGCCTTGATGTTGTTAAGTATAATAAAACCCAATCATAAATCTAGACAAATTCTAGTCTACTTGAGATGACTCATCATATTTTCTTAATTGAAAACTTGTTACCATAAGAGTACTCACTAGTTTGCAATCTTCCATACCAAACTTCATCAACATCATCTTGACATACTTTTCTTGAGAGATAAAAATTATCAGCTAATTGAGGAATTTGGATTCCAAGATAAAATGATAGCTCACTTGTCATAGACATTTCAAATTCCTTCTACATTTCTTTTGTAAACTTCTTATAGATTTCATCATTCCCAAAAAATATTATATCATCAACATATACAACAACTATTAGAATTATTTCATCCTCAATTTTCATGGAAATATTTATATCTGTGGTCCCTTTCTTGAAGCCTTGCTGGAATAAGTACTTGTCCAACCTTACATACCAAGCCCTAGGGCCTTGTTTGAGACCTTATAATGCCTTCTTAAGTCTTCATACCATGTTTTGGTCTTCTAATAGCTAAAATCCATTAGGCTTCGCTATCTATACTTTTTCTTCTAAGTCACCATTCAAGAAGGTAGATTTAGCACCCATCTAATATACTTTGAAGTCTTTGTGAACTACAAATGCTAGAAGCATTCTCATTTCTCTCATTCTTTCCATTGGAGAAAATTTCTCCTCAAAGTCGATTCCTTCTACTTGTGAATAACCTTTGCACACTTACCTTGCTTTATTTCTCACTTCTCCATCTTCATTAAGTTTATTTCTAAACACCTATTTTTTCCTTGTCATATTTTTATTTGGAGGCCTTGGAAAAAATTCCAAAGCTTGATTTTTCCCAATTTGATTTATTTCTTCTTCCATTTCTTGTATATATCCTTTATCCTCACTAAAATTAGCAAAAATTTTAGGTTATATTCATAATAGTAAAGAGAATTTTATATGTTCATTTTTCCTTGCATATATTCTTCAAGTTTGCACTCCTTCATTTTTATCTCCAATTATCTGATCTTCTGAGTGATTCTTTTGAACATACTTGGCAATAGTCTTCATGATCATCTCTTGTCTCTCTAATTTTTCTTCATTTTTTTCTTATTCTTCTACGTAGGTAGGTTCATCTAACAAATATTCTAATTTATTGTAT
Source organism: Sequoia sempervirens (assembly GCA_007258455.2). Lineage (NCBI taxonomy): Eukaryota > Viridiplantae > Streptophyta > Pinopsida > Cupressales > Cupressaceae > Sequoia > Sequoia sempervirens. Next base: position 375,267,708 of record VDFB02105785.1, read on the forward strand.
GTAATTTTATATGATTCTTCATCAAACCTAACATTTGCACTCTAAACTATCTTCCTCAGTCTTTTATTATAGTACTTGTAAGATTTGCTTCTAATTGAGTAGATCCAAGAAATATTCTTTCATTAGATCTTGATTCTAATTATCCCAAGCCTTCCTCATCTCTTTTGATGTAACATTACTTCCAAAAATTCTAAAGCATTTTATAGTTGTTGGTCTTCCATATTCTAGCTCATAAGGGGTCTTGGTACTATTCACCTTTAGTTGTCCTCTTTTGAGAATATAGATAGTAGTATGGACTATTTCTTTCAAATATACAATAGGAAACTTAGCTTCATTCAACATTGTTCTTGCCATTTGTTGAATAGTTAGGTATTATTCCTATCCACTACTCCAATTTGGTGAGAGGGTCTAGCAATAGATAGATGCCTCTTTATTCCATGATCTTCACAAAATTCCTCAAATTCATTCAATATGAAATCACCACCTCTATTAGACCTTAATCACTTGATTCTAGAATTCATTTCATTTTCAACCATTGACTTGAAAATCTTAAATCTACTAATCTTTTAAATATGTAACCCATGTCATCCTAGAGAAATCATCAATGAGTAACATGAAATACCTTTCACCTTGAAGAATATTTGTCCTAGTATGTCCACACAAATTAGTATGAATTAGTTTGAGAGGCCTTATAGAAGAATATTCCTTGGTCATAAATAGTATCCTTTTTTGCTTCCTAATCTAACACTCTTTACACAAGGTGACTTTAGGCTTGATAATCTTTGACATATCTCTTACTACTTGCATGGAGCTGATCTTTACAAGGTTATCAAAGTTAATGTGTCTCATCCTCTTGTGCCACAACCAGCATTCATTTGTTTTTCTTAGAAGATAAATTCTTCCATTAACACCCTTTACGTCAAGTACAAGTTGTTCTTTCTCCTAGATCCTTTTCCCACCAATTTGCCAGATTTTTCTATTCTAATTTCACACCCTTGATCATGAAATATGTGATTATATCCTTTCTTACAAATCTGACCTACATTGAGAATATAATGCACGAGACCTTCTACATAGAGAACATCTTCTATCTTGGATTTTCCATCAATACTTATGGCACCCTTTCCATAAATCTTTGTAGATGAATTGTCTCCAAACTTGACCATTCTACAATTCTACTTAACAATATTGATGAATTTTCATTTTTCACTTCTCATGTGACTTGAGTGTTCACTACCTAGTACCCAAAGTTTTTTTTTCCTTTGAGCATGAAATGTTGTTTGGACAACCATTGATTTTTCAACTTCATTGTTTGTGTCATTTAACTTGACTTGTTCAATAACATCTTCCTTCTGAATTTCTGATTTTGCTAATCCAATTCTGCAATATTTTGCTATTTTTCCAACATTGTTGCAAATTTGACATATCAAATTGACATCCACTAGTGAAGAAAGATAATTTATCCTTATAAAATTTCTTCTATTCATTTTATATTTGTAATTCATAACTTTATGCCCATACTTATTGCAGATGAAAAAATAACTAAAAAAATCATGATTGAACCAATTTTTTCATTAACTTCTTGCTTGGAGAGGTCTTCCTTGAGGTATGATTGGAATGGGATCTACTTCTTCAAGGATATCCGGATTTCTAGACTTTGTTTTCTCTAATTCCTTTTTGAGTAATTGGATTTATTTCTCAATTTCTATGCATTCATTTATCTTTGATTCAATTAGCTCCTTTTGTTAGTTATTCTCCCTCCTTGCACATTGTTGGCCTCCTACAATGATCTAATAACTAAGCCCTTAAAAATATGATTCAGAGAATGGAAATCTAACCTAAATAGTTGTCTCAATCATCATGAAGGTGCATTTAACTTGTCAACCCAAGGACATGAACTTGAAATGGGTCAACATAGTATGTGCACTAAGGATCCAAAGTAGCCACATTCATCCTATAGCTAAGAAAGACACAATGCTAGAAGTAAATTTCTTGGAAAGAGATAGCGTAAGTGTTGAGCATCAACCAATAACTGTACTAAGCTGAAATGCATGACAAAAATGAAAATTTGAACAAACAAACAGGAAACTACTCTATTTGCTTTGGCTGCAGGAACAATCACAGAATGGAATTCTAGTGGCTATAGGAACAGTCAGTACCAGATTCTTAACTAATTACTAAACAAAAAGTAATGACTAAGCTAAAGGATGGAATGCTCACCAAGTGGGACCACTTGGATGAGTATTCCTTAAGAAAAATGTAAACTCCGATGCATGAACTTATAACATCATTTTATTCATTGTAAAACACAAGTACAATAGAGAAGCATAACTGTATTACAAAAAAACTAAGAATGCGAGTACATCATCAGATTAAGAAACCCAACCCCTTTTGAAGGAGCATCTAAGTCTTATTTATAGGAAGAAAAGATACCAATTAATCACCTAGCAAGGTGGTCAACTCCAACAGATTAGGAGGATGCCACTTTAGGGAAAGCATAGAAAGTGGAGAGGCAGTTACGCATACGTGGAATCTGGTCATGCATGTTTTCCTTAAAGCAGATTTAGCACAACAATAACTCCTATATTCACTCAATAGACAATTAAGACCATTTACAAGGTGGTTACAATTTCAATTTGAATAAGGAATCTCCTGTAGTCAAATGTCTTCCCTCCATTGACCTTCGAGTATTCACCTTGTTGACTATTATGGTGAATGCCCAGCTAGTAGAATCTTCTTCAATTTTTTAGGCTACTAATTATATCTACATAACAATATTAGTATGCACAACAATTGCATATCCATAACTATCTTAAATTAGAATTCATTAATCCACATGTAAAATCAACACGGATAGTTCATATAGCATGTCAATGACATTAAAGATCACAAAAAATAAGTGTATGCCCAATGTCTATGGTTTTGAGGAAATATTATAAAAAGGTCAGCATCCAAGTATCAAAGTCTATGACAACAACAACAAATAAATAATAAAATTTTATCAAAATTGAGTCATAAACTAGAATCATCACTCTCCCCAACCTAAGGATTTGTTGGTCCTCCAACAGAGGAAGGGTTGTTCTTTTTCTTAGTTAATGCCCTAAAATTTTCTACTTCCAACTTCCCTACATCAATTCTTGTTGTGCATGAATTAGGATCCCAATTGAACCCTTGATGTCTATCCAATCTACTCCATCTCTATCTCTCTATAGCTATATCATACAGGTAATGTCTAAAATTTAGTACAAGCCATAATAAGATAGGTGGCTAAAAAGTTAGTGGGAGCCAAAATTGTCCCTTTGCCCTTCCAATCTGTATATATCTATCAATTCTCTTAAGTGTTGTAGCATATTTCTGCATAGAGTGAGGCTTAGCTTGTTTTAACTCATCAGTTAGACTGTTCCACCTTTGTGACAGGTATCCCATATTCCCCTTTGGTTTTCGCTACCTCCTCATATTCTTTATAGTATGCTTCTCTCTCAGGTAGGATCCTACTGCCATAGCTTGGTCTGTAAAGAATTATGTGCCAATTCATGAAAATGTCCCTTGGATTTCTAGATTCATCCCTGATAGATAGGGGAGTGTTGAATTCTATTTGCATATATTCCCTAAATTGTTGTCCCCAACTAATCTCATTCTATATCCAAGACATGAATTCCCTTAATTGAACATCCCCAACATATAATAGTGGATTCCAATCATCGTCTTGGGTCACAACATAATTATACACATAGAATTCACACAACAAATTCTTCATTTTAGGAGGAGCAATCTGATAAGCATTGAAAAATTCAAGAGGATTCTCAATGGAAGGATTCAAACCTGAAACAATCCTTGCTATTTTAAAAGAAAGATTCTTCTCCTTCAAATACAGGGCATAGACCCTTGGAGGAGTCCTACACTCTAGTATCTAAGGTACTAGGGCTACCATATTATCCACCTTCTCCTTTAAAGCAACAATTTTTTTCATTCTTATCTTCAATTTCATCATCTCTCTTTTGAATTTCATTCTTCAACTTGTGTTTCTCCTCTTTCTATTCTTCTTCCCTCCTCTGTATCTCTTTAAATAAATTCATAGCTACCATGTGTATTGAAAAATCAAAGGACCTATGTATTCCTACCAAAACATTTCCTTTCACTGCTGCTTGCTCTTCATGTGGCTCCTATTGTAGGGATCCTATTTTTTCAGCCAATTCTGGATGTAGGGGTGCTAATTGTTCTCCCAGCTCTGGCTACAATGCCTCTTGTTCTCGCTCTTGCTACAAGAACTCTTGCTTCTACTCTTGTTGTAGAAGTTCTTGATTCTCCTCAAACTCTTGGCTCTTAACTTGTTCAACAATGGTAGCAAGGTCTACCAATGTTACATTTGTTGCTTCCTCAAATATGTCTCTTTCCTAAACATTCACCTACCCCATTGGGGCCTTTGTGTCCTCTTGTGATGTTTCTCTAGTCCTAGGGCTTTCCTATGGAGACACACCAAAGGCTAGCCCAACTAGTCTTAATTTTCTAGGAGGGCTCTCATGTTCTTCTTTGGCAGCAAGAAGAAAAATGTTGGCCTTCCATTTTTTAGAGCTTGGCACTTTCTTTCATGTATTTTTATTTTTAGCTTTACCCTTCCTTATTTTTTCCTCTTTCTTTTGTGCCCCAGTTCGAATTAGAATGCCAAGAGGAACATCATCATCAAAATATAAAGATGAACTTTCTTTGTCTGAATGCTCTACCTCAAAAGAGCTATTTTCTATGGTTTGTTTAGCTGCAAGAGGGTTTACACTAGGGCCTGCACCAAAAGTTCAGGCACCAGGAGTAGGTTCAACCATGTTCAATCTTCTACTAGCCCTACAAGTTTGAGGAAAAACCCTAGGTCACAAATTCTTAGGTCTAATTTGATCAACATTTAAGAATTCTTTCCAAGTCATGTCAGAGAAATCATGCAAAGACTTTTCAACTAAAAATTTGATCAGACAATGGTGGGAAACAAAATTATCTCTACCTTTTTGGGTCTCGACCATCATAATTGAGAGAAGTGGTATAGCATCTTTGGCACATTCATTCTTCTCCCATGCCTCATATGATTCAGCAGTTTGAAGTGCATAGAATGTAGGTTCAATTGATGAACTTCACAGGTAATGTACTTCACAACATGAGCATCTACTTGCTTCCGTGGCTCAGGAAAAGAGGTTCTTTTTGCACCCTATTTTTCCACATTCAATGGAGGGTCACCAGGTTCTGTGAATTTAGCCCTAGTTGACCTAGCGTCTCTGGACGCAAGGTAGCTTTTACCATCGGTAGGAATCCATGTAACTTCTACAATTCTTCCTTCAGTAGACATTACTTCTAACACTTTTACCGTGGCCTTTCCTTCAGACAGTGTCTAGGAAAATACCAACACAACATATTCATTAAAACCATTCAGCTTCAAGAAATAATCTAACCACCCACAATTCTAAACTCGGCCAGGCTAGGTGCATCCTGCAATAATGTGTCATGAATCATGGGTTCATTTCAAATTAACCCACCTCCCATTATTTAGTTTTTTGCAATCAAACAATCATTCTACAAAGTTTCTCTTCATGCAATCCTCGTCTAAAAACTAAACTTCTTCTTCCTGCAATGTTGTGAAATTCTTAATGCCAGTGTCATATGAGTTTTATGTTTTTTGGATTAAGATTGTGACAGGGGCAATAAAGGCAATAAAGGAGTAATAAATGAAGGCTATGATCAAGAAAAATGGTGGCAGTTGATATCACCTCACACATGCGAGCCATCATCTCACTTAGAATTCAAATCAACTCAATTTAAACTTTGCTGACATGAACCAATATGGAAAAACACATGGACATACTATTCACACTTAACCCCCCAACCTAAATTTGAGCATGTGCCTCACATGTGCAATAGTGATGAAAATTTGTCAAGGCAGGGAATAATGACATGCTATGGAGAATGTCTACATTAATTTACAACAATTAAATGAATGTACTAAAAGACAATTAAGAGATAACAACTCCATGTGCACGTACCTAGATTCTTGGAAGATCTATTACAAAAGATTATGGAAAAAGTGTCGATCACGTTTTAAGAGGTTAGTTCAGTAATTAATGAAAGTGGAGTGGAATGGAGTGAAGTGATGATGGAATGAAGTGAAATTATGGAGGCGTGATGAAACAGAGAGAAAGGTGGAAATGGATGGGCGGATGGGTGAAGAAGTGGACCCCCACAAAAGTGGAATTCTTTATTATGAAAAGTTACGTACCTTTGTTAGCCAGAAGGAAGGACACTAGGTCCACTTCCTTTAGCTACAGGAAGTTCAGGTGTTACATTTCGAGTGAATTGTTGTAGGAATTCCTCCTTGGAAGTTGTCTTGTGATACAATATGAGGTGATGACCATTGACAAGTAGCCTAAATCTGATAGGTTCAATGGTGGTGAGCTAAATAGCACCATTGGAGAAGACTTCAGCAACCTTATACGGTCCTAGCCACCTTTTCTGCAATTTTCCTGCATTATATAAACACATTGAGTTGTAGAGAAGGGCCCAATCTCCTAGCTGGAATTTCTTGTCCTTGATGAACTTGTCATGCCACTTTATTCTCTGATTCTGCACTACCTCTATATGATGCAAGGTTGCCTTCCTCATTTCATCCAATGCATTGAGCTGCATGATTTTGTCTCTTTGTGCTTTAGAAATATTCATCCCCAAGTCTATTACAGTCCTAAGAGTCTTATGCTCAAATTCAATGGGCATCATAGTTGTCTTTCCATACAAAAAATAAAAAGGAGTGAAGCCTATTGTTCTTTTACAGGTTGTCCTATAGGCCTAGACAGCTTCTAGCAGCCTATTTGTCCAATCCTTCTTATGAACAACCATTGTTTTGGTCAAAATTGCTTCAATTTCCATGTTAGTCACCTCAACTTTGCTATTGTCCTAAGAGTGATAAGGAGTGGACTTCTTGTGCCTTATTTTGTACTCATTGACCAGTGCTACAACAAGGGTTGAGCTGAATTGAGTCTCTTGATCAGTCACTATCTCTCTTGGAACCCCACACTATGTGAGAATATCCTCATAAAGAAATTTAGCAACCTTATTATCTATTACATGCTTCATGGCCTTAACTTCTACCCATTTGGTTAGATAATCAGTGCATACTAAGATATAGGATTTACCATTGGATGGAGGATCAATGGGTCCTACAAAATCTAATCCTCACTTGTCAAATGGAGTGATTACTACCTAAGGGTAAAGGGGAATCTCATCAAATTTGGTTGGCCTACCCATCCTCTAGCATATATCAAACTTGCTTGTATATCTCCCTGCATCCTAGTGGAGTGTTGGCTAGTAATATCTTGTATTCAGAATCTTCATCGTTGTCCTTTTTGATGTGTTTTTTATGCACTTCTCAACACAGGTAATGCATAGGTGCATCACCTGTCTTGAAAGACAATCTCCCACAATTAAATTGCATAAAAATATCACAAGGTATCTAATGTTAGGTCTTAACAGTGCTTTGAATACCTCAGGTGATTCATGTGATTTGTTGGAATCACAAGATAGACTTATGGACGAGTTACAAAGTGTGGGAAGTGAATTTTGAAAATGGAGTTCTTAAAGTGTAGAAATTGTTGCTCAGTTGCTGCAAATTCAAGCAGCAGTCTAGAACTCCTATTTCAACTTTAGATTTGGCTTTAAAATGTGCAATGAACCTTAGCATAGGTTATTTATTAAAAAAAAAAAAGGTAGGGAAGAGAGGAATTTCCTAGACTTGAAACTACGAATGAACAATGATCATGGAGGCTGTTACCATAGACAAACTCCCTAAATTGAATTTTTCTTGGCCAAGAGGATTCTATAGTTACACAAAACTAGTGCAATCTTCTAAGGATTGTAGATTTTCATATTACATACACACATCATGAACATGTAATTGAACCAAGTTGTAGCACTGAAATAAAGAAGCACAAGCTAACTTTACATAGCAGTTTGTCATGAACAAGTTCTAAAAGTCTAGGTTGAAAGTTCATCAGATACCATAATAGCAAACACCATCATAACTTCCACTTAAACAACTAACAACTAAAATTAATAGGGAAGTAAAACCATGCACACATAATGAGAAAACTCAAAAGGAACACCCATAGATCATGCAATGTTGCTTTCTATTGCTGTAGAATATTTTTACATCAGCTCTCCAACCATTTACAAATGAAGGGGGACCCCTATTTATAGTTTTCCAAAACCAAAATGAATGGCTAGGATTGAATTACATTATGTGGCTCCAATTTGATTGCACTAGGGCTTCACCTACCCCTCATTATATAGAAATTAAAAATACATTCTTTTTCTTTTCCCTATTTTGTCTTGTAGTGGCCAGTCACTGTAGCAATTTTGTCTCCTAGCTGATTGCCCTTTTGCTGTAGCTAAAACTTTTCAAAAGTTTCCTTTTACTTGATGTGTTCGCAACATCCCTCAATCAATCAAATGCCTTGTTTATAGATTTTCATCATTGTTAAATGGATCAGATGATCTAGTGAGACAACTTCTAATGGATCATGATCATTTATTTGGAGGGAGGAAATAACTGCTTCCTCCCACCACCTTCAAGGCCACCCTTTGTGGTTTGTTACTAACTTCCTTGACATAGGCCCACTTCTAATGCCAGCTTTATTGATGGGTGCTATGAAGAATGTTGGGCATAAAATGAATGGTGAGAAGAGCTACGTGTTTTTCCTTGTTCAAATTTCTCAATGGGTCTCCCCAATCGACCTGTGGTAGGTTTCTTGAATCCTACATACATGAACTAGTGTCGTAAGTTCCTTCATAAATAAATCAAGGAAAATGTTTGTTAAATCCTGCAAGCTCCTTGTTAGATCCATCCATTCATCATCAAAAGATCATAATATTCATATTTGGAGCTCATTTGGACCACAAACATAAATGCATGTTGAGGAGTGTGGACGCCATAGGCCAGACAACATATAGTGGATGGAAGGAACATGACAGACGGTGGACAAAAGGCGAACGATAGATGGAAGGTGGAAGGTAGAAAACAGATGAAAGGTGAATGGTGAATGGAAAGCGAAAGGTGGACGATGAACAACGAGCAAAAGGTAGATGGTGGATAGAAGGCAGACGACAGACGGTGGATGGAAGGTGGATGTAAGGTAGACAACAGACGGCCATAGAGGGATGGTGACTAGACAAGGAAGTACCCAAATGGTGACGGAGGGAGGACAACCCAATAAGGAAGTCCCCAAACGACCATGGAGGGATGACAACTCGACAAGGAAGTTCCCAAATAGCCATAGAGGGATGGTAGTTTCCTGATAACGAATTTCCCAAATGGGCACGGAGGGATAGCAGCCCAACAAGGAAGTTCCCAAATGGCCACCAAGGGACGGTGGCCCAACAAGGAAGTTCCCAAGATAACGGAGGGATGGCAGCCCAACATGGAAGTCCCAATGGCGATGGAGGGACAATGGCCCGACATGGAAGTCCCAACAGCGATGAAGGGATGGTGGTGCAACATGGAAGTCCCAATGGTGATGGAGGGATGGAAGCCCGACAAGGAAGTTCCCACGGTGATAGAGGGATGGCAACCCGACAAGGAAGTTCCCAAACTTCACAAAACTTAGCAAATTTGAGATTTTTCAATTTTAGCACATGGGAAAAGGGGTAGAAAAAGTGCCAAGACATAATTCCTTAAGATTTGAATCATTTTGAACAATGCAGAAATTTGGAAGGGGGAAGTCAGAGGGTCACCACCCTTTTGAAATGACAATGAGCACATGGTGGCTCGACATGAAAGTTCCCACGGTGACGGAGGGATAGCAGCTCGACATGGAGTCCCAATGGCAACAGAGGGATGGCTGCCCAACATGGAAGTCCCGATAGTGACGGAGAGACGATGACCCAACATGGAAGTCTTGACGATGATGGAGGGATGACGACCTAATAAGGAAGTTCCCAAATGGCCATGGAGGGACAGTGCCCCCAAAAAAGAAGTTCCCACATGGCTACGGAGGGATGGCAGCTTGACAATGAATTTTCGCAATGTCTAAAGACATACAAAATTTGATCCAAACCACTTTAGGCATGTGAAGTCACTCACTTTATGGGCCCTAGATGATGAAAAATTGAAGTTTGCACCCATTCCAGAAATCTTGAGATTTGGAAGGGGGAAGTTGAAGGCTCGCTACCCTTTTGAAATGGAAATGAGCACACGAGAACCTGACATGAAAGTTCCCATGGCGACAGATGGACGACAGCCCGACATGGAAGTCCCGACAGTGACAAAGGGACGACGACCCGACATGAAATTTCCACAACTTCCCAAAACTTAACGAAACCTTGGCAATTCACATAGGCATCACAAAAAAGTCCCAAATCCATAGGCAACTTGTCCCCAAAGTCAAAAAATGAAGGGAAAAGTGAATCAAGTGATTAGGTCCGAGTCAGTAGGCGTTGGAATGTGGCAACTGATCATGCTATACTGTATAGCCCATGGTATACTGTACACCCCGGCCCCCTGTAGAACCAAAAATCAGGAAGCTTCTAAGCTTGTTAAAAAGGGGTTCGGATGGGTGTTACTATATGATGAAAAACGCAATTATTCACAAGATTGTAATAGGTTTTTCACTAGATAATAAAAGTATTGGATGGCTTCCATTTGGTGGATGTAGCCCAGATTGGGTGAACCACATTAAATTCTGTGTTATGATTTATTCTATGCATGTTTTAGTTTCTCTGTTTTGTTTATTAAATCTGCATTTAATTGTTAGATCTGCCATCTCTAACCCTAACAGTAGGAACAGGGAAAATGGTAGAAAAAGGAAGGGTGGCTTTGCTTCTCTCCAGATTTGAATGCCCAAAGTAAAATGAAGGGTTGGGAGCAACATTTATAGGCCAATTTCCAATAATGGTATGCATTGATTTCTTTGTATGGCAGACCCAAGTTAGGCGAGATCTGGGAACCTATGCTAGTTTGGATGCTCAGTCAAGGCTCAAATGGAGAAACTAATTGCAGAGACTGCCATGTGGGTGGAAGTTGGGTGTCATTTTCCACTCAGCGGTGAAACATGCGCAATGACCCACATTAGGCGACCCATAGCTGTGGGTCTGTGAGGCTTGGAGGATGTTGGGGAAATAGACCAAGGGAAACCTGCAAGCCAAGTTTTGCAAAAGCAAAAGAATTAGCAAATTTTAGGTGTGCAAATGAATTTGGTCAAGGAGTGTTTGATCATTTCAAGGCATGTGACCAATTTAGGCTCTAGGAAAGGGGCATGCAAATCAAGGAAAGAGAAAAAATGACCCAATAGGAGCAGGAACGAGCCATCCAAAGTGAAAAAGAGGGGGTCCCTACCTATGGCAGGGTTGTGTGCAAAACATGCACAAAAAATGGCGACTTGTTGGGGAAATGCTCCAGAGCATTTCAATGAAAAAATGGAATCACGAACCCAAAATCTTTGGTTTTCACCTTCACGCTAGGGAAAACAAACCAGACGCTCAACCAAAGGATCAAAACCTCTAGCCAACCCAACCTTCAGTATGCTGAAATTCCAAGTGTCTGCAATTGCATTAATTCTCATCCTTTAGTTGCTGTGAGAACCTAAGCTTTGTCAAGTTAAGCTACATAGTTTATTCTAACTCCAAAAGCATCTGGGACATTTCCTCACTGCCAGTCAGGTGTCCATAGCCCTGACGAGGTTATCACTATGATTCTCCCAAATATTGCTCTACTGTTGGCTAGGCATCCATAGCCCCGATAGAGTTGCTTGGATTCTCCTAAAAGGTTGAATTTCTTCTTTCTTTTGATTTTCAATGTTTATGTTTTCTTTCTTTTGTTTCTTTTCTTTTGATTTTTTCTTTTCAATTCCTTTCATTTCAACCTACAAGCAATGAAGCTCGCATTCAGGGCTGACAATCACAGTGGTGCTGAAGTAGAATTTTAGATTTTTCACTTAACTAGACTTCACAAAGGACCTACAGCAACCTTTGGATTCTTAAAATATGTGAGAGATATAAGATTCTAGAATACATTAGAATTGGACCAACCAATAGCTTACCCTTTTTGAATCAAATGTCCAAATCAGTTGATACTAATAGAAGATCTTCACCATCCACTCTGAAATATTGATTAGAGTTTGACAAAGAAATACATGGAACAACCCCAAGTGATAAGTATGGTTTTTGTGTGCATAGATGTGCCCAGCTAAAAGCAAAGGGGCCCCAAGCAAAACAATAGCAAAGTGAAAGCAAACAAAAAGCAAGCAAAAGCAAATTAAAATAAAACACCTAAACTAACCAAAGTAGGAAAGAAAAAGCAAACAAAAGGGAAACTAACCTAAATAAAACCTAACCTATAGTAAAAAAACCAACCTAAGGAAAGTAGGAAAGAAGATTATTTATAGGAAACCTACACTACTCAAAATGGGCTATGTACAAAGATATTTACAAAGCACTATGTTCAGGCAAGGAAAATAGACAATCATGCCCATTGGATTTTGTAATGCATGCACAAGTAGTAGGGAAATCATTATAGTTCTAAGCCATGTAGATTTATCTTTATACTCAGAAAAAAGAAGTTCAACATTACAGCATTAAAATTTAATCACATAGTCCCAAAAAATTAGTAGTTGAGGAGGTTCATCAAACCCATGGTTGATCCATAAGAAATTTTTCCTTCCCTCATTCCCATAATCAAAATGATAAGTGTAACTATGAAAATTAATAGGGGAAAGGAAGGATAGAACCTAGATGTCATCACATGGAGGTGGCAACAATAGACAGTTGAGAGTGAGAACTGCATCATCGTTTGTTGTGTCAGTAGCCTCGGGTGGGTGCAGTGGAGGGTGCAACATTTTTGGCCTTGGGCATGGATAGGGCCGGGAGGACGGGGCAGCAATCACCCCTTCCAAACCTTGTATGGGATCCACTGCCCCCATTGGCAGTTCTTCAAAAAGAAATACTTCTCTACATTGATCATCTGCAAACTTGGTACCCACTTGGTTGTTGTCCTCAAATGGCAGTATGTTGTCCCAGTTCCTTTCCCAGGTGTGGACCTTATTTTTATGATGTTCAATGTCATGGGATGATGACATGCACGAATATGTCCTATTGCAGCTCCCTAAATATTAAGGAGGATCAACAATGACCAAGGCGAAAGGACCACCAGTCAAATCTTGCAGTTGACCAAGCATGTCATGTTTGTTGGTAGCCATCAAAACACCTTCATCTTTGTCTTCTTCTCTTTTCTAGTCATGCATCTCATCATGAAGTTCACTCATTTCCTCTTTCTCAATGTCATTGTATATGGAGGAGTTCCTCTCCCAATCTAAAAACTCTAATGCTTTGTTGTCTATAGGTTAGGGTAGTAGGCCTTCATCACCCCCATCTTCTAAGATGTATTCTTCTTCAATGTTGGCATACCTCCACAATACAACTCCCAATAGAAAGAAGTTATCAATGGATGACACCTTATCAAGGGGACCAAAATCTACTATGCAATTTCCTTCCAAAGACTTACCATAAGGCCTATCATCCATGGTGCACAAATTCTCTTCAAGAGGAAGAAATTCTTGATGACTGGTGGATAGCATTCCTATTTGATCTACTTCATCATTCAGAAGATTAAGAATGCATTGTTGTCCTTCTTCTATTGTTGTCCCAACATCCTCTTGAGGCTTTCCTTTAGTTGAGTCATCACCTAGTTTAGGCTCTTTGTCTTCTACTTCGATACGAACATCAAGTAGAGGAGGACACGCACTTGGCTACTCCACTTGTCCTCTAACTTGTTTGAAAACTTCTTGGCATAGCTCACATGCAAACTCAGAGTGTGATGAATCATGGAGTTTGCACCAATTCTGCAGCAATAGCACCTCCAGATCCACTTGATGTCTTAGTTCAGACCAATCCTTTGCTAATTTGGAGATGAGTTGGTTGTATCTTTCCATTATTGGGCCCTCATCATCACTTGAAAAGGTAGTCTGATAGTGGAAAACCATGACATATGATTGTTCCCACTCCCCCAAATCTTCATTTTTGAAAGCTTGGTCATTGTCATCCATGAGGGAGAGATCTTCTATTTTGATTTGGCTTGTACTCTGGTCATCATTTTCTACTGCTCCTAAGCTGTCAACCTCTTCCTCTTTCTAATTTTCAATATCTTCATTGGTTTCCCTAGCATACATTGTTGCAAACTTTGTTGATCCATCCTCAACTGCCAATGGCGGATCTTCTTGAGTCGAGGATTACTCTTCTTTGATGGAGGGGAAGCCTACTGAACTAGTTACAATCATATTTTTATCAATGCACTTTTCTTCCCTAAGACTTTCGGCTCCTCCCTCTTGTTTTTCATTTTCTATGTCTGTTGTCCCAACACCAACTTGTGTCCAACTAGTTGGTTTATATGGGTATGTGCAGGATCATCATGGAAAAAATAGGCCCTTAAGTGGCAAAAACTTCAAAAAAATTAGAGTTAGGCAACTTGATGGAAAAATTTGAATAAGTTATTTATATTATTTTAGCAATATGCAAGAATATAATCTGTAGCAAATTGAATTTAGTTTCTAAATAACTAGGTTTATTTTTAAAAAGGAAAAATATATTTGGTGAAAATTTGAAATTTTAATGCAATAGTACTTAAATTTTAGGGAAAAAATAAGAAGTATGTGTCTTTCTAACCACCCCAACCACAATAAAATGATAATAATTTTTTATAATACTTTAGATATAAGTAGAGGACTCCTGTCCCGATGTGATGCATATTTTTTTGTAAATTTTTTCCAAGTAAAAAATTAATTATGAATTTTTTATTAGAACTTTTAAAAAATATAAAAACTTGTACATGTCTGACCACCTTAACTTGATCAAATCTTCATGAAATTCTATTCTTTTTTTTAATCCTATAGTACACGAAGCATAGAATGTGACGCATGTTTCAGATTCAAAAAATGTGTACCGTTTGAAAGTTATAGATGTTTTTCAATTAGTCTATCAACCAGGACTTTAGTCATAATTCAAATAGAAAATGAATAATAATAATTTATTAAATTCAAAGTAAAGCATAATTTATATTGGTGAAAATTTAAGAATCTCCTTTAAAAACCCTTTTCGTTTCATCAATTTTGGGGAAAAAAAAGTCGTCAGCCACATGGGCCATCACATCACTTACATATCGCCACTTTTTGGGCCATCATGATCCTGCACATACCCATCTCCAAGGTGTTGTCCTTCAAATGTTGACAGCTCTTCTACCTCATGGGATGCCTCATCCTCGTTGAAAGTTGGCTACTCCAACTTGTTCAAGTAGCCCTTGACTTGGGTGATGATGTTCTCATAGGAAGAACAAGTTAATTCTGAGTGAGGTGCATTGTGAAATCTGCACCAGGTTGACATCAGTACCTCCTCCAATCTTAATTCATCCTTGTTGCTCAAGTCCTCTTGGATAATCTCCTTAAATTCTTTAGCTGCCATGGTTGTCAACTCTTCCTCTAGGACGGTAGGAGCTAAAGGTTGATATATTTCCCAAAAGGGAATTTCTTCTTGTAAGACTCTTTCAATTCTTCTCAAGAAAGTTAGACATCCCAATTCATTGTGCCTACATGTACCATGGATTCTACAGTTGTCTGCCAATGCAAATTTCAGCAATGGTCTCCTCAATATTATATTTAAATATGCATGTAGCTGAGTGATGTTGATTTGCAAATGCTGCTCCTTAGCTCAACTTTTTTTGCCTTCAAAATTTTCTAATTTCAAAATTCTAGCATGTAGGGAGATCTTCCTATCTCAGATTTCTTCTTGAAAGTACTCTTTTCAGCTTCCAAATTTCAGCTTGGTAGGCTCAACATGTCAACCCTCCTTCTAGTTCTAGTTCTGATGATGTATTTTTTATGCACTTCTCAACACAGGTAATGCATAGGTGCATCACCTCTCTTGAAAGACAATCTTCCACAATTAGATTGTAGAACACTATCCCAAGATCTCTAATTTCAGGTCTTGATAGTGCTTGGAATACCTCAGTTGATTCATGTGATTTGTTGGAATCACGAGGCAAACTTATGAATGAGTTACAAAGTGTGGGAAGTGGAGTTTGCAAATGGAGTTCTTAAGGTGAATAAATTATTGCTTAGTTATTGCAAGTTCAAATAGCAGTCTAGAACTCCTATTTCAACTTTAGATTTGGCTTGACAATGTGTAATGAACCTTAGCATAGGTTAATTATTTTATTTTTTTTAAAAAGGCAGGGAAGAAAGGAAGTTCCTAGACCTGAAACTATTAATGAACAGTGATCATGGAAGCTGCTACAATAGATAAACTACCTAAACTAGGTTTTCCTTGGCCAAGAGGATCATATAGTTACACAAAACTAGTGAAATATTCTAAGGACTTCAAATTTTTAGATTACATACACACATCATGAACATGTAATTGAACTAAGTTGCAACACTGAAATAAAGAAGTCCAAGCTAACTTTACACAGTGGTTTTTCATCAACAAGTGCTAAAAGTATGGCCTGAAAGTTCATCAGATACCATAATAGAAAACACCATCATCACTTCCACTCAAACAACAAACAACTAAAACTATTAGGGAAGTAAAACCATGCACACATAATGAGAAAACTCAAAAGGAACACCCATAGATCATGCAATGTTGCTTTCTATTGTTGCACAATGTTTTTACATCAGCTCTCCAACCATTTACAAATGAGGAGGGACCCCTATTTATAGTTTTGTAAAACCAAAATGAATGGATAGGATTGAATTACATTATGTGGCTCAGATTTGATTGCACTAGGGCTTCACCTACCCCTCATTATATAGCAATTAAAAATACATTCCTTGTGTTTTCTCTATTTTGTCGTGTAGTGGCCAGTCACTGTAGCAATTTTGTCTCCTAGCTGATTACCCTTTTGTTGTAGTTGAAACTATTCAAAAGATGCCTTTTACTTGATGTGTTCATAGCATCCCTCAATCAATCAAATACACCTTGTTTACAGATTTGCATCATTGTTAAATGGATCAGATTATATGATGAGACAACTTCTGATGGATCGTGATTGTTTGTTTTGAGAGAGGAAACAATTTCTCCCTCCCACCACCTTCAAGGCCACCCTTTGTGGTTTGTTACTAACTTCCTTAACATAGGCCCTCTTCTAATTCTAGATCTGTTGATGGGTGCTATAATGAAAGGTGGGCATAAAATGAATGGTGACAAGAGCTATGTGCTTTTCCTTGTTCAGCTTTCTCAATAGGTCTCCCCAATGGACCCGTGGTAGGTTTGTTGAATCCTACATGTACATGAAGTGTTATAAGTTCCTTCATACACAAATCAAGGAAAACGTTAGTCAAATCCTAAAAACTCCTTGTTAGATCCATCCATACATCATAAAAGGATCATAATGTTCATATTTGGAACTCATTTGGACCACAAACATAAATGCGGGATCAGGGGTGCGAGCGCCATAAGGAAAACTACAGACGGCGGACAATGGGTAGAAGGTGAAAGGTGGATGGAAGGTGGGTGATGGATGACAAATGGAAGGCAGGCGACGTACAACCACAGAGGGACGGTGACCTGATAATGAAGTCCCCAAATGGCCACAAAGGGATGGTGGCCAGACAAGAAAGTCCCCAAACGACCACAAAAGGATGATAACACAACAAGGAAGTTCCCAAATGGCCATAGAAGACAGTGGCCTGAAAAGGATGTTCCTAAATAGCAACAGAGGGATGACGACCAACCAAGCAAGTTCCCAAATGGCCACAAAGGGACAACGGCCCGACAAGGAAGTTCCCACAATGACGGAGGGATGGCGGCCTGACATGGAAGTCACGATAGCGATGGAGGGACTATAGCCTGACATGGAAGTCTCAACAATGATGGAGGGATGATGAAATAACATGGAAGTCCTGATGGAGTCAGAGGGATGGCAGCCTGACAAGGAAGTTCCCATAGCGACGGAGGGACGACACCCTGACAAGGAAGTTCCCAAACTTCACAAAACCTAGCGAATTTGAAAATTTTCAATTTTAGCACATGGGAAAAGGGGTACAAAGAGTGCTAAGATTTGACTCATTTTGAATAATGCAGAAATTTGGAAGGGGGAAGCTAGAGGGTCATTGCCCATCTGAAATGGCAATGAGCACACAGTGGCCTGACTTGAAAGTTCCCACAGTGACAAAGGGATAGCGGACCAACATGGAAGTCTTGACAGCAATGAAGGGATGACAACCTAACATTGAAGTCCTGATGGTGATGGAGGGATGGTAGCCCGACATGGAATTCTCGACGGCAATGGAGGGATGACAACCCAATAAGGAAGTTCTGAAATGGCCATGTAGGGATGGTGGCCCAACAAGGAAGTTCCCAAATAGCCACGGAGGGATGATGACTCAACAAGGAATTTTTGTGATGTCTAAACAAATGAAAATTTGATCCAAACCCCTTTAGGCATGTCAAGTCACTCACTTTATCAGCCCTAGATGACGAAAACTTGAAGTTTACACCCATTCCAGAAAATGCAGAGATTTGGAAGGGGGAAGCTAGAGGATCACCACCCTTTTGAAATGAAAATGAGAACACAACGGCCTGACATGAAAGTTCACATGGCGACAGAGGGACGGCGGTCCAACATGGAAGTCCCGAAGGTGACGGAGGGACGACAGCCCGACCCGACAGCGACAGAGGGACGATAGCCCGACATGAAATTTCTGCTGCTTCCCAAAACTTAACGAAACCTTGATAGTTCACTTAGGCATCACAAAATCATCCCAAATCCATAGGCGAATTTTCCCCAAAGTAAAAAATGAAGGAAAAAATGAATCAAGCGATCAGGGACCAAGTTAGCAGGAATAAGGTAAAATGCAAAAAAAAGGAGAGGGATTTTGCTTCTCTCCAGATTTGAATGCCCAAAGTAAAATAAAGGGCTGGGAGAAATGTTTATAGGCTGATTTCCATTAATTGAATGCATTGATTTCTTTGCATGGTGGATCCATGTTACGTGAGATGCAGGAACCTATGCTTGTTTGGAAGCTCAATCAAGGCTCGAATGGAGAAACTAATTGTGAAACCCGCCATGTGGGCAGAAGTTGGGCATTAGTCACCACTCAGCGGTGAAACATGAGTAGCAACCCGCATGAGGTGACCCATAGGTATGGGTCCGCGAGGCTTGGAGGATGTCGGGGCAAAAGAGCAAGGGAAACCCGCAAGCCAAGTTCTACAAAAGAAAAAGACTTAACGAAATTTAGGTGCGCAAATGAATTTGGTCAAGGAGTCTTTGATTGTTTCAAGGAATGTGACCAACTTAGGCGCTAGGAAAGGGGCACAAAAATTGAGGTAACAGAAAAAATGACCCAACAAGAGTAGGAACGAGCTGTTCAGAGTGAAAAAGAGGGGGTCCCTACCTATGGCGGGGCGTGTGTGCAAAACATGCACAATAGTCCTCTTGGCTACAAAATGTCCTCCACATAGTTCATTGTGGCATACATGAAAATTATCATATGTCTCATCTTCTCTCACACATCTCCTCATGACATGGTCTGCCCTAGTGTAAAACAAACATCCTACAATCCATGAAAAAGGAAATGACTTTTCAATTAGCACCCTTCTCTCTTTTGTAAAGAAGTGGGGAGGAACTCTCCCTGTGACCAGACAGTTAGCTATGTCAGCATACTAGGGTTTTTGCACACTAATGGAAAATAAGTACTCATCAGGGAAAGAGTCATTTATGACCTGATTATCCTTTGATGTAGTTAGTCTTGAAAGAAATTCTACAACAACATTGGCCTTCTCTGGTTTATCTACAATGGTTATGTCAAACTCCTACATCAACAATAACCATCTTTCTAACCTACCTGATATCAGAGGTTTATTCATGAGATACCTAATGGTTGCATGGTCATTGTGCACAAATATTTGATATCTTGTTATGTAGTGCCTAAATTTGTTGAGGGAATAGATCACTACCATCATTTCTTTTTCTATTGTTGTATAGTTGAATTCATCTCTTCACAAGTTTTTGCTGACAAAATAAATAACATTTTCAATAGCTCCCTATTTCTATCCCAAGACTACTTCTATGGCATATTTTGATGCATGTGTATGGATGTAGAAAGGAATCTCCCAATTGGGACCTTTGAGTACAGGAGCATGAGTCAAAGCTACCTTCAAATCAGAAAATGCCTTGTCACAGTCTTTTGTCCACTTGAATTCAACATCCTTAGTGAGAAGAGTATACAAAGGTGTTGCTAGTTTGCTGAAATCCTTGATGAAATGTCTATAGTAGCATGCATGGCCTAGGAAACTCCTAACATATTTTTGTTTTGCAGGTATGGGTAAAGTAGTGATCACCTCAATCTTTGTAGGATCTACTTGAATTCCTTTTTGAGAGATGTAGTGGCCAAGTATGACACCTTCCTGCATCATCATGAAGCACTTTTCACTATTTAGAGATAGATTGTGTTCTCCACATCTCTTTAAGACTCTCCTAAGATTCTCCAATGCTTTATTGAAATTAGCACCATAGGTGGTAAAGTCATCCATATAAATTTTCATGCAATCATGAGAGATGTCTAAAAATATGCTAATGACTACCCTCTAAAAAGTTGTGGGTGCATTGCATAAGCCAAATGGAAGTACTAAGTAGGAATAGGTCCCCAATGGTTAGTTAAAGGTGGTCTTCTCCTAGTCCTTAGGTGCAATTTGGATCTGGTTATACCCACGGAATCCATTTAGAAAAGAAAAGTATTGCTTTCCTGCAAGTAAGTCCAAAACTTGATCAATGGAAGGTAAGGGAAAATGGTATTTTTTGGTGGAAGCATTGAGTTCCTTGTGATAAAAAAAAACTCACCACTTCCCTCCCTTTTTGGGTATAATCACCAATGGAGACACCCACTGGCTATCTAAAATGGGGTAGATAAATCCTACATCTAACAATTTTTCTAGTTCCCCTTTTACAATTTCTCTTAGTGCAGGTTTAATTCTTCTTTATAGTTGTCTCACTGGGGTACAATCATCCTTGATGTAAATCCTATGAGTGTAAATAGTAGGGTCCAATCCCTTCATATCATGATAGTCCCACACAAATGCATGTTGTTGCATTCTCAGTAAGTTTGTCAATGAAAACTGCTTATTTTCACTCAAGTTGCTATTAATATTTAGATATTTTCCTTTTGACACTTGCACTTCTGTAGTTATCTCTACCATAGTTGCTTCACTAATTCTTGGTACTTTGAGTTCATGTGGAAGCAATGTATGATACATACCTGTTATTGCAGGAAGAGCATGTAGAAGTGTCTTTACTGGATCAACAGAATGAGAGGATGATGCTTCCTCTATTTCACAATGATTTTGAATTATGTTAGACAATACTTCATATTCCTCTTGAAGCTACATGAAAGAGCTTCTACCTAACATCATTAGCTATGCCACATAATTAAATTCCTTGGCCTCTTCACCAACATGTGGCCATACAAGATTATCCATGTAATGGGATTGCTAAGCTAGAGGGTAGAGAATAATATTTTTTGTGCTCTTGCAATCAGAAATGGTCATGTCTCCTATCCTACATCCAATATAGATATTTTTTGTTACTAACCATGGCCTTCCAATAATAATGGGGTACCCACCTTGTGTGGCTTTAGGAGAAAGAATCATAAAATCTATTGGGTATTCCCATGAGTCTAGGGTTACCACTAGGTCCTCTACTATCCCATCAAGTTTAATAGTAGAACTATCAGCAAGCTATAGGACAGTAGGAGTAGGTCTCATGCTTGCAAAATTTAGTTGTTACAGGATATCCTTGGTCATTATATTTATTGTTGCTCCCAAATCAATCAGAGAATTTCTAATTTGGACCACATTTATGACTACTACTACTACAGGGCTCCCTAGATCAGTATATTTGGGGACAATCACTTTTCCAAGCATGATGTCAGCTAGTTGTCCCAACACATTGACTGTAGTGGGGTCTTTCTTCTTCCTACTTGGATTCTTAAGGCATACTTCCTTGATTTCCTTTCCATAGATTGGAACATCTTTTATGGTCTGAAATAGAGGTATTTGGACACATATATGCTTCAACTAATCTAAAATGTCAAAGGTTGGCTCCTCCTTCTCTTCCTTTTGTTTCACAATTTACAACCTCTAGGGAAATGGTGGCTCTTGTTTAGTCTGCTTGACTGGGACTAGTTCAGGATTCTTAGGTACACTTGGTTGAATGGGGGTATTCAAAGGATCCTCTTCTTCCATAAGAAGTTCAGTGATAATGGGTGTGGAAGGAGCTAGAAAAGTAGTTCCTGAATGCAAGTAGATGTCACTTACACTCACAACATATGCAGCAAATTGATTTGGATCAACAGATTATACTGGTTTTTGTTATGGTTTTTTATTTGGGTTGGGTGTGGGTTGAGCTAGTAGCTGAGTAGGTTTAGGTGCATTTGAAATTGATCTAGCAGGAAGAGGAATTATAAAAATTTGTTGGGGCTGAGAAGGTGGCTGCATGTAGCTATTTGTCTAGTTTGGAAATTGTTGTCCTCCCCTCCATTGATTTGTTTGCTACCAATTTCTTGGAGGTGACTGCAAATTTCCTTGAAATTGTTGCCAATTCCCTTGAGGTTTTTGCCACTAGCATAGAGATTTTTGGTGATAAGGCTAGGCATTTGGAGGGTTACTCTAAGGTTGCGGTGGATATCCTCCATAATTGGATGGATATGGGGGCTGCCATTGGTTACCAGATGAATAAGAATTAAAATATGGCCCAACAAAAGAAAGTGGATCTGGTGGCATACCTTGTCTTGGAGCCCATGGACTCCTTTCTGCAACATAGTATACTTGATCTTCTTCAACCTGGATTGGCTTGAACTTAGGTGGAATCTTCTTACTTTCAATATTAGCTACCATATTGCATCTGTAGTCCTTCTTCTTTTGCCTAAAATGAGGGTAGTATTTT
The DNA here is from genome assembly GCA_007258455.2 of Sequoia sempervirens. Lineage (NCBI taxonomy): Eukaryota > Viridiplantae > Streptophyta > Pinopsida > Cupressales > Cupressaceae > Sequoia > Sequoia sempervirens. Next base: position 375,290,653 of record VDFB02105785.1, read on the forward strand.
TCCAAGATTGTCTTTGCCTCCTCTTGTTTCTTTTTGGTCTAAACTGTATCCAGCTGAGTATCCATATTGTTTATAATGTCTTGCTTGAAGTCTACCAGTAAGTGAGTAATATCCATTCTTGAAACTCCATTGGTAGATGACTTACTCATAGAAGATTGGTAATCTCTCCCTTTCTTTGAAGCTTCCCTAGAGTAGTTCTAGCATATCTTCTTGACATCTTCCCAAGGAACTTGGGAGATATCTCCCCCTCCCATCAGGTCCAAGGCATCAGTGCAACTGTCATTAATTCCTCTTAGGAAAAGAAGCTTTTGCAATTCTTCATTGAGTGTATGATGTGGAGATTTTTGTAGGAAAAACAAAAACCTTGTAATGTAATCCTCAAGGCTCTCATCTCCTTTTTTTGCATCCTAAAAATGCCATCTCCTCTCATGTCACTGCCCCTACAATACTCCTTGTATTTCTCAAGGAAATTTGTTTTCATGTCCTCCCAAGTCTCCACAGTATTTTTTCCTAGTCTCATGAACCATCTTAATGTAGCTTCTTTCAAGGTGGTAGGAAATAGCTTAAACCTATGGGCATCAGTGGTATACTCATAAATCCTACAAAGTATATCAAACTCAAACAAGAAAGTATCAGAATCTTCTATGACAAGTCCATAGAATTTAGGAAGGACTAAAGTAGGAATATTTTTGAGGTTTTCAACTTCATTCTGATGAGTAATGGGGAAATGAAAAGCTGGTTGGTTAGGTTTTTTTCTATTCACATCACCCATGCCTTCCTGATGTAGTTCTAAAGAAAAGGGGTTCTCAATCATATTTTGGTCTTTAGAGGAAACTTCAGAGCTGGTCAAATTAGGAAATTCATCAACAAAGGGATGTGGATTTTCTTCTTCTTCTTCTCTTGGAAAGTTCTGATACTTGACTAGCTGGAATGGATCAGGATTATTAGGAAGGTATCTTCCATGAGCATCTCTCCTCCTTCCTCTATACATACAGTATGAACTCACTATAAACCAGCTCACACAAAGAATTGGAAAAAGAATGGTGGATCATTACTTTCCTAAATGAGGGGTATACTAAGAACAAACTTTCAGAAATACTACAGCAAGAAAAACTATCATTGACTCCAAAGAGCTCCCTAGTTTGACACCATCCTCAGCAATGGTGCCAAAAATGTTGGCCTCCTACAATGATCTAATAACTAAGCCCTTCCAACTATGATTCAGAGATTGGACATCTAACCTAAATAGCTATCTCAATCATCATGAAGGTGCATTTAACATGTCAACCCAGGGATGTGAACTTGAAATGGGTCAGCACAATATGTGCACTAAGGATTCAAAGTACCCACATTCATCCTGCAACTAAGAAAGACACAATGTTGGAATAAAATTGCTTCAAAAGAGATAACATAAGTGTTGAGCATCAACCAACAACTATACTAAACTGAAATGCATGACAAAAATGAAAATCTAAGTGAACAAATAGGAAACTACTTTGTCTTCTTTGGCTATAGGAACAATCATAGAATGGAATTCTAGTGGCTATAGGAACAGTCAGTGCTAGATTCTTAACTAATTACTGAACAGAAAGTAACAACTAAGCTAAAGGATGGAATGCTCACCAAGTGGGCCCCCTTGAATGAGTATTCCTTAATACAAATTTAAACTCATATGCACGAACTTATAACATCATTTTATTCATTGGAAAACACAATTACAATAAAGTAGCATAACGGTATTACAAAATAAATAAAAAATGAGAGTACATCATCAAATTAAGCAACCCCTTTTGAAGGAGCATCCAAGTCTTATTTATAGGAAGAAAAGCTACCAATTAATCACCTAGCAAGGTGGTCAACTCCAGCAGATTAGGAGGATGCCACTTTAGGGAAAGAATAGAAAGTGGAGAGGCAGTTACTCATGCATGGAATCTGGTCATGCATGCTTGCCTTAACATAAATTTAGCACAACACTAACACCTATATTCACTCAACAGAAAATTAAGACCATTTACAAGGCGATTACAATTTTGATTTGAATGAGGAAACTCCCACCGTCAAGAGTCTTCCCTCCATTGACCTTTGAGTGATCACCTTGTTGACCGTTATGGCAAATGACTAGCTATTAGAATCTTCTTCAATGTTGTAGGATACTAATTATATCTACATAAAAATATTAATATGCACAAAAATTGCATATCCATAACTATTTTTAAGTAGCATTCATTAATCCACATGTAAAATCAACACAGATAGTTCATACAGCATGTCAATGTCATTAAAGATCACAAAAATTAAGCTTATTCCCAATGTCTATGGTTTTGAGGAAATATTATAAAAAGGTCAGCATCCAAGTATCAAGTTCTATGACAACAATAGAAAATAGACAATAAAATTCTATCAAAATTGAGTCATAAACTAGACTCATCACACATTCCAAGTCTTCAAGAGAAAAAAAAATCACCTTCAAAATCAACTTCACCTTCCACAATATTTTTTGAGTCATTAGATGTCACCTTGGTCATGAATAGGGATTCTCCTCCATCATCATTTTATAAGTAGTGATCTACATCTTCCAAGGATTTGTAGTTTTTTTTGGAAAGAAGGCTCCTCTTGAAGTTGTTCCTTTTGAAACCCTTCTTTCTATTTTCATTTTCTCTAAAAGGAAATTTAGATGCTCAATGACCAATTCTTCCACATTTAAAACATTTGAAAGGTAATTTACATTTATACTTTCATGATCCCTTCTTCAACTTTCTCACAAAGTTTTCTTATTCTTCCTTAGATTCACTGTGCGAACCAGATGTTCCTTCTTTCTTTACAACTTTAAAAATGTCTCTTTTGTGTGTACCTTGAACTTAATTTCTCATCTCATAGGTGGTGAGAGATCTAAAAAAATCTTTCATGGTAACTTTTTTCAGATCTTTAGCTTCTTCAATAGCAGAAACCTGAGTCAAATCGATGAGGGAGAGTTATCATCACCTTATTCACCACCACTAAATCAGTTATTTTGACTGCTTCATCCACTCAAAGAAAATAGCTAGCAATGTTTTCCTCTTATTTCATCCTTAGATTCTCAAACATTGTTTTGTAAGATTGTAATTTTGCTTGCTTTACACTTTCATTTCATTCATAGAGATTTGAGTTTATCCCATATCTCCTTGACTATATTGCACTACACTACTTTGACAAACTCAATTTTTTTTAAACTGCTCAAAATGGCATTCTTTTCTTTGGCATTTTTCTCATGGGACTTCTTCACATTAGCATCTGGAATAAGATGAATAGGTTCAGTATAATCATCCTTTGCAACTCTCTAAACAACATACCCTAGCGAGGTGAGATAGACTTCCATCCTTACATTCTAGAAGGCATATTTTCTTCCATCAAATATTGGCACTCTAGAAGAGGACTCTTTCTCAATCATGTGTTCTAATCCAATATCTACCCTCAATTTTTAAGCCACACCAAGGAGCTTGACTCTGATATCAATTGTTAGAACATGGTGATATACTGAGAGGGGATTGAATCAATACATACCGTGTAATTAATCTAATTCAACTTTATCCACCAAAACTTCCTACTACTTTAAATATATGGAGTGTCAAATGAAATTCAAAAGAACAAGCACACAAGAATAACACCAGATTTATATGGAAAACCCTAGAAGGGAAAAAGCATAGTGATAAAACTACTTGGAGCTACTATACAAATCCAACGTCACAAATGTAAACAAGATTTACAACATTTTTTATGGGATACAACCCAAAGGATGCTACAAATCCTTGAAACATAGTTTTTATGGCTTAAACCCAAGGAAGATACAACTACTTATAGACAAACACACTTACAAAATGAGAATACAACCTTTGTATAAAATACTTGACAAGAACTATTGATCAATTACCACTGCAACACTCTTCATGTTGATATATATCTTCAACGCCTCTTCTTAACAACCTTTTCTACCTTCAACTCACTGCTTTCAACACACTTCATTCAACATGTACTCACATAAACATATTCACACATTACACACATACCTTTGCAAAAAACTTTATCTTCCATTTATATCCTCAGCAAGCTCCAAAAAATTTCTCCTTCTTAGCGAAGATAAAATGTGTAAATATGAAATGTTCAATGGCCACAATAAGTCGGCTCCAAAACACCCATGGTGAGAGGGAATCAAATTTTGTCCAAATTAGGAGATAATGAAGTCCTATTTTACCTTAGAACACATCTTCATGCTAGTGAAAACTTTAAAAACTTGGTGTAAATATCTCAACATACCAAGTTGACCCAATAAACACTTAACCTTCCATGTATTAGTTCTAGACCAAAGACAGTACCAAAGAAACCAATTAACATCACATGGATAATTTTACAAATATTATATGATGTTAAAAGGTTTCATCATACACTCCTTTTACCACTTCATTCTACACCATGCTAGCACAAGGGTATGTGCAAGATCATCATGGAAAAAATAGGCCCTTAAGTGGCAAAAAAATTAGAAAAATTAGAGTTAGGAAACTTGACATAAAAATTTGAATAAGTTATCTATACTATTTCAAAAATATGTAAGAATAGAATATGTAGAAAATTGAATGTAGTTTCTAAACTACTAGGTTTGTTTACAAAAAAAAAAAATCTATTTCAATTTGAAATTTCAATGTAGTAGTACTTAAATTTCATGGAAAAAATAAGAAGTATGTGTCTGTCTAACCACCCTAACCATAGTAAAATGATAAAAAATTTATAATATTTTAGATTTAAGTAGAGGACTCATGCCTTGATGTGATGCATATTTTTTGTAATTTTTTCCAACAAATTATTAATTATGAATTTTTTATTACAAATTTTAAAATATATAAAAACTCATATGTCTAACCACCTTCACTTGGTCAAAACTTCATGAAATTAAATTTTTCTTTTTTTAATCCTATAGTATGCAAAGCATAGAATGTGACACATGTTTTGGATTCAAAAATGTGATACCATTTGAAAGCTATAGATGTTTTTCAATCAGTCTATCAATCAGGACTTTAGTCATAATTTGAATAGAAAATGAATAATAATTACTTATTAAATTCAAAGTAAAGCATAATTTATATTGGTGGAAAGTTAAGAATCTCCTTTAAAAACCCTTTTCGTTTCATCAATTTTGGGTTAAAAAAAAGTCGTCAGCCACACACCCATCATATTGCCACTTTTTGGCCCATCATGATCTTGCACATACCCACAAGAAAATAGACACTAACCCCACCATCTCTTGCGAACCTAGAAAAAATAGTCTTCAGATAGGACACTAAAAACAAGAGTTGTAGTACATCTCAACAATTGAAACTTGAATTTACCTTTCTAGTGGAACCTTCAAAATTTTATGTTCCACTAACTTGAGAAATTGTTTAGTTATCTCATTGGCATTGCTCCTATTCGATGGTTGGGGCTTATATCACAAGGCTTTAGGGTTTTATGTTATGTAGTTGATTTTAATTAGCATATTTACCTTTAAGCTTAATCCTTGTCCTTTTGGTCTAATTTTTAGTTGACCTACTATGGTCGGTTTCTGCTCATTTAAAAACATCTTAAGCCTATGTACTTATGCGGTTACTGGACCTTTATGCCTAGGTCTCTTGTTTTCCTCATCACGTATTATCTCTCCTTTCACTTTGGTTAGGGAGTTGATATTTTATAAAGTGGGATCTTTCAAATGTTTTATCTTTATATCCTTGGTCAAGTATGGTCTTATGCTTTTTATAAGTCCCCGCTCTTCATTCTACCTAATTGGCCCTTCATTATAAATAACTTATGAGCATGTGCATAATACTTAGTACTTAACTTCTTTCTTACTGCTCGGCATATCATCCATCATGCATGGCCTTGTGACTGATGTATTTTAATCAATGATGAATGATGAAAATTTTCTTCTTTGTATTGTTGCTTTGTTTCATATCACAAATATGTATTAGGCTTTAAGTTTCATATCAATGATGAACGATATATGTTCTTCCCTTGTATCATAGGTAATATTGGCATTATTGATAGGCTAAGTATTTCATGTTTCAAATCAGCGATACAAGATAACATTATGTCCCTTTTCATTTGATAGCTCATCACCCATCACACATTGTTGCTTGCTCCCCTTTTCCATATTCACGATGAGCGATGAAGTCCATAGTTCTAATATTACATCACTAATTTAAGTGCTCCTAAGAGCGACTCCTGCATGACCATTGATCTTGTTGCTAAGGCATGTGGCTAAATCTTGAATCTTTGCTAGGTTTCTCCCATCACTAGTATGATGGAGCTATTAAGAATTGAATCAATGATGAGCGATGAATGGTTCTAACACATATACTCATCATTGGGGAACAAGGCATTGTTAAAAGTTTTTCTAGGGAGATTTCCTTATCAACGATGAGCGATGGGGGAAGCATAAAGTTAAATGAGGATGACCTAATCTAATGGCTAGGATCTCGTCACATATATGTTTAGTATCGAACATTGATGGCACACACAAAGGAAAAGAGGTATCAATGATAATCAATAGATGATTAAGCCTTATGCCCATCACTTCCCCTCATTCCATCACAGTAACAAATGGAGACCTGGGTAACACATTGGAAATGAGTGATGGTGGAACTAAGGGATATTTGATGGAATATTCCTCCCATTACTAGGAACTAAAGCCTCACTGATCCACTCCATGAAGCTAAAGATGAAATATCGATGAGCTATGGATTTCAAGTAAAAGGTGACTAAAGCAAAAAGAAAGTGTGAGGATAAAGGAGGGCCATTGATGGAGTTTTAAATAAAAGTGATCATTGGATAGAATTCAAACTTAAATGGCTAAGTGTCAACTCACTCATGCGAGATTTCTTTCAGGAATTAATTGTGAAGATTCTCCATTCCTTAGCCATAAAGAAGGTAGTTGGCTCATTTTTCCTCACAATTACAAGTGTTTGAAGCATAAGAATTGGTCAATTTTAAGGAAGAGGATGTGAGGAGTTCAAGCAAAGAAGTTGTAGAGGCATTGAAGGAAAATCTTTCTCTTGGGTAAGAAAATTTTATACATCTTTGTGTGATTTTTTGGTTGAATTAATTGGTCAAGAAGACTAGTGGCTAGTTCATAAAGCTCTAGGGTCTTAAGGTTTGAAAAGGTTTTGTATTTTTTCAATTCATAAAGTTGGTAGGATTTGAGTAAAATACATGAGGGTTTATGTAGTTATTTTGAAATTTGAATATCCTATAAGCATAATCCAGAAGCCCATAATTCAGATTTTAAAAGTTGTAAACCCTAAGTGTAAACCATGAGTCAGCCTAGTGAATCCTTGAGAGTTGAGGGTAAACCTAAATAGAAAAATCCTAAGGTTGTTAAGCCTAAGCAACAAGCTTTAGAAAAGGCTTCAAAACCTAAGGGAGAGAAGGGGGAATTTTCCAAGTTCTTGGAAGGTGGATCTTAGGATATTGCTAAAGAAGGAAAGAAAATTGGTAAAAGGCCTATAAGAAAGGGTGTCATGACAAGTAGATTAATAGATAATGTTGTTGGAATCGGAGAAGTCCCATTTCCCCAGAGTAGTTAGGAGCTATTCTTATATGCTTTCAATAGGCAGTATGCCAAACATCCAACTCACCATCTGTGGGGTTTCAACCTTGGAAGGATGGAGGTGCCTAATGTGTTTTTTGAAGTTGACTTGATGCTAGAATTGTCCAATCATTATGATGCTAATGATAGAACAATTAAGAGTAAAAATGGGAGTCCACTGCTTGATATAACCAGAAGTAGAATTGTGGAGGTTTTTAAGCTAAACCCTAATTCTACTATTATTATTGATTTATTTGAATTGTGCAAAGAATATGAGCAAAATAAGCATGGGTATAGAAAAAAAGTGCTTTCTAGGAATAGGGAATGGTACAAGGTAGCTTTCAGTCATAAGGACATAGAACCTTTCAACTGTGATGAGTTTGAAAACTACTTTAAGAACACCTAATGTTGTTTAGATCAAATATTGGCTCAAAGATTTGATGAAAGGATACCCACTGCATTATTGGTAATGATCATTGATATTCAAAACTAGAATTCAAACATAGGGTTTGATTATGCAGCTTATATTGTTGAGTAGATGCATAAGGATTTGATTGGATTAAAGGACGAGAGAGCCCCTCTATCTTTTCCTCACTATTCTTTATTGATGCATATGATTCTTTGTATAGGATGGGAGAAATGGAAGAATCTCATGAAGCTAAGGAAAAATATGATGATGGAAATGATTTTCCTACATGCAAATGTGGACTTTTATTTGGGAACAAAATTGCCCACATTCCAACTATCTTGCTTTCTGTAATATTTTAAAGGTCAGTATCTTGAAGATTTTTGGTGTAGCACCTATATACAGAGTCTCAAGGGTCATAAAGGAGATTTTGCACCCTCATGAGCTTAGAGAAGGATTAAAAGAGGGTCACAATTGGGGTGACCAGTTTTTGCATTCCCACTACACTTTGATTAGAGCTTATGGAGCCAAGGTTACACCTCATTTCCTATCTTTATATGTTTCTGATAGATTGGCCTTTATGTAAATTATGTGGAAACTAGACAGTATGGATAAAGAACAATTCAGAAATAGTAGGAAAGGTTCAGTGATAACCCCACGGTGCTCTCTTGGCTATTTCATTGCCATTGCAAAGGAGGGTTATCAGAAGTTTGGAATAATGTTGAGTAACCTTAGAATTCCAATTGATGTGGTGAGGAATTATGACCCTAAGGGTTTTGTAAATGCTAAGAAGAGAAGAAAAGGTTTGTCCAAGATTTCCCACCATTTTTTGTATACTAATGATATAATTAGGAATTTTTCAACTGATGGTGTAGTGACTTCAAGGAAGAAGGAGTGAATTTCCATCTCTAATATCGAAGAAGGAATAATGAAAAGAAATTTATTTTATGTAAGTCCATATGATGAAATTGAGAGTCTTTATGAAAGGGCCATGACCAAATTAAAGGATTATCAAGGTGTTTAATTCACTATAAAGGTTGGGAGGCTGAAAAAAAAGCTCAAGCACTCAAGCCAACTAAGGAGTTCATTGGTTTGGTTGTAGTGAAAAGGACCACTAACATCACTCCTATTCAGGCTCCTAAGTTGACTATGCACATTGCCATGTTGAGTGTAGATATTGCACAAATTTCACAAAAGAAATATGATATGTTGTTGAGAAATTATAATACTCTCATGGATGAGTATAACAAAATGAAGGCCACTACACTAGTAGGTCCTTCAGTGAAAGAATTTATTTCCCCACTACACTAGTAGGTCCATCAGTGAAAGAATTTATTTCCCTTTCTTCTTCTTCCTTAGAGTTATCATCTCAAGATAGGGAGACTCTAAGATTAATAATAAATCAGTTGAAAGGGGAAATGAAAATTGAAAAAGACAATGTTAAAAAGGCTAAAGAGGAAACTTCCAAAGTTGCTAACAGTATTTTTTATGATGTTCTGAAACACAAAGTTTCCAAACTAGTGCACAAATCTGATACTATTTTGGAAACATACAAGAGCATTCATGATTCCCACAAGAAGTATAGTCAAGTTCAAAATTCCTTTCAAAATGATTGGAGTAAATGGAGTGCAAGAGTTGGAACACTTAAGGAGATGATGCCTAACATGAAAGATGATCTTGAATCTCTAACAAATATTCTAGACTTATTAAAGGTAGTAGACTTAGTGGGTGACATATCAACATATCATGGTAGAATTGGTGTTCAACTCCAGGGAAAGTTCAAGATGTTCAAAGACATGGAGGAGCATGGAATGCCTACAAGACTAAATGATGAAGGGGAGCTGAAGGATTTTAGTCTTTGGAAGGATGAGTTGGGAGGTCTTCTCCCTCACTTTCAGAGAGCGATTACCCTCATAGATTATCCCATGTTGAATTCTTTTGTTGATAACATGATAGGAATTGGGTGTGTATGGATGAATTTGTTAAAGAGGACCGAATATTGATGGATGCCAAGTACAATCAACACAACACTAAGGTGTAGAAGTTATGGGATTACAATGGCCCACCAAGGAAGAATAAATACATGGCTCAAAATTTTTACAGATTAAGCCTTTGATAAAGTATTGTAAAAATTATATCCTCTTGGTCAAGTTGATGAGAAGGTGTGTTGATGTGGACATGGTCTATTCTTAAATTCCTATTTTATTTCTTTTATGTTATAAATTTTGTAGTCTTGGTGTGCATGTGGAATACAATTTTTCTCATGGAAAGGATGCTTTTTCTGTAGTTGATGATGTTACAATTATGAAGGATTCCAAAGGGCAAGAATTATCTTCTTCAACATTATACAAAGTATTTTTGTCTTATATGTTTTCCCCCTTTTGGAAATGCAAATATAACTACTTTGGGGAATCTATACAAAACCTTTCCCACAACACAATCATGAGAAAGCCTCATATATAATGCTTTATACACATACACTAATAACTCCAATCCATCCACACATGATACAATCATTAGTCGAATTGAACAATGCAACACCATAACCATAAAAGCGCATGACTGTGATGTCACCACCCGCCAAGGCCGAGTGACAATACAAGGAGCATCCTCTTCATCATCCACCCCATCAAACACTAATAAATATAACATCATTAAAAACCTTCGAAAAACACCATCATAAATTTATATCTTAGAACTCCTTCAAAACTCACATATGCATAAAGAAGAACTTGAAAAAGTTCTTCAAGAATCGAGAGTACCAAGCGATATAAATGTTAATCAGTTCCAAGCTATAATTGGGCATCTTTCATCCACACACCAATTATCATTCGCTAATAAGGACCTCCATTCTGAAACACCTCACAATAAACCACTACACATTGAAGTCATCGTCCATAAGCATAATAGAAAAAGGGTCCTAATAGAGGGTGGATCCGGCCTAAATTTATGCACATTAAAATTAATAAAATAATTGGGTTATTTAGATTATGTCATTGATCCCCACAAGAAGATAACCATAAAATCATATGATGAAGTTGAAAGGGAATCAAAAGGTATCATTAAATTACTAGTTCAAGTTAGGTCAGCCATTATGGAAATAACATGTCATATACTTGACCTTGACCTACCATACAATATCCTCCTTGGACGACCTTGGATACACACCATGCAATCCGTCCCTTCCACCTATCACCAATGCCCAAAATTCGCCCATAATGGAAAAGAAATTACCATTCTCTCTAACCCACAACCTTTCCATATATTGGAAAGCATTAGAGGGAAAATACAAAAGCTACCATCATTTTCCCATTAATGATGAAGCTTCCACCTCACCCACTTACATTAACCCATCTACATTGCAACCATCATCAACACCACCTTCCATTTCTGAGGACAAGGTCAAGATAACCGATAAAGGATGTGGAGATTATGGATTTTAAAATTCATTTTACATAGGACAACTCCCTACCTCTCCATGATCATATGGGTGTGCACTAAACTTGAAATGAAAAGATATCTTCAAGAACTTCAACAAATGGGGATTATTGGAAAAAGAATAATTGGGCTTAGACATGGATGCTTCCTCATGGTTATACAAAGAAGAAAATGAGCTTCCCGCCCATGAGACTCATAGGTATCCTAAAGGATGTGACTTATGTAAGAATTGGGGATACAAAGGAAAAGGATTAGGAATATAAGAACAAGGAATCATGGATCCTATTCAACTTCAAGAATATAAAGACCATCAAGGACTCATCTTCTTGGCCACTAAATTGGTAACCATAAAACCTAAATGTACTCATGACAAATATGGTAAGAATTCTACTAATAAGAACTCTTAGGAGAAAGCCATCAAGGAGGCCTTTCAAACCATCACTGAACTTTTTGACACTAACCACATATACACCATTTTATCCTCCATTGATCTAGAACTTGTATATCATGAACTAATTGATTGGGACCAACAAGATCATCCTATCTTGGATACATTCCAAAATGATGAAGTAATAGAAAAAATCATGGGAGTCTGAGACCACCTCCTATTAGGAGATCATAAGAAATATAATCAAATCACATTACAAAAAGATGCATAATTTGGGGAACAAACCATGTACCTTAGTCATAAAAATAAAAAAGAAAGATCCCTTAGTGAAAACCTTGATGAGGCAATTTTGGATCATGAAAAAGTAAAAATAAAAGATGTATCCTCCAATGAAAACATTTTTTAGAAACTTGATTGAATCCCCAAGCACAATGAGGCATCTACTATAGTGATCGAAGATATCATAGAAATCAACTTGGGAGCATGTGAGGAACCTAAAATTACCTACATTTCCAAAGAGCTAGAAGAAACATTTAATGAAAAACTAGGAGATTTCCTCAAAAGAAGATCTATTAATTTTTCTTGGACATACACGACCATGTTGTGGTTGGATCCATCCCTTGTGGTACATCATTTGAAAATATATCCAAATGCAACACCTATCAAAAAAATTTTATGAAAAATGTATCCACAAATAGCTCTTCTAGTAAAAGTAGAATTACAAAAACTCTTGGAAGTTGGATTCATTAAGCCTATTGATTATCCTAAATGTGTGTCCAACATTGTACTATTTATCAAACCCATTGGGGGAATCTGTATATACATAAATTTTAGAGATCTCAATAAAGCATGTCCAAAAGACGACTTTCCATTGCCAAATATTGATATGATCATAGATCTTACTTCTAGACATGAAAAGTTATCCCTTACGGATGGATTTTTAAGTTATAAAAAAAATTGAACTACCAAAGAATATCAGCACAAAATAGCTTTCATAACTCCATGGGGAACATTTTGTTACCAAGTCATGCCCTTTGGACTTAAAAATGTAGGAGCAACATATCAAAAAGCAATGACTGTTATCTTCCATGATATGCTACATGACATTATGGAAGATTATGTGGATGGCCTCTTGGGAAAATAAAAAACAAAGGATGGACACATTAAAGTGCTTGAAAGAATATTTGATTAGTTGGAAAAATATAAGTTACGGCTTAATCCTAAGAATGTGTGTTTGGAGTTTAATCTAGAAAACTATTAGGATTTATTGTTTCTTGATGAGGAATCAAAGTAGATCCTACCAAAATAAAAGAACTAAGAGAAATGCCTCCACCAAAGAACATAAAACAACTCAAAATTTTTTAAGGAAATTTACAAGCAATTTGAAGATTCATTGTATAGTTGGCAGATAAATGTCAACCATTTTCCCACCTACTTCATAAAATTATCACATTCAAATGGGATAAAAATTGTCAACAATCTTTCAAAAAATTGAAGGATTGTCTTGGAACTACCCATCCTAGCACCTCCACAAGTAGAAAGATGACTACTCTTGTATATATCAGCTACTCAAGTGACATTGGGAGCATTGTTGGCTCAACCTGATGATAAGGGGAAGGAAAGAGCCATATTCAACATATCTCACACACTAGATGGAAGTGAGTTGAACTATAACTCAATAGAAAGAGCATGTTTGGTTGTGGTCTTCTATGCTAAGAAACTATGAAATTATATGATCAATAATAAGAATCAACTCATCTCAAAAGTAGATCCATTAAAGTACCTGCTTTCAAAGGAAACTCTTCAAGGAAGAATAGCTAAATGGATCATGGTTCTCAATGAATTTGACATTGAGTATGTAGACAAAAAAGATATTAAAGAACAAGTGGTTGTTGATCAGCTTATTGAAGCTCCTTTACAGGATAGTCACCCATTGTTGACAAAATTCCCTAATGAACATATCTTAACTACAAAAGAAGGAACTTGGTGGAACATATATTTTGATGGATCTTTCACACATGGCTCTGGGTAGGAATACTTTTTTTCACAACTCAAGGAGACTACATCCCTAAATCCTACCAAATTGCATTCCCTTGCACAAACAACATAGCATAGTATGAGGCATTAAAAAGACTTAAGCTTTCCATCCAATGGAAGATTACAAAACTACAGGTATGTGGTGACTCCCAATTAGTCATCAAACAAGTAAATGGTGAATACCAAACACAAGATGACAAGATATTTCCTTACAAACGTATGGTGGAAAACTTCAAGGAGTACTTCACACAAATCTAGTTTGATTAGATAACAAAGCAGCATATGCCATGGCCATTGGTTCCCTTGTTGATGTACCACAAAAAAGTCAACAATATGAGTTCCTAATAGAACAACTGTTGGTTCCTACTTATGGTGTTCTTGAATCCAAAATGATTAGTGACATTGTTGGTCTTGATTCCCCATGGTATCAAGACATATATGAGTACCTATGCAACAAAACCATCCCACCCAACCTCTCAACCTCGCAATGGCAATCCTTTATCTTTAAAACATATTGTTTCACCATTCTTGGAGACACTCTTTCCCACCTCTCTTTTGATACTCAATAGAAGCTCAAACTTCCCTAAATGAGATACATTGAGGTATTTGTGGGGCCCATTCTAGTGGACCAACACTAGCTAAGAATTTACTATGCATAGGATATTATTGGCCCATGATGGAGCAAGATGCTATTAATTTGGTCAAAGTATACAAACCTTGTCAATAACATAGTTACTTGATTCATGGACCATCACAAGAATTACAGCCTATTGTTACTACGTGGCCTTTCTCACGATGGGGGTCAGACCTTGTTGGAAAGATACAATCTACATCATCAAATGGTCATAAATTCATAATCACCGCCACTTAGTTTTTTACTAAGTGGTTCGAAGCCATTCCTATGACTTATGTTACAGGGAAAAAAATTTCCAAATTCATACTCCATTACATCATTTGTCGCTTTTGCATTCCTACTTCCATGGTCACAAACAACGGATGTCCCTTTAAGAACTAGGAGGTTTGTAATAAGTGTCAACAATTCCATGTCCAACATCAATTCTATACTCCATATTACCCACAAGGAAATGGCCAAGTTGAGGCCACAAACAAATCACTTAAAAATATTAAAGAAAATGGTCAATGAAGCTAGTTGTGATTGGCACCTATAGCTTAATCATGCCCTATGGGCATACTGTACCAGCATTCACACACCTATTAGATCCACTCCCTATTCCCTAGTATATGGTGTTGAAGCTATCTTTCCAATAGAGGTTGAGCTCCCATCATTGAGAATCTCTCTACAACATCTCATTGATGATGAAGAATATCACATAGCACATCTTCAATAGCCCAAGCTTCTAGATCAGTAACATTTAAATACCCTCAATCACCTTAGAGCATATCAAAATAGGCTTTTTAGAACTTATAACAAGAAGATCAAGCCTAGAGAATTTTCCATTGGAGATCTGGTCCTTAAGGAAAATCAATGTAACATACAAGAATGAGAAAAGAAGGGAAATTTTGAACCCAATTGGTTAGGCCCTTACATTATCATGAAAAATTATGAATCGAGGGCATATCAGTTACCTACCATGGAGGCAGAGCCCCTTGAAGAACCCATGAATATCATCCATCTCAAAAATTTCTTCACATAAGAAGAACGAGAAAAATAAAATAAAAATAAAAAGCAAAAAATAATAGAGAAATAATTTTTCCAATGGTGAAAACCACTTTGTAGCACCTTGGGCAAGTACCATGGTGAAAACCTGGAAAACAAGCACCATGTGTAGGCTCATGTCCACCATCTATTAGGTTACTTTTTCTTCCATCTATAATAAATCCATCCACCCACCCTACCAACTATAGCTTGGAATACACTTATCCATCCACCCCCAATTTAATAACATGAGATATTTTTCTACCAATGATCTATAACCCATCATACACATACTCACCCTCCTTTATGTCACTTAGCTAAACAATTCCATAATAAACATAAAACGAGCATGATCATCACCATCATATGTAGTGGGAAGTGACCTTCAACATGCCTGGTTTCTCATCCACCCCATCATATAACAAAATCCCATTTCACAATAAAATACTACCCATAATAAACATCCTATTGCCTCAAAGTTACCACCCATATCACCTTAAGATAAACAATGAAAAATAAAATAGCATGCACGTCTGCATAGATCCCTAATGCTAAACCATCAACATAATCTCTATAATCACCTCGCCATTTCACTTGTCTCCCTTTGTAATCCACCTCATCTTTTCCCAATAGGATTAATCCTTCCTTGGGTTGGCACCCTCTACCAGTCTTATCTTTGGCAAGAGATTTGGATGTTTCTTTTTTGGGATTTATTGTTGTGATCTATGAAGTCACCAAGTTGGGACCACCTAGATCTTTTCATATCTTGGTGTGTCAACGACAAGGTATGGAATAGACATGGGTCATTTTGTGTGGTGTTTCTATGATTAGCCTAATTTACTAATGATTTTTGATACCTTAGCTAGAGGGGTTCAAAACATTCTATTCCACTATACACTCCCCTCTATGATCCACTAGGGTTGCTAGGAATCATTTAGTGATTAAGTATAATATATTGTTTTCACATGTTTGTTCAAGTCTCAAAGTCCATGTAAGATACATGATTGTTCCTTTGCTCATTTATACCATTGGCGCATAACACTTCTTGCTTTATCAAATTAAGGATTTCTCACCACATTTTTCCAACATAATTTCCCCCATCCCCCTTCTTCTTTTCTAACACAAACTAACCATTCCCCCCCCCCACCCCCACACATCTTCCATTGATTAAACCCCCTTGTCCTCTCCTACACACCTAGAAAGTAATACATAATGTATCATGACACAAAAATAAGCATGCACTCATACCTACATTCACATGATTTTGATAAGGGAATTTTGAGTACATAATTGAAAAAATGTCATTGACACGATGTTGGATTCATGGATGCACTAATGACTAAGAGTGGGAAAACTATCACAATACACCTTTTACTATCAACAAATTTGATTAATAAATCTTACCATCCCTCCTATTTATTTTACCATGATGCAAATCAATTGTTTCCAATTAGCTACAAAAACTACTATAAATGACAAAGTAAATGTAAATAGGCTGACATCCAAGTTACATATTAGTTTTTATCAATGGCATGACATTCATATCCATCCCATTAAACATCATACATGAAATATACATTGATATCACATAATAAACCTGTCATAAATACATAAGCATTAATGTTTTCACATCCATCCATCATATGCATAAAAATTCATTCCCACATAAGCCTTTACCATGGATTTTATAACATCTCTGACTACATACTCTACAAATAAAAACGTCTACCCATCATAGTGAGGAGACAATAGTGATGACAATGAAATATTTAGTACACCTAATACTATACAATTTATTAATGGACTTGGTCTTATATCAAATAATGAACCTTAGATGGGTAGCCCCCTATCGTCACTACCATTTCCATCAAGTAATGAACACATAAGTTCTTTGCTGTCAAGACCTGCATCACAAAGTTCTAGTAAATTCTTCAAATGTCATCAATTGCATACATCCATAATATTACATACATATCATAATAAACATCATAACATTCATATATAATCCATCACATTATCTCCAAATTTCATAATAAATACATGTCATATCATAATCATATGTAGCATCATAACTATACACTATCCATAAACATAAATCACATCACATGCATAATAAATCAAGATCCTACATAAAACATGATAATACCATAATAGAAAGCCATCCATAACATCATCTACATAAAATTATATAGACCTATAGTGACAAAAAAGGTATCCCTTTTCCTCACTAAATTTGGAAATTAATAAAATGAGCTAAGTGATGCCTAATTTAGTGTTTTAATATGTCCTACATATTCACATTAAGTTTTAGGCCCTTTTGATTAAAATTTGGATTATTTATGACTTAATTGGTCCTATTTTACATCCACAAGCCTAATTAAATGCATTTTTTAAGGATAATAATGACATTTAACAAATGACAAATCATAATTCAATATTTTTGGTTGTGTTCTAGATCTAGGGATCTAGGACTCATACGCTGCTTTCTGCATACGATCCCACCTAGGTCTTGAGACCTGATTTTAAATGTTACATTGAAATTAACACTTCTTGAGATCTGTGTCCTAGGTTTAAGCCATCGGGACTCATATTCCCAACCTGGCATATGAGTCCCTCTTTAACCTGGGCCTATTTTAATTCAAATTCTTGGCAAAATTTTATTATCCTAGATCTGATGTTAGCTTGTAGTGTTGTAATTTTGGGAAACTAGGCATAAAAAAGTATAAATACAAGGTCATTTCACATATTCTCTCCTAGCAAGTTTTCAAGTCATCTAAGCTTTCACGTATTCAAGCATTATAGAAAATTTATGATCAAGGGAGCATACAAGAGAAAATCATCAAGCATTTGGAGCAATATTCAAGATTCCAACATCATGTCAAAGTCTTCATGCATCATGTGAGTTTGTGAGCTAACATTTGTGATGTAGGTTTTCATGATTCAAGAAAGCATTCAAGACAAATATTTAAGCATTTAATCAAGAGTCAAGATCCACATCCATTGAATCCATTTCACACAAGTTTGCAGCCTTAATTTCAAGGGTTTGATGAGTTGCAACATTTTATTTTTTCATTCATCATTCCTTCATGCTTTTCTATTTCATTTTGAGGTTTAATTACCAAAATGGGGTTTAAACAAGGAAAACCCATATTCCTTAACAAAAAACCTTTTTCTCTCTTGATGTGTGTTTGCAGATCTAGGTGAATTGGAGCTTGAAGATCCTTTGAAGATAAAGTTGTAAAAGTTTTCAAGAAATTGTCATCTTCATGAAAAAACCCACCTATAGGCCAGAATTTAGACTTTTGGACTTGAAGATCAGACACAAAGGGAGCAACAAAAGATCATTAGAGGCTACAAAAATATTAGTCAAACCCTAGTAGCGAGACTAAATCAACCTACTGGGTGTATGAGTCCCATTGTAGCCCTTTTTTCCATATTTTTGTAGAACCTAATCAGTCACCAGAAGATTCTAGATTCTACCCAAGATCCTATAGCAGGACTAAATTGACTAGTCTAGTGTACCAGTCCTAGTGCACCTCAAACAACATATTTTTAGAGTTTCAGATGTTGCTTTGACTCCATCATCCTTCTAGGTTCTTTTTTTATTTCATTTTTGTTTGTCAATCTAATTTCATGTTCTCAAATTTCTAGGGTTTTGTGCATAATTTTTTGCATTTATCCTTTGAAGCTTCATTTAATGGTGAACCCCTATCCAGTCACATAAGGAAACCCCTAGTCCATCCCTCAATTGAGTCACTTGGTTGAGGGATCCAGGTTTCCTAATTATTAAAGTGTGAAATAGGTCCAATTCCATCTTCCAAAAGGTGGAACCCTATTTTTTAATCAAGACCAAATCCATCATATATATCAAAATATAATGTCCTGATACAACATGTAAAAAATTCTTGTGTGTACATTTAAAATTCAAGCCCATCCTAGGGAAAAATTCAAAAATTCATAATCAATCTACACTATCATGTGCTCCCTGCATCTGACTACCTATTTCGGGACCTTTGTGGTCATTGTTGATCCCTCCATGGTGGTCATGGAGAACCCATGGTCACTGAGGACCTTGGGTGAGAAAACTTGTGTGATCTACTACTAATAGTAACACTAGCCACCCTTCGATCTGGTGACACTGCCTCCTCATATACCCACCTCCATCACTCTGCCTCTCGAATGGCCCTACTAACTTCTACAAAGCTAGTAGCCATCATCTACCATGTCATGAGCTATATACTGCTCTCTCTGTAGTCTCTCCACCTAAGCTCCTCTCCACCAATCAAATGTTGAAAATGAATTTTTGGGCCCCTCAAAACCTATTTATAGGTTGTTTAACCCTAATAAAAGCTCCAACCCTATTTTCTTCCATAGTGGAACCATCGAATTTCTCATATTTCATCTCTTTTCAATCTTATTTCTCTATTTCTTCTCCTACCTCCTACTAATTTCATCTTCTACACCATCATGCATCATTCTGACCCACCTTTTTCGAGATGCAAACCAAAAATATTTTTCTAAATTTTTCTAGTCTGCTTCTCGAGGGGGCATCACCTCTTAAATAAATTTTCAATCCATTTGGGAAAAACATTAATTTTCTTTGATGTAGCATCACTTTGGACCCTACATAAAATAAGGACAAAATTTAGTCACCCTAAATCTGACATTATTCCTCTTAATTAAAATTAAATAGCATGATTTGATTAATTCATCCATTTATCCACTTTTAATTAATTAAATAAATGTCATTTAATTAATTAATCCATTATTCTTTTTATAATTAATTAAATATTTTATTTAATTAAAATTATATCATCCTCTAAGCTATAGTTCTTCCAATCAATTAAATAATTCCTATTATTTAATTGATTCCATTAAAATCCCCCATTCTTGTAATTCCCATAGTGTTAATTAATCCTCGATTAATTAACCTACTAACCTTCATTATCCCATTCTCCAACTTTTAACTCCACCCAAGTTAATAAACCCTTGGCTTATTAACTCCACCTATCTCATTAAGCTAATTAACTCTTGCTTAATTACTCTAACCCCCATCATTACCATTATTTCCTAATTTAAAATTCATCCCCAACCCCCTAATATTGTCTCATTAATGAGATAAATCCCACCTACCTCCACCATCTTACACCTAGCCTACAAAATTTAATGACTTGTCATCCCAAGGTGTGCTCACACATGTGTGAGCACACCTCACCAATTCCCTCACACTCAATTGTGATACTTGTCACAGTACTAATTAGCCACCACCTTGATCCATATCTCATCCTCTCAATCAATCCTAGCCCTCCACTTCTCCCTCCCAATTTTTTATAAATTGGGGCCTCAATTCCTCATTTTTCCATCTTCAAATTGGCTATTGTTATGTTTGTGCAATTAAGAGCAATCCAACATTCCATCCTTAGAGAAAGTCAATAAATATTAAGGTGCTTCTTCAGCTCAATCTAGGAGGGTCATCAAAAGATGTAACACTTGTTATGATTTTATGTCCATTTCCTTTGTTCTTTATGCTTTTCGGTGATAAAATTAATCTCTCTATAGTATGATTGAACCTCGAAGTCTAACACCTTCTGAATTTACTCGTTCTTTCTTCATTCCTTTGAGGCATTCAGTATAAGGTATGCCTGAAGACCAAATTCCAAAACTCAATTGGACTTAGCTCAAACACTCTAACTCTTTTCTTTCTTCTTACAAGTGTAGTATAAGGTAAGCCCGAGGCTCAAAATTTTGCAACTCTTTAGGACATGCACTGCAACTTTAAATGCATAATTTTGAGTGAGACCACTTGACATCAACGACCATCATGACTAGCCACAATATCCCTTTTGACATCCTTGTGATTCCCTTTTGACATCAATGATAACTTAATGCCAAAAATCTCCTCCTTTATCATTGATGGCAAAACTAAATGATCTACACATAAAAATAGAGAATTAACTTCTTAAACTTGCATTAGCTTTTGATGGACTTTGAATTGAAGCTCCTCAAGTCAACCTGTCTCAATCTCTCCCTTAGCCACTAAACCATTTGCAATCACAATCCCCCCTTTGACTATTATGTACAAAGTATCTAGAGAATTTTCCAATTCACTCCCCCTTTGGAGCAGAACCAGGCATTTTTCCTTTTTAATAGAACATTTGTATCTTTCTTCCCCTTTGACATCAAAAATTTCTAGACACCAAACATCTACAGGTTTTCTCCCCCTTTGACATATGATGCAAAGAAAAAGAATGTATCCAAGAATTTGTAACCATCAATTTGTTAGAAATTTATGAAACCAGTCATACCTGACTTTCCTTTTCATTCTTCTTCCAACTATAAATGATTTTTTTGTGGTTCTCCACCTAGATCTATGTCATATCACTAGAATCTAGTAATGTGAGGGAGGAGAAACTACTCCCAATTTCTTCCTCAAGTACTCAAATTTCTCTAAGTGGGAAGAGGTTTGGTGAATATTTTTGTAACCTAATCCTTATTTGGTACATATTCTATGTTGACTTCTTGATTTGCTACCTTCTCTCTTAGGAAGTGATAATTGATTGATATATTCTTAGTCTTAGAGTGCATTACTAGATTCTTTGATATTTTTATGGAACTTGAATTATCACAAAGAATAGAGATAGTTTCTTTGTACTCTACCTTCATGTATTTAAGTGTTTTCTTCATCCATAACACTTGAGTACAACATGCCAGTACTACCACATACGTTTCTTCAGCTATTGAAAGAGTAACTGACTCTTGATTCTTTCTCATCCATGAACCAAGTTTGTTTCCAACGAAGAATGTACCACCACTTGTGCTTCTTCTTTGATCCACACTTCCTGCCCAATCAACATCTATGTATGCTATTAAAGTAAAGTCTTCACCTTTGGGATACCACATTCCATAGTCAAAAGTACTCTTGATATATCTAAATATTATTTTTAATGTATTCACATGAGACTCTTTAGGAGCAACTTGAAATATTGTAACCATACACACTGCTTGCATGATATCTAGTCTTGATGTAGTTAGGTATAGCAAGCTACCTATCATTGATATTGACATGGTCTAATTTGTATCTAGGGATTCATTTATCTTGCTCAATTTACATCCAGTTATCATGGGGGTACTAATTGGTTTACTATCTTCCATCCCAAATTTCTTGAGCACTTCCTTAGCATACTTGGTTTGAGATATAAATATCCCTTGATCAGATTATAGGGTAAACCCACAATAGTGGGTTACAATTTTTTGAATGAGAAAAAATTAGAAATTCCCATCAAAAAATTTAAAATGGTTTATCCCTTCTAATGAAGGGGGTTCGAATGAACCACCCCCCTTCTAATGAACCCCCCCTTCCCCTTCTAATGAACCCCCTCTTGCACCATATAGGGGGGGTTCGAATGAACCCCCTTCATTAGAAGGGGGGTTCTAATGAACCCCCTTTTTTCACCTTCCCCTCCACCATTTCAAAATTTATGCTTTTTTTTTACTATCGAAGCTTGGGAAGGAGGTGCAAATGGAGTCAACTTGATAAACCAAGCTAGATGATTATAGTGATCGAAATGTGCTTTCCAACGACTATAAATTTAATATAATTTGATTTTATTTTTGATTTTATTTTTTAGTTTTATTGTACATAGGTTTTTCACCGAACATTAAGTTGAGTGAAAAATCATTGTGGAAAAATAGTAAATTTGAGGAAAAAAATTGAAAAATATATATGAACTAGGTATTGATGTCCTCATTCCAAAAAAAAAGAAAAATTGAATTTCAATAAATACCAAAAAAGTTATGCGAGCCGAAGTGCACCTATGTCTAAATTATAAATGTTTTGACTTCAAAACTTAATTAAAAGAAAAATATTCAACAAAATACTATGAAACAAAATGAAAGAACTAGATACTTGTGTTACCAACCTAAATTCAAAAGAATCATAATTTTATCCTTTATAGAAAAAAAGTTATGCGAGCCGAAGTACACACCACTTTTTAAAAATGTTGTTTACTATTAAAAACTACTTATCAAACGAGATGCAAAAATATTATAATTTAATTTAATTTTTTTTTTTTTTAAATACATTTAAAATCTATAGAAATAATCTCACAAATCACTAGTTTACATCATTTTCAAACTCCTAATAGTTTACCTACTATAAGTGTCAGAAAGTGAAATTTTCTCTAAAAAAGTTGATTTCAATGTCAAGTTTGCCCAAAAAGTGTAACCCATTGTTCCTTAAAACAAATCCATCCTCATTGAGGTTGTTTCTAAAAACCCATTTTGTATGTATCACATTCTTGCTTGAGGGTCTTGGAACTAATTCCCAAGTTTTGTTCTTCTCAATTTGGCTTAGTTCTTCTTCCATTTCTTTTATCTAGCTCTTATCCTTGCTAGCTTTGACATAGCTTTGGGCTCTATTTGAGACATGAGACCAAAATTTACTTCCTCATTATTCTTTGCAGATTTTCTCCTTATCTAAACTCCATCTATATTTCTAATAATATGTTCCATAGGATGATCCTTTTGAACATATCCTTTGAGTTCCTTTTCATTTTCGTCTTTGGGATCTTCATTAGTAACTTCTTCTTCAAACTCTAATTCAACTTCATCGCTATCTTTGTTAGGTTCAACATGCTTCAAATCTTCATCAACCTTGACATTGATACTCACTATAATTTTGTGTAGCCTTTTATTTTAGTACTTGTAGGATTTGGTTTGGGTGGAATATCTAAGAATTATTCCATCATCACATATTGATTCAAAGCTTCCAAAGTTGTCTTCTTCTCTCCTAATATAGCATTTTCTACCAAACACTTTAAACTATTTAACAGATGTTTATTTGTCATACCAAATTTCATAGGGGGCCTTCTCATTATTTACTCTCAGTTGAACTCTATTCAATGTATATATTGTTGTATTTCTTACATCTCTCTAGTAAACATCAAGTAATTTTTCCTCATTAAGCATTGTTTTGACCATATCTTTGAATGTCCTATTCTTTCTTTCAACTACTCCATTTTGTTGTGAAGTCCTTGTTGCAGAGTATTTCCTTTTAATTCCATGCTTCTCACAATACTCTATGAAAACATTTGATGTGAATTATCCACCTCTATCAAATCTTAATCATTTGATCATTCTACCAATCTCCTTCTCAACCATAGCTCTAAAGATCTTGAATCTTTCAAATGCCTATGAATTATCCTTCAAAAAGGTTATGCAAGTCATTCTTGAGTAGTCATCTAGCAACAACATGAATTACCTTTCACTTTTTATTCCTTTTTTCCTTGTGGGGCCATAAAGATCAATATGAGCTAACTCCAAAGTTTTTGTAGTTGCATACTCCTTTTTTTGAAATATGACCCTTGTTTTCTTTCCTCGTTGACACTCCTTGCAATTGGTGTTTGCATTTTTTTTATCTTAGGCATGTTCCTTACAAGTACTTTAGATCTTACTTTAACTAGATTATCAAAATTTAAATGGTCCATTCTCCTATGCCACAACTAACTTTCATCAACCTATCCTATTAGATAGCTTTGACCATTCACTTCACTGAGATTATAAAGATTTCTTTCAATCCCTTTCCGTTCAGCAATAATTCTTCTTGATTTCCTTATCTTGCATCATTCTACATTGAATGAAACTTTTTATCTATTGTCACACATATGACTGACACTTAGTAGATTGTGCTTCAATCCTTCAACATAAAACATAAAGGACATCGCGTGTAACAAATCTTCCATCTATGCTCATATTTCCTTTACCACAAATCTTTACAACAATGTTATCTCTCAAACTCATAGATCCTTCCTTATACTAGACTAACCTTCTGACACACTAAAAAATTATCTCAAGGACCAATAATCTTATATGTAGAAAAAACTCGTATTTATAAATCTTTAGTTTAGGAACCTACTTTGTACATGGAAGCTTTAGGATAATGAAATCATGGATAAAATAAGGAAATAGATCCATATTTGATCATATTCATCCTTCCCCCCATGATCTATGCATAAAATGATGTGAAAATTTATCAATAAATATGTCTAGATCATTATGTGAGGTATGGAGGAACATTCCAAAGATCTAAATTTATTCATTTGTTTATGGTACCTTTGGATTTAGTGTATCATCCAAGAAAGATCACATTAAAACTAATAGCTCTGTGATAGCCAACAGATGACATGAGGACCTTAGTAATTTTTTTAATGGCAAATATTTTCCAATTGATTACATCAGGGCCATATCACCAATATTTTATCATACCATTTATTTTATTTATAATCTAATGGATAGGGTTGTATTTCATGGATTAAAAAGTATCTATGGAGCTCTAATTCCAATTGATACTAATATCGAGTCTAGGTCATTGAAGATTTATAATCTAATAACTAGGGTTAAATTTTATGTGCCAAAATATACTCATAGAGGTCCAGTGCCCATGGGCCTAAAATAGAACCCAAATCATTAACTATAAATAAAATCAACGATGGTGATAAATAATTTAAGGCCAAATTAGAATGTTAAGGAAATAAGGAATTATAGACACATGTTATCTAACTACACCTTAAGGCTTAAACTAGTCAATCACTGGCACCATCAATCCCTTGCTTTTCCATAGGAATTGAATTTTTTTTAAAGGATTCACCATGGTAATTAATGTATTTTACTATTTTTCATCAATATTTTCCCCAATTTTCTATAAATTTCTAGTGATTTAAAAAATTTCCAATTTTTTTTCCAAAAAAAAAGGAAATATTTACCAATAGAAATTAATTATTTTTCCAAAAAATGAAAGATTCACAAAGATTTTTTTTTTTATCTCATGTTTCTTAAATTTATCATTGGAGGAGCATCAAGGCTTCAAACTTGACCACTATATTAATCACAACATGAGCACCTTTATTTCTATTCCATTTGAATCTATAGATTTAAAATAAATAATGATTTATAGGAATGAAAAAAAATGATTTGTAGTTTTAAGCCAAGTATTAGATCGTTTATGGAATTCTAGGTGAAGTAGGGAGGTAGGTTGGAGTAAAATGTGAAAATTGTAAGAGTTTCACAATTTTGAGGCGAGGAGATTAGGGATGACTCATAACTCTTACTATGTATAGGGGGTGATGGATTAAGCATATGGTATACCAAGTATCCAAATAGGAGAGTTTCCAAGAACACAATTCCAAAGGGATAACATAGTCAAAATTTGTTGGGGATCATGGTTTGATGATACCTCATGACAAGTACATAAGTGAGAAAAAAGGACAAAACTTAGACTCTGATAAAGATAGCATACTACAAATAGTTAGGGATTCAAAGTTTTAGGGAATCAAGGCTATCATGGGAAGGGTTCCTAGGTAGGGGAAAGTTTCAAACACCAATAAGGATATGGGAATAACATGAGGAATGATTGAAAGGGATACTAGGATAGAGAACTCTAAAACTTTAGAAAAATAAACTTAAAATTTTATCTTTTTCTTAGCCAATTTTACTTTTAAATAAAATGAGGGGGACAAGGAAAGAACTCAAAATGATTTATCAATTCCAAACATGGAATTCAAGGGATTTTTTAGATTTTTAGGGTTTGGTGATCAAAGATGACAAGAAATGAGTATCCAAGGAAAGGTATGGCTGAAAATTTGGCATCAAAAGAAAATAATAGGGTTTCTAGCATTAGGGGAAAGGAATACCTACTACCCAAGTGAGGATGAGCCCAAAAAAATTAGACAAAAGGAAAATATTGTAATGGTTCAAGGTTTTAGAGTTTTGTGGTGTGAATTAAATGGTAAATAGGAAGAAAAAGTATAAAACTGCAACACATAAATTAACTTAAGTGCAAGGTAAGAGATTTAGGGGTAACAAGGAAAAAGTATGTAGGTAGGAGAGACCTTGAAAGTCCATAAGTCTAATAATATACCCAAACTTAGAGAAATGATCCAAAAACATCTAACACTAAGAATTTTTCAATATTTTATAATTGCTAGCACATTAATAGGCATACAAAGGACCCACTTGGAATTTATCGTATTGATAGTTAATGGTGGGTAAAATAGGGAAAGAGGCTCAAGAAAAATGTTGTTACAGGATGGAGTCCCTAAAAACTTGACAAAATGATTTGAAGGATTTTTTGTCAAATTTTGAAATTCTGCATTTTCTCCAATTTTGGTATCATTAGAAAGTGCTCGAGATCTTGACTCCAACACAACTTGAACGGAGTCAATTGGAGTCCCAGAACTCAAGATATATATGGTCAAACCTCTGGTCAACTCGCAGAACCAAGACAAAAAAAGGGCAAAAAAATCAAATTAATCAAAACTGGTCAAATTCAGCACCATTATGAAGTGCTCATCATCATGATTCTGCCAGAGTTCATTTCATGGAAAACGGAGTTCGTATGGCGAAGTTATGGAAGGTCAAAGATTGGGTCAACTTGATGATGTCAGCACCCAGTCAGTACAATGGCCAATCAGCCCTTGACACATGGCATCACCTTCTCCCTCCAAGTGGCAAAAATTATTTTGACAAAAATAATTAAAAATCAAATTTAAAAAATATAATAAAATAAAAAATATAATAAAATTTATATTTAATAAAAATATCTAAGATGGGCCCCACCCATCCATGGGGCGGCCCACATTAAGTGGGGCGCCACCCATGGTATGGAGGGAAACCCACCTTTGAAGGGGAATGCATCCCCCTCTTTTAGGAGGAGATAAAGAGGAGGGGAGTGTGGTGGGACCACCACCCCCCATTCCCTCTAAACTTAATAAATTTTTGCCCATAAAATGCCTCAAAATAAGATTATGATTTATTCATAGAAAGTCTTATATCCTTTTTCAAAAATATTAGGAATATTATTCCTAATCTAAAGGGGAAAATCTTATCTGTAAAACTTTATATAATTGATTATCCCAATTTAATAGGGAATAGACCCCTTAGAGCCATTCAATTGAAAAAAATATATCTTGAGGAATATTATCCTTCCGGGAGTTGTGAAAAGGGGGATATTTTTTGAAAATTTGCACTATGTAAGGGAGATTGGGTAGTTAATTGGTTTCACACCAATTTTGGTAATTTTTGGCTATAAAAGGAGGTGAGAAAGGTTAGAGAAGTCAAGTGATTTTGGAAGAATTTTGCAAGTGTGAGAGATGGTTTTCCTTGGAGGAATTTTTGTATTTCCATGCTTTTGGAGAAGCTTATTTCCACACACTTTGGAAGTGCATTTGTAAACTTCTTTGTAAACCAAGGGGAGGTTCTACCAATGAATGTAACTGAATTTCTGGAGGAATAATTGGATCGGTCCACTCAATTGGAGAGGGGCCCGGAGACGTAGTCGTTCTAAACGATGAACTCCATTATCAATCTTTGTTTGCACTCTCTTTATCTCTCATTTTGTTCTTTCTTTAATTAGTTTGTAATTTCATTATTTAAATTTTGTTTGTGTGTTTAATTATAATTAAGCACTTTTGTTTTGTAATTGTTAATGTAAGCATTCAAAGCAATTGTCATAGATCCTTAAAACAAATCAAATTGGTATCAGAGCTTTGTTTTGACTAGTATTGTAGATTTGAATGCTTACACGGTCGAAGCTTCAACAAGGAAAAGGAAAACTTGAAGAATACAATCCTAAGATCAGCAAATGAAGGACTTTGCCAACAATGGATGAAACTGAAGCTGGGAAAAGCACCGAGCAAGAGCTTGATGATAAGACTTTACAGCGAGTCTTCCTCAAAATGAAGGCTATGGTGGAAGAGTTGTATGTGGAAAAGAAGAAGCATGAAAAGGGAGATTCGTCAAAGCAAGAAAAGAAGGAAGATCAAAAATACAGAGGAAAAGATCTAGAAGCTCCATCTCCTCCATCTTCCCCTTCTTCTCCATCTTCCTCTTCTTCTTCTTCCTCTTTGACTACTGTTAATCCTTTCAAAAGCAATTCTAAGCCTATTATTAAACTTGATGTAAAATTTGAATTGCCTAAGTATTGTGGTGAGTTAAATGCCAAAAATTTAGATGATTGGATCCAGTAGGTAGAAGTCTATTGTAGGATTCAAGGCCTAACAGAAGATGCTTCTATGATCCAGTTAGCCACTCTCCAGTTGGGAGGTACAATTCTCACCTAGTGGGAGAGTAAGACTCGAGAGGAAATTGCTTTCCATGGTAAGGTTAATATGACTTGGATGGAATTTATTGCTTCCCTTAAAAAATAGTTTTATCCTTTAGGTTATATGCAACAATTATAATGAATTGGAAAACCTTTAGGCTGGGTAAGGGTCAGTCTGTCCAAGATTACACTCATGAGTTTAGAAAACAGGCTATTTCTTTAAATGTTCCATTGTATACTTAGGATACATTACTCAAGTACATAGGTGGTTTTCATTCTTACCTAAGACATACTATTCTAATGTTGAGTCCTAATAATTTGGATGAAGTGTCAGTCCAAGCCACTCATTTAGAGTCAAGGGGTAAGAACACTTTCAGTGATAATTTCTCAAAGAAACCATCTAAGTCTGAGGGGAAACCTAAGGGTAAAGATAAAGGAAAAGGAAAAAAGACAGCCACGGTAAAGAAAGAGGGTGAAAAACCCACCTATTCTCATTGTAAGAAAGAAGGACACGAAGATTCTAAGTGCTAGAAACTACATCCAAAACTTAGGCCAAAGAGGTACGGTGGAAACAAAGGGAAGCAGAAGACAACTGTTGTAACACAACATGATCTTGGATTTGATTCCGGGGACGAGATAAAGATAATTGCCACTAGAATTCAAGGTAAAAACAAAAGTATATCTCTTGCATCTGCATCAAGTATTTCTGCAAGTACAAGTAAGCAACCTAAAGTAGATAAGCAGAGGAATAAACTTTTTCATATTTGTGTGATAACTAAACACACTAAGGTTGATACTTTATTTGACACGGGTTCACAAGTTAATCTCATATCTGAAGAAGTTGTTAAAAATATAAACCTGACTACAACTCCTCAACTGAAGCCATACCCTTTGGGATGGGTTTGTAATGATGCACAGTTACAAGTCACTAAACAATGTAAGCTTAGTTTTGCAATCACTGCAAACTTTAAAGATGAGGTTGTAGCGGATGTTGTACCTTTAGATATTTGTGGACTTGTGTTAGGAAGTCCATATTTGTACAACCGTAAAGCTATCTTCTTTAGGGAGGAAAACAAGTATCACCTATTTAAGGATGGGATATGAATATATTGTACGTGCACACAAAGTCAAAACTAGTCTTGCATTAGTTAATGCTGGTTAGATGAAAAGATTAGTGAACTCCAGTAAAAAAATTGTGTTAATGCTTGTTAAGGCCAAAGAAGATGAAACATCTGAGGTGTTTAAAGGAAGTGATCCTAAACATAAGGCTGAATTGGTCAAAGTTGTTGCCGCTTATGATGCTTTGTTTTAGGAACCAAAAGGATTGCCTCCTAAAAGAGATATTCAACATGAAATTCAATTGCAGCAGGATGCGCCACTACCTAATATTGGCATGTACCGTTTGTCTGTCATGCAAAATGAAGAAATCAAAAAGCAAGTTCAGGAGCTCGTCGACAAAGGAGTGATTCGTCCAAGCACATCACCTTGTGGTTCTCCAATCGTTTTGGTTCCAAAGAAAGATGGAACATGGAGGATGTGCATCAACTTCAGGGCACTGAACAAAATCACCATCAAAAATAGGTATCCGCTTCCTAGAATTGATGACTTGCTTGATCAGCTTAAGCATGCAATTTATTTCTCTAAATTAGATTTGCGAAGTGGTTATCATCATATTAGAATTGCAGAGGATGATATTTGGAAGACTGCTTTCAAGACAAAACGGGGACTTTATGAATGGTTGGTTATGCCCTTCGGGCTTACCAATGCACCTGCCACATTCATGCGAGTCATGAATGACATCTTCCGTCCTTACATTGATGATTTTGTTATTGTATATCTTGATGATATCCTAGTTTTTAGCAAGTCTTGGGAAGACCATGTAAGTCATGTTAAAAAAGTTTTTGATGTACTAAGAAAAGAAAAACTCTATGTAAAGATGTCTAAATGCGAGTTTGCAAAGACATCTCTTGTGTACTTAGGTTATATCGTAGGGAATGGTCAATTGAAAGTTCGACCCTGCGAAGGTCGAGGCAATTGTAAACTGGCCTAAGCCAAGTATTGTAACTGAAGTCAGGAGTTTTTTGGGTGTTGTCCAGTACTGGAGGAAGTTTATTGCAAACTTCTCCTTCATCACATCACCATTGCATGCATTAACAAGTACAAAGATAACTTTTCAGTGGGGAGGACCACAACAAGAAGGACCTTTGACACACTAAAGGAAAAGTTAAGAACCGCACCAGTCCTGGCTCTACCAGATTTGCACCAACCATTCGAGATCGAAACAGATGCGAGTGGATTCGCCATGGGAACAGTATTGACACAAGGAGGTAAGCCGATTTGTTACCACTTAGAAACTTTTTCTGGCGTAGTAAGTAATTATCCAACTTATGATAAAGAACTTTACGCTTTAGTACAGAGTGTTAAGAAATGGAAACATTATATAATGGGCAAGGAAACAGTAATCCATACCGATCATTAGCCATTACAATATCTGCATTCACAAACTAAGCTACAACAAAGTAGGCATTTTCAGTGGATGGGATTTTTATAGCAGTTTCACTTAGTTATTAAGTATAAGAAAGGAGCCCATAACAAAGTAGCAGATATGCTTTCTAGACCTCCAATTTCTAATGCTTTGATAATCCTTAAAAATAGTTCTATGATTCATGCAAGTTTTCAAGAACAATATGCTACTGATGAAAATTTTAACGATATCTATGCAACTCTAATCCAAGGAAAACAAGTAGAAGAAAAGGATTATTATGTGCATGATAAAATCTTGTATCACTTAGGAAAATTATGCATTCCAAAGAATGAACAAGCACATGTAATCAGAGAGGCACACACATCGCTAATTGTAGGACATTTTGGGGTTAGTAAAACTTTGGCACAACTACAAAAATATTGCTACTGGCCTTGAATGCAGGAAATTATAACAAAATATATTAAGGGATGTGTGATGTGTGCAACTAGCAAACCAAGTAACAGGAAATTGGGGTTGTACACACCTTTACCTATACCGTCCCGACCATGGGAAAGTGTATCTATGGATTTTTTCGGGGGGTTACCTATGTCTAGGAAAGGGCATGACTATTTGTATGTAGTAGTTGATTGGTTCAACAAGATGTGTATTCTTATGCCATGTAAAAAGAAAGTCACTGCTCAATTGACAACTCATATGTATTTTCAATTTATATGGGTTACCTTTGGGTTACCCACTTCCATTGTATCAGATCGAGATTCTCGATTCCTTGGGGAGTTTTGGTTAGTCTTATGGGGACTTATGGATACTAAACTAAAGAAGAGTACAACCTTCCATCCATAGACCAATGGACAGACAAAGGTAGTCAACAGGACAGTTGTGCATCTGCTCAGAGGATATTGTAGCAAGCATCCTAAGTTGTGGGATGAAAGCCTTCATTATGTGCAGCATGCCTACAACCATGCAACCCATTCTTCTACAAAGAGGTCTCCTTTTGAGACTTGCTTCGGTTATTTTCCAAAGACACCAATGGAATTTTCTTTTGGACCAAATGATGTTAAAGATGGACGCCTTGATGCAAAAAGGGCTTTAAAGTTCATCCAAAAGGTCCAAGCAGTTCATCAGGCCGTAGAAGCACAATTGGAAAAGAGTCAAGCAAAGTACAAGGCTCGTCATGACAAGCATTGCATTAATCATCCTCTGCAAGTTGGAGACAGAGTTTGGTTACACATAAGCAAGGAAAGAATGCAAGTTGAAGGAAGGAAGCTCAAGCTGATCATATATGGTCCATTCAAAATTCTAGAAAAGATTGGCACAAATGCCTTCCGCCTTAATCTTCCTCCATACATGTAGATTTACTCGGTAGTCAATGTTGAGAACTTGAAGTTGTACGAACCTCCGATGATACTAGATGAGGAGGTTGAAGTGAAAGTTCCATCAATTGATGACCTTTCACTAGAGTACATGTTAGAGTTGCCTGAAGACGTTATCCTCGACAGTAACACCAGGACTTCACGAAGAGGAGCAGTTGAATACCTCCGAGTGGGGCTAAAAGGGATGCATCCAAGAAAGGAAAAGTGGATGGAGATTGGTAAAGTGAGGGAGCTTTACCCCACCTCACTTACTTTAGAGTAACCAGCTTTTGGGAGTCCAAAAGCTCTCTCCGGTGGCGAGGGTGATCGAGGATTTTCATCAAATTTTTGAAATTCTTCATTTTCTCTAGTTTTGATAGTCATTAGAGAAGTGCTGAGGATCTTCACTCCAGCAACTTGAACGAGTCAATTGGGTCTAGAGCTCAAGATAGTCAAACCTCACGGTCAACTCTCAGAACTTGGCCAAAAAAAGGGAAAAAAATAAAAGTCATCAAAACTAGTCAAATTCAACACCATTGCGAAGTGCTCATCATCACAATTTTGGCAGAGTTCGTTTCATGGAAAACGAAGTCTGTATGGCGAAGTTATGGAAGGTCAAAAGATTGCCAGGTCAGCTTGGGTGACTTTGTACTTTCCCGATGAAGCACAACAACCAATCAGCCGACGCGAAACAACTATACTCTCAGAGGTGGCAAAAAATTAACGGCAAAATAATTCAAAATCAGAAATTTAAAAATAAAATAAAATAAAATATAATAGGCTGCCATTTAATAAATCTCTGGAATGGGCTGCCACATCCCGTAGGGGCCAACCCCACACAGGGTGAGGGGCGCCACCCATGGTATGGAGGGAAACCCACCTTTGAAGGGGAATGCATCCCCCTCTTTTAGGAGGAGATAAAGAGGAGGGGAGTGTGGTGGGACCACCACCCCCCATTCCCTCTAAACTTAATAAATTTTTTCCCATAAAATGCCTCAAAATAAGATTATGATTTATTCATAGAAAGTCTTATATCCTTTTTCAAAAATATTAGGAATATTATTCCTAATCTAAAGTGGAAAATTTTATCAGTAAAACTTTATATAATTGATTATCCCAATTTAATAGGGAATAGACCCCTTAGAGCCATTCAATTGAAAAAAATATATCTTGAGGAATATTATCCTTCCGGGAGTTGTGAAAAGGGGGATATTTTTTGAAAATTTGCACTATGTAAGGGAGATTGGGTAGTTAATTGGTTTTACACCAATTTTGGTAATTTTGGGCTATAAAAGGAGGTGAGAAAGGTGAGAGAAGTCAAGTGATTTTGGAAGAATTTTGCAAGTGTGAGAGATGGTTTTCCTTGGAGGAATTTTTGTATTTTCGTGCTTTTGGAGAAGCTTATTTCCACGCACTTTGGAAGTGCATTTGTAAATTTATTTGTAAACCAAGGGGAGGTTCTGCCAATGAATGTAACTGAATTTCTGGAGGAATAATTGGATCGGTCCACTCAATTGGAGAGGGGCCCAGAGACGTAGTCATTCTAAATGACAAACTCTATTATCAATCTTTGTTTGCACTCTCTTTATCTCTCATTCTATTCTTTCTTTAATTAGTTTGTAATTTCGTTATTTAAATTCCGTTTGTGTGTTTAATTATAATTAAGCACTTTTGGTTTGTAATTGTTAACGTAAGCATTCGAAGAAATTTTCATAGATCCTTAAAACATATCACAAAAGCTAACAAAAAGAAGAGTTGGGAGAAAAGGCATTCCCACACAAAAAGGTCTAAAACTCTAAAAGATTGCACAAACATAGCAAATTTAACATACCTCCCCATTTAAAAACTTTTGAGCTGAATAGGAACATGGGGGGTGATGAGAGGAAACAAGTCTATACAAATTTTTACCAAGGGGGACACTAGAAATAGGAAAAAGGTCTCTAGTATAGACAAGCATAAATTTATTTAAAGGGGACATTATGAGTTCACCCTTCCCAAAATTGCTTTTCCTCAAAAAATTAAACTTTAGGGGTCTTCAAGCCTTCATCTCTTCCTCCAAATTCATGATATTTTTCATGATGAGAACTCTTGTGAAAATGATCTACATCTATTTTTTGGAAATGGTATTCTTTAAAACTCTTTTCTAAATGATTTAGCACACAACCATCATCATAGAAAACTTGTCCAACATTCTAGACATTTCTATGAAAATCACCTATTTTCCTAATTGTAACCAAAAAAGATACGAGGTATTTCAACTAGGAATCATAATGTGTGCATGCACATGACTAACTTTCACACAACATGGCCTAATATCAATGTAATTAGATTCCAAAAATTGTAAAGGGAAAGGAAAATTTCCTTTGGGAAAAGAAGAAACCAAAAATCCTTCACTAGGTTTTAAGAGGTTGTAGAGAGCAATTTAGACTTGTTCATCCATTACCCATTTTCAAATGAGTCACACTAGTACAAGATATTATTTGTATTAACCTTTCTATCAAGATAGTCTCTTATCTTAAGAAATAGGTCTATATTGTCTAGATTCTATACAACACCCAATATTCATATTTTGGGAAATAAGGATGTTTTTCACTAGTATAATATGTCAATTCAAACAATGTATCATTATATTCTCTACTTTCCCAACCATGAAGTATAATTGTTGATACTCGCAAGGAGAAGAAACCTTAGAAAATGCATCAACTTATTTTTTTATCATTGTTATATATATTCCCATCATTTATGAATCAAGTTTTGATCTTTGTAATTAAGGCCCATTTACTAACAAGTTTCTCTATATCTGAGGAGAAAATAAATGTATTCAAACTTCTGTCCACAAAATTATTCATTTCTTTCTTATTTTTTATTCCTATTCAAACTAACTTTTCCTAACCATGATTAAATGGTTTCACTACAAAATAGGTTTTTGTTTTACATTATATTGAATCCATTGTGGTATCTCATAGTATGAAAGAACATGAATGAAATAAATCACTAGAGTATATTTGTTGTATATTACCAATAAAGGTCTCTTGTATACCCCTCCTTTCATCTAATCACCTACCCAACTTACTTCTAGTAATACATCTTTTCAACTCTATAGATCGTGTGCCTTTTGTGCATTATATTTATATTTTATGAATACAAATGTATTTTATAGATTTGCATACCACACTATAATTCAATTGGTTTTGTGGGATTGAACTTAATTTTCCTATAAAATCATACTGGTTCTTTTTTTATTAGAAATAATTTCTATGCTTGACTCAAAATTATTGAAAGTGCTTCCAAATGATACTACAAAGTCATCTACAAATTATTTTATTGAAATGCCTATGACCCAAAAAAAGGATTCATTTACAACTATTCTCATGATTCTAACAACTTCACCTATTAAAATAAATTTCTCATTTATAGCCCTCAACATAATTGTGTTATATTTTTTTCATTTATGCAATACATTATTTTTATACAAATTCCTAATAAGATACCACACATCATTCTCGACCACTCATTTCTACATGGTGCTCTTAAATACATGAATTCTCAATCCTTAGTGTTTGAGTATATTAAAAAATGTACCTATTGGAAACTAGTGGATCCTAGTAAACTATATCCTATGTTG
Source organism: Sequoia sempervirens (assembly GCA_007258455.2). Classification (NCBI taxonomy): domain Eukaryota; kingdom Viridiplantae; phylum Streptophyta; class Pinopsida; order Cupressales; family Cupressaceae; genus Sequoia; species Sequoia sempervirens. Next base: position 375,327,721 of record VDFB02105785.1, read on the forward strand.
TACCAAAGCTATTAGAATCCATAATTGCATACCCAATCCAAGTTAGTATCTTATCAGCCCATTTCCCATCAATACTTTTTATTTACAATTTCACCCTTAAACCATGTGCAATATCAAAATTTTCTTATTTATAATTTTTATAGAGTATTTGTAATCAAATATTGGAAACAACTGAAACAATACTATAATATTTATATAATATAGAGTATTTGTAATCTAATATTGGAACCAACTGAAACAATGCTATAATATTTATATAAAAAGATACAAACTTATTTATAATGATATTCTCATTCTTATCTCTTAAGAATATATAATCAGACAACGCTTTCTGGGTGATGCCTAATACTTTTAGACTGTGTGTAATGGATGTATTGGAGAACGTACTTATTCCTAAGCGATATTCTCATCTCCTCCCTTATAAATATATAAACATACATCGTTTAGTGCGTGGAGGTTAGTACTCATGGACTGTTTGTAATGGATACTTGGGAGCCGGCTGATGCAACGCCACATTGAAAGTAGCGATCACAAGCGTTACGCACAACACCATGTACATAGCTTTCTCTTCTATTGCCTTGCCCATAAATACTCTATCCTTTTGCATCCACAGAATACATTACATCTGGAGATTTGGAGTTGCAGAGACGATGGGAAAATCCATGAATGTGTTTGTGCTGCTTATACTGCTGTTGGCCGTCTTCCTTTCTGGTACTATTCATACTTCTTTCTTATAGGGGTCTGAATTCAGAAAGGTTTTCATGGGCAACAAATTCATCTGTAATAATTCATCATGATGGAAAATTCACCACTAGCAATTTATATTATATTGTTTTTGATAAAGAAAAAAAAGGGTTTTATTTGGACTCAAAATTACAGAGTTTATAGAAAATAAGAATAAGCATTAAAGTCACCATAGACAAAAAGACTGCATCAAAATAAAGCCCAAGAAACACAGCAGCCACCAACCCAAGGCCAGCAAGGGCCACAAAAAAACCCAAACCAAAAAACCAATAAGAAACCCCCAGCTAACCTAAGAACTTAAGAGCTTCAGCAGCCTCAGCTTCAAGATTGTGCATTCCCTGAGTGCCCTTCTTCAGGACCTAAACCATCTGGGGCGTAGGAGGAGTCTTCCTCTTCATGCTGACTCGTCCACTTGGAAATACTAGCATCCTCAGTACTATTCTTGTCCTTATCTGCAACCAGATCCACAACCAGAGAACCCTGTTGTGAATTATCCAGTTTCTCAGACATTGCACTAATGATGATGGCATTATGTTTCGCCATTCTGTTATTATGCTCCATAATAGTTTTCATAGCATTTATATTATATTGTTGGTTCTGAATTTTTCACGAAATGAATTTGTCATGACGATGAATTGTTGACAATAATTTGAAACGATTCAAAAGATATATGCACAGTAAAATTAGAAATATAGTTATTTATCTAAGGAATTCTAAACTACCATTACTGATTACTGTAATTTGTGCATGATTACAAGTGGGCGATGCGATTGATCTAGAGTGTGGTGGTGAATTGAACAATAATTATGAAGGGGAATGCGTGGAAGAGAAATGCAACAGTGCGTGCATAAACAATGAAAAGCAACTTGGTGGAATTTGCGACTGGACTCCTTCGGGAATTGCTTGTTTCTGCTACGGCTGTTAGTAGCAGTAAAGGAATATATCATAAGGAGAGTATTAAATAAAGAATGATATAATAATATCATTGCCTACCTTAAATGTTAAAGGCTAAACTCATTTGATGGGAAAGAGACTTTATAAAGGTTAATGTGGTTTATAACTTTATATTATTTTTCTTTTTTATCAGTTTCATTTTTATTTTTCAATCTAACAATTTTTATTCTTAAATTAGGCTAGTGTATTAGATTTTATTATTTTTTTAATACTTGTCATAAGTATGGTATTATTGCAATCAACTCATTTTATTAATTAGTTATTAATAAGTTAGTTTTGTAATGTCACTCTATAATTCTTTATTAGTAGGGTTAGGGTTACAATCATAATTATGGATAGTATTATGACCATAGTTAGGGTTAGAGATAGGTCTTGGATTAGGTTAATGACTTAGAATTTATTGTTAGCCTTAGGGTTAGGGTTAGGCTTAGAGTTAGGTTGTGAGTTAGGATTTTGAGTTAGGTTATGCAAAGAACTAATTAACAATACTAAAACATTATAATTAACAAAATTTACATTTATTAATGTATAAGAGTGAAAGATATATATATATATATATATATATATATATATATATATATATATTTTAATTTTTTTTGAATAGTTTAATAAATAGTAATAAAATTATTAAATAATAAGATGATATGATTTGGAAATTTCTATGTTACATATTCATTAAGATATGCATTTAGTTATAATCTCATTTAAGGAAGTGGATTTGTATAATTTCTATTTTCATGTCATATCATATGTTTCCTTTATATGAAAATGGTTAGGTTATTGAGATTGATAAGTAATTGCTTATAAAGGTTTATCTTATTTTTATTATTTGTTGGGAACTTCAAAATTTTAAAATAAAAAGTAGTAATTCATTATAATTGTAATCTTAAATTTTAAATTTTTATTGCTAGAGTTTTTGTTGTATATTGTAGCAAACCATTAGAAATTATGCATAAGATAAAACCTCAAAATCAACATAAAAAATAAATCTACACTAACCCTTCAAGGAAAGAAAAGAAAGTATCTACACTAAAAAAATCAATAGAATTTCAATATATATATATCTAACACTTAGAAAAGAACAAGAATTAGACAATAAGAAGAGGAAGAAGAAACCATAGAACAAGAGTGTCATAGATCTATCCTAGAAAAACCATTTCAATAAAAAATATGGCCTCTAAAGAAAATGAGAGATGTATTATTCAACAATTTAATATTTACAATATTTTCTTAGGCTAACCCTATGAGAGACTTTAGAGGCATAGAAAAATCAAGTAAAATAACCCTAAAAGATATAATGATTCATGTCTCCATCTCAATCCCTCAATATATAGTCTTAAGAAGGTCCCAAACCATCTCAAAATAATAACATAGGCTCAAAGCATGCACCCAAAAACCATGGTAAGAATTCTCCCAACTCACTATATAAGAGAATGGATTGAAAAATGATTGTAACTCCTCTAAAAGAATCTTTGGCATTCACTACTTGAGTTGGAATAGTTGGAATATGTAAGTTCTAAGTACTCCCCCACAAAGAACTAATTATATTCACATATAAACTCATAAAGGAAAATTCTCTTACAAGTCCACTATGTGAACCCCTCTTCAATGTTTCATTATAATAATATTTCCAAGACCTTGAAGAATAATTAAATGATTAAATATGTTCCCACACATGGGCATCCCATTTTACCCAGTTCATGAAATTTGGATTTATACATAATTAATCTCAATAAATAATTAAATTGTATTTGACCTTATGATATGAATGGTGAATAGCACACATAGTCCTAACATAATCACACTTCAAATAGGGTTCATCAAATGAGGGGTCTTCAAAATCAAAAGAAAATAATGAGGGAAAAGAAAAGAACATGAACCTTATAGTAGTTGTAGTTCAACTTTCTTCTAGGATACTTGACTCTAGTAATTTTACCAATATAAATTTTACTTGAGGCTTCACATAGTTAGTCTTGTTCTATATTTCACATTTGGATGGGTGATGATATTCTAGTTGAGGAATGTGAGAAGTTTATTCACATAGGTGATGGGATATCTTAGTTCATTCTTTATGTTCCCTCACTATCAACTAATACCATGCTATTTTACCAAACCATTCACACAATCTCAAGCCAAATGGGTTGAATTTACTCCTAACATAGTGGTTATTTAAGAGACCCATATTAGTTCTACAACAAATATTAGGAGAGTAGATCGCCAATCTTAGTTGTATGATTTTTATTTTTTATTCTCCTTTTAGCATACTTCTTATTCATTCTAATTATTTGATTGAGTTGTGGCATGAACATTTTGAGAATTTGAACTACCACCACTTACAATAAATTAATCAATGCAACATTGTTATACAATTTCCTTTAATTCACATTTTTATAGTGATTACTAGTGATGTGGTCCAAGTAAACACCCCAAAAGAGAAGTTCGAAAAATATAAATCATAAAGGGCTACTTAAATTCTAGAGTTGACTTATAGTGACTTGTATATTTTATTTTTGCATCCCTCATTCATTAGGGCTAGAAACATATTGACCTTTCATTAATTATTTTTCCAATTAAAGCTAAAAATGGGTATATTTTCTTTGACAAAATTCTAAAGTATTTAAGTATCTTGAGGACTTCAAATCACTTGTGAGAAATAGTTAGGTAAATTCATTACACATTGATAATGGTGTTGAATATTCTAACCATCATTTTGAGTAGTTTTAAAATTCAAGGGGGGTTAATTTATAGTGTATAGTTATATACATTCCTCCACAAAATGATGTGGAAAAGAATTAAAAAATTACTATAAGAAATATATAATTATTTCGTTCACTCTAGATCTCTCATACCACAATACTGTGTGGAAGCCATTAACTATGTGAGTTATACCAAAAAAATACATGTTTATCATAACTTAGCCTTTGTTGGAAATATGAATCAATATCCCACTTGAAGTTGCAGTTCTTCAATGGATCACCAAGAAGAATACCATCCATATGAACAAGAAAGTAGTGCACTATGAGCAAGAAGATAACTTGATCAAATGATGATCTATGATGAATTGATCTAGAATGATTTAAAAATATACAAGAGCCTTCCTTATATAGGAAAGGTGAGAGGAGGTTGGATAACAACCTTAGTTGCAATCATTAAAATCCTAATACACAATTATAAATGCATGAGAGAAATATTAAATGCCCAGATAACTACAAGCCTATTAATGAGATATGGTCCCATTAAATACTAGTTTCTAGAAAATACCACCTAGGAAACTAACTCCTAAGTAAAATTATTAATGATGTGAATAGGTCCTCACTAATATCTAGTTAGGAAATATTCCATTCACACTAACAATCTCAAAGAGAGTCATTCCATTTGAATCTTAAATTTTTTGAAAAATCATTGTAAAATATTTTTAGAAAATTGTTTCACCATCATGGTTCAACTTTCTATAAGATAGTCAACATTTTGCATCCACATAGTAGGTCTTGCTTCTTTGTGAGCTATCCTAATTATGTTAACTTATTTTGGTTTCTCAACCAGGTACCATAGCTGACTTGTTCATTGAGATCAATGTTTTCTTTGGGGAGAGATCTTTAAATTATACTATTAAAACTTTTCCATTTACTTTTACTTTAGATTCACTTAGCATGATTTTGAGCATAAGTTCATGCTCTCACTAAAGTGGGGGATAAATTTAGCATAAAAAAATGTCACCATTAATAATTTCACACTAGGTTTAACTCCCCTATGCTTGGCCCTAATTATGCATTAATTACCTATTTTACAAATATTCTTAGAAAAAAATATGGGAAATCAGTCCGAATAAGAAAATAGACATTTGAATACAAAAGGGAACAACCAATGCTAGAGAAACTATGAATTTAATATTATCCGCCAACACTATTAGACCCTAAAAAAGGTGGATCTAGTCTAGGGTGTACTGCACCCTAGACCACCCGATTTGGCACCAAATTTATGTTGGTGCCAATATTTTATTATTTGAATTTCCAATTTCAATTGTTGGTTTTCAACATTTGATTTTGATAACTTAGAAGAATTTCATATAAATATAAATTATTTTCACCATTTCAATCCTAGTGAATTCAATTGAACAAATCAAGTTTCCTAAAAAGCATTCAAGGGTAGTTAAGAGAAGAATTATCAAGATTATTGTAACATTTCATCATTTAAGCATCATGTCATATTTTATGTAAGTTTGTCATATACTTTACATGCATTTTGTTTAGAAGAACTAACACTTGCATGTCTTCAAATAAATTCAAGTCAAGAAACAATTGATGCTTGAAGGTGATGAGTATGACTTAAATCCATCAAGGAGATCATATCTAAGTGGTGAGTTGCAACAAGTTGTCAATTCATTATTTTTTTATCATTATCCTATATCCAACAAAGTATAATCTCTCATTTTATATCATAATTTTCTATTGTGGAGGTAGGAATACTAACACAGGGTTTGACTGAAGCAAGCCCCTATATGGCACAACCCTTCCCCTCTTCTCATGTGTGAAAATTACATATTTGAATTGAGTTGAAGAAATATTTAAGACTATTTTTCATTCATGCACTCAAACCCTACAAGTTATTAAGTCACAAAATATGCATTTTCTCATCATTGGAAAAAATTCTAATAGCAACTCCGACAAGACAAAATCTATATCTCAAAGACCTCAAACCTATATTTTCAAATCCCAAAAAATATGAGGATAGTATAGGGTATATTGTTCCCCAAAACAAACTAATCCTACACCAAATTTCAACCCCAGGTTCCTTTATGTCTACCCTCTACATTTTTTAATCTCATTTTTGTCTAATTGCATTTAATTTATCAAAAATCATAATAGACTACTACACTTTTATAGTTTTCATAATTAGATCATTGCATCCTAAAAATTAGTCAATTACCAATCATTCAAATAATCATCACACACATTATAAATACCATATTAAAGCTCAAATACATCATTTTGACTCTCCCAAATAGGTTTGTAGCTAAGTGGGTGTTGACGTCACCTTTAATACAAACAAAAAAATAATTGGGGAGAGTGTTCTCATCATTTTTCTAATGAAATAGCTTGTAGGTGGGATAAATCCTTTTGGAGTAGTTGTAGAGTCCAAAACTAGCCATTAATAGCATACAAGGAGGTAGGTGGGAGAGAGCATTGCCAAAGGCAAGAGTTTCAAAGTTTTAGAGTTGAGAATACCTCAAGTCTAATACCACATGACAAGAGTTAAATTTCAAGAGTATAGTACAGTAGATATCTAAATAGGGAGACATATAAACCTATGATCTCAATGAGGTGACATAGTTTAAATTATAAGGAGTTATATTTTAGGGTTTCCATGGGAAAGTTACTAAATTAAGGGTAAGCTTGAAGCATCAATCATGAAGGGTAACTTTATGAAAGTATTGGGGAGTTAAGGTTTGAGAAAAATATATATGCTAGTAGGAAAAGGTGCAAAATTTTGACTAAAATAGGGGAAGAGTGGAGTTTGGGAAAAGTGCATGCTACTAAGGAATGGTACAAGTTAATTATAACAAATAATGGAAAGAGTGGAGTTTGTTGAAAATGGATGATGGGATAGAGAACTCTAAAACCTTGATAGAGATAAAGGTTAAAGGTAGACTTGGAAGAAAAAGCATGATCAATTTAGAAAGTTTGATATAAAAATAAGAATAAACAGAATGGCATAGTCAGACATAAAGATATGTCAAAATAAGAAAATATAACAAGGGTAAGAGAAAGAGTGGGGAATGGATGAATAGAAACTAGGTATTAGGGCATTTGAGGGATTAAGGATTATCAATAAGGTATACTAGAAATCAAAGTAAGGGTATGCCTAAAACTTTGATTGTAAGCATGAAGGAATTAAAAGTCAAGGTTTAATAAAAGGATACGCTAGTGTAGACACTCAAAAAGTCTTGATCGATATTACTCATCTAATTCTAATTAACTAACATCATTTAGTTAAATCAACTTCTACTATTAATCAAATAATTAACTTTATTGGATCAATTCACTTTCTTCTTAATAATGTTCATCTTATTTAATTAAAATCAAAATACTAAATTAAATCCCCCTAAGTCCTCTTATTTGATTAAATATATCAAACTATTTAATTAAATGTCATAAATCCCCTAACCCACTCAAGTTGATTAATTATGAACTAATTAACTCTAATCACTCTCTAATCCTCATTACCCATTTCTCTAGCTTTTAACTTCACCAAAGTTAAATCAACCCATGGTCAACTAACCAAGTTGCAGATGAAAATAATTTCTTCTAATTAACTAAATAGCCTATTTTTATCACAGAAGAATATTCTTAGGAATATTCCTCCCAACCACCCCTTCATTCAATTTTCCTTCAAATGGCTTTAAGTCTTCTTACAAACTCATAAATACCTCTTACAAGGGAATTTAATTGCACTTACATGCCATCTTTTCCCTCTTACAAAGGAATTTAATTGCACTTACATATCATCTTGTCCCTAGATTACATCTCAAACATATTCATTCAATTCTCTTACATCCTCTTACAAATCCACCTACATTCCTTAACTTTACACATTCTCCAAAATGTGCTCCACCTCCATCCATTAGCCTTGTGACAAATGTCACAATTCTATTGGCTCCCCTTTTAGTCCCACATTCACCAATTTTGCTCAATCTTCAACCCTTGAATCCTATAAGTAGAGGATTTCTCTACACAATATGGATCCACAATCTCATGCAATCTCGCACAATAGGAATTTTCACTCATAGCAATCACTCATTTATACTCATTTTCATCATATTTTAGCTTTGTTTTCATTGCCACTTGTAGTGAATCTCTTACACTTGGAATCACTTACATCTTAGAGATTATCAAAGGGATTGGGAAAGGGATACTTTCCACATCAAAGTGGCACCAATCCCCCTATGGGATGGAAGTTTGGTCTATTTAGTTTGATTACATGCTCTTATTTTCTTTCTTTTATGGTTTTATTTCATGTTTTCATCTTTGTTTGATCAAGAATCTCATAGGGAATGCTTTGTTTGTGCTTTCTAACATGACTAACCTTATTTGTTTTGTCTCTTGTTAGCTATTTGAAGATTGGCATTCACATTTTGGCACTAGAAGGAGGGCTAACCATTTAAAAATCTGATATTTTGGCTTGAAAATAACATTTTTTGCAGCTACAGGAAGACGATGCCACTTCTTACGTCTAGAGTGTTGCCTTTTCTTGTAGATATAGTCACTTTTTCTTACAACACCGTCTTTGTCACATCGTATTTCCTTTGCTATGCTTTGTCATACTGCCTTCGCTAAAGTGTCACTTTTGGCTTCTCGGTCAAACTGTCATTTCCAAATTTCAACCAAACCATCACTTCTACTTTTGCACTGCTTTTTAATTTACTGTGTTGCTTTTTGGCTCTTTGTATGTTGTAGAGTTTCACTTATTTATTTCACTAGAGCGTCGCCTTTTATTTCAGCGCCACTTTTGCTACAAATACAACAGTTCCTTCATCATCTAGTGCCACCTTTGTAGATTGAAGATAAACATCAACTTGGAAAACTAAAAGCATTTTTTAATTCTCATTCCAATAGCCTAAAATTTCCATTTTTGCTTTTCATCTTCTGTTTTAGGACCAAATAGCATTGCTTTGGGTTTAAAATTAATCATTGACTTGAGCTTTTCAAATTGGTTAAAATTGAACCTACAAACTTACTAGATCATTGCTATGTGGGATTAAAATTGAACAAGGAAAAGTCACACATAGTTTGGTGCTTAAAATAAATTCACCATTTATTTGAAGGCTAAAATGAACACGTTCTTAAAGTGATTGATCTTTTTTTTTTTACATGCTTTGAGTGTGTATCCTCTACCCTTTTTCTTTGTGCGATCTTGGGTGAAGAGAAACATTCAAGGTGTTATTTTCTTTCTTTTGTGCATTTGACGGGTGTATCCTCTCCCCTCATGCCTTTTGGAAATCTTGGGTTACAAAAAGAATCTGGATATTTTTTTAAATATTTTGACTTCATATCAAATTGTTACCTTTAGAAGGGCTTTCCTCCCAACTTGTGAGAGGGAAGGACCCAAAGTGGTGATTTCATATTCGATCTGCTATATAAATTCAATGGTGGTGATTAAAGTCATCAACCAGCTGGTGCTGGTATCCCATACCGACAAGTGCCACCCATAGTATCCATGTGATACATTAAAATCCCCTTCTTAGGAAGGGATTGGGAGGCCTCTTAATTAAGCTAATATTTCCATGTGTATGGCACCAGTGTTTTATCCCAAATATTTGAATTAAGAACCAACTTGTTGTAGAGACCAAAAACCTTTATGCTTGCTAGTGCAAGAATGGTTGTCCTAAAGCTACCCCATGTTCCACTATTCATTGTAGGAATAGAAAATTCTTTAGATCTTCATATCTTCAAGGTTTGAGATTTGGTGTGCCTGTGCCATGTAAGGGGGAGCCAGTGTCACCAAATCTCTAGTTATTTGCTTTGTCTTAGTGTTTGGAGCAATCTAAGTGGGGACTCAGCAAGTAGCATCTCTTCAGCCTAGGATTGTGCATTTTTACGAGTTAGTTGAACACATTGCTTGGTTCTAAAACATTGAAACAAACATTTAACAATCACCAAAATTTCAAACTGTTTGAAAAGAGTGAATACCTTAGAAGATTCCAATTATTACTGCTTATCCCTGAGGATCTCATCTTTACAGACTTCTAAATACATGGGCTCATATCTCAATTCACTCTCTTCAAAGTTAACCTAGGGAAACTATGGCCTTGTCTCTTTGACTTTCACATAATGGACCTTGTGGAATGAAAGGGAGCTAAGGCATAGAAATTTAGCTTGAAATTTAAGCAAGACAAGTTGATGTGGTAAAAATAATTCATTAATCAAGTTAAAATCACAATTGAACCCCCACATGTCCTTATCTTCATGATTTCTCGCAAGGTCAAAATTCCTAAAAGAAGGTCCACATGTTGCCACTTCAAGCTTAGACATCATATCCCAAAGGCTATTAGGAAACACATTGTGGCACTCTACTACAATAGGAACATCTTGGTAAGGAAGTTTTATAGATGTGTTTCTTTGAGGAATGATCTAGACTTGTATGTCCAATATGAGCCCCTCATTTAAGATATTGATCTTGAGTCATTTATAGGGTAAAGCATGTTCTTCAACACCTTGTTCTTGTAAAAAAAGTTCTTCTAGGTTCATCTAGAGTAAAAAAAAACACCTCCATCCATCCTCAAAGCATTTAACAAAATCCATCTCCCAAACAACTTTCTAGAACTTTGGAAACATCCTTATGCTAGATTTTGAGTAAATCCTTAGACCAAATCAAAATAATCTTGTTTAGTTAGGTGTGTGGAAATTAATCTTTTCTCACACACTTAGTTAAATTAGCACACCCCTTTGGACAAGTTCATCCTAAGATCACATCTACATCTTTGGGTTTACAAGTTCATCATCCAAATAAAAAAAAATCAAAATAAAAATCCTAAGGTCTAGTATTGATCCAAAGTTCTTAAAAGTTCAAACATTCATACCATTCAACCTCTCATTTTCCATATCATCATCATTTGATCCTAAAACAACCTATAATTTCCTTTTGTACCTAAAGTTTAGATCAACCAAAGGATTTAAAGGTTTAGCCCACATATTCCTAAAATTTTATCCCAATTTTATGGTCCAAACAAGGTCACAATACAAGAAGAGCATGGAATAAAACAAAGAAACATCAACTACAAGTGATTTGAGTCAAATGGACTTTGATCCTAGGGTATCTACCAACCCTCAACCTAACCCCTCTCAACTACCACAATATCTTTAAGAGGGAGGATGCCACATGTGGAGGATACATCACAACCAATTACAAAGAGATGTCTCAAGATGAATTGCTAGAATTAGTACAAAATCCATAAACCCACAAACTTGTCAACACGGTCATGAAACTAAATCCCACCCAATACATGTTGGAATTGGAAAAAGAAGGAGCTAAACTCCCTTTTGATTTTCATGTAAGCAACATTGTGGAGCAACCTTTAGTGAACATCCCACAAACATCACTTCACCCTCATTCCCAAGCATAATCCAACCAATTACTCAATCATCATCATCTCATGCACCAAGCCAACCTATGCTCACCAAAGGAAGCTCACTACTCCAAGTCCTTCAAGGGCACCTTGGTGGAGGAGCACCTAGATCTTGTAAATGCCTTCAAATGGCTAATATGTCAAATTTGTAATGTTCAAGTCTAAAATGATGAGTCAAGGAAATGTAAAGCCTACTTTGAATGTATTCAAATCATTTACTAAGTCCTTAGGTGGTCACCTTATTAGATTTTCAAAATATTGTTAAAAGGTAGGAAAGATGTCATGATGTTATTATGTGAACAAAAGTGCACAAATTAGGCATGTTAAGGGTTATGAAGTAGTTTTCAATAGATGGGAAGTTGGGCAGTCAGTTACTAAAGGGGAAAATTTATAAAAATCAAGTGTAAGGCGAGGAAAGGAGATTCCATTTTATTCTTGTAATAAAAACTTGAGAAATAAAAGGCACTATTTGCAAAATTCTATGTTTTCCTCCTTTTACCAATCCATGTACAGACTGTACTGAGGTCTAGGGGTCACAAATTTGTTTTCTCATTATCAAGCAATGAATCATTTATCCTCTTGAAGAGATTTAAAGTAGTTTCTTTCTATTTAGTGGATTTTGAAAACATTAATTTGGTAAACCCTCAAAAATAGGGTTTGAGAGTCTTTTAAGGGCATAAAGCCTCCATCCCATCGATGTAGGCATGAAGGGTGGATGGGATGGATTGTAGTTACTGTCTTTTCATTTTTTTTAATTTTTCTTGTGGTGATAGGGAAGTAGGAGATGAATATGCAAGAATATGATGTTGTTTCAGTGTAAAATTTGTGTTTCCATCTTGAACCATGAAGGCTACGAGTAGGGTATGGAAGGATTTGCATGTGCACAAGCTTCAAGATGATTTCAAAAGCATAAGAATGTATATTGAGACAAGTTTTAAGTGGTGGTTGGTGTGTTGAAGGTCTGCAAGTGCTTTGTTCATGAAACCCTCCCTGTTTTGGTGCTTATTCACCCTCCAAACAACGGTTTAATTAAATAGTATGTTTTCAAGATTTTCTATCCTTAAGAACTAAATAATCTTGAGTTTGGGGATATGAAAAATGATTGTTTGAGGTTGGCGAGTGATTTGGGGTGGTGTAAAGGTGACTCCCTTTGTGAAATATGCCTAAATTAGTAGCCTTTCCAACATACAGTGCAAGGAACTGATAATTTATTTAAAGTAGATTGTTGAAAGCTTTTCTTATGTTGATGAGTGCAGTAAAGGGTCTCTTATTATGTCTTTGTTTCTTGGAGTCTAAACTTGGTTTGTGGGATCACCCAATCTAAGGGTATATTGGCCTACTAAGAACATAATGGTTTATGTGCTCAAAACAAAGAACCTGCATAAACAATGATATTGGTGAATAGATTTGTGTTGGAACTGACTACACAATGGTATTGAACTTGTATTAATGCTTGGATAAAGTTTAGAAGGTAGAGTTTGAAAGTATTAATGTTCTGGACATGTGTGTTCAATGTACTCAAATGGTGTTTTGTATACAAGAACTTGATTGTATGTTGGGACAGTCATGTGACTGATCAAAGGTGCCTTCGAACTATCTAAAAATATGTTGGGAAATGTTCTTTGTTTTGGAGAATTTTATAGGGGAGTGTATGTTATTTTGATGATTTGAACATGGTGTTTCTAAGGTGTAAAAGTGGAACCATGACTGTGAAATCAATGGCTTTTATGTTATGATTCATTTTCAGTCAAAGTTATGTATCTTGGAGGCCTGTGAACAGGGTAATAGCATGATGAATTGTTTGGCGATCATTTCCTAGAAGATTGACATGGTGAGGATGGTTGATCGTTATCATTTTCCCTTGGTAATGGAATTATTTAAGGAATGAAAGTGTTAGTAATGAAGGGAATATAAGGGTCTAATGGTTTCTGGTCAAGATTGTGTTTATATAGTCATCTTGTGTCTGATGAAGATATTGATTACTATTTTGTGAGATAGAAGATTTGTGGCTTTGTGAATGGCTGGGGAAAAATGAAGGATGTTAAGTTGATAGGTGAATTTGATAAAGAAATGAAGCAATTTCTATTGTTAGACTAATTTGATCTTCTCTTGATTCAATTGGGGTTTGATTTTCCCTGTGAAATGATGTTGTTGAGGGGTTTGGTATGATGCTCTGCATCACACCCACTTGTCAACAATCAAAACTTAGAGGCCAACATGATCTTGGGTATGCCTAGCATCATCCCAAGAGACCCTAAACATCCATATGTTCCACTTGTCTTGAGAGACTCAAACATATCATCCAATTTCCATGCCACACCTGCCTATGCCCTTGATACACAAGGTTACCCCCCCAACATCTGACAAGGACAAGTTAATATATTTGGAAAAGGGGGTACCTTCAATGCTTCATCTTCACTTCCACAAGGGAAAATGTCATAAATTTACCCACCAGTCCTCATATTGATACCATCACCCACACCAATTCAAGGTATAGGAAAAATCACTTCATTAAACATATCAATCCAAAATCAACCAAATCAATTCAACCCCCCAAGCAAAAATAAAATCAGCACATCTATCACATCAAATCCTCCAAACATGCCACTGATATTGCAACACCAAGTGGCATCATCCCAAATATCTCAACCACTAATCACATCATCTGAAAACACCTCAAACATCCCAAAATATAGTCTCACAAGGGATTGGCACATCAAATACGATTTTAAATCCACCATCCACCACTCAACCCCTTGCTATCACTAAACAAACATTTCAACAACCACCCCAACAACCTCTTGTCATATCATCTCACACAATCCCTCAAAATCCCCCACCTCTACCTCCAAATCCCAATGCAACAAATTAGTATAGTATTACATTGCAAGTAGTACAACAAGCTTACCAAAAGGCCTTGTAGAAATTTCAAGCCCAACAAGCTCAAGCACAAGGACAAATGTAAGCTTTGCTACAATAGTAACAAGTCACACAGTAGGCACAACACCAAGCTCAAGCTCAATCCCAAGCACAAGCTCAATACCAAGCACAAAAAGCACAAGCGCAAGTCTTGTTACAATAGCAACCTATCAACAAGCTCTACAACAACATCACACACAACAACAAGACTTGGTAGCACAAGAGCAGAAAACAACACAACAACAGGCCCAACAACAAGTGTTATTAGCACAACAACAACAAAAAGAAGCCCACCAATAAGTATTGTTGGCACAACAACAACAACAGGCATACCAACAAGTATTGCTCGCACAACAAAGCTTCCAACAACCTTTCACAAAAAACATAGAAAAATTCCTTGAACTTTAACACGTAACACAAGCCACCCCGTCATTTACCCAACAAACCATACCACCCAAAAACACACACAATCCACCACCATATCCACAAGTTGATCTTTCCACATAGGTCAAATTGCTCTCATAGCAAATATAGGACATTCAATCTGGAAAAGACAAAAAATCATACAACCAACGAGATTTGTGCCCCTATCCATTTTATAGGAATATCACTATGGTTCCATTCCCACCATGATTCGAAATACCAAAATTTGACAAATACCAAGGAAAATGAAATCTTGACGATCATATCAAATAATTTCATGTACATTGCATGGAAGTAGCATATGATGATTCCTATCTATTGCGACTCTTCCTCCAAAGTTTGGTTGATCTTGCAATGGAATGGTTCTAATTAAAAAGTTCCAAGAAATCATGGACCTATTCATACAAAACTATTCATTTAACCTAGACATCGAGGTAAGCCTGGAGGAACTATCTGGCCTCAAACAAGCTAGGGGAGAGATATTTGTGGCTTTGTTACAATGATGGATATCCAGAGCCAAAAAAAGAAAATGGTCCATGCCAGAGGAACAACAAATTGGAACCATCATCTCTAATCTTGAAGGGGATTTTTCCTTCCATCTAAAAATGCAATGTATCACAACGTACGATGAATTAATCCCCAAATCTCTAAACATTAAGAGAGCCCTTATAGCGCAAGCACATGCATTTGTGTACCAAGATGTAATAGACCACCAACAAGCTACAATGACAAACCTCGCACTTGGGCTAAAAATAAAAACATTACCAATGATGGCGTTTTTGATGTCAAAGTTAAGACAAAACACACAACAACAAACATACCCATAACATAACACTCATCAACTGCAAATCAACACACAACAACCCATTCACCAAAACGCCACACAAACAAACCCATCAAAACAACAACCGAATAATCAAATAGTCAACAATTTGAACACTCAAGGAGGACCACCCCAAAGGAACAAATATCCACCAAAACGTAAGTATACACCACTAGGGGAACCCATTGAATCTTTCATGTAACAACTAGTGCAAGAAAACCTCATTACACTCCCTGTTTATGAAAATTACCAAAAGCCTCAAGTTTAACCACCATAGTATAATAAGTAGAAAGTTTTTTATTTTCAAAAAATCAAGGGACACGCAATAGAGCTAGTTGTATGAGACTCAAAAATATTATCCAAGACCTCATCAGTGATAAAGTCATAACCATTGACCAACTAGTAGGGAATCAAGATCTCAAGATATACATGAATCCAATGTCAAATCACAACAAAGGGAACAACAATGGAAAAAGAAAGAATTACACCAATGTAAACCATATCTATGACCATGTTGTAGCATCATTGGATGAGTTTGTAATAGGTGTCAACATCAAAGGACCTAGAGACAACTATGGAGTCACCACATGCAATGGCGAGATTTCTCTCCTAGGACCATCACCACCACCTAAGGCGCCACCTGCCAAACCAAAATCAAAATCTAGTGGTTATCGCATCTTTAAACAACTTAAAAAGACCCCAACCCAAATCTCCATCATGTAATTGCTTAAAATATCACTCAAGCACTTAGGGACATCCTAGAGAAAGCCTTGATCACATCCTTCATTCCCATGGACATTGATGCCAATCAATTTCAAGCTATGGTTGGACATATTACTACACCACATCTACTTGCATTTTTTGAGCATGACCTCCTGACCCAACCATCACATAACTGTTCACTCCACGTTGAGGTCTTGTTCCATAACTTGAACAAAGTCAAGCGAGTCTTGGTGGATGGGGGTGCAAGCTTGAATATTTATACTTTGTAGCTAATCAAGAATTTGGGCTTTTCTAAGGATGTTATTGAAAAAGGAAAGGGGATAACCATCACTAGTAGAATTTGGAAAATAAATGACTAATTTGGTCATTTATAAGTGACTAATTTGTTCATCGGGTAAAATCACAACTAAATGACTAAATAAATGACTAATATTAGACAAATAAAAATGACTAAATAAATGACTATTACTCCTCTTCTTTTTTCTTTTGAATTTTATCATAATCCATAGAGCTTAAGCCCCCCTCATGGGACCCCTACCTAAGTGGGCCATTTGGGGCAGGTACCATACACCTTGCAATCTTGTTGTTTGAAATATTTTTTTTGATTAATTTTTCATTACTTATACTTACCATATTTTGGGTGTTCTATTTGGAGTGGCACTAGGTGTCATTATAGTTTCTATTTACAACTACAATAAATTGTAAGGTGCGAGTAGTCTAAAAGGAAAGAGCATGGGGATTTGGAGAGAATCATGGAGTAGTTATGAAAATGTTAGGATAACAATACTTAGCTAACTAAGGTTGATTTGGGTGTTGAAATTTATGTATGGAGATGGATGTCTAAATTATATATTAGTTTACAACACATGGTTTTTTTTGCACTCATATATATTGAGTGCTAGGGTTGGAGATGTTATCATAATATTTTATAGGTACAAATATATTTCCAAAATATCTCCAAAACTATATTCACAAATATGATCTTCTATAGAGCCTAATTATATTCCTGATTAAGAGGTTTTAGCAATTGACTTCATGTACTACACAAATGTATGCAAAAAATGGACCAAAATATTGCCTAATTGACCTTCCCCACTTCTTCGATGTACCCATTGCACACTAAGGTGCAATTGCTAGTTTATAGAACATATAATAATAATAATAAAATTATAAATATATTTTACCGTCTTGCAACCCATTGATATTGAGCAATGTATGATTTCAACGATGCCCCTAAAACTAAATGTAAAAAAATTAAAAAAATATCTTTCCTTTTGCAAATCAAATATTTTGAAAGACCGAAATTTCATGCTTTCAAATTGAGAAAAGAGGGAAGAAGTTCATAAACCAAATTAAATGAAAAATGCATTTGAAGCCTGGAAAGAGAAAAAAATTCAAGAAAACAAATCAAATGGAAAAACCATGTCCTGCATCAAACAAGAATTCAATGAGAAGAGTCATGACTTCTTGTTATGTTATTCCCCAAAGACTCAGAAGATGTACCCGATGAAGAAGACTTCATGAATGCTTATGAAATTGTTTAATCAGAGTCGCTTTCACCTCTGATGAGCATGTACTAGGTTAGATTATTAGTATTTCTATTTGTTTTGTAAATTAAAAATTTCAAGCATAGTTCATATGTTTCACATCTTTGTAACATGGTTTTTACATGTATTTTTAATGAATCCATTTTGTGCATTTCCTGCAATCATGGAAATACACATTTTACATACATTTCTAGTTGTAACTATAACATCTAACAAATTTCCCCCTTCCATTATGCTTCGATGAATGGCCATACCCTGTTCCAAAGCTCCGATTTTGTCACATGCAAGCAAGATGCTGGCAAAGGTTGTCAAGTATAGCTCTACACCTATGAATTACATTTTCTTGAATGCTTCTAAATTATTTTCAAGAAATCTATTTTGTGCACATTTCCTACAATCATTGCAATTTACAAGGACACATCTCTTTGAGGCATTTCCTCAAATGGTTCATTTTCCTTGTCTATGATTCCAAATTAGGAAGCTTGTCAATTGCTTTTCTTGAATGTTTCTAAACCATTTTCAATATGCTCCCCCATGTTCGAGGATGGGGATATATTTCTCAGATAGGTTTTTCTCAATGGTTCCACATTTTGTGTACTTGTCTACTAGGGTAGTTTTAACTATAACATCTAAAAAAAGTGTCTCTCCTTTTATGCTTAGATTGATGTCTGAACCTTATTCCAAAGTTCCCATTTTGGCATTAATAGAGAGGATGTTGGTAAAGTTGTGAAATTTAGTTTACAACGGCCAATCGCATTTGCTTGATAGTTTTAAAAGCCTTTAGAAAAATGAATTTTGTGCACCCTGCAACCATGGCATTCCATTAGATCACATTTCTTTAAGGCATTTTTTCAAACAACACAGGTTCCTTGTCTATGCTTCCATATGTTGCGTACACATCTACAAGAGCATTTCCAACTATCATATCTATCAAAAATCCCCCTTCCATAAAAAATTGATGGATTTTTATACCCTGTTCCAAAGCTCTCCCATTTTGGCAAAGACAAGAAGGATTTTGGCAAAGGTTCTCAAATTTGGATTTACACTTGTCAATTACATTTTCTTGAAAGTTTCTAAAGCCTTTTCAACAAATCCATTTTATCCATATCTTGTAGTCATTCCATTTCATGAGATGACATCTCTTCGAGGAATTATCTTAAATAGTTGACATGCCTTGTCTATGGTTCCACATTTTGCATACATGTCTACTAGGGCACTTGCAAGTCGGCTTTGATGTATGTTCAAACCTGTTCCAAAGCTCCTATTTTGGCACAATTAGGCAGGATGTTGGAAAACATTGTCAAGTCTAGCTTTACACATTCCAATTGGATTTGGTTGAAAGACAACACATACCCCTCAAGCCTTTTCTTATAGGTTTCACCCAAGTTATTTATTATTGCTGAAAAACAGGCATGTTCATTGATAGTATTGAAACAACATTTGATATACAACTATTAATTGGAAAAGAATGTCAAAGACAAACATAATATATAGGCAACAATTATGAGAAAACTATGCAGTGATAGGTACCATTTATAACTTGTAATCAATCAAGATTTTATTGATATTAACTGCATGCATATATTTCTAGAATCTTGTGGCCTTTTTGTAGAACATATTGCTAGAGACGGACAAGGAACTTGCAAACACATAAAAATAGATCATGTTTGAGCTCTATAATGGTTGTAGCTGCCTCTAATTGCAAATTTTGTACTCATGATTACCGGTAAATTTTGTTGTGTTGCTGCAAAGCCACCTTTGAAAATGATCATAGTGTTTGTCAATCAGTGCTTCTAGCACTCAAACAGGAATGCCACTGGTCACGATTTACACCTCCTTTTTTTCTAAAACCGTGTTTAGTCTAGATTTGAGATTGGAAAGGATTTTTCCCCTTGACATTGATTCTTAAGTAGGTTAAAACCTTAGCCTAGTATCCTACACGTCAATCAAGATGCCATCAAGCTCTATCACAACATCTAGTATTTATTTCTAGCCTCATTCTCTATCAACTTCTCAGATCCATACTGACCCAATCTTTTGTGGTCAAACAACAATTTGAACCACTGAGAAGTTGTGACACACAATGCTATGGTGAACCTTAAAATCTCCAAAGCAATAGGTTGTAATGCTTAAAGGCATGGTTGTTGTAATGATAACAAACTGTTTAGCAACTTCTCTTCACTATTGTTTTCATTTTACATCTAATGAAAAGCCTAGGGATAGTCATATGCGAAAGTGACATTATTTTATACATGATGATGATATATGTCTTATTACAACCTTCCTTTGCATTTCATAATGAATGTTTCTTTTTTACTATCATAGCATAGTGTATTAAATAAAGCAAGTAGAGCTCTAAAATATTTGCTCTATATGTAAAGCTATGGAAAATGTTTTGATGTTTATAGGACTTTAATAATGATCTTGAAATTACATACAATTGTAATCCATCCATAAAATGTAACATTCAATAACAACAAAGAATAATTCAATTATGCTTAATTCCAAAGTGTTGTAGATGAATAGAGATTGTGATGCTTAAATAACCTTACCTTAAAATTTTTGAAGTCCTTGAAAAAATTATGATTTTACATGATCAAAATATTTGCAAAGCAAACCCCTACAAAAGGTAAAAAAACACCCAAAAAAAGTAGATTTAACACTTAAAGGTGCTTTAAAGTCTCAAAAATTTTCATTTTTTGCACATAAAAGTCTTTTTGAAGCTTAGTGAACTCTGTGAGATCTTTTTTTCAGATTTAATGCTTTTTTCTTGCTCACTTGGGTTCTCGTATAGGCCCAACATGACTCTTATTTCTTTTACTTTAGTGTCTTGCTTGATTTGGCCCTCTTGGTGTTCTTTTAGCTTTTTAATCAAGATTTTGATCCCAGTAGCACTATCTAGAATTGAGCAATTTTAGTGGGAGTTTGCTTTGTATTATCTTTTATTTAAATTTTGTTTGGTTTGAGATTATTGCAAATTTTGACATAGTTTTGACAAAGATATGAAGAAAATAACTCAAATTTTGTCCCATTTTGTTGGAAGTGTACATCATGTTAAGTCTACACTATTGAATTCAATTTTGATACTTTTTTTATTATTTTCAAGTGCTAACTACTTTACCATCGGGCTTCTTGTTTTTTTAAAAAATCTATCAATCTTACCAGTTTACTTCTCTGTCAATGAAAAATGCTTTAAGACATACATTAGCATAGTTATTTTCTTTTTGTGTGCTTCATTCTTAGTGGTTGATTAAACTAAATGCTTCTTGTGGCCATGAAAATGTAATATGGATGATGATATAGTTAGGAATTTAATTTTTAATACCAAAAAAAATTGATTATTTTATTGATGCATTAGTTGAGGTCTTGGGGACCACTCCCATTATAAACATCAGTTTATGCATCAACCCTCCTATTTCCAATTATAAAAATAATAAATGACCACAAAACCTATTAGCATGTTGTTGCTTTTGCGGCTTCACCCATTATGTTGCTCCAATTGACACCTCCAACATCTTCTAGGTTAGTGATGCTTTTCTGTCCAATGGTTTTATGCTAGGGGTATCTTAATTAGTGATCATGAAAGGTTTTTTGAACTTGAAGTGATCTTCAAATCCTTCCCATGTGCTAGGAGTATTTTCAAGGATTAAATCTTCCTCATGATTGACTTCCTGTGTTGTTAGAAAATCAATTTCTTATTTAACCTCTTTGTGAGAATGTTGAATTATGAAAAACACTAGGGTGTCTAATAATGGCCACACATTTTAGCAGATGTTAGCCACCTTCCAATTTGTGAGTGTCTCTATATGATAGCATTGACTATAGTTTTGGGGTCTCCTTCCAATAGAATTGATCGGAATGCAAGATTTGCACATACTTAGAAACACAAAAGGAGAGCTTGTGCTTGTGCTTCATTCTTAGTGGCTTCCTTCAATTTATTTTTAATGTTATTTATCATATTTATGAAAATATTAAGAAACAAAAATGTTGTATGTAGGTTTTGAAGCATAGTTTGTTACTTGATAATAGTTCATAGACAATTCCCTAACTTAGTGTTCTCCCTATTTTTCATTGTAACAAAGCAAATTCATTCTTCCTTTTTGCCTTTTAGCCTTTCTTGAACTCATTTGTAAAAAAATTTAAAAAAATCGATGTGTATGGTTGAGTAGTGCTAGATTGAGCTGGTTTGTTTAAAACTAGATTTTTTTTTAGCACATAATTTACTTTATCTCAAATATACATCTTTTATATGGTTCTATGCCAAAAAAATGGTAATTTATATTCTTCCTATCATAAAAATAGTCTTTAAGTTTGTTATTTTTCTCTGCTTAAGGACAATGAGATATAAGGTCTCAAGATAAAGGTAAACATTCTGCATAGTTTCAAATGGTGGAAGTGGCACTTTTGAAGTTGTATTTCATTTCTCTCTAGTTAAGGATTTTATGTATAACAGATTTACTACTTTCTGTAAAAAATATTATTAATACTCTTTTGAAATAAAATAATATTATCCCTTATTTGCACTAAATACAAAGACAAGGATGCAGCCCTATCTCATGTAACTCTTTTTTATTAATGGCCTATGTAATTTTTTCTTAGTTTCACAAAATTTATATTTCTATTTGAGACTTAGAAAAGGCTCCAGTGAAGTAAGTCAAAATGCCAATAAAGAATTATAGGTTTCTTTCAATTTCCATCTTTGGATTATTGTTTATATTGAATTTAATTGACCATGCTTTTTTCCATGTTTTGGTGTAGAAGCATTTTTTAATCCAGACCTAGAGTTTATATTATAGAGTTGGTGTAGTTGGAGTGTTCTGGATGTAGAAGTTGTCAAAACCAACTTTGGAGTCCAAGAACACCTACATGCAAAGGGATACCTGTCACAAGGAAGAGAATGGAGAAAAAAGCAAGAGGGTTTTGAAGCTCTGAAATATGAGAGATATATTATCAAAACAAAATGAATGAAATATTTACAAAGATCAATCCTTAAAAGGAGATCAAGCAAAACCTAAAAAGTAACCCTAATAGGTAGAAATTTAATAATTAATATAATTATTAAATGTCACAATATGCATCTAAAGTGAAATCTTAAGAGAGGAATAAAGGTAACTTAATTAATATAATTAGGTTAAAACCTTTACTCTAACACCCCCACTTAAGATGAGCAAAAGTGCAGCTACAAACATGTGCAAGAAAGAAAAGGTAACTACAATGCATGAAAGTAAAAAATGGGTCCTGACAATTAGGCTCCGACAACTAGGCCTGATCAGGTACCCAAATACAACCAAATCTCTATAAAGCAGAGTAAAAGAGAAAACCTAGTGGGAAAAAAATCCTCTCCAAAAAGAGATAAAGAAACATGCCCCACTACTCTTTACTATAGTTTTTGCATTTTTTATTGGTTGTTGGAGATTAAAAGGTTGAAATGATTTTGCATTCAAGAAATTTTGTATTCTTATATTGTGGTCACTAATTATTCTATAACTCTCTACCACCTCAATTTAATTTTCCATTGCCAACAAGCATTGATTCTCCACGTTATCTATCATAAGCCAAGTATAAATAGTAGACGTATAAATTTGATAGTACAAGATAGGCTAAAAATATAAAAGTAGCATTTAGTAGTTAATTGAGAATTTCTTCTCTAAATATCACAGAGAAAAGAATAAGCAACTTGTGAGAAAAGTAGGACTGGGTGAACTAGATGGTTACCCTCACCTCATTCTATTCAAACATTACATACCATGTGACCCCAAGAGAGGTGATTGTGCATATGTTTCAATTGGTTAGGGTTTCTATGCAATGGTGCAACT
The DNA here is from genome assembly GCA_007258455.2 of Sequoia sempervirens. Classification (NCBI taxonomy): domain Eukaryota; kingdom Viridiplantae; phylum Streptophyta; class Pinopsida; order Cupressales; family Cupressaceae; genus Sequoia; species Sequoia sempervirens. The sequence goes on from VDFB02105785.1 coordinate 375,351,793, forward strand.
AACCCTAGTCTTAACTAATCTAGCTATCCTACATACTTGCTGAAATCTTCTGAGGGGTCACAATACAAAATTGCCTTTGATGTGAACAGGGGTAATGATTCAGAAATTCAGATAGAATCACAATCTTCTTATGCAAGCATATCCCCTACCTAAAATGAGTACACTTTACTCAATAAAATAAAACATGGGTAATCAATATTTTCCCATTGAGAAAGCTAATAGAAGTCACCCAAAGGATATAATTTATGGTATATTTCCTTAAGAAATAATTAGGTTTGATTGGTCATCTCCCAGTGTCCATGGACGTCTATAATATTCTCACTATCCTCTTTCACTAGGATATTGTTAACATAAGCTTTTGGATCATACTGTAGAGTCTCTTTGATCACAATGATTGACTATAGATTTAGTGTCAGGATATTTGAATAACTACTAAAAATCTTCTTGTTAGCATCTTTTATCACCTCTTTACAATGTGTCCCTTCATATTCCTATTTGATGCCCCATAGGGATTAAATTTTACTTGGAAAGGATTAGAGAGATGATCACATTAGGATTATAATCTTCTTCATGCCCACTCCATTATTGTAGACAACTTTATGCTCGTGTGTGTAATTGTATGTAAGACAATATTTTTTGTACATTATTTCATAAACTATTTTGGTTTTATATCTAACATGAGTCTCTTACATAATTTATTGAGGAAATGTTTCTTGTTTGGAGCGTACTGTAGTAATATTATTATTGTATGAAGAAGTTCAAAATTTTCTTTTAAACTATATATGCATTTGCATTTGGTTTCTGAAATTACACATGGCATATACAGGCTACAAAAATTCTAGAAAATTTGCTTGTGATGGGCTTAGGAATTTTGGCGAGGGCTTTAGTTCAGGCTTACCACCAAGATCTTGCAAGTAAGATTTAATCCTTTTTTTTGTATGCATCATGGTTGATGTGTTTTTTGCTGAATTTTGTATCACATGCTGACAAAATCTTTCAAGGAAACCGGAATGGATGTCATTCTGATGAGAATATTAAGTGTTAAATTTCAAACATTTCCATCTTTTTGAATTAAGAATTTTAGTATTAAATATGGCATAGTTGCCACTTGAAAAGGGAAGAAAGCAAGCCATTTCAGTTGTTTTACTAGCAATTTGCAAATGCCACCTGATTACAAAGTAATTATAGGTTTGTATGGCACCTTAACTCTGTTATCATGTTAGTTATCGATTTCAATCTTCAAATCTCTTTTTCTGGTAATCATTGTCATGATATTTGTTTCTTGGTTCAATATCGAGTCCTATGATTCTCTACATGCATCCAGTGAAGGAAATTGTATATAAAATAAAAGAAAGGACTTAGATTTAGTAAGTTTACTAAGAGTTGGTGTCAAATTTCAAACATTTCCATTTTTTTAATTAATAATTTAGTATTGAATATGGATAAAGAATCATCCTCCCTTAGATCTCTTGTGAGAATTCCTAAAAGCTCTTCAGTTATCCTCAATCTCCACATGCTATGAGCTCTAATACAAATATTGTACATATTTCTTCTTAGTTTATTCAATTTGGTGCTATTATTTTTATCCTATGATTCAGGCTTTAAACCAACCCCTCTCATTAGTATTTATCTTCCAAAACTATCTAGAAGAGGGTAATTAAAATTAGTATTGGAATATATGAAAGTCGAAGATCCTTTCCCTAAAACTGAAGCTTTGTTCTCAACAAACCAGAGATAAGACGAGCCAAGAACTAGTGGAAGAGAAGTTGAATGAAAACTGAGAGCAACTAAAAGGATTCATAAGAAAAGTTCTCTTTCAAATAAAACTATCGGTTCTAGTGTCTCCTTGTTCATTTTTTCTAGCATCTCCTCATTTTTCATTTCTTGATAGAGAGCTTCTGAAAGACGTGCAAGATTTTCTTCAATCTCAACAATCAATGTTGAGATAAAATGGAAGCATTGCTCTTGCAAATAAGGTGCTAAATCATTTATCCTTGAAGGAGATTTATGTTCATGAAGAAAACTTAGGAGGTCTTCTAGAATATTCTTGGACCCCTCATCTATGGGTTTCAACATCTTCATAACTTTCTAGATATGTAACTATGGATTCAAGGAATTTACCAACCTTAACTCTCTCACGTCGATCTGCAAATCCATCAGCTATTGTTTGTTTCATCCTACTAACAAACAAGCTTTCAAAATTTTCATCCCACAAAGTCTTTGAGTGCTTCAAAACAATCTCACATATGCATTGCCATGGAAACTCAACATTTGAACCAAAAACCATTTTTAGCGGCTCCAAGCTCCCTTCAAATGTATCCAGACTATCCAATGTTTCTCTGATCAATGTCTCATTATCTACAAGTTCCTTGCTACTTTTCACAAGATCAAGCAAATACTTTCCCCCAAGCCTATTTGTAGAGAGAATATCATTTGCACATGTCTTAAGCCATGCTAAGCAAGAGTATGATATAAATTCGCCCAACAGAATCATCATGGTAGCTTGTAGCTTCTCTCTATGAGATTTCCACAACTGTACCTCATTGTCTAGATTTGGAATCCCACCAAACAACTATGATCTAGGTGGCATTGCCAACAAAGTCCTATAAAAAAGAGGCAAATCGTTTAGAACCTCCAAGAAGAGTTCCCCAGCCTAACATAGCATTACTAGTATGACTCTTACCACATTATAGAAAATGGAACCGACTACCCCCACCTTATGCATCTATCGATGGAGCTATGAGGGGATTTTCTTGGATGTAGTCATGTTAGGCTAATAGTGTTCTACCCTTGAATATAATATTATTCCAGTTCATCCAAAGTTGTCCCTGTTTAAATGATGGAAATGGCTCACATCTCTTAGAACAATTTCTCTTTCAACAATATTGGAGATTAATTTAGATGCAGTGTGGCAATCAAAACATACTTGAAGGTTCTTAACAACTCTAATAGATGTACCAGGGACCATGTTTAACAAACCAAATACAATTTCTAACTTTTCACTATGGTGGAAGATAAATGATTATTTATACCCTGTTGCCTTCATTTTCCAAGCCAATTTCTCCTCCTTTGCATAACTCTACCATGTTTGTGGATGTGATATGTTTCCTACACAAAAATCATGTACCAGTTTATGGCCTTCAATCTAACTACATTCAGGTATCTCTTTAATTCCTCTATCTTTCATCAATCTCTTTACTATTTGAACCTCATACAAATGTCTTAGAGAAGAACATAAGTTGCAACATTTTTAGGATCCAACTAAAAAAACAAAGTTGTTGGAAATACTCAGCCTATAGTCATATACGATCCACATGTACCAAAAATTTAACTAGCATCTTAGTAATAACGTTTCAAGTGTCCTCAATATAGCCAACACGAGCACAAAGGTCAACCATTCACACCTAATGATCAACTATATATGTAAATTGTAATGCAATAAGGGTTAACAGATGATCAATGGAACTAATGCTTCACTCTCGCCGATAATCATTTTTCTCCCTGATATGCTTCGTCGGACCATCAGTGGGATGAGGTCTCTTATTCTCATGGTCGTCCAATGGGATGTCGTCAGTGGAGTTCATGCCTGTTGTCAAAACTTGGGTGGTGGTTCAAATGATGGGTTGATGTTCATGTGTTTGTTGTATCATTCAGCGGGAGTGTGACCTACCATTATGGGGTCTCATCAATTAAATTTTCTCATTATTAGGATCTTGGTCATAATTTTTATTTTAGAAACATGCTCTAAAAACCTCGTCAAAATCTTATTTTCAGGCTGCAACTTGCCACTTTTTGGACTCTTGATTTGATTTCCAATAATCCAGAATACCTATCTGAACAAATTTTGGTTGTGATGAAATGTGTTTTAACAATTTCTCTGTTAATCAAAGACTTACTATTCTATTTTTGGAGTTGGTACATGCAGATAGGAATGGATATTGAAGACTTTAAATGCTCCTGGCTTGTAGTGCAAGCTCTTGAATGATAAAATGAGAGCAAAATTCAAATACTATATGTATGCAGATAAGTCCATTTTCATTTGTGAATATCTGTGTAATTTTGCACTAGTTGCTTGTTGACTAATAGTAATTATGTTCTTTTTTAGGATAATTATGGAAAAGAAAATATATCTTGTGTTGCAAAAGTTAAGGATTTATATAGGGAACTTGGAATCAGGGTCTATTTATTCTTTTCTTTTTCGTTATGAGATGTTAAAAGTGATCTTTTCTTTTCAAAGTTTCCATTATCAAATTGCATAGTTCATAGGAGAACTTACTTTTATCTATAAGAATTATATTAAGGGACATGTAGATTGAGTTGTCTATACAAATTTTAGAATTTGAACTCTTAAAATTAGCTTCCACTTTCTAAGGGGGCATGCAAATCATTTTTGAAGTTGAGTGTAAAAAATAGAGCAACATGTAAAGAAAAATGATGAACAATAATAAAGTGAAAAGTGGCTCTTCTATCAACCATGTATAGAAAAAAAGAGAGACAAACACAGAGATACCACAAACATGTGGACTTCCATCAACTCATCAATATACATACATGAAGGCCATCTTTGCCACGAGATGGAGGTGTTTAGCATATCTCAATGATTCTTATTTCAGTAAAGGGAGGTATGCAGTTTGATTGCAGCCAAAGATATGGAAGTAATGATTGTATTTCAAATTTGTTGCTTCCTACTATGTCTTTGCAAGATTCTTGTCATTATGGGAAGCATTTCAAAGAACTTATAGAGTGAAGGATATAAGTTGTAGTATAGGAGGGGATGTATATTTTTTTATTCAAGTTTAAGATTGTCTTTACATTTAGGATCCAAAGGATCTTTGGAGGGACAAAGAGGATAAGGGTTTTTATATCACTTGGATAGAAAGAAATTTCTTGAGAAATCATATAGACTATGTTGTGCATTCTAACAAATTTGTGAAGGATCATTTCTCACAATTCATAGGTCACTCCTTGGAGCTAAATCCCATAATTGAAGATAAGGTTATAAATGATGGCCTAATGGAGATAGTCACTATGGGTGATTTGAAAGTCATCTACAAGGTTGTTTGGGATAATAAAAATCAATTGGAAGCTATACTTCATGTTTATATGATCACAATCAGCCAATGTCATGAAGCTGAAATGATATGCATAGAAACACCAAGAGAAGTTGGGGACTTTGGGATACTTGGTACAACAAAGACACAACTTCATCTGGCTCCTACTGCTAATTTTGAACAGTAACATAATTATTTTTGTAAGCATCAACCTACTTATCATGTTTCTACTGATAGGAGGAGTAGATAGTCCATAGATATATAGACATTAGAAGGAGATAGTTATGCTCCTAAATTTTTGCTTATAATGCAAGCTATGAGTATTTTTATATCCCATGGGAATGTAGTCAAACCTCGTAGAGCTGTGTATGACCAACAATCAAAGGAAGGTAATCCAAGAGAGTGATACTTTAAAGATAGTCTCAAGGAAAGGCTCATTGGGATGTTCTCATTGATTAGAGATTAAGGAATGTTGAAATAAATGATACATGTTGGGAAATATTCATCTTCTCCACAAGTACTAAACAACTTGTTAGTGAGTGGGAATCAATTGTAAAGGTTGCAGCTTTTTTTTTGAAAGAGGATACATAGGTACAATTGCTAAGGGTTTTCATCTCCTAGTTGGGAAAAAAGAGTGTACAGTGATTAATATCTTGGATTGGAAAACATAGTTGTTGCTCTCCAAGATAGTGGGGCATCCATGAAATTTTGGCCATGGTAGTGCAAGCAGCTCAAGGGTATTTTGAGGCAATATAATAGGGTTTGGGAGGTATGCTATTGCATACAAATGGTACCAATCTTATTATGGCATTGAAGGACTATCTTGGAATACAAGTTGAGACAAGCACATCAACAACTCTTTAAGGACATCATTGTAATATAGAGTTGGGCATAATTGAGATAGATGAAAAAGCTTCACTTGGTACATAGATTCCAATTGCTAATTATATCATAGTAGGGCAGCTAAAGCTAACTACATCACAAGGAGGATCGAGGATTGAGAATTGAAAATTCCAAAAATTGAATTGGGATCTTTTTATTTGCAAAATGGTTAAGTTAGAAGGAGTTGATGAGTTGAGTATCTTTGTTGCATGCATCATCTTCAACTCTTGTTTGGTGTTGGATTTGAAGTGCTTCAAAATTGAGTACCAGTGGTCCATTTAGATGCATAGCAACTTGCATCAAAGCGGACACTTAGATTAAAAAAATGGTGGGTATGACTTATGGAAAAACAAAAGTAATCTTCTTAGAATCAAGTTTGCATGCTAATTTGTAGCTATAGTGGGTGATGGAAAATAAAAGATTCTAATTGAGGAGGGGGTGTTTATAGACAAAGTTGTGAAGACTGTAGAGGAGGAACTACTTAATAGAGATGACTACATTGAGGGAAGGATTAAAGCAGTAGGACAATTTTCACTGGGGATCTTTATGTTGCATGCACAATTAATAAATTGCACAAGGACTGGAAAAAATAATGAAGCCCAATAAATTGATAAAGCAATGCTTGATTTATAGCAATCTAAGACAAGATGCAGTGCACAAATTTGACAGGTTAGTGGACTAGAAAATGTTCTTGTCACTTATGTCAATGCTTTAGGTGCTGGAGGAAATTAAATTGTCACTTAAATTGATGGAGTATCATAACTATCAATTCTCAAATGTGATGTGATGATTCATTTGCTTTTTATTTTCTTAAATTTTGAATTTCATCAATTTATATCAAATAAAGAGATTGTGAAGCTAGAAGTAAGATTTGATGCATTTAGGATTTTCCGAGTTCAAATTTTATGATTATAAATGATAATGCAATGATTAATAATTAAATAATAAAAATCTTGTCTTCTAAATGTTTAATACATGTCTCTACCCTTGCCTGCCTCTAAACCTTCCCACTATTAAGTTCTCTGAAAATTTTCAGATGTTCCAAAGATGTTTCCCGACATCCCCATGTTCTAAGAACTTCGTGCAACATTAAATATGTTTGTTTTTTCTTATACTTGAGAGCTATAAATTTCAATTTGTTTGTTCTTGCCTCAGAGGTTTTGGTTTTGGATTCTCTCAAAGTGATTTGAGAACATTGAATCTTGCATATGTTAATGTGATGTGTCTCAAACTTATAAAGATATGGAATACACAGGAATATAGGACTCTTGTTGTTGATATGTTTAGCCTTAAAAACTTTGGTTCTCATCCAAATTTGTAGTTCTCATTATGGTCTTTTATTTTAACTGCATGGATAAGTGGTTGTTAGTTTTAAGTGCATGGTTTATGGTTTCAAGTTTTAACTTAATGGTTCATGATTCTAAGTTTAATTAAACACTTTATAGTTTTCACTTTTCAGCTTTAATTGTCAATGTCTCTTCTACGTTGAATATTATATGTAACAATGAAGGTAGAATAATTTTTCATTGAAATCCTCAAGCATGATATGAAATTCTCCACAAATTTTTTTTGCAAAGATCATTTCAGCGTCTGCTTCAAAATCAGGCAGGTGATAGATATGTGTGGGAATACCCATTTTCTATAGCTGGTGTAAACATAACATTCATACTTATTCAAATGCTAGATCTTCAATCAGGTCTGTATTATTCTTGATCAACTACATTTCCTTGATGGTAATATTTGAATAATAAAGCATGAATGTCTCATTACTTTTGTGTAATGAATCAAGAGTCTATTTGATTATATATTGATTTCGATTGATATGCTCTAAACTTGCTTCTAAAATGTTATTTTTTTGAATTGTATCTTGGAGACTTATTGCCATATGATGGTTGTTGTCTATTGCAACGTTAAATGTCAGCATACAGTAGTAACTATGCCACATGTCATCTTTTGATATGGGAAAATATATTAACATTGTATTATTATTTTTAATTCCATGAGACTCGTCCCAATTAGATTAATAGATCTATAACATTTGCAGCAAGGTCTAGCACTACAACAGGATTTATATTACCGTAGATTTGAAGTATTAAATTTCAAGGTGAAATCATGTGAGAGGGGATTTTGATTATTAATGTATTAGTTGTTTTTTCTCATACCTGAGAAAAGGATTTTATTATTTTTTGTATAGGCCAACATATCAACAGAAACATGCTCATTGTATTTTCTTAAGATCTATTTTCTAGATATTTTGCAAAATACAACTGTATTGACCAAGGATGGACATAGGTATTCATGAAAATAGGAAGAGGATATTCAAAACTATGAAGGTATAAAGTATTGATTTTAATGTCTATTTTGCATTTTTATTTTTTTATTTTTGATTGACATAATCTTTTTAAAATAAAAAAAGTAAATAAACCCCACAGTTACACAAGAAACACGAGATCAAAAAATGGGTGGTTGAAATCCACCAAGAAGGTTCATATAACAAATAGACACTGAGGGACTAGACCTCAGTCTCTAGCCTCCTTATTACAACTTTATCTATAATCTAAAATAGGGAAAGCATGATTCATTATCAGTCTAATTATCCTCCATTGTCTTTGCATATTTTCCTCAAAACATAGTTAATAATAGAAATTCATATCATTTGGCCTTTCTTTTTTATAGATAGTTATATGAGTAGATAGCTATTATCATAGCTATTGTTTATATTTTTTGTTTTACAATGATAAAATTTCAAAAAAAATTCCTATTGTGATGGTTTTTAGATTCATGGTAGAAAATGGGCTTTTCAGTTTGCATATTTCATACTTGGCACATGGGATTCCTACTACTTTCTTGGAGAGCTCTCAAGGTACTCTATCTAATTTTCCTTTTAACCTGTATAAATGCAACAATAAGGCAGAAATTTTAATTTATTTATATATGCTACTAACTCAATTGAGATAGAATTTGTGATTAGCTTTAGATCCCCATTTTGATATTAGGTGTTTTTTCTTGATATTAGATGTTTTTTCTTGATAGCATGTCTAATCTAGGATTATTGTTGACCAGAGATGTGACTCTATCCAATATGGTTATCTTTTTGGCTAAATGGCTAGCATTGTATCTTTGTATCTAACTTGATGGGTATAATCCTATATTAAAACATATCTTAATTCATTTACAATGAAAATGGTTCTAAAAAGAGTTATAGGTTATGGATTCGTTAAAGTATTAAAGATGAAAGACATTGGTTAAAATTTTATAAAATGTCAAAGTGATTAAAATACTTAAATAACACTAAGACTCATCTCCAAGTATCTTCTCAACAATTCCTAATTGTTGCAATCACAACCTTCATGTAGAGTTTGTCCCCATTTCAATTATGTATCAGACTAAGCTTATCCCATTGTTTAGTATATTGATCTTATCCCCATTGCCCAATGATATATCAAACTAAGCTTGTCCCCATTACTTTGTGTATGAAAAAATTCACAACTTTCCTTGGGGATTCACATAACTCAGTTGATGAACCAGGTGGGAAATTATGTCCATAACATGGCAATATTTTTTGGAGGTCTTGCTATGGGATTCATAAATAGTTGGAAATTTTCCCTTGTAACTCTATCTACTGGTCCATTTATTGTGGCTGGAGGAGGAGTTTCAAATATCTTTCTTCATAGGCTTGCTAAAAAAATTCAAGATGCATATGTTGAAGATGCTAGCATTACAAAGCAGGTTTGAATGGGGGGGAGGATGTAGTTCATATAAATTAACTTGTTAATTTTTTGTATTTTTTTTGTAAACTAACTTTATGCTAATTCCTTGTTAATTTGTGGGTAGTTGTTATGATTTGGCTTCAGGTAATTGTTGATGGTTGTGTTATATTTGACAACTGTCAAACATTTTATACATGTTTTTCCTAGTCTGGGAAAGTAGTCCAATCTTGATAAATGTTTCCTGGTCTATATTTTGTGTACAAGCACTACTCCTAATGAATAAAACAATCATTGATATTTTTCTACAATCTCTTGGCATGTTTTGTTATGTTTTGCTTGCATAGCAATAACTAATGTTATTATTTGGTTGTAAACACCACTCTTGCTTATATTTATGTTCTAGGCTTAGATTGATGGTAGTTTCTTTATTAGAGTTGATACCTTGATCACTTTTGTTTTAATAGAAAGGAAATATGCTTTTAAGATGTTATGTTCATGATAGATATTTAACAAATGCAAGCAATTTTAACTGATAATGACCCATGGAAGTCATTATCTCTATGTAAGTCATTAATCTTTCTAGGATATGAACATGGTAGAAAATCTAAAATCTCCTTAATGCTTTGGTACTTTAGTATAGACCCATTGAATTATTTCAAATTTAAGGTTATTGTTTACACTAACCATGGATGCACTTTCTTTGCTTACATTTACATTGGTTTTATTGATTGTAGCACTGAGGGACTCTTTTTTGCCTTGTGTAGGAAGGGAATGTGTATCATAAGTGCTTATGGAGGTAAGGGATGGGCTGGTGGAGGTGGTGGTAGAGTTTCCATAAAGAGCTACAGTAGGCAAGAGAGTTTGAATATCTTTGTGCATGCTTAGTTTGAATGAGGGCAGTCTATAGATGATTGGAGCTTTATCAAAATCATAGAATGGAAGTTCCTTTGCAAATATGTATCATGTACTTATGCATTACTAGGGTAAGGGACTGTAGGTTATGATATAAAATAATAGCCATGTTCCTATTCTTTTGTAAGCTATTGAACAACATAAAGGCAAGGTTTTGGAGCAGAATTCAGCTAGTTCTTTTCTCTCTCAGCAATGTATTGTAATCTTTTCAAGTTCTTTCATGTTGGCATAGAAAATTGTAACTCCGATTTCAAGCTTGCACAACTGAATGTAATATCATTTTGATTAATAAAATAATCTATTTTTACCTTCTCATTATTGTTTTATTGTGCAAATATTTTAGATAGTTGATAAGTAATCTTTTTTATTAATGGAAACCAGTAAATAAAAATAACTAAATATATGACTAAATTAATGACTAAATATATGACTAAATTAATGAATAAATATATGACTAAATATATGACTAAAGTAATGAATAAATTAATGACTAAATTAATGACTAAATATATGACTAAATTAATGACTAAATATATGACTAAAGTAATGACTAAATGTATGACTAAATAAATGACCAATTAACAACAATCAATGACTAAATAAATCACTACCATCACTAAATCAATGAGAAAATAAATGACTAAATAAATGACTAAAATAGTTTAGTCATAAATTTGGTGGTGTTATAAATGACTACAAATAAACCACTAATAGTCACGTGACTAAAATTAGTCATTTATATGTAATTTCTAGTAGTTTATTTAGTCATATATTTTTGTTTATGTACTAGTGCATTAAGGCCTACGATGACTAGGAACAGGTGTCCCAAGGCACCATCCAACTCCCTATTCATGTGGGTCCATCCATCATGGAAACCACCTACTAAGTCCTTGACCTTGAGCTTCCATATAATATTCTCCTAGGGCATCCATGGATCCATGGGATGCAAGTTATCATGTCTACATTCCACCAATTTGTAAAATTCCCTTACGAAAATCAAGAAATCATGATCCATGGTGACTGCGAACCTTTCTAGTATAGCAAAAATCTAGAAGCCAAATATTACAAGATCCCCCAAATTAAAAAAAATGATGAGGGACCCACATCTCCCTATGTCAATCCATCTAATTTAGCCTCTACTTCTGAGACAAAGGCACCCATCATCCAAAACATCCCAGATATTAAAGTCGTAATCAGAGACAATGGTTGTGGGGACTAAAACTTGTAGAAGGGTGTGCATATAAATGTTAGGATAGTTAACTCAATCTCCTAAATCTCATGGAAGACCACAACCTAGCAAAGGTTCATCCAAGACATTCATAACATCTCCTACCACCTTCAAAAAGTGGGGGGATTTGAGCAAAGAAGTTGTGGATGAAGAAGATGTCTCAGGTCTCTTATATCATGGTAACCGTCCTACAACCATTCTCCTGATGCATGAGGACAAGGATCTACATTTAATGTTTGGTTGGGGCTACAACAAAAATGAAAAGCTTGGGAAAAATGAAAATGGACTATTAGAACCTATCATTCCTAAGAAGTCCCTCAAGAATCTTGTCCTTGAATGTACCTGGATAACCATACTTGGCAAAGGTGCTCATGTTAAAATGGTAAAAGCTTCCCCATCGGTACCCGTATCACTTAGTAGTCCCTTTAAAGATCCTATCTCCAACCTACCCATTTTATTTAAGGATTCCTCCCTTTTCATGATCACCTCCATGTTATTTGAGTCAAGTAACCAAGTCACTAAGCTAAAGCTCATTTACCCCCAACTCATCAATTGTGACGAATGAGGACCACTGATCTTAGATACAGTAAAAAATGATGAGGCTCTCTTGGAATTCATGGGACTAATGGATAATCTACCACATAGAGATCACAAAGAATGGTTCAACATCAAGCTATATACACATGCATACTATAGGGAAACTGTTGAATCTCTTAGCCACAAAATCAAAAATCTAAGAGTAATGTCTCAATCCTTAAGTGAAAACCACATTGTGGCACTTTCTGATCCCAAAATAGAAAAAATAAAGGATGCATCTAATGGTGAAAACCTCTCTAAGGCACCAAAGGATGAGGGATTCAATATTCCCCTTAGTGCCATCCATCAAGAGAAATCAGCAGTCCTAGTAGAGAAGTGCAACCCAGTGAACATGGAATCGAAGAGGGTCCACACATCACCTTCTATGCTGAGTCACTTTTGACTGAGGAGCGAGAAAATCTAGCAGCATTTCTAAAAGAAAGGAAAGTGAACTTTACGTGGACATATGCTAGCATGCCAAGCTTTATCCAAAAGTAGTGTTTCATCATCTAGCAGTGTATCTGGAGGAAAAACCTATGAGAAAAATTAAGAAAGATGCATCTACAAATCACCTTATTGGTCAAACTTGAGCAAAAAAACTCCTTGATGCAACAATAATTCAACCCATTGATTATCCAAAATGGTTTTCTAACCTTGTACCTGTTTCCAAGCCCTCTAGGGGCATCTGAATATGCACCAACTTTAGAGACATGAATAAGGCATGTCCTAAGGATGATTTCTCCCTCCCCAACATAGATATGATTGTAGATCTGATAGCAAGGCATGAAATGCTATCATTAATGGATGGATTTTTAGGATACAACTAGATTATGATTGTAAAGGATGACCAACATAAAACAACCTTCACTTGTCCATGGGGCACATAATGTTGGAATATGATGCCATTCGAGCTAAAAAAAACTAGAGCTACATATCAAAGGGCTATGACCTTGATCTTTCATGACATGATCCACAAGACTATGGAAGACTATGTGGATGATATCCTCACCAAATCAAGGAAATGCCAAGACCACATAGCAACACTGGGCCCAATCTTTGACAGACTGGAAGAATATAACGTATGAAAAAATCCCAAGAAATGTGTCTTTGGCATAGCTTTAGTCCATGTATTAAAGCTGCCACATCATTTGTAGTTGTACCACAAGGAACCACAATTTGTTGTAAGGTTCTTTGAAAAATAGTGTGGTAATTTGGTGAATTCTAAAGTAAATCCCAAAGGGATATCTTTCCAGGAGTATTTTTGAGTTGTTCAACAAGATCATACTCCTTTGTGTGTGGGGGAAAGCAAGGAGCACTAGGTGGATTAGGTAAAGGTAAATAGGGTGGGTTTAGTTGTGATTGTTGTGGATTGTTTTGGGTATTATATGTATGAGCAACAATAATATTATTGGATTGCTGCAACACATAAGTTTTAACTGGGTAAAGAGTGAACTTAGGTTTATTGGAAGGATGAAGTTTATGCAAGGGTGGGTAAATAATGAATTGAGGTTGAATCACATTAACATCCTTAGATTTAGATTGTTTACAATAAACCTTAGTGGATGACTTGAGTGATATGAAGTCCTGAAGGGACTCATCTAACAAGTCAAAGTCATCATGAGTAGAAGGTTTGATGGGTAAGTTATTGTCAATTGGTTTCAGCTTTTTAGGGTAAACATTAGAGGTGCTAATGTTCGTTATTGTAGGTTTCTAGGCACAACAAACCTTAGTGGATGACTTAGTCAAGATGAAGTCCTAAAGGGATTCATCTAACAAGTCAAAGTCATCACAACCAATAGGCTTGAGAGATAAGTTGTCATTAATCAGTTTAGACATCTCATGGCAAGCATTAGAGGATGAAGTGAGTGAGAGGAAGTCCTTAAGAACTTCATCTAACTTGTCTACATCATCACTTCTAAGAGGCTTGGATGAGATGGTGTTTCTAAAATGAATCATTTGTTTCAAAGGTTGATTTGATGTTTCTGTTTTTGTGTTTTTATTTATTGACAAATATGATATAAAAGAACTAGAAACTAACACTAAAAGGGAAAGTTGCAAAAATCTAATACTATACATAAATTCCATGAAAGGAAATGATGCTTATGCTAATGAGTGAAATATAATAGAGAGTAACTGAAATAAAATAGAAAAGGGACCTATAGGAAACAAAAAAGTGCAAAGCAACAAACTGAACTCTAGAAGCATTGATTCAAAAATTGCAGTGGGACTAATTCACCCAAGGTCATGAATGAGTTCCAAGATAGGTATTTTTAATTTTTTTCTAATTTTTTTGACTTTTCTAGATGTGTGTACGTCTATATAGTGCAAATGAAGACTAAAAATAAAGAAATTTGGAATGATGTAATGAAATAAGATGCAATAATGAACTCTAAATGATACTTTCACTAATGAAATTTTAAGAATCCCTAGGATTCAAAATAGAATGCAATTGAGCCCTACGATTCATATGCAAATGAAAATCTGAAAGAGATAATGTTCAATATGCAAGTTCACCAAAATGAGCCAACAAATTTGATTTTCTATGTGCTTCTCTTGCACTCTTAAGATCTTTCACCTAAAAGGAGAGAGATAAAATACTAAAATTCTAGTGGTTCACTCAAATAAAGGATTGTATTATGTTGTAAGACTAGGTACAATGATGTAAATGAAACTAAGTGATGAAATTGATTAACTATTAATGCAAAACTAATGAAATATGTAATGTTTGAAAACACAGTGATGCTTGCAAAAGACTTAAAAGAATGAACAAAAATGCAAATGAAACTAAACAAAAAGTTTTATTTCAAAATGTGTGCACTTGTAAAGCTAAAGATGACTAAAAATAACTATAGAAATCAAGAAATTTTTACTTTGAGTTGATTGGGACTCATTCGCCACCCTGGGTGAATCAGTCCCAAGATAGGGTTTTCTGCCCAGAAACTGGTTTTTGCTCTTGTGCATCAGGATTTGTATCTAACTCTGAAATTCACCTCATGAGTGAATCATTCACCATCCATGGTGAATCATTCCACTTTCATTTTTCTACAAATTTAGATCTTTGTTTTGCACCTTGTCACCTGTACAACACTTTTTGATGGAAACCTAAATCGAGATCTTAGAAAATTCCTACAAAAAAGCTTAAAATTGGTTGTCTAATGGGTGTTTTTCGTTGAACAAACCCCTAGTTGGGTAATTAAACCTTAAATGGAAAAAAACTTGCATAAAAACCTAGCCTTAAGTGTGTTAAAGACTAGGAAAGTCTGAAGTATGATAACACCCTATTCTATTGTGCTAGAATAAGATGTGCAAATGTGATTTGAATGATGCAAGACTTCAACCCTATAAATCCTAAAACACATCAAAATGGAGATTGATAACATGCAAATGAGATGTAAATGAAATGAAAACCTTAATATGAAGATAGAGAGAAAATGGAAGATGGAATCACTTTGAAAACAAGTCTTTAGGTGTGATTTGATGGCTAGTTGCATCTCCTCAACCTAGATTTATCCATGACTCACCATGGGAATCCATCATCAACTCTTTGCAATGTTGAATCTTGAATGAATATTGAGCTTCAAGAGCTACAAAAACCCTAGTTTGCTGCCCTAAAACTTCAACTTTGCTAATGAAACTTATTGTGGAAGACTTGAATTTAGAATTTTCTTTGTGAAAATGACTAAGAGATGTGAAAATGACCTAAAATGAGTATTTATAAGCATCAACACCAAATTTTCTCGTTATTCAGACCTAAGAGGGCAACATCCACCAAAAAATTAAGTTGAATTGATTAAATTCCCACTCAAAATTGAAATTTCCCTCACAAGGGACTCATTTACCACCCTTGGAAAATGGGTCCCACCAGAGGGGACTCATTTTCCCAAGGTGGAAAATGGGTCTAACTAGTGGTTTTTGAAGGTGGGTTTTCAGGATATTAGTGAATTAAGTGTTGTTTGTTGGGATTTAAGTAATTTCTCAAGTGTAACAGGCCTCTAGATCAAAAATTATTAGTCTTAGGGGCCTATAATGTTGTTTTGAAGAATGAATAATGCATGGGTACTCAAAAGTAGGTCCAATTAAGTGTGAAATTGCCTCTTTTGTCAAGAGTGTCCAATTTTCTACGCCACATTTATCCCCCACTTTAGCGCACATATGACTCTACATGCATTTGTAAGCTGAAGGACTCTAAACAATACACTTTATTGCATAAAAGGATACTCACTTAAAAGATGGGAGAATGAAGCCCCCAATGTAGTTTATTGCAAAATCACAACATTAGGAACCGCATCCTGCAACACAAATTCATTAATTTCACAAAAATACTTTTATCTAACTCCTAGGAATCCAATACAAGGGTAGATGTATGCCCCCCATTGATTCCACTTGCTTTACAGAGATGGAATCAAGGTAGCAATCTAGCCATGTCGAAGAAGGAACATTATACCCTAGGGAATTTACAAGTACCATGCCATGTGACGATAGATGATTGATGATATCAAGTGCAGAATCATGATTCCAATACATCAAACGACATCGAAAACATAGTTCCCTAGCTCCCATATGTTGTTTTGAAGAAAAGATGCTTTATTAACTCTTACGATAAAATAATCCTAAGTTCATGCATAAGAGTAAAGGTGATGAAAATAGGTTAAAACAAGTAGAAGAGAGTAATTTGTCACTTACTATTGCATTTTACCTTCTTGTAGCTTGAGAGTGACGAGTGAGATGAGAAGATGTCAAGTAGACGGGGTTACAAACCTTCGCGATTAGATGAGCTTCAAGAGTAGGTGGCGCTTGGAAAATTGTACCATGAGGTGAGTCAATTTTGTAACTTTCGCTTAGTTATTTTGTAATGATTTAATGATTTTTAATGCATTTATAGGTTAATTTAGGATCTGGGAAAAAAATTTCACAAAGTGTCCCCTTTTTTCACAAAGTTTCCCATTTGTTCGCAAAGTGTCCCTTTTTTTTGCAAAGTGTCCCATTTCTTCGCAAAGTGTCCCAATTCTTTGCGAAGTGTCCCAAAAGGGTTGTAAAGTGTCTAGGGCCTTTAGAAAAGCACACTAGATGAACTTTAGCATACTTGCATGATGAATAATGTAAAAATTGAAGATATTAGATGAGTTTTTAGAGTATATTGTTATGATTGTGATAGGTTCTGGCCCGGTCACAATAGTGGCTAGGATGGATATAGATTAGCTTTCTTAGAGATTTATCCCTAGCACTATCAGTAGTGGAGACAGATCATTTACAAGTAGTAGGTATCTATTGGTCATATTTGATGCCACCTGGGATACCATGATGACATGCTCATGGCCCTCATGGTAGCACCTTGGAATGCAAACACATGTCCATTTCACCTTCCTACTAGGGAGATGACCATCACACTCAAGGATGTAAATCGTATTCTTTGAGTTCCTATTCAGGGAGAACAGGTATATTTCTGGGGGGATCGGTCATTCTATGAGAAGAAGGTGGACATGCAATACTTCTTGGATGGACCTATTCATGATGAGCATGTGAGAGTGCTAAGCAAGCTTCCCATGCTTCTATATTCATGAGCTCCCATTGTTAGATAGATTATGGTGCATACAATGGCCCATGTTCTCAATCCTGATCGATGAGAAACACACTTAGATGGAGGATTGGTACACTTGATTTGTAGGATGGTGGAGCATAGGACAGTCTATGCTTGGGGACATTGCATCCTAGCACATCTTTATTATGATCTTGGCTGATTTTTGTTTAAAGAGATAGACAATATGGTGCACTGTATGCTTCTCTAGGTGTGGTGCCTCGAGCATATTACATGCACTAGGGCTGTCCAGTTCCCATTTTGTATAGCTATAGGATATCCACAAGCCTTCGACTATCCTCTATGATGCTTGTGGTAGTACAAAGATCTACATTTTTGGAGGGTGAGATTTGACCAGCTAGAGAAGGACGAGATCCTATGGAGACCTTATCTACTCACATTACAGTGGCCAGACCCCATAGGACAACTTAGAAGGATGCAAATGGACAAGTTTTTAGCTAGATGATGACTATCTTGTATGACCTATCTATTATGGGCCAGTCATGCAATAGTTTGGGTAGGTGCAGACACCACTGAGGGCATGCCCCTTGATTAGGTGATCAGTGCAAAGTTCTCGGAGGCTAGGTGAAACTGTTTGGCTCACTATAGATCATGTTTGTGAGAGTAATTTTGATGATTCAGATCATGACCAACCACCAATCCTTGATGTTGATGATGTTGGCAGCATAGATGAGCACGAGGAGTGGTGGTCATTGACACGACTAGCTCTTGTTTTTCCCATGGATGTCCCTATAGGTGATGCAGGACCAACACCAGATGAGGGAGATGAGCTCGAGGATAGGACTGAGGATGTATGATACAGGCCAACATATATATTTACTGATGTTATCGATGATGAGTATGATTCAGAGGCTGATATGGACTATGAGAACTAGAATGGAGGTGAGGAGGATGATTATTATGAGGAGCCGCCCCTGAGTGAGGGTGATGAGATAGCAACTGAGGATTGGCACGAGTGAGGAGAGTCCTCACACACTTATATGACCAAATCACATAGAGTAGCTAGAGTAGACATCGAGACCCATAGTCAGAGAGAGGCTAGCACGTCCTCCATGCCCCCTAGAGATGATGAGGTTGATATCCCTTAGCTGACTAGAGACATCGGTGATGATATTTAATTTTATGCATGTAATTTAGTGTTTTATGCTTTATATATAGATATCATGGTGATGTTTACTGATTGTGTACCTTTTCTATCTTGCAAGAGTGATGAGAGACTAGCAAGAGTTCTATCATTAGGTTGTCACAGTGATATTGCCTGCATCCATTGACGAGGAGGAGATGGATCCTGACTATGTGCTCCCACCGATCATGGAGGAGAGAGAGTCGCTCATACCTTTCACGAGGCTACAAACAATGTATGAAAGCATGAGGAGATGACTCTGTCGAGCTGAGAGTGCAAGACAGTCATCACATACCTCAATAGAGGTTGAGAGACTACATGCAGAGCTAGCACAAGTGCGAGTGGAGAGGGATCAGATGGAAGAGGATCGACTTGTGGTTCTTGGTTGAGTACAAAGTCTGGAGTATGCACTCAAAGTCAGAAAAATGTGATCACGATCACACATGACCATCTCATGACTTCCAATTACTGGATCATGGGTTCCAGATCCTGAGGGATCTAGTTCTCACAGACCTTGTTGATTTTGTATATGATATTGATATGTACATAAATTTTTTTGATATATATATACATGCCCATTTGATGTTGTTATAATTTCTCTTAATGATTTTGAATGTTAAATGTCACCGTGATTAATTAAATAACTTGTGGTAAGATTATTTAATTAATGTCTACATGATTTAACATGGTTGATGCGACCTAATGTAAAACGTATTTCAGTTTCACTTTAGATACAACATTTTTGAATTAAAGAGAGTATGTTAAATTAGATACACCTATAACTCATATAAGGATCGAACTTAACATAACATGAGGGTGAATTGTATGAAACCTAAAGTAATTATAAAATTAACTCAAATAATCATCCTAGTGTTCAAGACAAACACAAGATCAGTTGTCAAGGACAAAGCAATGTGAACGTTATTTAGAATGTAACCAAATAACTTAGGCAACATGACTTTAACAATCATACTATTCAAAAATATTAGAGGTAATACCAATGCAAATCAGCGGCTTTAATAGGTTCCTTAAGGGGTGTTCCACCCAGCTCTATTAAGACATAAGCACTAGACCCATAACTGGTATCAACTATGTAAGGTCCTAACCAATTAGGGCTGAATTTATCTTTGTCTTTATGGTTAGCATTAGTATTACGTTGATTTTCATAAAGAACAAAATCACCTGTACGAAACATATAGGGAATGACATGAGTATTGTGTTTACGTTGTAATTGTTTAATGTAAGCTTGGAGGTGCTCAAGAGCATTAATGTGCTTTTCATCGAGCATTTCAAGTTGGTGCAATAATTGGTCTTTATAAGTGGTATCGTTAATAAGGTCTTGAAGATCAATTTGTAGCATAGGAATTTCTAACTCCAAGGGCATGATCACGTAAGTCCCATAAACAAGGTTATAAGGTGTAGTTCACATAGATAATCTAACACTCATTTGATATGCCCAAAGCACACAATGTAATTACATATGCCAATCCTTATGATGTTTTTTAATAGTTTTCTTTAGGATTTGTTCCAAAATCTTATGCTTTCAAATTGTCCATTGGATTGCAAATAATACGGTGTGAAAATTTGATGTTGAATGTTGAACGTTTCAATAAATTTCTTAACTTCATTATTCTTAAATGGGGTTCCATTTTCTGAAACAATTGCAGAAGGAAGTCCAAAGCGAGCAATTATGTGTTCCACTATGAAATGAAAAATTACTTCAACATTTGTAGATAAAAGAGGAATAGCTTCCACTAATTTTGTGAAATATTTTGGTGCGGTTATGATAAATGTATGTCCAACATAAGAGGGTGGTGAAATTTTTCCAATAAGATCCAATCCCCATACTGAGAACAGCCAAATGGGAATTTGGGCATGGAGCTCAGAAGCAGGAGCATGAATCAAATTGATATTTTCTTGACATTTGTGACATCGTTTAACGTAAGCAAAGTAGTATATCTCCAAATGTCTCCAATAATATCCTATACAAATGAATTTTTGCACTAATGACCGTCCACAAAAATGACATGCACAAGCACTAGCATGAGCCTGCTCAAGGGCTATAGAAATTTCATAATCCTTAAGACACCTTAGTAAGAGACCATTGAAGGATCTTCTATACAACACATCTGCGAGGATTACGTATTTGGCTACTAGTTTGCGTAAATGATTTTGAGTGTTTGTCATTATGGGCTCGAGAATAGTACCATGTTTTAAATAATGGTAAATTGTGTCAGACCATTCTCACGAGTCTTCTTGATTTGTAGTTAAAATGTCTTCTAATCAAGTATCAATCGAAGGTTTTGTGATGGGATGAATAAAAAAGGTGAAATCTATTGAAGGATCGAGTGGGGATATAAGAGAGGATGCACTCACCATTGCATCTGCATGTCGATTGTCTTTTCATGAGATGTTATCAATGGTGAATGATTCAAACTTCTCTAACAATTTCATTGTAAGATCCGTGTATCTTGATAACTTGTCATGTTTAGTTTGATATGTCCTAGTGATTTGTTTGATTACTAATTATGAATCACCAAAGATATTGATATGTTTAACACCCATGGTTAAATTAGCTCACAAACCCACGATTAATGCCTCATACTCAGCTGTGTTGTTTGTACATAATAAATTTAATCGATAGGACAAGGGAATAGGCTTTCCATCAGGCGAAATTATTAATACCACTCTAGCACCGGAACATGTTCTACACTTAGATCCATCAAAATAAAATTCCCATATTTTAACATTAGCAGTCAAGACACTATCATTAGGAAAGGAATCGTGATTATGTAAAGCGAGAGGAGAAGGAGCATCAGCTAAGTGATTGGTTAAGGCTTGTCCTTTGATTTCTTTTTTTGAAACAAACTTGAGGTCAAACTCAGTTAACAACATCATGCACTTAGCTAAGCATCTAGAAAGGTTTATTTTGTTAAAAAAATGTTTAAGGGGATAAAATTTTGTTATGACTTGTATTTTAGCATTTAGTAAATAACATTTCAACTTACTAGTAGCGAATACAAGAGCTAAACATTTTTTTCAATTAGTGAGTATCGAGTTTCATAATCAATTAAGGTTTGACTAATGTAATAGATAGGATGTTATTTTCCATGATCATCTTGTTGAGCCAACAAGGATGCAAGAGCATGGGTTGATGTGGCTGTGTAGAGGATAAATGGTTTATTTGGCATGACAAGTTGTAAAACAGGTGGAGTTGAAAGGTATTCCTTTAAACTCTCAAAATCCTGTTTACAATCTTCACTCCAATCAAAAGGCACATCCTTCTTGAGGAGATGTGTAAAGTGTAATGTGTGATCGGCTAAAGATGCAACAAAATGATGAATAGCTTGAATTCGACCTTGTAACGTGTGTAATTGAGAAATTTTCTTAGGAGGTGGCATGTTAATAATGGCATCAATTTTCTTTGTGTCCACCTCAATTCCTTCATGAGATATGACAAACCCCAAAATTTTACCACTATCTACACCAAAGACACACTTTTTCAGATTTAATCACATATTATATTTATGTATTCATTCGAATTTTTTTTGAAGAATATTTACATTGTCTTGTCTTGTTAAGGATTTAGTAAGGATGTCGTCAACATAATCTTCCAAAATTTTATGTATGTAATCATGAAAGATCAATTTCATTGCTCATCGATAAGTTGTGTTGGCATTCATTAAACTGAAGGGCATCACGACCCAACAAAACATTCTCCAAATAGTTGTAAATGCAGTTTTGTATTAATCTTGAGGATTAATAAGGATTTTATTATAACCAAAAAATCCATCCATGAATGACAACAAAGCATGTCTAGTAGTTGAATCCATGATCATGTCAATATTAGGAAGCGAAAAGACATCTTTTAAAGAAGCTTTATTCAAGTCACAAAAATTTGTACATACCCTAATACGATTATTGGGTTTAGCAACTATGACAATGTTTGAGATCCAAGGAGAATAATCAATAGCTTGAATCAATCCTACATCAAGGAGTTTTTCAAGCTCTGCTTTAACATGCAAGGCCATGTTAGGGTGCATTTTTTATATCTTTTGGCAAACAGGTTTAGCATTTTCAGCAAGAACTATGTTGTGTGTCACAATTTTTGGGTCAATTCTTGTCATATTAGAATTTTTTCAAGCAAAAAAATTAGGAAAATCATGAAATAAAGTTATAGTGTCCTCTTGTTATTCATTGTCAAGGCACTTCCCAATCTTAATAACCTTTTCTTTATCATCTATGTCCATCGGCACATTAATGGTATCTCCTAAGGGGATTGCATTAGATTTAGGAACTTCAGAATCATATGGTTCTTCAATGATATCACTATATTTTTTCTTGGTAATTATCACAACACAAGTAACCTATTTCATGGGAGTAGTACAGGATGTGTTATCATAAAATCCTAACATTTGTTTCAAAGTTTCATCACTATCAACATACTATTGTGATGGTGATAAGTTCATATCAAGCAATTTAGGATGTTTGATTGTGAGTTTGTGTTTTGGTTGACATGTAATAGTGTTAATGTTCAAAGATGGTCGTTGAGTAGTTTTTGTCATCTTAGAAAAAGAATATCCCAATCTTGTTTTTGTCTCTTGTCTATTAGGTTCTATAGGGACACGAATACCTTGTTCATGCTTTCCACACCCTTTTCCAATATATCCTAATTGTTTCACAAGTTCATAGATTTTTCCATTTCTTTCAGATTAGGTGAAGGTTGATAATCTATCTCATCAAATTTTGTTGTGTATGGGTATGTGCAGGATCATGATGGGCCAAAAAGTTGCGATATGATGGGTATGTGTAGGGTATGTGGCTGACAACATTTTTTGCCCAAAATTGATGAAATGAAAAGGGTTTTTAAAGGAGATTCTCAAATTTCCACCAATATAAATTATGCTCTACTTTGAATTTAATAAATAATTATTATTCATTTTCTATTTGAATTACGACTAAAGTTCTGATTGATAGGCTAATTGAAAAACATCAATAGCTTTCAAACGAAATCACATTTTTTGAATATAAAACATGTGTCACATTCTATGCTTCACATACTATAGGATTAAAAAAAAAATCACCAAGTTTTGACCAAGTTAAGGTGGTCAGACATACAATTTTTTATAGTTTTTAAAAGTTTTAATAAAAAATTCATAATTAATTATTTACTTGGAAAAAATTACAAAAAAAATATGCATCACATCCAGACACGAGTCCTCTACTTATATCTCAAATATTATAAAAAAATATTATCATTTTATTGTGGTTAGGGTGGTCAGACAGACACCTACTTCTTATTTTTCCCCTAAAATTTAAGTACTATTGCATTGAAATTTCAAATTTTCACCAAATAGATTTAAAACCTAGTAGTTTAGAAACTACATTTAATTTGCTAAAGATTATATTCTTACATATTTTTGAAATAATATAGATAACTTATTCATTTATTTTTACATCAAGCTACCTAACTCTACTTTTTCTGAATTTTTCACCACTTAAGGACCTGATTTTTCTATGATGATCCTGCACATACCCGTATGTTGCATTTTCTTCCAAAGTAGAGGAGATAGATGTTTGAGAAGATTGTTCAGAATTTTGAGTTAACATGATGGTTGGTTGTTCTTGTTTCTCATCTTTCTTTTGTGTGATTATGTATTTTCCCATAAATGAAGGTGTGAATTCTAAGGATCCAAAATCATCACCAAATAATTTAGACACTAATTCCTCATCTTTTTGCTCAATTTCAAGAGGGTCTATATTGGATGTTGGAATTAATGTTTTCAGAGGACTTGTAGCTTCTTTTTCAAGGTGCAAGAAACTTTCAGGCTTGGGGTCTATTTCAACTTGATAAATGTTGTTGTTATAGACACATTTCATTATACAATGAAGGGTTGAAGGCACTGCATTCATCTCATGAATACCTGGTCTACCTAAAAGAATATTATACTAAATATTACAAGGCATGACATGGATAGGAGTTTGTAGAGTAGCCACCCCAACTGTAATAGGAAAAGTGATTACACTGAGCAGTTGCTTTGTCATATTTTCAAATCCTCGAATGGATAAGGAATCAAGTTTTATTTGTGACTTTTCAACATGCAATCTATCAATGAGATTCACACCACACATTAAGGGCATAACCATTATCAATGAGGGTCCTTTTGATACCTATTTGATTAAATTGAGAAATTATCATAAAGGCTTCATTTTTCTTTCATAACTCTAAAGGAGGGAGGTCATGCTTATGTAAAGTAATATCGAGATTAACCTTATTCATTCCATGTATTAAAGCTACCACATCATTCGGAGTTGTACCAAGAAGAACCAAGAAAAATTGTAAGGCTGTTTGAAGAATAGTGTGGTAACTTGGTGAATTCTGAAGTAAATCCCAAAGGGAAATATTTGTAGGAGTATTCTTGAGTTTCTCAACAAGATCATGTACTCATTTGTGTGTTGGGGAAAGCGAGGAGAACAAGGTGGATTAGGTAAAGGTAAAGAGGTTGGAATTCATTGCGGTTGTTACGGATTGTTTCAAGTGTTATATGTATGAGAAATAGTAATATTACTAGATTGCTGCAACACATCAGTTTTAGATGGGTAAAGAGTGAACTCAGGTTTATTGGAAGGATGAAGTTTATGTGAGGTTGGGTAAAGAATGAGTTGAGGTTGAATCACATTAAAATCGTTAGTTTTAGATTGTTCACAATAAACCTTAGTGGATGACTTGAGTGAGATGAAGTCCTGAAGGGACTCATCTAACAATTCAAAGTCATCACGACTAAAAGGTTTGAGAGGTAAGTTATCATCAATTGGTTTAATATTTTTAGAGTGAACTTTAGAGGTTTTAATGTTCATTATTGTAGGTTGGGCACAACAAACCTTAGTGGATGACTTAGGCGAGATGAAGTCCTGAAGGGCTTCATCTAACAAGTCAAATTCATCACAACCAAAAGGTTTGAGAGATAAGTTATCATTAATTGGTTTAGGCATCTCATGGAAAGCATTAGAGGATGAAGTGAGTGAGAGGAAGTCCTAAATAACTTCATCTAACTTATCTACATCATCACTAATAAGAGGCTTGGATGAGATGGTGTTTCTAAATTGAATCATTTGTTTGAAAGGTTGATTTGATGTTTTTGTTTGTATGTATTGAAAAATCTGATCTAAAAGAACTAGGAACTAATGCTAAAAATGAAACTTGAAAAAATCTAATACTATCCATAAATTTCATGAAAAGAAATGATGCTTATTCTAATGAGTGAAATATAATACAAAGCAACTGAGCTAAAATAGAAAAGGGAATTGCAGGAAACAGAAAAGCGCAAAGCAACAAACTGAATTCCAAAATTACTAATTCAAAAATTAGAGTGAGAATGATTCGCCCAAGGTGGCGAATGAGTCCCAAGAGAGATATTTTTAAAAAAATTCTGATTTTTTTTACTTTTCTGGATGTTTTCAGGTCTGTACAATGTAATGAAGACTACGAATGCAGAATTTTTGAATGATGTAATGAAATAAGATGCAATAATGAACTCTAAATGATGCTTTCACTAATGCAATTTTAAGAAGCCCTAGGATGCAAAAACAATGCAAAAGACGATGCAATTGATCCCTAGGATACAAATACAAATGCAAATTAGAAAGAGATAATGTTCAATATGCAGGTTCACCAAAATGAACCAACAATTTTGATGTTTTATGTGCTCTTGCACTCTTAGGATCTTTCACGTAAAAGGAGAGAGATAGAACACTAAAATTGTGGTGGTTCACTCAAATAAAGGATTGTATTATGTTATTAATACTAGGTACAATGATTTAAATTTAACTAAGTGATGAAATTGATGAAGTATTAATGCAAAACTAATTAAATATGTAATGTTTGAAAACACAGTGATGTCTGCAAAAGACTTCAAAGAATGAACAAAAATGCAAATGAAACTAAATGGAAAGTTTTATTTTAGAATTTTTGCACCTATAAAGCTAGAGATGACTATAAAACACTCTGGAAATCAAGAAATTTTGACTTTTGAGTTGACTGGGACTCATTTGCCACCTTGGGTGATTCAATCCAAGACAGGGTTTTCTGCCTAGAAACTAGTTTCTGCTCACTGGGTATCAAGATCTGCATCTAACTCTAAAATTCACCTCATGAGGGACTCATTTTCCATCTATGGAGAATCAGTCCACTTTCAATTTTCTGCAAATTGACATCTTTGTTTGACACCTTGTCACCTATAAAACACTTTTCTATGGAAACCCAAATCAAGATCTCAAAAAATTCTTGCAAAATAGCTTAAAATTGGTTTTCTAATGGGGGTTTTTCCTTGGTCAAACCCCTAGTTGGGTAATTAAACTTTAAATGGACAAAAATCTACATAAAACCCTAGCCTTAAGTGTGTTAAAGACTAGGAAATTCTAAAGTATGATTAAACCCTATTCTATTGTGCTAGAATAAGATGTGAAAATGTGATTTGAATGATGCAAGACTTCAACCCTATAAATCCTACAACACATCAAAATGGAGATAAATGGCATACAAATGAGATGTAAATGAAATGCAAACCTTAATATGAAGATAGAGAGAAAATGGAAGATGGAATTGCTTTGAAAACAAGTCTTTAGGTGTGATTTGATGGCTAGTTGCATCTCCTCAACCTAGATGTCTCCATGATTCACCATAGGCATCCATCATCAACTCTTTGCAATGTTGAATCTTGAATGAAGAGTGAGCTTCAACACTTGCAAAAATCCTAGTTTGCTACCCTAAAACTTCAACTTTGCTAATGAAACTTATTGTGAAAGACTTAACTTTAGAATTTACTTTGTGAAAATGATGAAGAGATGTGAAAAATGACCCAAAATGAGTATTTATACGCATCAACACCTAATTTTCCCATTATTTAGACCTAAGAGGCCAACATCCACCAAAAAATTAAGTTGAATTGATTAAATTCCCGCTCAAAATTGAAATTTCCCTCAAAAGGGACTCATTCGCCACCCTTCGAAAATGGGTCCCACCAGAGGAGACTCATTCGGCCAAGGTGGTGAATGGGTCCCACTAGTGGTTTTTGAAGGTGGTTTTTTGGGATAGTAGTGAAGTAAGTGTTGTTTGTCAGGATTTTAGTGATTTCTCAAGTGAAACGGGCCTTTAGATAAAAAATAATGGGTCTTAGGGGCCTATAAATGTTGTTTTGAAGAATGAATAATGCAAGGGTACTCAAAAGTAGTCCAATTAAGTGTGAAATTTCTTCTTTTTCCAAGAGTTTCCAATTTTCTACGCCATAGAACCCTAGAGTGTGATACAAGCTCAACTACACATTCATTGAGAAGGCTTGTCTTGCAGCAACGTTTTCCTCACAAAATTTTAGACACTACATGCTTACTTATCAAATTAAGCACATTGCCAAGATAGACCCCCTAAAGTATCTGCTTTCTAAGGCAATGCTCACAAGACAAATGGATAAGTGGGTCATGATCTTGACAAAGTATGACATTGAATATGTGGAACGAAAAGCCATCAAAAGGACAAATAATTGCAAATCAATTAGTTGAAGCTCCCATATATGCAAAGAGCCCACTAGTATCAAAGTTTCCAGACAAGTCAATCTTCCTCTTGAATGTCACAAACCATTGGAAAGTACACTTTGACAAATCCTACACACAACATGGGTCAGGAACAAGAATCCTCTTCATCACCCCACAAGGGGATTGTATCCCGAAATCATACAGGTTATCTTTCCCTTGCACCAATAATATTGTAGAGTACAAAGATCTTGTCATAGAACTTCGAATCATAGTACAATGGAAAATCATGGCACTCGAGTTCTATGGGGATTCGTAGCTAGTCATTAATCAATTCAACGATGAATATCAAACTAAGGATGATAAACTTACCACATACAAAAATATGGTCGAGGATCTCAAAGGGTTCCTCATCGATATAACATTTGAGCAGATACCAAGGGTAAGCAACATAGCAGCTAATGTTATGGCTATGATTGGATCATTTCTAGATATCCTGAGGAACATTCATAAACATGAATTTCTTATAGAGCAACTTCTTGTACCAACTTTTGAGGTACCAAAAGGGTATGTGCAGGATCATGATGGGCCAAAAAGTGGCAATGTGATGGGTCTGTGGCTGACAACTTTTGTTTTACCCAAAATTGATGAAATGAAAAGGGTTTTTAAAGGAGATTCTCAAATTTCCACCAATATAAATTATGCTTTAATTTGAATTTAATAAGCAATTATTAATCATTTTCTATTCAAAATATGACTAATACCTGATTGATAGGTTGATTGAAAAACATCTATAGCTTTCAAACGGTATCATATTTTTTGAATCCAAAACATGTGTCACTTTCTACGCTTCATATACTATAGGATTAAAAAAATAAAAATTGAATTTCATGAAGTTTTGACCAAGTTAAGGTGGTCAGACATACAAGTTTTTATATTTTCAAAAGTTGTAATAAAAAAATCATAATAAATTATTCACTTGGAAAAAAATTACAAAAAAATATGTGTCACATCAGGACATGAGTCCTCTACTTATATCTAAAATATCATAAAAAAATATTATCATTTCATTGTTGTTAGGGTGGTCAAACAGACACCTACTTATTTTTTCCCTGAAATTTAAGTACTACTGCATTGAAATTTCAAATTTTCACCAAATAGATTTTTTTTTCTTTATACAAACCTAGTATTTTAGAAACTACATTCAATTTTCTACAAATTCTATTCTTACTTATTTTTAAAATAATATATATAACTTATTCAAATTTTTACGTCAAGCTGCCTAATTCTGATTTTTCTGAATTTTTTGCCACTTAAGGGCCTGTTTTTTCCATGATGATCCTACAAATACCCAAAATCTAAGTTCATATGTGAAATCATTGGTCCCAATGATCCTTGGTACCATGATATATTCACCTACTTAAAAATAGAAGTGCCCCCCACCAACATCACTCTGAATCTCAAGAAAACCTTCATTAAAAAGTCATCCCACTTGGTCATCTTAGGTGACACCCTCTACCATAAGAGTATCGAAGGAAACCTATTATGATGCTTTAATCCTAAGGAAGGTTTGACTACCTTAACTAAGGTACACAATGGAATTTGTGGTTCACACTAAAGTGGTATGACCTTGGCCAATAAACTACTAAGGATGGGGTACTACTGGTCCTCTATGGAAATGGAAGCTCATAACTATGTATAGAAATGTATGCAATGCCAATAGCATGGGGACCTTATCCATGCACCAGCTCAGGAGCTCCAACCAATCACCATGCCTTGGCCCTTCTCATAATGGGGACTTGATCTCATTAAGAAAATCACACCTAACTCATCTAATGGACACAAGTTCATTATCATCACCATTGAATACTTCACAAAGTGGGTAGAATCCATCCCAATAAACTATATCACAGGGAAGCAGATCTCTAAATTCATCCTAAATTACCTCATTTGTCATTATGGTGTTTCACAAGCCCTTATCTCTGATAATGGAACACCCTTCAAAAACTAGGATGTTTGTGAGCTATGCCAAAGATTTAATATCCAACATCACTTCTCCACCCCGTATTACCCCTAGGGTAATGGCCAAGTTGAGGCTTCCAATAAAACCATTCTAAAATTCCTAAAGAAAATAGTTAATGAACGTGGTCATGACTAGAAACTATAGTTAAACCCTACCTTATGGGCCACCGAATAAGTATCTGCACACCTACAGGTGCAACCCCTTTCTCCTTGGTCTATGGATTAGAATTCATCCTACCCATTGAGGTTGAGCTCCCATCCCTAAGAAAATTGTTACAAAATCTTATTATTGATGAGTAGTATCAGGTGTCATGGTTGAATGAGTTGGAATTACTAGACAAGCAACACATGGATTCTTTGAACCACCTGTAGATTTATCAAATCGTCTCAAAAGGAGCTATAACAAAAAGATCAAGAGTTGTTCCTTCCAAGTTAGAGAGCTCATGTTAAAGGAAAATTAGAAGAATGTGCCAAACCCAGACAACAAAGGAAAATTTGAGCCCAATTGCTTGTGGCCCTTCATCATCATAGCAAGTTACAAATTTGAAGCATATCAGTTGTCCACACTAGAAGGTGAGCCTCTGTAGGAGCCCATCAATAGCTCCCATCTCAAAAAAAAATATGCTTGATCTTGTAAGGTATAAATTCAAAATGCAAAAAAACCAAAAAATGATAAAATCCAAAAAAAAAAGAAAAATGATTGAAAACGGTAAAGAAAAAATCATCCTCTAGTGAAAACCACTTCAGTGGCACTTTGGACAAGTACCTTGGTGGAAACTTGGTAATGAGGTGCCTTGTGTAAACAAAGCACTTCCCATCCACCATAGATTGTTTGGCTTGTTCCACCTTGATTTTCATCGCATTCACCCATCACATTCCATTATTCTTTCCATCACCCATCTACATATGCATCATAGCTTGATCTTGCGTATGTATCATGTTCCATCCTAGAACTACATGGCACATTCCTAAGGTCAATTTTTCTTGGCCATATCAAGGTAGTCTATCACATCACGCTGGAGGCATGTCCCTATACCTGCATCAAATCAGATTCTTGTTTATCCGTGACATCTTCCATAACATTGAAAAAAACAAAAAACATTCACAAAATCAAGAAAATCCAAAACATCTAAAATATATCAAAAAATTCAAAAAAAAAGTCAAAAACATAGTTACCATTTCAAACTATGAGGCTTTTGTGTGTATAACATAAGCAAGGCTAATCTTTGATCAACCCATGAGGCCCCTAGGATAGCTCCTTTAGGTTTCCATCACAATAAAGTGACAATCCAACACTATCCATACTTCATTAATAAATGAGTTTGTGTCAATTGAACTACATGGGACCTCTACGTGTATAACATAGGAAAGGCTTATCTTTGAGAAGCCCCTAAGACCCCTAGAATAGTTCCTTAGGTTAGGTTCTTGGTTAAAATCTCAAAAAAACACAAAAAAAAGGAAATTTGGAAAATCAAAACATTTGTAAAACATCTTAAAATCCCAAAACAGCCTCAAAACATTTCAAAATACCAAAAACATTAAAAAAATCCAAAATCATTCATCCCATTTCACATTCACCTGCAATAAACATCCACTCACAATAAAACAATCATCATCTCTACCCTTCCACAAAAAAAATGGAAACAAGTATGGAAAATTAAAAAGTGTAAACTCAAACATCGAGGTATTAAGTATAGGTCAATAGGTAAACAAGTTGGTTAACTCTTGGTATCAATAGCCCATCATCCAGTTAATCTCAAAATCACTTGATAACATCATGTCCTAAGATACATCTTTCCTACAATTTACATCAACATTAGGCATCACCATAGTTCAAACTTGGCTACAAGTATGAAGAACATTAGCTTGTTTGTTTACTTGATCTTTCCATATGATTTATCTTATTGTGCCTATTCCCATGACCTCTCGATGATTTCTATCTAAAATATTCAGAGAGAAAGGACTACATAATCGATCTTTATCTTTTCTCTGCTATGTTTGTTGGATATTCTTGTAATACATAACCTTGGTGATACTCACTTTGTTAGGTATGTAGGGAGGATGTTTTGGATGTCTTGTTGAGTATTACAATGGGAGGCTTTTCCTTTCTATGTTTTTGTCCAAGGTGTTTGAAATGTCTGAAGTACATCCTAACACAGTTTCATATGTCAAGTGTGAACAAGGATAATCATATATGTTTGTTGAGTCAAAGTACATCACACTAGATACCATGCCATCCTGGTTGCATATATCTTGATGCATCATATATATGAGTGTTATCAAACATAAGCAAAGTCATACCATTTATGTCCCCAATCCCTGGATAAGAAAAACATCATCATCGCTCATCACCATAACTAATAAATTCTAGATGACTCGTAGACTTGTTGTACTTATACATCTTCTTGGAATCAAGGGTTAATTCTTCTCATTCTTCTATCTTCTCCTCATATTAACATGTTATCATGAAATTCAACAAAAATATACCTGCATCCATCATGCATTCATAATATGTCAGTATACCCATCCTAAATACTCATAGCATATCTTCATAATAAGAAACAACATCCATCAATTGCATCATCATCTAGGGTATTTAAGATATTATAGATTTGTTATTCTAAAAATCTTAAAATCATCACATTTTGCATTATCATAATAATATAGATCTATTAGTCTAAGCATCTAAATGCATACATCAAAAACATATATAGAAATGCATCCATACATACATCTTGCATCATCACATACCATATGGAAAAAGATACTGAAAAAAGAAAGGTCGAACATACATCACATTCAAATCCATGTCATACACCATAACATTGCATACATCGCATCATAAAGCATAAAAAATCATAGCATAATCATAAGTCACATCCATACATATCATATGCATCCATATATCGATAAAGCATAAATTAAAATAGAATCACATCATATAATACCACATCGAAACCATCTCATATATATCAACAAAATTGAATGTCATGGTACAAACTGGGATCAATGTGTAATATCATCAAAATAATATACACGAGGCTATAAAAACTCAGCCAATGAATGTATATGCATCACATTTAATCACAATGTATGTTGGCAGGGTGATCCCACAATAGTGGTTTACAATTTTTGGCCAAACTGGACACTAAAATTATTTTTTTAAACTAAATCTTCACATTCAGGCACCTATAGCAGCTAAACCATGAAGAATTTGAAGATGATGAAAACTAGAGTCTCATCACATTTTGTATGTAGATTCTAAAAATATTTTTTTCAAATTTTTTGGAATCAGATTGCACTTCTTTTTCCATCTCCCATGAAAATTGGTTTTTTTCAAAAAACAACTTTTTTAAAAATTGACTCACACCGTATAATGTATAACTTTTTTTCCATGAAGGATAAAATTCTAATTCTTTTGAATTTAGATTTGTAACTATGATATCTAGTGCTTCCACTTGGTTAGATAGTTTTATATTGAATATTTTTTCTTTAATCAAGTTTTGAAGTCAAACCAATTACAATTTAGACATATTGTGACAGTATAACACATAATTTTTTTTCAATATATCGAAATTCAATTTTATTTTTTTTGTTGGATCAAGGACTTCAATATCTGGTGCACTTATATTTTTCATTTTTTTTTATAATATTCTATTTTTCCACATGTGCAAAACAGAGACCTTCATTTTCGATGAAAAATCTATGTTTAATGAAACTAAAAAAACAAATGTATAATAAAACCAAAACATATTAAAATTATATTCGTTGGATAGCTTGTTCTGAGGACTACTTGGTTCAAGTTGGGTTTGTGAAGATTCCTCCATTTTCATCCTCAAATTGACCATCGAAGTGCCAAATTCAGGGTTCTTTTGTGTCTCAGGGAGGGGATGAGGAATAAAGGGGGTTCGAACAAACCCCCCTTCTATAAGGGGTTTTGATTGCTTTTCTAACGAGAAAGTATTAGGAGGGTTCGCCTGAACCTAGGTTCTAGTGAACCCCTAATGGGTTCGATCGAACCAATAGGTTCGTATGAACCCCTAAAATCATTTTTTTGCCATGCATTCATTTTTTGTGAGTTTTCCTTCCTCACTTCAATTGTAAACCACTATTGTGGCTTCACCCTACATCTAAAAAGTATCTATCAATTCTAGAAATCAGAACTCCCCTAGCTCTAACGATCACTACGATGAGATCATGAGGCCTACCTACTACTTTATGGTCCTCCATGAGACCTGCTCAGTGCTACCTTCCTCATGTGTGAAAAATATGGCCCTCACGACTCCTATAGGCATGCTCGATAGTAGCACATCCTATAATAGGCAGCCTCCTGCATAGTTGTCCCATACATATGTATGGGGACCATAGACTGCCCCTGTGCTTGCTATGCTACGACCTCTAATTGCTACTGATACTCCATCTCCTGTGCTAGGGCAAGGTTAGAATCTTATTTTATTTGTCTCTCTTGTGCTTCCTCCTATCTCGCCTGGTCCCTCTCCTATGTTAGCACCTATATCTATGTTATAGCCTACTATAACTACCATGTCAGTAACTATACTCGTGCATGTAGGGATACTATCTATGCATCTTGTGGATAGGGACTCAACAATGGACCTTGTGGCGACTATTGTGGTGGCCTCTGGTCCATTGGTTGTACCAATGGAACATGTACATCCTGCCCATCATGTCCCCCTAGTGTCCCTTGTAGTGGTTGTTGCTAATACTAACCAGTCTAACGACCCCTTTGTCATCATCTGCCTACAGTTGGAACAATAGACAAGGTCACCAAGATCAGGGCATGTACCTACCAAGTATGCATCATATGCATGTGTGGTCCCTACATCCTCGAGCCCATCGAAATATACCTGTGGTAGCATCACAAGCTACTTGGACTCATCTATTGCAACTTGGGGCTAGACCCACTATCCCTAGGCTATCTCTTGGGATCTCCTAGGAAATATGGCTATGTGGGCATCAAAAGGTGCATCCTGTACCTCTCCAAACTGATAGGCTACCCTATCAAGAAGGTAGTCCTCGATCATCAGGTGATCCCATCCCTACATGTATCTATTCTGATGGCAGTAAAATAACTACTTATCATCATTGTGCCATTTGTTGGTGTGGATCTAGGGCCTCCACTTAAATGCTATGATCTCATTGATAACCTACCTCTAGTGCAAGCTGCATGTGATACCTATAAAATGCAATGTTGTTGTCCCCTTGTATTTATACATTGTGAGTTGGTCATGGTTTGTATGTACTACTACAATTATGGTCCATAGAACTACTATATGCTCATAAGCCTAGATGTGGAGTAATGTCACTCCAGCTCCAATGTTGCAAGTCCCATAGTACACCACTTGGTTCTTGTCATGATATAACAAGGCCAAGACAACTGGACCCTAGGCATAAACTGTAATCTCCTCCATCATGTGGGCCTAGACTATACCCCATCCAATGCTGCAACCCCTCGCTTGTTTGTTAGGAACAATGACTCCTAAAATTTGGGGCTATCCCCTTGTGCTGATGTAGGTCAATTTTCCCACTATTTGTCATGTACTGGTCTACCCCAAGCACCTGGAACATAGTGTCACCACTAGCCTCAACATCATAAATGATTCGCTCACCATGTATAGGAATCCGCAGGATCTTCCATACATCTTTGAGGGTCATTGTGGCCTCTCCAGCAGGTAAGTGGAACGACAAAGTCTCACTTCACCATCGCTCCACCAGGGCTTTCATCATCGCCAGGTGTGTGCATATCATCGACATGTACACTACCTATCCAAACCCAATTTTGCACCAAGAAAAAAAAAGTGCATCATCTGTCAAGTGCCTTTCTTAGTGCATTATCTGGCATCTGTGCTCCTTTGAATGGAGAGGACGAAGGACTTCCTGCACTCAAAATGCACACAACATCAAAATCTTACCAAAATAATGCAAATTCAAAAAATCAAAAAAACCTAAACTGTAAACATAGGTCTGTATTAGCAAAGGTGATCCTCTAAATTTTGTAAAAGTGACACCATATTCGAAAGCGAGACCCCATGAAAAAGGTGAATCGACATCCTTGGGTGGCACTCTACCCACCTAGGCTCACACGGCGCTCCATCGCAAAAGTGAATCAGTATTTTCCCGCAATGCTCCACCCATCTTGGGTCATGTGACACTTCATTGCAAAGGTGGGTCAACATTGGATGTGCGACCCTAGACCCTAACTACTCCACACAACACTATACCGCAAAGGCAGTGCTACATATAGAAAAAAGCAATGTCGATAGGAGCATAAGTGATGCCCTACATACCCACTTTTGGCTGACCTACTAGGACCCTAATAAATGCATTGAAAACATGAAAAATGAGGAAATTTTTTATTTGCATACTGGGGGTCCTATGTCTGGAGGTCATTGGAACTCACAAATCTACTCCATCTGATGTCTGGGAAGCATACAAGTAGCCATTCCATCAGCACCTCAAAGCAAAATTGTAAGAATTCTAGAAGACAAAGTGCACAAATGAATTGAAAATGACCCCAACCCTCCTATTTAAGCTAAAAAATAGGGTTTTGATCCCATTCATCCATTTTGTGAGCAACGAAGCCTATTTTAACCAGTTTTTTATCATCTTTAGCCCATTTTTGCATCCCATAGGCTATTTCTCTACAACGGAACCATTGTTGCATCTTTATCACGAGCTCATCCAAAAAATTGAAATTTTCACCCAATGTCTCGAGGGGGCAATGCAGTAATGTAATTCCTTCCACTAGGGCATCAGTGGGGCATCCGAAAAATTGGATTTTTTTTTAATTTTGATCTTGGCAGTGCTATTCTTTGAACCAATGTAGCAGGTACCTCACTTCAAAGAGGGGAAAAATGTAGACACTCAAAAATTCTTGATCGGTATTAAGCATTTGATTCTTCTTAACTAAAATCTTTTCTTCCTAAATCACTTCAAACTAGCCCATTAATTAAATAATCTTTATTATTTAGTTAAATTCATCAACTTCTACTATTAATTGAAAATAATTAACTTTATTGGATCAATTCACTTTCTTCTAACTAATGTTCATCCTATTTAATTAAATCCCCCTAAGTCCTCTTATTTGATTAAATATATCAAACTATTTAATTAAATGTCATAAATCCCCTAACCCACTCAAGTTGATTAATTCTAAATTAATTAACTCTAAACACTCTCTAATCCTCATTACCCATTTCTCTAGCTTTTAACTTCACCAAAGTTAAATCAACCCATGGTCAACTAACCAAGTTGCACATGAAAATAATTTCTTCTAATTAACTAAATATCCTATTTTCCTCACAAAGGCACATTCTTAGGAATATTCCTCCCAACCACTGCATTCAATTTCCCTCCAAATGGCTTTTAAAACCTCTTACAAACTCATAAATACCTCTTACAAGGGCATTTAATTTCACTTACATGTCATCTTGTCCCTCTTACAAATTCACATGCATGCCTTAACTCTACACATTCTCCTAAATGTGCTCCACATCCATCCATTATCCTTGTGACAAGTGTCACAATTATATTGGCTACCCTTTATTCCTGCATTCACCAATTTTGCTCAATCTTCAACCCTTGAATCCTATAAGTAGAGGCTTTCTCTACACAAGATGGATCCACAATCTCATGCAATCTCACTATAGGCATTTTCACTCATAGCAATCACTCATTTACACTCATTTTCATCGTATTTTAGCTTTGTTTTCATTGCCACTTGGAGTCAATATCATACACTTGGAATCACTTACATCTTGGAGCTTATAAAAGAGATTTGGAAAGGGATACCTTCCACATCAAATTGGCACCAATCCCCCTATGGGATGGAGGTTTGGTCTATTTAGTTTGGTTACATGCTCATATTTTCTTTATTTTGTTCTTTTATTTCACGCTTTCATCTTTGTTTGATCAAGAATCTAATAGGGAATGTTTTTTTTTGTGTTTTCTAACATGACTAACCTTGATTGTTTTATCTCTTGTTATCTAGTTGCAGATTGGCATTCACATCTAGGAAGAAGTCCAATATTACAAAAAAAAAAAAATTAGATTTGGAAATAAGGGCATGCCTACACAAAAAAAATTTAAACGCCAAAAACTTTCACATAGTAAATGAAACATACCTCTCCACTCAAAAAATTTTGAACTCAATAGGACTATGGGGATTATTGACAAAATAACCTTGACTAGAGTCTAATGCTTAATACTCTGTTATATATAGTCAACCTTTATGTGGTGTAATAAAAAGGGATAACTTAGATATGTAAGAAGTATAAACCTAAATATAATGAATTTATACATTCATATATATATCCATAACATCATATATTCATATACTTTAATGTCTCATACATGTCTAATAATTAAATCATCATGCTTCATCCATATATATCTTAAATATATCTCCCACACTTAATTATTCTCATATATATATTCAATCCATATGATTCCAAACTCTTTCACATTCTTATATCTCACTTTTCCTTTCTTTATATAGCCTCTCAATACCTTTTCATAATTCCTTTCCATCATATCCTTTCATAATAAAACTTAATTTTATCTTATTCCCACGAATTTACCCTTTTCTCTATTATATTTTATACTTTTATAGCTTATTTAGGCATATTAGAGGTGCTTTAAGGTTGTTTCAATGGTATACAATAGATATGTGCCTCTAGAAATGACCCAAATGACATATGACGTGCCTCACAACCCTCTATATCTTGCCATCATTCTCCCTAGGCCTAAAAATTGATTTTTCCTCAAGACAACTTGGTGAAACTACTTGTTTCCTTCATGATTCCATTTCTTTCTATGGTTCTTCCTTAATAGTAACCCTCTTTATGTGCTCTACTTCATCCTCATTAGCACCC
This sequence comes from Sequoia sempervirens, assembly GCA_007258455.2. NCBI lineage: Eukaryota > Viridiplantae > Streptophyta > Pinopsida > Cupressales > Cupressaceae > Sequoia > Sequoia sempervirens. Next base: position 375,391,309 of record VDFB02105785.1, read on the forward strand.
ACTTGACCCACTTAGGAGCACCCAACTTAGCGTACTCTATCTCCAACATCTAAAATTTTCTTGGTTATTATCATATTTTACATATGAATATTTGTGCTTGTACAGCCTCTTAAACATATATGTTAGCTTTTTCCAATTAAATTCATCAATCCATCCACAATTCATTTGCATATATATTCTATCATATATTCCTTCTTCAATTTTTTATTCCAACATATTTTTTTAGAATGATTCTTCAATCCACAAAGGTTACAAGGATGAAGATTCCAACACATTACTTTTCTATGTTCTTTCATATGACAATGATAAAATTTCATTTCTTGAATAAATTTGTTATAACTTATTGTACTTGTAACAACATATTCTTTTTTTCATTTCTAAGACCAGTATTTAGTGTCACAAATGGTATAATGGCTCTTTAAAAACTTTTATTGCATATCCCACTATCTTTGTTATCTTAAAACCAACATATTTAGAACAACATCCTTTATCATTATCATCACAACTATCAAGACTTATAGATTCAAAAAGCCATCTTTATCTTCAACATTATACTCTTTATTAAAAGAATCCTTAGATTTATCACTTTTATCAAATGATTCATCAAATGAATAACATAAATAATTTGTATCACAAGAAATATCACATAATAAAGTCTTAGACTTTAGACACTCATTTTCCTTCTGGTGTGTAGCAAGCAATTGATCAAACTTATCATATAGTTCTTCCAAATTTGATATTTAATCTTTTTCAAGAATATTATTTTCACATAATAATTCATATTTATCCTTGCCTAACTCTTTTATCTTTTCTTATTAATTTTGAATTACACCTTTTAAATCTAATCAATTCTTCTTTTGAAGTAGCTTTTACACACATTAAATTAACATTTTCTCTCTTTATTATTTTTCCAAGCTTTCCCATTGAAAAAATTTATTTAAAAAAATTAACCAAAATGTTTACTTCTCAAATTTCTTAACACTAATTTCTTTCTTTGGTTTCATCTCCCTCCTTATGCAATAACAACCAAGGTTCTCACAACAGAACCAAATATTCATAGAAAAACCTTGAGCAAATTCTAAGGTTTAATACTCTATTATATGTAGTCAACCTTGATGTAATGCAATAAAAAGGGAGAACTTGGATATCCAAGAAGTATAAACAAAATTATAATAAGTTTATACATTCATATGTATACATTGATAACATCATAAATTCATATACTTCAATGTCGCATACATATGGGTGATCCCACAATACTAGTTTACAATTTTTGGACAATACTTATTATATGTAGTCAACCTTGATGTGATGCAATAAAAAGGGAGAACTTGGATATCCAAGAAGTATAAACCAAATTATAATAAGTTTATACATTCATATGTATACATTGATAACATCATAAATTCATATACTTCAATATCGCATACATGTGGGTGATCCCACAATACTAGTTTACAATTTTTGGCCAAACTAGACACTTAACTAATTTTTCTAAATCTTCACTTTCAGGCACATATAGTGGCTAAACTATGAGGAATTTGAAGATGATGCAAACTAGTGATTTGTGACATTTTTTCTATAGATTCTAAATATATTTTTTTCAAAAAATTTGGAATCATATTACACTCCTTTTTCCACCTCCTATGAAAACTAGTTTTTCTCAGTAAACACCATTTTTAAGGAGGGATGCTCACCATACACAACATAACCTTTTTTCCATGAAGGATAAAATTCAATTTTTTTTGAATTTATATAAATGTAACTATGATATCTAGTGCTTTCATTTGGTTTCATAGTGTTTTATTGAATATGTTTTCCTTAATCAAGTTTCAAAGTCAAACCAATTACAATTTAGACATAGGCAAACCATATACAACATAATGTTTTTTGTATGTATCGAAATTCAATTTTTATTTTGTTTGGATCAAGGACTTCAATATCTAGTGTACTAATATTTTTCAAAAAAAAAATGATAATTTGCTATTTTCCACATGCAGAACAAAGAGTTTGATTTTTGGTGAAAAACCTATGTTTAATCAAATTAAAAAAACAAATACATAATAAAGCCAAGACATTTTAAAATTATATTCGTTGGATAGCTTGTTTTAAGGACTACCATAATCTAGTTGGATCTATGAAGTATCCTTCATTTTCATCCTCAACTTGAGCTTCGAAGGGAAAAATTATGGAGATTCTTAGTGCCAAAGGGGGAGAAGGGGGGAAAAGGGGGGTTCTAGCGAACCATGCTCGAACCCGCTTGGTTCTAGTGAATGCCCCTTTAATACAATTAAAAAATAAACACATTAAAGGGGGTTTCACTTGAATCCTCTTGGTTCTAGCAAACCCCCTAGTTCTATCAAACCCTTTAGGGGGTCCTAGTGAACCCTCCTAGTTCTAGCGAACCCCCTAAAGTGTTTTCCATCTGAAAATGCATTCTTCCTTCCTCAATGGAATTGTAAACTAGTTTTTTGGGTTTAACCATGTCTAATAATTAAATCACCATGCTTCATCCATATATATCTTATAAATATCTCCCACACTTCCTTATTCTCATATATATTTAATCCATACAATTTCAAACTCTCTCACACTCTAATCTCTCACTTTTCCCTTATTTATATAGCCTCTTAATACCTTTTCATAATGTATAACACTTAATGATGCAGGGGCATCAATCTAGTTTTCAAGTTTTAGATTTTTGCTTCAGTTTTTGGTTTTTCTTAAGGTTATCAGTTGTTCTCTTTTGTTTTAGAGGTGACATCTCGTAGGCTCTAGGTGGAGGCAAGAAACTTTGTCTTCCTTCCTTTTTGGATTCCAATAAGATGGTAGTTACAAAATGTTGAGAAGGAGAGGGTGGTTTAGCACATTTTGTGAGTGTTCTTTCTGCCAAGGAAGTGATCGATTCTTGGGAGAGAAAAATGGGGATTGATTCATTCTTCTGGGAAAAACCTTTGCTTGTGATAAGAGGAAGTGAAATAGTATGAAGATCAATTTGATATTGGGGTGAGGACTGAACTGTTGTGTAACCAAAGATTAAGAGACAAGAGAATAGAAGGGTACATGGGGATTGGAGAAGTCTTGGCTCCTAATGGAAAGACAAATAAAAGATCGACGGTATTTGAGAAAAGAAGGAATCAAATAGTTTTTGGAGTTTAATCAATTCTACATATGTAAAAGGGGGTCGACTATCTGAGAAAAGCCAATTGAGGGCTTATGATAAGAAAAAAACTATGCTACAATACCAAACATAGTAATACATGGTACTATAAGCACGAGACAACGTATGGGTTTGGTATGAGGAAGAATAGTGGCAGGGAGATAGACATTAAAAGCCAAAGAAACTTCCAACTTGTGGCATTTGAGGAAGAAAGCAACTCCAATGCTTAACTCTTTTTTATACATTTACTTATAAAAAAAATTAATCTATTACATGGAATAAGAAAGAAGATTTTGTTTTCTTTCATTACTACTTGGAAGTTATTTCTTATTTCTTAAATAATGAGACAAAAGTTGAGAATGTTTCATTTTCCAAGATTAGGGATTGGTTGAACTGTTTGATTCATTAATCTAAAGGAACCCCATTGGTTAGTATTTGGGTTTTTTATTGTTCCCAGTCACCTCCTACAACTATTTCCCTATGGTTGAGTAGTTAGCTATCATTATGGTATCAGAGCAGCAAGAAATTGGGAAGTTGGTAGTGGGAAGAATGCCAACAAGAAGGAAGAGAAGAGGAGGTGCTCAAGGTGGTGGTCGAAAAGGCCATGAAGAAGGTATTTTTGAAATGTTGCAGAACTTTTTGGCAAGGATGGATGCCATGGAGTAGGCACAGTGAAGGGGAGTCATTGTTGATGATGTGAGAAAAGTTGCAAAAGAAGAAAAACCACCAATTGAGGAAAAAGCTCAAGAAGAACTCGAAGGGGTGGAAGAAAGGTTGATAAAATTGGTGATGAATGTAGGAGCTAAACCAAAATTAGAGTTCTCCACATATTATGGAAGCTTGAATGGGAAAGATCTCATTGACTGGATTAATTATTTGGATAAGTACTTTGAGTACGAAGGAGTTGTGAAAGAAAGAAGAGTGAATTTTGCATGTATAAGACTTAAAGGCCATACTATAATGTGGTGGGACTATGTACAGTCTAAGAGACGAAAGTGAAACAAGGAAAATATAGCCTCGTGGGATAGGATGGTTGCTAAATTGAAGGCAAAGTTCATTCTAGTAAACTATCAAACCAGTCTTTTTAGAAGATTGCAAAATCTCAAGAAAAAGGATATGTCAATTTAAAATAATATACATAAGAGTTTTATAAGTTGGTGATTCAATCAAGCCATAGTGAAGAGGATTTGGAAAAAGTGGAAAGATATATGAATGGGTTGAAATACAATTTGCAAGATGAGCTAAGTTTCGTGTCTTTGAGAACACTTTTAAGGAGGCCTATTAGCTTACCATTAAGGCAGAAGAGAAGCTTATGAGGAAGTAGAATCAGCAAGGATGAGGTAGAGGATGAGGCTTTGGGGAAAAATCACAACACTATCAAGCTAAAGGGGCTAGTAGTTATTGTAGCCCAATTAATCCAGAAAGAGGAGGCTATCAAAATAAAGGAGGGGGACGTTTTAGTAGAGGTGGTTATCAAGGAAGATGAAGAGGTTTTTTTGGTAAATATTTCAAATGTAATCAATATGTTGGTCATAAGAGTTGGGAGTGTCCAGAATTCTCAAGAGTTCACACAAGGCTAGAAAGGATCAATCAGATTGTACAAGTAGATCAAGCAAGCATGGGATCACCTTCTCATCACAATCAGGAACCAAAGTTTGGAGAGTCTTTGTTGTTCAAGAGAGTGTTATTAAAACCACCTAGGGAGAATCATGAACCTATACAAAGGAAAGCTTTGTTCAAGATGAAGTGCAAAGCTAAAGGTAAGTGCTACAAGCTTAATTTAGATAGTGTTTGTACTAATAATATTGTAGTTGTTGAAATGGTGGATAAACTAGATCTTAAGAGAACTAAACATTGTAAGGAAAGCTTAGGTGCAGAAAAAACTCTCCTAACGTCAAAACATCAGGGAAGAATGTAGATAGGACTTTAAATTTTACAATTACAGTTCAATTAAGATACACTTGAAAGAATGACAGAAAAAAGAAATGAACATACACAATTTGGACACTAGATTTACGTGGAAAAACCCTTACAAGAGAAAAACCCAACACACCAAGAAAAGCCTCTTTGTATTACAGTAAGCAAAATTACATACAAAGTACAAACTTCACTTTCTGATGTCAATTTATAACAAATCAATTACTGACCAATCTTGTACACAATAACTCTCTGAAACATCCAAAGACTTAACTCAGATCAATCCGTGTTCAATCAAAAAATACTTCGTTATCACTCTTTGTTCGTCGTCATTTGCCATTAAACTCGAGCATAGTCATTCTCCTCACAATCTATTCACCTTCCACATAGGAATGGTCGCAACAGTCCAACTACTAATGGTTCACATTTCACTTCTCTGATTGGCTCATAATAGACCACGTAGGATAGACATTCGGTCAAGGCATTCAAACTGTATCGCATGTCAGTGAGACACTAAGCTGTGTCTCCCCGATGCCACAATGCACGACTGCTGTTATTGGAAAAAGTCACCACCATTGGCAAGAGTCATATCAAGTTCAAACTTGTCACCTAGACTCACTCTATCGCTAAGACATCACATCGATATCCACTGTAGAACCATTGGCCATACCATCTCTATTGGTGAGAGGTCATACTAAACACAAATCCATCTTGTGTAGATCTATCAGTGAGACAGGTGCTATCAGCAAGAGCTCATACTGAAAACATACCTATTGGTGAGACAAACAATATCGCTAAGAGTTCACACCGATGTTCAACTCATGTAGCTCTATCAGTGAGACCATCGCTATTGGAAAAACATCATACCGAGCATAGAACAGCCGCAAAGAGAAACGCTATTACCAAGAGGTCATATCAAATGCACCAGCCTTTCGGCAAGACCACATCCTTCAGCAAGAATTCTTATCGAATGCAAACCTGTTAGCCAAGAGTCTCCCTGATGACATCCATCAATGCCAATGTGTAAAACCTTGGCAATACATACTCTATCGGAATGAGTCATTCTGAATGTTCATTCCTCTCCCTGATGACTTTTTTCGCCATGAGTATCCTCGATAACAAAAAGGAAACAACCCATCAGCAAGAGGTCTTCCTACGCGGAAAGAGTTAGAACTTTCATAGCAATCAAAATGTCTTGCTAATTTTGGAAAGACAGAAACAAAGTCTCGGTGATCTGAGCACTTCAGAAGTTTAGAATATAGATGCTAGTCGATAAGACTTCCAGAGGGTCTCACCGACTTTTCTCTTTTAGGAGTTTACATGCCAGTAAGATTGAGGCATGTTTTCCAACAATCTCCCACATGATGAAGATCTTATAGAAACCTCCATAGCACAACAAAACTATTGAAATTCATGGGCACTAAGGCCCATTGAACTAGCACACCACCTGAACTTGTCTGTGCTCACTAGCTTCATCAATGCATCTGCAACATTTTCCAGAGTATCCACTTTTTCTAAAGAGACCTTTCCATCCTCCACCATATCTTGTACAAAATGATACTGCACATCAATATGTTTCATCCTGGCCATGGAAAGTAGGATTTTTTGCTAAACAAATAGCACTCTGACTATCACAGTATATTGTAATTATCCCCGCATCAAACCCAATGTTAGAACACAAATGTTTTAACCAAATTGATTCTCATAGGCATTTGTTGCTGCCATGTATTCTGCCTTTGTAGTGGACAAAGCAACTACAGCCTGCCACTTACTCATCCAACTAACTGGACTACTGTTCATCATGAAAATATATCCACTGGTGGATGTTCTACTGTCAATGTCCCCTGCCCAATCAGAATCCACAAAGCCTTGAATGCTAAGAGTCCTCTATGATTCAACCAAATTTCCATGGTAACACAAAGCATATTCTAAAGTGCCCTTCAAATATCTAAACACCCTTTTGATAGCATCCCAATGTGTCCTTCCAGGATTTTCCATATAACAACTAAGTACTCCCACTGCTTGGGAAATGTCTAGCCTTGTACAGACCATTGTATACATTAAACTGCCAACTGCACTAGCATAAGGAACTCTAGTCATGTCCTCTATCTCAGTAGGAGATTTTGGACAATCTTCAACAGATAGCTTCATTCCCTACAAAACTAGAACAACTAGTTGCTTGCAATCAGTCATACAAAATCTCTCCAGAACAGTATTAATATACTTACTATGACTAAGCCAAAGTTTTCTACTCTTCCTATCCCTGGTTATTTTAATTCCCAGAATATACCTAGCTGCACCAAGATCTTTCATTTCAAACTTTGTAAACAGTTGAGACTTTAGATCAGAAATCATTAACTTACTATTGCCTATGAACAACATATCATCAACATAGAGAGCAATAATAAGAACACGATCATTTTCAACTTTGTAGTACACACAATGATCAAATTTTGATTTTACAAATCCCAATGACAAAACAAAAGTGTCAAACTTCTAGTACCACATTATAGGAGATTGTTTTATTCCATACAAAGATTTTTTCAACTTGCAAACTAGTTTTTCTTTACCTTTTTCGACAAAGTGCTTAGGCTAGGACATATAAATTTCTTCTTCAAGTTCACCATGAAGAAATGTTGTCTTCACATCCATCTGTTCATTCTCTAAGTCATACGCTGCAACAAGTGACAAAATAAATCTGATAGATGTCAGCTTAGCTATAGGAGAAAAAATTTCTCCATAATCAATTCCCTCTACCTACGAATATCCCTTCACAACCAACCTCGCCTTATACTTTTCCACACTACCATCTAGACCAATTTTCTTTTTAAATAGCCATTTGCAACCAACAACTTTTCTGCCTTCAGGCAAGGGCACAAAACTCCAAGTATCATTCTTTTCTAATGTCATTTCTTCATTCATGGCTTCCAACCAAGAGTTTGAATCAGACATTCTAAACGCCTCTTTCACAATCCTAGGCTCATCAGTGCTAAAAATTAAGGCATATGCACAAGTAGAATCTAACAAAGAAAACCCATACCTATCAAGTTGCTTTCTTTCACATGTTGACCTCCTCACAGGCTGAGGGTGAGGTTGATCTTCTTCTTTAGAACTCTCAAAAATACTTGAGCTCTCCTCAGTTTCAGGTACATTTTGAATTTTCAATTCCTCTTTATCTGGTGTCAGAGGAATTTCAACTACATCCTTTTTATTTTCTTATTTTGTCTCTGACTGCAGATCCAAAGTAGAAGGTTTCAACTGACAAAAAATAACACTTCTATTGTATAGAACCTTCTCTGTATCAGAATTCCAAAGCTTGTATCCTTTTATGCCAGCACTATAACCAATAAAAATACATTTAACAACCTTGTTTTTCAATTTAGATATTTTTTCATTCGACACATGCATATGCCTCATAGCCAAAGACACGAATGTCTTAAAGAGGGCTTCTTTTTAGACCATGCTTCCAAAGGTGTTTTCTCAAGAAGAACAAAATTAGGAGAACAATTTATTAAGTAACATGTTGTTGCAACTACCTCAACCCAGAACTTCTCCTCCAAGCCAACACTGCTCAGCATACTTTGTGCTCTTTCCATCACTGTCCTATTGAACCTTTCTGCAACTCCATTTTGCTGCAGAGTGTAGGGTGGAGTTTTATGTCTTTTAATCCCATGATATTTACAGTACCTCTCGAACTCATCAGAACAAAAATCACCGCCATTATCAGTCCTTAAACATTTTATTTTTTTTCTAGTTTGATTTTCCACAAGGTTTTAAAATTCCTTAAAATGACTGAACACTTCTGATTTACTTTTCAAAAAATAAACAAATGCTCTTCTTGAATAATCATCAATGAACAATACATAATATCTTGATTTAGACAAAGAAGGAACATTTACTAGACCAAAAACATCAGAATGTATGTAATCAAGTAAACCAGAAGATTTGTGAGGACTAGAGTAAAATGAAACACGGTGTTGTTTACCATATATACAATGTTCACGAAACTTGAATTCTAGGTTACAATCATCAAGCCCTTCAACCAGGTTTTTATTTTTCAAGGTTTTTAAACCTTTTCCTCCAATGTGGCCAAGCCTATGATGTCAGAGCATAGTCTTTTTTGCTAGAAGTTTAACTTCCATTGAGTTTGCACTATCAAGAACTTTTTCCTCTTTTTCTCCATGAGTAGCTTTCTGTGACTTTACAAAGACACTATTGCATTGCATAGCATGTGCATCCAACTTATACAAGGTACCAATATGAACACCCCTAGTTAGCACCATTGAGCCTCTAATCATCTTGCAGCCATTTCTAGAGAATGTGACTTGCACTCCAATATCATTCAGCTTACTAACAAAAAGTAAATTTTGAGCCAGACCTAGTATATGCATTACATCATTGATTCCCTTCACTCTTCCATCAGGGAATTGAATTTTGACTCTTCCACGACCAATTAGTTCCAAAAATGAATCACTTGCCAAATACACCCTTCCACCATCATATTTTTCATACTTAGTGAACCAGTCTCTATGAGATGTCATGTGGAAAGATGCTCCAGAATCAATCAGCCAGACATCATTTGATGTCTGTGTAGCCAAGGTTGCAATGAAGGCATCTGCATCACTCTGAGAAGAATCATTATCAGAAGAATACTTATTCTTCTTCTTTTTCTCCTCTTTGCAATCCTTTCAGACATGACCAGGTTGCCCACAATTCCAGCACTTCACCTTGGACTTCTTTCCAGGAGACTTTGATCTCCCTTCTGATTTTGATTTGGACTTCTTGTCCTTCTTGCCTTTTTCTTTCAATTTTCCTCTAACAACAAGAGCATCCTTCACCATCTCAGAAGATTTTCTTCTCACCTCTTCTAATAACAAAGAAGCAACAACATATTTCATCTTAAAATTGGATGTCGTACTCCCTATAGCCATCACCAATTGATCCCAAGAATCTGGCAAAGAACATAACAACAGCATACAATGATCTTCTTCATCAATCTTCACACCCACAGATGCCAACTAAGCAATCAACATGTTGAAATCATTCAAATGATCAGAAACAGATTATCCTTCCTGCATTTTCAAAGAGTACAATCTCTTCCTCAAGAACAACTTATTCACCAAGGACTTGCCTTGATAAATAGCTCCCAGTCTTTTCCACAAAGAAGATGTAGTATTTTCTTCATGAACATTCAGAAGAACAGAGTCTACTAAATAGAGCCTTATCAACCCCTTTGATTTTTGATCTGCAAGGTCCCAATCTTCTTGCTTCATGCATGTAGGATTCGTTCCAGACACAGCAAGCCAAAGATCATGATCAACGAACAGATCTTCCATTTTAATTTTCCACAACTCAAAATTGCTGCCATTGAATTTCTCAATTTCAATCTTTCCTGGCGTGCTTGTCATCTTAATCTGTAATTCGAAATACCAGACTTCTACAAGACTCCCATTGAATAGAATTGACACAAAAAACCCAATGTACCCACAAGGATAACACAACTTTTCAGGCTCTAATACCACTTGTAAGGAAAGCTTAGGTGTGGAACAAACTCTCCTAATGTCAAAACCTCAGGGAAGAATGCATATAGGACTTTAAATTTTACAATTACAGTTCAATTAAGATACACTTGAAAGAATAAAAGAACAAAGAAATGAACATACACAATTTTTACACCAGATTTACGTGGGAAAACCCTTACGGGAGAAAACCCACCACACCAAGAAAAGCCTCTTTGTATTACAGTAAGAAAAATTACATACAGAGTACAAACTTCACTTTCTAATGTCAATTTACAGCAGCACAATTACTGAGCAATCTTGTAAAGAATAACTCTTTGAAACATCCAAAGAATTAACTCAAATCAATCTGTGTTCAATCAAACAACACTTCGTTATCACTCTTTTCTCATCGTCATCTGCCATTACTCGAGCATAGTCGTTCTCCTCACAATTTTTTCACCTTCCACACAGGAACGGTCACAACAGTCCAACTACTAATGGTTCACATTTTGCTTCTCTGATTGGCTTAGAACAAACCACGCAGGATATAAATTCAGTCAAAGCATTCAAACTGTGTCACATGTCAGTGAGACACTAGGTTGTGTCTCCCTGATGCCACAATGCCCAACTGTCGTTATTGGAAAAAGTCACCACCATTAGCAAGAGTCATATTGAGTTCAAACTTGTCACCTAGAATCACTCTATTGCTAAGACATCACATCGATATCCACTGCAAAACCATCACCTAGACCATCGCTATCGGCGAGAGGTCATACCGAACACAAATCCATCTTGTGCAAATCTATTGGTGAGACAAGTGCTATCGGCAAGAGCTCATACTAAAAACATACTTGTCGGTGAGACAAACAATATCACTAAGACTTCACACCGATGTTCAACTCATGTAGCTCTATCAGTGAGACCATCGCTATCAGTGAGACATCATACCAAGCACAAAATAGGCGTAGAGAGAAACATTATCACCAAGAGGTCATATCGAATGCACTAGCCTGTCGGTGAGACCATATCCTTCAGCAAGAATTCTTACCAAATGCAAACCTGTCATCCAAGAGTCTCCCCGATGACATCTGTCGCCAATGTGTAAAACCTCAACGAGACATACTCTATCAGAATGAGTCATTATGAATGTTCATTCCTCTCCCTGATGACTTATGTCACCATGAGTCTCCCCGATAACTAAAAGGAAACAACCCATCGACAAGAGCTCTACCTGGGAGGAAAGAGTTAGAACTTTCATAGCGACCGAAATGTCTTTCTGATGTCGCAAAGATAGAAACAAAGTCTCGGCAATCTGAGCACTTCAAAATTTTAGAATACAGCTGCCAGTCGATAAGACTTCTAGAGGGTCTCACCAACTTTTCTCTTTCAAGATTTTACATGCCAATAAGATTGAGGCACATTTTCCAACAAACATACTACACCGTACAAGGCTTCTTGGTTACAAAAGGTCATTATTTATCGGTAGATGAGCAAGATTGGGTTGAATTTCAAATAGGAAGGTATAATGATAGTGTTGTGTGTGATATCATGGCTATAGATGTGCGTCACATGCTACTTGGTAGACCTTGACAATTTGATCAAAATTTCATACATGATAGGAGAAATAACACCTACACTTTTGAGAAGGACATGGTCTCAAACATACCTTAATTCCTTTACAAGAATCAAAAGAGGACATTCATGGAAGCAGTAGTAAGGTGATGTTAATCAGAAGAAGAGAGTTTGTAGATGGAGGGGAGTCAAAGGAAGTTGCAATAGTAACCAAGGAGGTGAACCTTTTCTTTCCTCAATATTGCACAAATAGAAATAGTGTTGATTTGTGGGTAGGGCATTCAACATGTGTTGACACAAATGACTATGAAGTTGAGACAGCTATTGGTATTATGAAAGATATAGAGATATAGGATATTTCAAAGAAATAGTGCTAAGATGAATACATGGGCACAAATCTATGTGGATAGAGTGTGGAAATAATAAAAGAGAATGTGGAAGATAACCTAGGTATTCAAATTGAGGTCATTGAGAAAGAGTGGATTGAACCGTTGATAAGAGGTGAGACAAATAGTGTAGTCACCAATGGTGAGCTAATATTTCAGTTTTCAAACCCCTTGGATACAATTGAAGATGATTTTAATGAATATTCAATGATTGCAATGGAGAGGTATATGAAAGCCAAGCAATATAGTGTGGCAAAGGTGACAAGTAATATTTTAAACTCCATCTTTCATTTCTCAAATTTTATGCATACTAATACATTGGAGCTGATTATTATTTCAGGGAGATGCAAAATGAATGGGAAAGATGTGGCAATGAGAGGATATCTAGAGAGTGGGAAAAATATATTGCAAATGATGAGATGGGGAGTTGAAATGACAATTTTATCTAGAGAACAATAAATCAAGAGGGGTTAATTAGTCTTATGGTTTGGGATAATATGAAGCCAAATAGTGGGACGAACATGAAGAGCGTATTGAGAAGTTTGATGTCAGGAGGTTTATCCAAATGCTAGAAGAAAAGGAAAAAGTAATGGGTATGTGCAGGATCATCATGGAAAAAATAGGCCATTAAGTGGCAAAAAATTCAGAAAAAATAGAGTTAGGCAACTTGACTTAAAAATTTGAATAAGTTATCTATATTATTTCAAAAATATGTAAGAATAGAATCTGTAGTAAATTGAATATAGTTTCTAAACTACTAGGTTTTTTTTTTTTTTAATCTATTTGGTGAAAATTTAAAAATTCAATGCAATAGTACTTAAATTTCAGGGAAAAATAAGTAGGTGTCTGTCTAACCACACTAACCACAATAAAATGATAATATTTTTTTATAATATTTTAGACATAAGTAGAGGACTCATGTCTGGATGTGATGCATATTTTTTTGTAATTTTTTTCCAAGTAAATAATTAATTATGAATTTTTTATTGCAAGTTTTAAAAAATATAAAAACTCGTATGTCTGACCACCTTAACTTGGTCAAAACTTCATGAAATTCAATTTTTTATTTTTTTAATCCTATAGTATGAAAATCATAGAATGTGATGCATGTTTTAGATTCCAAAAATGTGATACAATTTGAAAGCTATAGATGTTTTTCAATCAGCCTGACAATTAGGACTTTAGTCGTAATTCAAATAGAAAATAAATAATAATTATTTATTAAATTCAAAGTAAAGCATAATTTATATTGGTAGAAATATGAGAATCTCCTTTAAAAACCCTTTTCATTTCATCAATTTTGGGTAAAAAAAAGTTGTCAACCACATACCCTACAAATACCCATCATATTGCCACTTTTTGGCCCATCATGATCCTACACATACCTTAATGGTATAGGTTATTATTTATCAACATCAAGGGATAATCTGAAATCTCTTAGAGCTTCAAAAGGTAGTCCTACTACCCAACTCACTTTGTGAGAGCCACTCACAAAAAACTCCCCCAAGTAGCCTGATGTAGGGGCATCGATCTAGTTTTCAAGTTTTAGCTTTTTGCTTCAATTTTTGATTTTTCTTAAGGTTATCAATTCTTGTTCTCTTTTGTTTTAGAGGTGACATCTAGTAGGATCTAGGTGGAGGCAAGAAACTTTTTCTTCTTTCCTTGTTGGATGCCAGTAAGATAGCAATTACAAAACTTTGAGGAGAGGATGGTTTGACATATTTTGTGTGTTCTCACTGCCATGGAAGTGATTGGTTCTTGGGAAAGAAAAGTGGGGATCAATTCATTATTTTTGGAAAAGCCTTTACCTATGATAAGAGGAAGTGAAATAGTATAAAGACCAATCTAATATTGGGGTGAGGATCAAACTATTGTGTAACCAAATATTAAGAGGTCCAAGAGAATAGAAGAGTACATGAGGGTTAGAGAAGTCTTGGTTCCTAACAGAAAGACAAACAAAAGATCGATGGTATTTGAAAAAAGAAGAAATCAAATTAGTTTTGGAGTCTGATCAATTCTACATATGCAAAAGGGGGTCGGTTGTGTGAGAAAATCTTATTGAGGGCTTGTGATATAAGAAAAACATTGTGCTACAAGACCAAGCATAGTAATACATGGTACTGCAAACATGGGACTACATATGGGTTTGGTAGGAGGAAAAATAGTGGCAAGGAGATAGACATTGAAAGCCAAAGCAACTTCCAACTTGTGGAATTTGTGGAAGAAAAAAACTCCATTGTTTAAGTCTATTTTCTACATTTCCTTATAAACTCTATTTATTTGTTACATGGAATAAGAAAGAATATTTTCTTTTCTTTTATTACTACCTAGAATTTATTTCCTATTTCTTAGAATGAGATAGAAGTTGAGAATGTTTTGTTGTCCAAAATTAGAGATTAGTCAAAATGTTTGGGTCATTAATCTAAAGGAACCACATTGGTTAGTATTTGGGTTTGTTGTTGTTCCCAGTCGCCTCCTACAACTATTGGTATATGGTTAAGTAGTTATCCATCAATTAATTATCCTATTCCCATGAATTTACCCTTTTCTCTATTATATGTTATACTTTTATATCTTATTTAGGTATATTAGAGGTGTTTTAGGGCTATTTAAGTGGTATATAATGGATGTGTGGGTCTAGAAATGACCCAAATGACATATGAGGTGCCTCACATCCCTCCTTATCTTTCTAGCAGTGAAGAAAAGGGAAGCACATATTCAAACTTGCACTAAGGGAGATGCTCAAAAATAGTAAATAGGTATTTGGTCAAGAAACATAAATGAATTTGAAATAGAATATTTTAGATTCCACCTAAGTCTTTAGGTTTAAATGTTCTACTTTATATACATGAAATTTTTGTAAACATAGTTTGAGATTATATAGATTCTACCAATATGATCAAATTTGAAATTCATTGAACATCATATATTAAATTATTGATATATAACAAGGTTTAACAACACTCAAGTCTATAAAATATAAGAACAATTTGTAATTGAGCTCCAGATATTGCTAGATGTGGACTTTTATAAACTCAAGTTATGAAAGAAATCTAAGTCCATGGTGAATATAGGAAAATTTAAATTTGAAAAAATATATCCTAAAAAATATGAGACATCCTAATTAATTGAGTCAAAGAAATGCATTGCTTAAGTCCTTGGGATATCTTCTAGGACGAATAAAAAAAATAAAAATCATACCTTAATATGAGTTCCTAAGTGAAATTTAATATAAAAACATTCTAGGTCCATAGTAAATTCATTATAAACTATATTTGAATTATTTAAGTTTACCAATAGGAAATAGTGAATAAATATTATTTCAAATATTATGGAGATGAAAAGTGACATTTTGAACTACTACATTTTATAAAATTTGGTCATTATTTACTCTTTGATGGATGGTCATACCCCCTTTTAAATATCCAATTTGAGTATAGATGCAAAAGATGCTAGCAAAATGTTGGACCGTAGTATATATAATATATATATTGAAATAATGGAAAATGGGCAGAGGGATTGATGAAGAGTGCTTGGTGAATCAAATATGATGTGATGAGAAACCTATTTTCCTTTATTTCATTAGAAAATGAGATCCACACAATGAATTGATTATCAGCCCTTAGGTGAATCAAGTCAAACTAAGAATCTTTAGATTTCCCTATGATTGAAGGGTGGGGGTCAAGGTCAAAACAACTTAAGGGAGAAAAAATAAAAATAAAAAATCAACACCAAAATACTTTCTAACACTTGAAATAGTAATATTAAACTCAATATTTGTAAAAACAAAAAATAGAATGCAAATCAAAGAAGGGAAAAAACATGTGTACTAGTCACCAAAAGTATTTTTCAAAAGAAAATCTAGGACTCGTTCACCAATGGGCGAATCGGTCCAAGTGCAGTATTTTTCTATAAATTTCAAGAGCCTTTGGTGCATATCTGAATCTCCTAATTTGTCTAGGTTTCATAGTAAAAATTCCAAAAATAACTTTGAGATCTTAGTTTCCGTGAGATGACAACAACTTTGACAAATTTGTAAATCTTGCGCTTCAAAAGGTTTTCAAGTCTTCTTCAACCTAAATCTACAATCACACATATAAGCGAGAGAAAAAATCTTTTGGGTGAATGAGCGTTTTCCTTGGTCAAACCCTATTTCGGTCATCAAACATTGAATTGAAATAATGCATGAAAGAGGGAATGAAGAATGAACAAAGCTATGTTACCACTCAACAAACCCTTCAATGAAACCTTGGTAATGGAGATCTTAGGAGACCTACAACTTGCATGAGATGGTTGAATTGAATGTAGATCTTGACACTTGAATATTTCTTGAAATGATACTTTGAATGTTTGACTTGATCATGAAACCTACATCACAATATTAGCTCCAAAAATATGCATTATATAAACATACTTTGACATGATGAATAGATCTTGAATGTTGCAATAAAACACTGATATATTTGCTTCTGAATTCCATTGATTTCTCTTGAAATGCTCTTGTAAATCTCATAAAATTTCTAGGTGAAACATAGTGAAATTAACCTTGTATTTATAGGTATGTATCCTTAATTTCCCGAAATTAAAATATCACAAGCTAAAATTGAATTATAGATTTAAAAACATTAAAATACCACCAAAAATATAGTTTAAATTTAGGTCCTAAGGTTTAGGGAGGACCCATTCACCCATGGGTGAATGATTCCCAGGTCCATAAACCTGGAACACACATTGCTCAATCTAAAGTGTTATGTTTAGGGCCATTAATTATTGTCGAGTTTCCCCTTCAAAAAATGTAATTTAATAGGCTTGTAAATGAATTAAAGAGACAATTAAGGCATAATTAAGCTCAATTTAATTAAGAGGGCCTAAATAAGTGTGTAAATTTAAACAAAAGGAAAATAGGGGTTTCACCTTTTGGGAGATCGAAATGGACCTATTTCACACTTTAATTTACTATGAAAACTCACTATATGACCTAGGAATTTGATGTCATGAAACAAGATTGATAAACTAAATGGAAAAAAAATGTACCTGGTAGAGTAATGGAGTCAAAACAAGGTCTACAACTTGAAAATCTATTTCTTGAAGTATACTAGGACTAATATGTCAGGTTGGACGTATGAGTCTTACTATAGGGTTTTTGGGTAGAATCTGGAGTCTTTTGATGACTTATTACGATCTAGAAAAAAATGAAAAAAAGGAGTATACTGGGACTAATATGTCAGGTTGGGCATATGAGTCTTATTGTTAGGGTTTGATTGATACTTCTATAGCCTCTAGTGATCTTCTGTAGGTTCTTTTTTTCTAATCTTCAAGTATGAAAGTCTAAATTCTAGTCTATAGGTTAGTTTCCTTAAAGATGACAACTTATTGACAACATTTGCAACTTTTCCTTCAAAGGATCTTCAAGCTCCAATTCACCTAGATCTGCAAGCACATATCAAGAGAGAAAAATGTTGTTTTGTTAGGGAATCAGGGTTTTCCTTGGTCAAACCCCGTTTTGGTAATTAAACCTTGAAATGAAATAGAAAAGCATGAAAGAATGATTAATGAACAAATGTAGTGTTGTAACTCACCAAACCCTTAAAATAAAGGCTGCAAACTTTTTTGAAATGGCTAGCATGAATGTGGATCTTGACTTTTGATTGAATGCTTGAAACTTTGTCTTGAGTGCTTTCTTGAATCATGAAACCTACATCACAAATATTAGCTCACAAATACACATGATGCGTGAAGACTTTGACATGATGCTTGAGTCTTGAATGTAGCTCCAAATGCTTAATAATTTTCTCTTGAATTTTCTTGTAAACTCTTGCATGAATACTTGAAGGCTCTTAGATTGCTTTCTAGGATCTTAGGATGAAACATAGTGAAATAACCCTTTATTTATACTTGTTTATGCCTAATATCTTGAAATTACAACACTACAAGCCAACATTCAGAAATTGAATCTAAGGATAATACAATCCTACCAAGAATTTGAATTAAAATAGGTTCTAAGTTAAAGCGAGACTCATACGCTAGGTTGGGGGTATGAGTCCCAGAGGCTTAAACTTGAAACATATACTTCAAAAAGTGTTATGTTCAATGTGACATTTGAAATCAGGGTCTAAGACCTAGGGAGGACCCATACACTTAGATGGGCATATGAGTCCCAAATCCTTAAATCTAGAATACATAGCCAAAAACATTAATTTATGATTTTCCTTTTATTACATGTCGGAATTATCCTTAGAAAAATGCATTTAACTAGGCTTGTGGATGCAAAATAGGACCAATTAAGGCATAAATAAGCCAAATTTTAACAAGGAGGACCCAAACGAGTGTGAAAATGTAAAGGGATACATTTTTCTACACTACAAAATTTAAATGGGTACATGTAACAACACTAAATTAAGGCATTTTAAAATCTAATTTAAATTAGGAGGTCCTAAACAAGTGAAAATGTAAAGGGTTGCATTTTTCTATACTATATATATAGAAAATATATTTATTCGGAATGATATTCTCTTCTTATCTCTTATAAATATATAAAGAGGTGTTTTTTAATGAATGGTGCTCAATACTCATAGACTATTTGTAATGGATGTATTGGAGCCAGTTGAAACAACCTTATAATATTTGTATAATGTTTATATACAATATGATATACATATTCATAACTCTATTCTCTTCTTATCTTTTATAAATAGATAAAGAGATGTTTAGTGTGTGTTGCTTAAATTGATAGACTACTTGTTTAATAGATGTATTGGAGACGGATAAAACAATTATATAATGTTTGTATAATATTTATATACAAGAAGATGTGCTTATTCATAATGATATTATCTTCTTATTTCTTATAAATATATAAAGAGAAATTGTTTAGTGTGTGGTGCTTAATAATCTAATGGATGTATGAAACCTACTAAAGCAACACTATAATGTTTGTATAATATTTATATATAAAAAGATATTCATGAAGATATTATCTTCCATCTCTTATAAAGATATAGTAAGCATAGACTATTTCTAATCATATATTAGAACCAATTGAAACAATACTATAATGTTTGTGTAATATTTATATAAAAAAGATAATGATATTCTCTTCTTATTATCTCTTATAGTGAGACGTCGTTTCCTGCGTGATGCCTAATACTCATAGACTATGTGTGATGGATGTACTGGACTCGATTGAAACAAGGCTGTAATGTTTGTTTAATCTTTATATACAACAAAACATACTTATTCCTACCGATAGTTTCGTCTCCTCCCTTATAAATATATAAACATACATCGTTTAGTCCGGGTGCTTAGTACTCATGGACTGTTTGCAACGCTACATTGAAAGGAACGATAAGCGTTACCCACAACACCATTTACGTAACTTTAAATACTCTCTATGGACTAAATCTTTCTGCATCCACAGAATACATTACATCTGGAGATTTGGAGTTGCAGAGACGATGGGGAAAGCCATGAATGTGTGTGTGCTGCTTCTACTGCTGATAGCCGTCTTCCTTTCCGGTACTATTCATTCTTTTTTTGAATTCAAAAGATATGCACACAGTAAAATTAGAAATATAGTTATTTATCTAAGGAAATCTAAGCAAACATTTGTGATTATTGTATTTTGTGCGTGATTACAAGTGGGCGATGCGGATGATGCACAGTGCGGTGAATTGAACAATAACTATGAAGGGGAATGCGTGGTAGAGAAATGCAACAGTGCGTGCATAAACAATGAAAAGGAACTTGGGGGAATTTGCGACTCGACTCCTTCGGGAATCGCTTGTTTCTGTTACCATAACTGTCACTGATAAATCATAATTAGAGTATTAAATAAAGAATGATATAATAATATCATTGCCTCACTTAAGTGTTGAAGGCTAAACTCCTTTGATGGGAAGGAGACTTTATAAAGGTTTATGTGGTTTATATATATATCAATCAGTTTCAGTTTCTTTTCAATCAAACAAGTTTTATTTTAAATTAGTGTATAATGTTTTATTCATTTTTTATTGAAGTATCTTTTTGTTGATATATAGAATTTAAAATTAGCAATCACATCTTGGTGTACAATGGGCATGTCGATGGTTTTTTTTAATTTAAAATTTGTATAGATGGAACTTAGTATTTATGCAAATCTGTGTCAATCAAAACTCAACACATTTAATTTGACATGAAGACTAACTTCATTTTATGTTTCAATAATTAAACTTTTTTTTTATGTGAAGAATTTTTCCATTTACTTCAAAGTTATTTGATATTTACTTCAAGAACTATTTTTATAAGTAGGTTATTTGTATTTTATATTAAAAAAAATTCAAATAAAATATATAAATATACATATGAAAAATGGAAATATTAAATTTATTGAATAGATTGTTTAATACACATTTTTTATATTTTAATATTTTGCAAAAATTAAGTTAAATAAATTTAATATTTCAAAAATGTCATTTTATTCATTAAATCTATTGACTAAATTTAATATAAATTAAATATTTGAAAAATACCATTGAATATACAGTTTCTGAATATATGAATATAACAAATTCAAACATATGTATTTGTTGATAATGTATCCTCACATCGTGTATAGGCCAGTTGGTTCTAATATTGATCCACTGTGCTTATAAGTTGGACAACATCCAAGATTTGAAGGGAAAAGCCAATCAGACTGGAAAAGCCAAAAAAGAATCTATAGATCACAAGTACCTAGAATAATTTGATACATCCTGCTTTGTGAAAGTACTTTTCATAGGAAAAGTCATGTATATTTGCCGAGAACTCAACTTCAATCCACTTAAATAATTATACACACTTATATATATCTGCTTCTAATTATTACCATTTCAACTAATAATTTGATTTCTTCCTTTTGTAGTAAAAACTACCAGTGGTCTGAGTGTGGAGAGATAAGAACAATTTATGTCTGAAGAACCAAAGGTCTTACCATCAAAGATTGCCAATATCTAAGCAGAATCGATTCTGGACTTCTGAATCACCTACTATTGAACACCATTTTGAGCTTCAAGTAATCACGTTGGAGTATGATTTATTTATTTATTAATTCTTTAAGAAAAGAAGATAGAACTAATCTACTGCATGTATCTTGTTGCCTGTCTCCAACCTTGCCTTTCTTTCGATATGGTTTAACCAGAACACACACACCACACACATAATGAGGATTTCCCTTGGCCAGAATGGTTTTTACAGTTTTTGAATATATGAATGTATCTTCACATTGTGTACAGGGCCGTAGGTCATGATATTGATCCATAGTGCTTATAAGTTGTCCAACATCCAATATTTGGAGGAAAAAGCCAATCAAACAAGAAAAGCGAAAAAAGAATTTATAGATCACAAGTACTTGAAATAATTTGATACATCCTACTTTGTGAAAGTACCAATAATTATACAATAACTCGAATTCAATCCACTTAAATAATTATACACACATATATATTTGTTTCTAATTATTGCCATTTCAACCAATAATTTGATTTCTTCCTTTTGCAGTAGAAACTAGAAAGGCCTCTTTTGACTACCAGAGGGGATAATTAAATTTTAACTTCAATGGGAGGAAGTCATCTAAAGATACTTGAACTAGCTACATCTTTAGAGATACATCAAGCACAAGTAAGATTTTGTTTCTACAACCATAAAAAATTTACTATTTTGAAACTAGTTGAATAAGGCTCAAGTTGAGCTCATTTGGAGTTCGTTTGAAAAATTCTACAAGGATGTGATAAATTTGGATAAAAAAAGGTTGGCATGTTTTGTTTCATTGGTTTTGTTGGTCATAGTCAAGGAATTTTCATTTTCTGGACAGAATTTTAGGTTTTTCTAAAAATATTTTTTCAAGAAAATGTTGAGGAATTGAATGGTTGGATTTCCTATTTTTGTTACATTTTTATCTTAGAAAATGAAGAACGTGGGATTTGGAGTTAGTTTGGAATATTTAGTGGTACTTGATGAAAAATCTAGGCTATTATTCTATCTTGTGGCCAACCAATTTTGAAATTCTATCTATTTGCAAATTTGTATGGAAAGCATATTTTGTGCTCTTTCAGTTGGCATTCCAGTGAGACTCTAAGTATAGGTATTTATGCCAAAATCCATATAAAAAAATTACATGTATCTTAAAAAAAATTGTTGAATTTTATCTTAGTAAATGGAGAACGCGGGATTTGGAGTTAGTTTCGAATATTTAGTGGCACTTGATGAAAAATCTAGGCTATTATTCTATCTTGTGGCCAACCAATTTTGAAATTCTATCTATTTGCAAATCTGTATAGAAAGCATATTTTGTGCTCTTTCGGTTGTCATTTCAATGAGGCTCTAAGTATAGGTATTTATGCCCAAATCCATATCAAAAAATTACATGTATCTTAAAAAAATTTGTTGAATTTTGTTATCCTTGAACTATGAACCTCAGTTGAGAGGTAAAATAGAATAGAATAGTTGATTACAGGTTAAATAGATGGTCCCGATAGTGCATTTTTATTAGAAAGTTAAAATGTAATTTTTTAATCAAAATATTTTAAAAGTTAATTAAGAGAGACTATTCAAGTTGAATATGTATCAATAGTTGTGAGGATCATAGTTTGATCTATCAATAGAAAATATTCTCATTATTGTTTGAATATAAAAATATTAGTAAATATTTTTAAAAGAATCAAATCATAATTTATTTTAACACATATTGTCAATATATTAAAAATGTGTACAATTACTTAAATCATTTGAGAGAAATACAAATAATAGTAGTCAAAGTCTAGCTCCACATAGAAGTTAAGTCAATATAAATTATTGCTAATAAAGACTCTATACTAAAATATTATGTAGTTGTCCTCACATTTAATAGTTTGACCTTATGCAATTTTGCAACTATTTTATCCAAAGACATGCAATATTATTGTTATATTAATTATAGACTTGATAATTTAAAATACACAAAGTGTACAACTTCTCATCCTAAATCAAATAAAAAATATATATAATATACAACTTGTAGTCTAAATACACATAAATGTTAATTATTTCTCTAAATTAATGTGCAATTAATGCATATTTTGCAAACTTGCATCACCAAATATTTTAGAAAATGGAGAACGTAGGATTTGGAGTTAGTTTGGAATATTTAGTGGCACTTGATGAAAACTCTAGGCTATTATTCGATCTTGTAGCCAACCAATTTTGAAATTCTATCTATTTGCAGATATGTATAGAAAACATATTTTGTGCTCTTTCGGCTGGCATTTCAGTGAGGCTCTAAGTACATGTATTTATGCCCAAATCCATATCAAAAATTACATGTATCTTAAACAATTGTGTTGAATTTTGTTATGCTTGAACTATGAACCTCAGTTGAGCAGTAAAATAGAATAGAATAGTTGATTACAGGTTAAATAAATGGGCTCGATAGTGAATTTTAATTAGTTGGTTCATATTTTTCCTACTCACATAAAATAATGTATGTTAAATGGCCAAATGCTAGAATTTAGAAGAATTGATTTTGAAAGGAAATCCCACCTTTCCCTAGCGAGAAATGAATAAATGCCACTTATACATATTTCAAATTTAAAGTATCAATCACTTAGCACTATTTAATTAGCACACAATTGATCATTTTAAGTTTGGCCAAAGGAAATCAAAGGAAGTTAGGATTTCATTTACTCATTTGCATGAAAAGAAACTGAAAGAAATGTAAATGTAATATTATATGATTTTTGACAAATGACTCTGTAGGCCAAGCTTTATGTATTATGCTTTTTGGTGTCTTGGTTGAAATATCTCATCAAATCTAATCAAATGCAAACATGTCACATTCTACATGCTTGAAACATGAGTTTGAGTGTTCACATATGCATCTTAATTTTCATCGAACCATTAAAATGCCCCTTGACATTACACAATAAATCAATTAGTGATTTTTTTGGTTTATTGTTTTTCCTTGTAAATGTGTAATTTGACGTTATGTTGGTTCAAACAAATTTAATTTTTATAAGCCTTCTTGGTTTCTTTAGTTGTTTTAATCTTTCTTTTCTCTCTTTCTCGTATTATGCTGACAAGAAGCTATTAAGTCTCGCTATAACGACTCAACTTCATTTAAAAATAAAAAATGCTTCTAGCCCAATTCAAGGCATTCTAATTCCATTTACTTTCATGTGTAGTATCCATGTGTTGGCATACTTGTTGAGATTACATGTATATTCGTGTTTGTCTTTTTGAATAAGTTAACTCATATATTTAACACATGTATTCACCTTCAATATTTTTCTCCCCTACTATAATTATCCCATTTCCTAAGAGGTGGTTGGATTGTTCCTTCAACCCTTAGATTCCTATCATGCCAAGCTTTATGTCTTCTTCTTCAAAAAGGTCTTGAATCTTGATGTTTTAGTTATTGCCAAAGCTCTTGAATCTTGACATTTTAGTTATTGCCAAAGCTGTGATGTGGAGTTAGAACTTGGTATCTGGTGTCTATAACGATTTATTGAATTGTGGTCCTTAAAAAATAATAATAATTTTTATAATTTATGTGGGATAAGCTTTTCAAATTCTATCTTGCTCCCAACCAATTTTGAAAATTATATCTATTTTCATATTTGTATAGAAAGCATATTTTGCACTCTTTCAGTCGGCATTTTAGTGAGGTTCTAAGTACGGGTATCTATAAATGTTGGATAGTAAATGCTCCAACCACATTGTAATATAAGAATTATCTTATAGTGTAATATAACAATGATATTATAAAGTAATATAATAATTATATTATAATGTAATCTAAGAATTATATTATAATGTAATCTAAGAATTGTATTATAATGTAATAGAATTATTATATTAATTCAAATTTTATACCAAATCATTTTTTGTGAGTACGACTAACAACAACATAGAATGTCAATTACTCACATCTTGTGTTTTTTGGAAATGTTGGATAGTAAATGCTCCAACCATATTGTTAGGCATGAAGTCGATTTATTCTGAAAGTATAATACAAGTAAACTTTCCTTTCATTTGGTCACCAAAATTTTCATTGGATGTCTTTTTTTGAGGTGGAGTATCCCTTGCAGCCAACCTTTGGCATCTCCATTATCAATACTATCTTTGTAACCACCATTCTAGTGGGTGGCAGTTACGAAGATAATACCGATAAAGAAGATGTGCAATGATCATGTTCATTTTTTTCATCATTGTTAAGACCAAATGATCATGTTAATTGTCTACACACATTGAATTACAGAGGATTTTTGACACTTGTAATACTAATGTCAAACCTTCTATGCTAGACATGGTATGAACTAAACAAACTACTCGTAAGTCGATAGCAGGGAATGCTTGCTATTTACAATGTAAGAAGGAGTGAGAAGAAATGACCAAGTCTCTAGAGGGGATGAACATTAAGGGTGAAGGCTATTTGAAGGACAACAAGACCTTTTCCCATGCTATGCAAAGGATTCATGACATGAAGGTGGAAATCAAGTGGTCTAAGAAAGCGACTACTAGCATACAAGGAGACTTGGACAAGAAATTGCTCAAACTTGTTAGATACCTAGTGAACGAAGTAGTAATATTATAATAAAGAGACAAATTAATGATGAGGAGAACCTACGTTTGTAATCTCCTCCTAAAATAATTGTAATAAGTTTCAATGAATCAGAGGATTATACATGTCTAACACCCTAAAGAAAACCCTTATGCAAATTTTGTCAATAAAGAAAATATTTATGCAAAGGTTATTGATAAATAAAGTACTTACATGTGGAACTATAACTCCAAGTACAAGATGTGAGGTTGGTCAACCTTTGGTTCCAGGTTTGAAATTACACATGTACTCCTGTGACACTAAAGTTGACTATCTGTTAAATATTGCTAGCAAAGTTTTGGAATTGTAATTCTATTCAAACTTTCTATTATTATTAATTATCTTATGAAGCTTTCTAAACATTAGTACCACTTCTATCATCTCTATCTATAACTCACCAAACTCCTACATTAAAATAAATTTGATACCAACAACTTGCTTACACTTCTCTTTGTAGTCTTGTTAACCTTGAAAATTCCATTGAAAATCATACAAAAAATTTCTACAACTTAGAATCATACATATCTTTATAACCTGTTACTTATTTATGAGTTTCATTTATTGTTTAGATAATGGCTACCCACAATGAATCTCCTTCCATCCAACCATCAATCCAATAGCTAGAAGCCCCTGAGGAGTCAATGAATTCAAACACACATGTGCCAAGTCTGATAAATAAGTTGTACACATCAATTGAAGTCCATTCAAAATCATTAGAAAACTCCATGATGTTGCACTACTTGCATGTGGAGTAGAATGACAAGAGATTGATGACATGGAATACATCGCTTGCAAATTACATACAACATGCAATAAATTTGCAAGATTCTCTGGTTTTTTAAGAGAACTTTATTATGTCGAGCAATATGAGGAACCAAGAGCTGCAAAAAGTGCTATTGAAGAATTTATTTTGTACTTGTATGATAATTAGGGTAGGCACATGTGAACCATATAGAGGGTTGTTCCATGGTTGGTTCACTCTTATGAACAACATTTTGATGTAGAGTTTCATGTTTATTTTTGTAAAAAAATTGTTCATACGTGTTGTATGTAGGTGGCAACCATGATTGACTTAGTCTTATGAACAATATTTTCATATAGAATTTGATGTCTACTTTTGCAAAAGACTGTTCATATATTTTGGATGTACATGGCCTACTTGATATATAAATAGTCACAAGATTACAGTAATTAGTGCATTTTTTCAAGGACCAATATCCAAAACACAATAAAGGTTTCATTTTTCTTCTTTGTGATGATTTTTTTATGGTTTTTTTTTTCATGAAAAATATACAAATCATTTACTTGAATTAATTTCATACATTTAATTTAATTAAAGTTAATTTCTAATCTTTAGATAAAAAAGAAAATAGAATTTCATTAGTTTGATAACTTGAAATCTATTCAACTAATTATACTTCAACTATACTTCTTATTTAATAGTTGTGTAAATTTGTATTATATTTAGAACCTTTGAATTGCCATAGTCTTTGATATTAAATGAAATTCATTTAAAAGAAAAGGAGATTTACCATTGAAAAACATCAATTTTACAAATCCAACTTCAATTATTTTCTAGATATGGTGCAACCAAGATTGAATTTTGAATCAGAGGAGCAAAGAAGACAATATCAAAGAAAATATCAAAGAGAGTATAGAAGACGATGACGGGAACAAATGAAGGATGTTGAAAAGGAATAATAGAGAAAAAGACACAATGAAGTTGAAAGAGAAAGCTATGTTAGACGAAGGGCAGAAGTAACAATACAAGATGAGATAAATGTAGGTGTACAAGGAAACATACAAAACCCAAATGGAATGCTTCATGATGATTTTAAAAAATTTCAAATACAATTTTGACATCAATTGGATGACTTGACAACACTAGGAATGTGTTATATCTATCAAGAACGCTACCTAGGAATGAAAGTATTTCACACCTTTGAAGGTACTATTTGTAATAGATGTTGTCAAGAGAAAGGGAATCATAAATTTTTAGCTTTAAATAATATGGATCCTGGGCCACAACTAGAAGAGCTTGCGAAATTGACTCAAGTAGAAGAAATGTTGATTGCACGTGTTAGTCCAATATTACAACTTACCCATGTAGTCAGTGGTCAGTATAAATACAAAGGACACACAATAAGTTTTCCACAAAATGTGGAATATGTTTCAAATGTTTTGCCACATTCAATAATAGAGTTTCCAATCATCATTGTTTGAAGAAGGGAACAATGTGGCACAAATTATAACTTCACAGTGGATAGGGATCACGTGTATAAGGCATTAAAATACAAAGTATACCATGACAAGTTTTATTTAGATGTCAGAATCAATGAAAATGCTATAAATGATATCATAGGAAATTTTGATAAAAATATATTCAACAAATTATAAACAGTGCATATGGAATTTGATTTTGATTCAAATGAAATTGTATTTGTGGGTCCAATCATGGAAATGGATCAAGAAAATATAATTGAGCACACTACATCAATGGCTTCTATGCCACCTAATGCTCAAAGATAAATGGAATTGATTCAGGCATGGGTTCATAACCCTGATGCAAATTCAGCAACATTGATTAATTGGCAAGGAATTGGTTCATCTCCTATTAATGAATATGTCACTCCAGGATTACTTGATATGGCATTCCCAACATTGTTCCCTGATGGTAAATGTGATTGGTTAGAATTTGTTAAGCATTTATTGTGTTATAGGGACCATCATTTTGGTCGACATCCAAGATTTCAATATTTTATGATGAACATGATAATGAGACACCGTGAACAAAATTCTTTAGTTGTATTTGTCAAACGAATCTTTCAAGACATGCCAATCACCATCAATGAGTTGCATTAGCATATGGAAAAAATTCCATAGTCCCATCTAGCTGATAGGTTAATGTGATTTGGAACAACATTGAGGGGTACACAGTCATACTGAACACAATGTCATGCAGAATTGATTGGAATGCTTCATCAAATACCTAGCTCTCCTACAATATTCTTCACTTTGAGTGCAACAGATGTGTATTGGTCTGATTTTCATACACTAATGCCAAGAACATCACCAACTACTCCACAAGAGGCCTCAATATGGCGAAAACAAAATGTTATTGACTATCCTCATATAGTCACACAGTGCATGCATTTAAGACATTCACTGTTCAGAAAAAAACTACTAGAAAAAGGAATGAAAATTAAATATTTTTTGTCTAGATATGAGTGGCAACACAGGGGCTCACCACATGTGCATGGATTCATTTGGATACACAGAGCACCAAATATGGAAAAATTGAATTGGTAAAATCAAGAGCAAAGAAAAAGTGCAGAAAGATATTTCCATTCTATTGTTCAAGCATAGAATCCTAGACAAGATCCACATCAACAAAACATCTAGGCATGTTCAAAATAGTAAAACATAGGGTATGTGCAAGATCATGATGGGCCAAAAAGTGGTGATATGATGGGTATGTGTAGGGTATGTGGCTGACAACTTTTTTTTACCCAAAATTTATGAAACGAAAAAGGGTTTTTAAAGGAGATTCTCAACTTTCCACCAATATAAATTATGCTTTACTTTGAGTTTAATAAATAATTATTATTTAATTTCTATTTGAATTAACTAAACTCTTGATTGATAGGCTGAATGAAAAACATCTATAGCTTTCAACAAGTATCACATTTTTTGAATCCAAAACATGCATCGCATTCTATGCTTCCATACTATAGGATTAACAAAAAATGAATTTCATGAAGTTTTGACCAAGTTAAGGTGGTCAGACATAATGAGTTTTTATATTTTTAAAAATTGTAATAAAAATTCATAATTAATTATTTACATGGAAACAAATTACAAAAAATATGCATCACATCGAGACATGAGTCCTCTACTTATATCTAAAATCTTATAAACAAATATTATCATTTTATTGTGGTTAGGGTGGTTACACAGACACCTACTTCTTTATTTTTCCTTGAAATTTAAGTACTACTGCATTGAAATTTCAAATTTTCACCAAATAGATTTATTTTTGAAAAATAAACCTAGTAGTTTAGAAACTACATTCAATTTGTTGTAACATATTCTATTCTTACATATTTTTTAAATAATATAGATAACTTATTCAAAATTTTACGTCAAGTTTCCTAACTCTAATTTTTCTAAATTTTTTGCCACTTCAAGGCCTATTTTTTCCATGATGATAACACACATACCCCATGTGCATATCATATATGTCATAAACAATTTATAGTTTATCACATAACTAATCAATTTATTTGTATATCCAATTGTAGGAATTCCAAAATTTTCCTCAATATCCATGTATGAAAAATACAAGACAACTTGTAGAGATAAATGTTTATCATGACTATGAAGAGCTACTAAATTCTATAGAGAGATGCATGTGGTCTGTGGGGAGGGTGCATGCCTACAAAAAAAGGAGGAACAATGGTTTGCAGGTAACAATTTTCATAAGTTAAAATATTTATATTCAAATCAAATGTCATATTCATGATTCTAAACTAGTAAAATACGTTACTTATTCATATTCATAATAGGTATAATTCTCCTTGGCCATTAAATTTGGAGGGATCCAAATTATATGAAGACATAGAAATAGGTGAAAAAAAATTGAGCCAGCTAGGAATGATGACAGAGTAAACTCACACAATCGTTATATATTAAAATTTTTGAGAGAAAATATAGATTGGCAACCTGTTCTTTCCAAACATGTTGTAATCAAATATATTGCAAATTATGCAACAAAAGTAGAAAATAGTTTGGAAACATACCAATAGATGTTGATGCGTCTTGAAAACATGAAAAATCAAGATGATTTGGCTACAAAAGCATATAGAAGACTTTTGACTGAGATTATCGTAGAAAGAGACATTGGAGCTCAAGAGACATGCTACTTGAACTTCCATTGGTACAGTAGTAGAAGGTTTATCAATATAAATTTTTTATGTGAGTTGTTCAAACCCATCAGTGTAAATGATGAATAAAACAACAAACAACAAACAACATCTTTCATTCAAGGATATAAAATAAGGCCTTTGTATATGGAAGGTGTTGGATGTTGTGTTGATTTTCTAATATGTGGTTTTCATTGATGTCAAAACTATTAGCATTGTTGCATTAGAAGCTGTATATGTCGAGGATATTGAGGAAATTGTAATAAGAAGTGCTACAGGTTGTCAATGGTCAAGTAAAGTTCTTTTTGTCAGTGTGATTAGTATTTTTTTGTTCAAAGGTTGTGGACTAAATGTTTTCTTGCTGATTATATCTAGTTTATCCACGTCAATTTTTAGAGATCCACATGAAGATTTGATCAAGTTATGAAGATTTTTATTCTGACAATTTTTATGTTACTTCAGTTTGTGTTTCTGAATGAAGATCATGTGATTCTAGTAAGTTCAGTTGTTGTGGATGCTTCTCTTATTTTTCATGATGCTTGTGGATGTTTCTAGTTCATTCTCTATCTATGTTGCACATTTGCATTGATCGTTATGCTCCTAATCGAAGATTTTCTCTTGCGTGTTCATGTTTTTCATGTTCTTGGCCGACAAGGTGTTGAAGTGTGTTGTGGATCTTCGAGGAGTAATTAATTGAAGTGGTTTGTGTTCAAAAATGTTATTTTTGGTCTTCACTATGTTGTGGCCAACCTTGAATGATTCATATGAATAATCTTTATTGATTTGGGCAAACTGTTTATATTCATTTTATTATTTCTTTGGAACCAACTTATAGTGATGTAATTTTTTGTTGCAGATACATAAGAGCATTGTTTTATCATTTTGAAGGAATATGTGTGTGAAGTGTAAGATTCCTTTGTGTGAATTATAAATTTTAGATCATTTGAAGGAAGAGCAAAGAGAGAAGAAGAGTGAAGAAGTGTTCATGTGCTTAACCAGAACCGTAACTAGGCATTAGCAGATGCTACTTTTCTCACTTCAAAATTTGATGGATTCAATCAAAACCTTTCTATAAGACAGTGTGTCTTCCTTTGGGTAGTAGGCCCATTTTGTATTTGAGCAGTGAGCTCTAGGTAGTGTTCCTAAATGCATGTGCATTCCCCATTCATAATTCCTTATACTTTTAACAGGGTATAATCTTGTGGACTGACCTCCACCGTGGTTTTTCCCCTAACAGGGTAACTTCCACATAAAAAATCTTGGTGTTATGTGTGATTTTGATGTGTTATTCATTTATGCTTTCATGATTAATGTCTAGATCTAAGAATAAGGTTAATAAGTTGAATAAGTTTGAAATCCAATGACAACTGATTCACCCCCCCTCTCAGTTGTCTACCCTTAGGTTGTCAACAATTGGTATCAAAGCTTGTGGTTCCTTGGAAGAAGTTTAATAGCTTGAGGTGACATTTTGTTTCCATAGTCCATGATAGATGTGAGCAAGATTTTTGGATTAACTGTGTGCAATTTTTTTTACATCAACGTTTCGGATCAAACTCCATGATCCATCATCAAGATGATAAGAAGAAAGAGAGAGCAGTGAAAATAAGATAGCAGACTTGGGTAGAAATAGGTGAGGGAAGGGGAAGGGGGAAGACACATAACCCAAAAAATGAGGGAGAAAAGGTTAGACAAAGGGAGAGGAGAGGAGAGGAAAATTCAAAGATGAAAAACCTTTGCAAACATGGGAAAGAAAAAAGAAAGAGATTAAAATCCAGGGATACTATAAAACAACCATAAAATAAAGACCCAAGAAAAAGCAAGGAATCAACCAAAATAAATTAAAAACCACTAATAAAAGAAAAAAAACAAGAATGAGGACAAGTTAAAAATAGGGAAACAAGTAGGATAAACTGAATAAGGAAAAAGAAAATAAGAAAAAACAAATAAAAGGAGAAACGGTGAAGAACAAAAACATAATAAAGACAAAGAAGCAAAAGAAAGGAAACTTAAAGCAAAGACCAAAAAAATAATGAACAATTACAAATAGACAACAAATAAAAACATAGGAGTACAAGAAAAAACATCACAATGAAACTCAAGGAAATTAGATGTAAGGAACCAAATGATAAAGAACACCTACATTGAAACACAAAATAAAGACATAAAAGCACAAGAAAAAATACAAAGCAAAACAAAGAAGGGGAAATAAGATCTTAAAACAAAAAAACCAAGGAATTAGAAAAATAATCAACCCAAAGAGAAGAGACCAAATAATTAAGTAAAAGCAAGGAATTAAAACAAAAATTAACCCAAAAATGAAAAGAAGCATGAGGGAAAAGAACAAAAAGTGAAACAAGGAAACAAAGAAATAAAATGAGGGTAGAGGAAAGAGAAACCAAAAAGCATCAAGGAAATTAGGAGTGAAGGGAAGGTAACAAAACAAAAGGAGTTAAACAACATAATGATTAGTATTACCTTTCATTTGTCATCTTAGTCTCTTTGTAAGTGTTTTATAGTATCACCCATTTGTCATCTTAGTATCAGTCAAGGAACTTTTTATTGTTCCTCAAATCTGGTGTCTATAAAGTGTTATGTTCTTGTGGCGTACCTTATATAGGGGAAACAGGTCGTTCCATCAACACAAGAATCAAGGAGCATTGTGATGATATAAAGGCATGACCGGATCTCAAAATCTGCTCTCGCTGAACACTCCTCTAAGACAAAACATCACATTGCCTTAGAAAACACCTCTATTTTGTTCAAAGAAGACAATTTCTTTAAGAGGAAACTTAAAGAGGCCATTTAAATCCATAATCATCCCTACAACCTTAATTGTGATGGGGGTTGGTCTTTAAGTTTCTCTTGGAAACCACTCCTAAATAACCTCTAGGTTATCTCCCCCTCCCTCTCTCTTCCCCCTTGGGTTTTTCTTCAGTTTTCCTTGAAGCTCCCATTCTCCGTGCGTGTCCCCTTTCGCTTTCTCCTTCCTCCCCCTTATTTTTTCCATTTTCTCCCTCTGCTCTTCTTCTTCATTTGCATGCTTTTCATCTCCCATTCTTTATTCTCATCTTTTTTCAATCCTTTTCTCTAGGTGTTTTTAAGTGTTATTGTTTTTTTTTTCCTCAGCTCTTCTTCAAATGGTTCGTTCCTTTTCTTTGTTTCTTTATTATTGTCTTTGACTCTACTTTAATTTAAATTTATTTTTTATCTTGATTTGATCTATAGTTGGTCTTATTCTTAATCTATGTTGTTTAACCCCTTGTTTGTTACCTCTCCCTTCAATTCCTAATTCCTTTGATTTGTTTTTTTTCTCTTTCCTCCACCCCCATTTTATTTCCTTTGTTTCCTTGTTTCACTTTCATTATTTTCCTCATGCTTCTTTCTATTTTTGGGTTAATTTTTGTTTTAATTCCTTGCTTTACTTAATTATTCTGGTCTCTCTTTGGTTGATTATTTTTTGATCCTTGGTTTTGTCAAGATCTTTTCCCTTCTCTTGTTTCCTTTTTTCTTGTGCTTTCATGTCTCATTTCTGTGCTCCAATGTAGGTGTTCCTTTATCATTGGTTCCCCACATCTAATCTCCTTGCTTGTGATTTTTTTTCTTGTTTTGTTATGTTGTTGTTTGTTGTGTTTTATTATTTTAGTCTTTGCTTCTAAGCCTCTTTTGCTTTGTCTCTTATTATGTTTTTGTTCTTCACCGCTCCTTTTATTTGTTTTTTCTTATTTTCTTTTTACTTATTTAGTTTATCCTACTTGTTTCCCTATTTTTAACTTGTCCTCATTCTTGTTTTTTTGCTTTTATTAGTGGTTTTTAATTTATTTTGGTTGATTCCCCACTTTTTCTTGGGTCTTTATTTTATGGTTGTTTTATAGTATCCCTGGCTTTTAATCTCTTTCTTTTTTATTTCCCATGTTTGCAAAGGTTTTTCATCTTTGACTTTTCCTCTCCTCTCCTCTCCCTTTGTCTGACCTTTTCTCCCCCATTTTTTGGGTTATGTGTCTTCCCCCTTCCCCTTCCCTCACCTATTTCTACCCAAGTCTACTATATCTTATTTTCACTGCTCTCTCTTTCGACTTATCATCTTGATGATGGATCATGGAGTTTGATCCAAAACGTTGATGTAAAAACATTGCACATAGTTAATCCAGAAATATTGCTCACAACTTGAGGTGATCTGGGATGGAAACTTATAAGAAGGATAGTCCTATATTTCATAGAAAAAATTAATCTTTATGGAAGACTCGGATGGAGTGCCATCTGAGATGCATTGGTGAACCCTATTGGAGCATGACAAAAAACATATATGTTATTCCACAGAATGGTCCTACTACTTTTGTTGAGATCAAGGATGTTGAGTATAATATCAGGGCTAAGGAGGCATTGCTGAGTGCTTTGACTGATACTAAGATGACAAATGTGATGGATTTGAAGACTGCTTATGAGATCTAGAAAAAGTTGGAAACCTTGTATGAAGGCGATACTAATGTGAAGATTGCTAAGCTACAAAGTCTGAAAGGGAAATATGAAAAGTTAAAAATGGGTGATGATGAAAATGTTACTACTTTCATGCAAAGAGTGAATGAACTTGTGTGTGGTATTAGATGTCTTGGTGGAAAGATAGACAAATTAGAAATTGTTGCTAAAGTGCTTAGATCCTTTCTTCATTCTTATAAAGTCAAGGCTAGTGCTATTAAAGAGCTCTAGACTATAACAAATGTTACCAAAGATATGTTGATTGGTAAGCTTACTACTTTTGGGTTGAGTGAATTTGGTGATGCACTTCCTAAGGTTGAATCTACATTCAAGGCCACTATTTCTGGAAGAGATAGATAGAGATATGATCTAGGTGAAAGTTAATCTAGAAATACACTCAAGTATGAGGATGAAATGAGATAGCTCGATGAAGAAGAAAGGGAGCTTGAAGAACTTGAAGCATTGATTGTGAAAAGAGAATCCAAAGGATAAGGTAAGTATAAAGAAAAGTTTCCTATTAAATGTTTCTCTTGATATAAGATAGGTCATTTTGCATTAAGGTGTCCTAAGATAGTTTCCAAGCCAAGATTTAACAAGCCTAAATTCCAAAAGAAGTGCTACTATGTTGCTAATGAAGGTGTGACAACAGATGAATCTAACAAAGGAAATATAAGTGAAGATGAATTTGTGTTTATTGCTATCAAGGAGAATAATCCTATGTCTACTGAATCTGCTAGTTGTACAAATGTGGAGAAATCCCTAGCTACTCGAGTTGAAGAGAAAGATGAATTGGTAATTGATAGTGGTTGTTCTCATCATATGACAGGAGATAAAAGTAAGTTTGTGAATTTGGAAAAGTATGATGGTGGTGTTGTGAGATTTGGCAATAATACAGTTGGTGTGATCCGTGGAAGAGGATGCATTTCTCTTGATGGTAAGCATAATACTGATGATGTCTTGTATGTTGAAGGTTTGAAGCATAATATTTTAAGTGTTGGATAGATGGTTGATAAGGGATACAATCTTCAGTTCATGGATGGTAAGTGAAAAATATTGGGAAATTTTGGAAATGTGATTGCATTAGGTACAAAAATAAAAGGTAATATTTTCAACCTAAGTGTTGCTAGTAAAAGTTGTTTGATTGCTCAAATTGATGAAAGTTGGTTGTGGAATAGGAGAATGTATCATGTTAACTTTGATAATATTTTCAAAGGTTGTGAGAGATCTTCCTAAGTTGATGAAACCTACTAATGCCATATGCAAAGAATGTTAGTTAGGAAAGCAAACAAGAATTTCATTTCAAAGTAAATAACAAAATTCAAATGGATTGTTGAATCTTGTGCATACTGGTTTGTGTGGTCCTACTAAACTATAAGTTTACAAGGATATAGGTACTTCATGTTGCTTATTGATGACTATTCAAGGATGATGTGGACTAATTTCTTAAGGGAGAAATCTAAAGCTCTAGAAAAGTTCAAAATCTTTAAGGATATGGTTGTCTAAAGATTAAATGTCTGAGATCAGATAGAGGTGGTGAATTCACTTTAGATGAGTTTAATTGTTTTTGTGAAGAGCATGGAATAAAGAGACAGTTATCTACACTGTGGACCCCTCAATAAAATGGAGTTGTGGAAAGGAAGAATAGAATAGTTCTAGATGCTACTAGAACCATGATGTTGGAAGGAAATGTACGTCATATCTACTGGAGAGAGGCTATGAGTACTACTATGTACACACTTAACTAAGTAAAAATCAAAGGTGATACTGGTAAGACTCATTTTGAGCTATGGACTAGTCAAAAGCTTACTGTTAGATATTTCAAGATCTTTGGAAGCAAGTGTTATATCAAAAGAGATGAAGATATAGGAAGTTTTGATGCTAGGAGTGATGAAGGAATCTTTTTGGGTTATGCTACTAAAAGTAAGGCCTACCAATGTTACAAAAAGAGACTAAAGAAAATGGTTGAAAGTGCAAATGTTAAGGTTGATGAAGACTTTGGTACACTATCCAGAACCTATGGATATGATTTTGATTATTAGAATGATAGTACAAACAAAGGTTAAAATTCAAGTCAAGTCCAAATCATTCTGATGAATCAAGAAGATCAAGAGGAAGGAGAAACTAGTGGAAGAACAAAAGAGAGATCAGAAGAGCTTGAAGTTGAAGAAAATTCTAAGAAGACTCTGAGATATGTAAGGTAGAATCATTCAAAAGATAAAATTATTGGTGATAAGAACAAAGGTGTCTAGGGTAGGATAAAGATTGCAGAAGAATATTGTTTGATTTCAAAGACTGAGCCTAAAAATGTGAATGAAGCATGCAAAGATGAACATTGGGTTGAAGCAATGAAAGAGGAACTACAATAAATTGAGAAGAATGATACATGGATTCTTGTTCCCAGACCTATGGATAAGAATGTAATTGGAACTAAATGGGTCTTTAGAAACAAACTAAATGAACAAGGTGAAGTGCTTAGAAATAAAGAAAGACAGGTATGTAAGGGATATTCACAAATGGAAGGTATTGATTTTGAAGAAACCTTTGCCCCTGTTGCTAGAATTGAAGCTGTGAGATTGTTTCTTGCTTATGCTGCTTACAAAGACATATATACTAGTAAGTTAGTGATATCTGTACTAGTCAGTTTCGTCAATGATTTAAGAAGCAAAGACATATGTACTAGTAATGAAATCTAAGATATGCTTGTCA
This sequence comes from Sequoia sempervirens, assembly GCA_007258455.2. Classification (NCBI taxonomy): domain Eukaryota; kingdom Viridiplantae; phylum Streptophyta; class Pinopsida; order Cupressales; family Cupressaceae; genus Sequoia; species Sequoia sempervirens. Next base: position 375,429,534 of record VDFB02105785.1, read on the forward strand.
TCTTCAAATACCTGGAAGTTAGTGACATTATCAAGTACTGAGGGTACTAGGGTCAGCTCCACAGTAAACTTCTTTAGTCCAGAAAGAGACAGAGGTTGTAATGTACTAGTTGCCTAGGCTAGGGAGTCAGTTGTCTAGTTCTTACTTCATGGAATCAACTAAATATTGAAGGCATCAAATCCCTCAACAAGATCCCATACTTTGTTTCTATAGTTAGTCATTCTTTTGTCATGACAAGATTATTGTGGCCTAACTTGCTTGACTACTAACTCAAAATCTCCAAAAACTTGCAAGATCTTAACCTATTTCTTCAACACCATTAACAGTCCATGAACCAAAGCTTCATATTCTACCACATTATTTGTATAATGAAATCAAAGTCTATGAGCAGCAAAAAATGTCTTACCTCTTGGACTAATTAGCTTGAAACTTTCCCCAGCTCCTTGCTTTGATTTGGACCCATCGAATCTAAAAGTCCAGCAACCAACAACTGTAGACTTCCTTGCTTTTTCACTTGTATTGTTGCTGCTGGATGGTTCTTCAGGAGGCATTACTCTTTGTCCTTTGGGATCCTCTTGGACATTCTGGATATCAATTTTGACTGCTGGAGTGGGGTTGCTACATTTTTGTATTTGTTCCACTGTAGCCTGGAATAAGCAACAGTCCAATTCTGAATGGGAATCATTATGCACCTTGCAACAATTGGGCAAGAGTAGTTCTCCAAAGTTCATTCCTCTTCCCAACTGAACCTAGTCCTCAATGCACTTCTAGATGAATTCTTAAAAATTATCTAGCAAACCAAGCTGACTATCTTCCAGATCATCATCATTTTCAACTGGTTTGATCAGGACTTTAGTACTACTGGATTCTGCTATAAGGTCAACAGGTGTTGTGTGGAACATAAGGACTTCCTCCACATTTGGCTCCTCAAGGGGGCTGTGAGCATATATTTACACATACTTCTGATACTAGAATTTTAGTAGAGGTTTTCTGATATTCCATGATCATGTACTTCATTTTGGGTTCTCTTTCAATTCTAATCTAGTTTGGCACTCCCTTCTAGGGAAGCCACATATGGGAGTGATCAATCAAGACATATCCATTCAAAGCTCTGGTGAAGTCTCTTCTAGATTAAGCCATAAGCATCAGGAATGTCAGCCACCTGTATATTGATAACCTATTGAATTCTGGGATCAGAAGCAATCTACATATGAATCATATTTAACTCTCCTACAACATTGACTTCATTCCTATCCAATTATGTGACTTTTTTTTGTGAGTTAGTAGGAATAATACCCATAGCTCTACATACACCAAAAGGCATAACATTGGTTGAAGCACCAAAATACAGCAAACAATTATGCTAATTCTTACTAAATATTCGAACAGAAATCAAGAATGGAGGTGTGTCTATTTTCCCTTGAAACAAAGTTAAGGGAGTATCTACTTGAGCAACTTGAGATTTGTCCTTCTCTTTCCTAGTATCTCTAGGAGGCATGTGGACTTGATTATGAGTTTGATTTTGTCTTCCTACTGATTGAGAACTAGATGCTCTATTGACACTTTCGCTAACTGATTTATCTTGTGACATGGAATTTGCATTATAAGATCCTAGGACTGCATTCCTAATGGTTGGAACTCTTAATAACTCAAATGTAGATAGGCTTACCTTTAATTTTTTGAGTTCTTTAGCAACATACATGGCCAATTGTTCCTCACTTAGATCAGCAGGGGTCTCCTTCAGGTATTCCATCGCGTTATCCTTGTTTGCATCAACACCTCTCCATTTTGGAACATCAGTATGCCCTTGATCTTGAGATAAATATTGTCTGGACAACTAAGGCAGTGATGGATTATTACTAGCATTAGGATCTGGGGGCGTGTTGAAATTGTTCAGTGGAATAGAAGTAGTGAAGGGGCCTCCAGCCTATGGACATCTATGTGGAAATTCCCTCAAGTCATACTTCTTGACAGGATTGTGGAAGGTCTGCACTTCTTCAACATAAGCCTCTTCTTCATCTCTAGGACCATTATCATTCATTGGACTCTCATCAACTAGTTGTGTCATTTCATCCCCATTGCATACCTGGTCTACCTCTTCCTCCAACTGGTTAGATTCCACTTCAGGTACATTCTCCTTACTTTGTGTAAAAGGAGCATGATTCAGTACCAATACTAGTGAATCGTAAGGAGTAGATGGCACTATGTCATGACCGCTTGCATTGTTCTCCACTTCATATTGAAATATTGAGGTTGTTGTTTGGAATTATTGACAATCTAACTCAAAATTTTGACTTGTTTTGTGGAGCCTACACCATCCTGATAAAGCAACCTTAGCTAGATATACACCGCTAGGAGGCTTCTCTTGATTAACTGGCTGATTGACAGGCTGATTAACTAGTTGATCTAATGGTGTGGGGACTCCTCCATTGTAGGGCCCTATGTTCCAAGTCTTGTTTTTTCTTGATTGTTTCCTTCTATCGAACCCTTGTCCACTACTTTTTCCTCTATCAAAGTTATGGCCTGAGGGTTGTCCTTTATCAAAGTTTCGTCTTCTATCATTATTATACCCCCTATCATTATTGAATCCTCGATCGTTGTTGTAACCTCTATCCTAGTTATATCCTCTGTCATTGTTGTATCCTCGATCAATCTTTTAACCTCTTTCATGATGTTGCCACCTATCAAAGTGTTGTCCTTGTGGATTTTCTCTATTCTGATTAGACTGCATATTTCTCTGAGCAACTTGTAACTGACTGTTCTAGTTCCTCAAGTAAGTCACCTCCATATTCAACTTCTTTACTTGCTTAGAAAATTCATCCAATCTCTCCTTGTCAGGATTACTGTATGGGAGCTGGTTTGCATTATTTTGAGGGTAACCTACTGCAGCATTGGCATTCAGCAATTGGTTCAAGACTTTAGAGTTCTGCAGATATGGGGGATAACTAGCCTGAGGCTATGGATGCAGAGGTTGGTTTACATTTTGGTGAGGGTGGCTAATTGTGGGTGTAGCTTGTCCCATAGGAGGCCCTGGATGAGGGACTAGAGGCAACTGAGGTACTAGATTCATGATTGGAATATGGTTTTCCAGAGCCTGGTTGAGAGATGGAACTTTTCCAGGGTGAGCAACAGGTCCTAATGAGGGTAAAGGCAAAGAAAAATGTTTCCTTAAAGTAGTGCTCACATTCACAGCCTCTGCATATGCATCAAGTAGATTTTCAGGAGGGTTATTGCTCCACTTTATAAAGGTGGTTTTCAGAATATCAAGTCCCTCATAGTAGACTTCTAAGGTGGTGGCTTCATCAACAGCATAAGAAGCTTGTAGTCTAGTATAGGTACGAGGAAACCTATTTTTGAAGGACCCTATAGGCCCATTCACCTCCCTCTTAACATTAGTGAACTAATGGTAAAGCTCATTGGAACTAATGGGAATTCGAAACTTCTACAAAAATGCAGTCTCTAGCTCAGTCCAATGTTGGATAGATCCAGTAGGTAAATGATTGTACCAATAGAATGCATCCTCCCCTAGTGAATAAGGAAAGAGTCTACATGCTACATCCTCATGGTTTATCCCTCTATCCTTAAGGCCAGCCGTAAAGATCCTGATGTGTTCCTCAGTGGTTCTATTGGGATCATTGACATGGAATTTTGAACAAAAGTGTTTAGGGTTTTTGGGCATAACATTGTAAATAGAAAAACTCAATGGAGATGGGTTGTTTGCTAGGAAATCCATTGGTGGAGGTGGGGGTGGTAATGGCTGATTTATGAATGGCTGAGGTTGTGGAATGGGAATGTCCTTAGACTCATACTCAGATGAACTTGATGAAGATGGGGATGATGGAGATGACATAGGTGGATGGGATGATGATGACTCTCCCCTTTTGTTGGTCCTTCTAGACCTAGTAGGGTCTGGTAATTCCTGAAATTCCTCCTCTGCTGGAGCAAATCTTGTTCTTCTTCTAAATATTTTAGGAGAGATGGTGTTCAAAAATTGATCCAGCTTGCTTATTTAGGCCCTCCTTCTAGCACCAATTTGTTGATGATGTTTTCTACACAGCAACAACTCAGACAAGATATAATATCCTATCTCTCTTGAAAGGTAAATCTCTATCAACAAGCCTCAAGAGATAACCCCAAGGTCTCTAATGTCAGGTCTTGACAATGCATAGACAACTCAATGATAAATGTGAAAATGTTGGTAATCACAATGGGACCTTACTACAAGAAAAATATTGAATCTCAATTTATCAGATCTAAAATTAAAATGATACTTTCGTCCTCAATTTAACCCAATAATCAAAGAAATAACAAAATATCTAAGGATTCAAAGAGATTTCTAAACTTAATACTACTCCTCAGATTAACAATGCAAATGACAAGCACTTGAAATGGACCAATCCCTCAAAACTGATTTCCACTTAACCCAGATGAATATGCAATCTTATAGAAATAGTACAATCTTTAAGGTGTTAAGATTTTAAAATCATGAACATTCATTCAAACAACCCTATTGCAACTGAAATGAATAAACTCTCACAATTGAACTAATCACAATGAATATAAAGTCTAGGCTAACTTTGCAAAGCAACTAACAATCAATTGGTTGCAAAAAGTATGGACCAGGGATTGCTGCAACACTTCAAATATCAAGTCATAAACATCATTAAATCAAATCTAATTTAAATATCAATTTTCCTCCAAGAAATTCTAAAGATAGAATAACAAGAACCATGCAAGATAAGAAGAAACACAAGTATGGCACCAAATCACAATGTTATTACTTGCATCAAATTATCCAGTATAGCAACAATTCCAACTTTTTGTTACAATATTTGCTTGAGAACACCTACTTGCTAACTCTTGCTCTACTTAATTTGCTCTATCTTTCTATTCTCTTATTTCTATATCTTAACACTTACAAATGAGGAAAAATGCCATATTTATAGAACCCCCAAGACATGTTGGCCTAGATAGGATTTTACAATAATAATTAGGCACAAAAAGTTAGCCAAGAGAAATTAAAAATGAAATAAAATATGCATTGAATGCATGAACTTCATCCAGCTTAGCCTAGAATCTCCAATGCAGCTCAGACCAATGCATGCCAAAATAATAGGGAAGAACAAATCTCAATTTATCCAATCATTAACTCCCTTCCCCTTTTTCCTTATGTCAATCTAGCATTTCATGAAATTTCAAAAGCACCCTATCCAAGTCGGCCACAAGTGGCAAAGGCAAAACCCTAAGTCACCTCTCAATTGATGCAATTTCTTCCCTTGAATGTTTTACCGACTTATCCCAATCAAACCTATATGTTAGGTATTTTTCAATGACAGCAATGTATGTGGCCGCATCATCCAATTGGTGCTCAGAAACAAAATCATCACTAACTAGAGCATAAACATCATGCCACCATTTTCTCAACTATTCTAAACTCAAATACTTAGGGGCTATCTTCCTTCTTCCTATCATAATCTCAAAGAAATCAATGGATCCATTGTAAACACCAACCAAGGTATCATCAATCTGCCTCCTCTATTTGTAAACCTTCTTCAAAACCTTTTGCTTGATTTGCAACACTTTAAACCATTCCCAAGGTTTAGTAGCTTGAGAGGAAGGAAGAATTTTATCATTTACTAACTTATCCCTGGTGTACTCCATGATGGTTTTGGTTTTCTATAGCAAGATATTTGTATCTTCTTTGTCCTGGGCTAACACCTCCTTCAACCAATCAACTGCCCTCACAACATCCTTCCTAGTTGAAAAAATATCCTCAATGGCCTCATTTCCTTTGGTTTGCACCCCTTGCAGCCAATTTGTAGTAGCAAGAGTGGAAGCCTTCATCTTTCCCAGCTTGGTGATAGTCTCCTGAGGTAAAGGATTCGTAGCAAAAACTGAGGGGTTAATAGATTGCAAGGGTTTCATCAAATCCTCCAAGCATTTCCTAAGATTCAAATTTTCCTTTTTTAACTCTTGCTTAGTCTTTATTTCCTTCCTCAATCTGCCCAAGACGACCGCACTAGAACCCTGATAATCTTCAATATCCTACTCAATGGATGTAGGCCCCAAATTGAAATTCTGCACATTATCGTCTTTTGCAGGTACCTCATCTCTATTATTATCCAGAGCAGGGGTGGCAATGTGGACAACTCTGTTGTTGGCCTCATCTCTCTCAATCCTTGAGATGACCTTAGCCTTTTTCTTACCCTTGTCCTTTAAAATCTTAGCCAACAACTCATCCCAGTTGGGTGGAGTGTTTTCCACAACAACTTGCTTCCTCTTTATCTCCCTGTTTAGCCACTCTAGAACAATGGATTCCAACTGCACTTCGCTTTGTTTCTCCTCTTCCTGTTGACCCTTAGGTGTTCCTTCACTCAAACCCTGCTTTTCAAGAATCTCATCTATCCTACCCTCCTTTTCTTCAACATATTCCTCCTTATGCTCAGGTGATGGAATCTTCTCCACCTCTTCTTCTCTTGGAGGTGATTTGATCTCTTCAGTTCCAACAGGTGACTCTACATACGCAACCAAGGGAGATTGTATTACCTTTTCAATTTCTACCTCTGCACTATAAAGATCACCCTCATGAAATTCCTCCCCTTCAGTATCTAGATGATCTTCAGCCTCTTTGGATTCACCTAGTTCACTTTGAGCTTCATGGGTGGAAGGAACATCATCATGCTACCTCTCATGAGAAACAACTAGAGGAAGGTCCGCTTTAGGCACACTATCCTTGGGAGGAGTCGTAGACCTCCTTGTATATACTCCTGTCTTCTCCTATGAGCTTTCTACATTTACCACCAGTGGGGTAACTTCTTCTCCTACCTTGGAGCTCACTTTTTGTGACAATCTTATGACCCTTATCCTTTTGGACACAGGAACATCATCCTCAGGACCCTACTTTTTAGTTTCCGTCTGCCCAGACTTCCTAGTCCTTGCCCTCTTCTTAGCCATTGGCTTTCTCTGGCTTTCTACTTCTTGGGCTTCCATTTCTTGAACACCTTTTATCTTGATTTTGAAAGGAGAATCCAGCTCACCCTTTCCCTTAGGATCCTGCTTAATTGATTCTACAGAAGTGGAGTGAGGGTCCATATCTCCCATCAGCTCATAGGTGCATTGTACACCTTCATTCTCCAACTCCCATGGCTTATGCCTTAGCCACATTCTAGTGAATTTGGTGACTGGATCCATCAGCTATTTTAACTGTGTTTTTTCTTCTTCTAACCAATCCACATCACCAATTGGCCTATCCTTTATTGCCTCATAAGCATGATCTTGGATTAGGTTTCCATCATCTTCAAGCTGATTAGGAACTTCCTTCACATTGTATAGTCAGACTGATTCAACTGGAAGGTGAGGAAACTTCTTCTTTTGACCTCAAATTCATCACAACAATTGGCCCAGTAGTCCTCCAAATCAACCTTATGGCTATACTCTCTACTGGCTTTCTTTTGGGCTTCACCTATGATATCAAACCGGGACCTCTTGGAGTGGAAAGATAATCCAAGAGTACTCATTTCTTCCTCTAAAGCTTGAGCAGAAATAATGGAAGGAAATGCCTCCCCTATTCCAATCCTCAAAGGGAAGTCTCCACCAAATCCAATCTTATGTTTGTCTCTTTTGACAATGGCATCAAAGTCACATATCTGTCTAGTGACTTCCAGAAGTATGATATGATCTGTAGGATACCTTGGAAGTCTGTAAGGAGCTCTCTAGAAGCCATCAATTCAAATGTATGAGAAGGTTGGGAACTAAATAAACCAAGCACCATATTTCTTAATTATCTCCTTGGCTTGGTCTGAAATTCTGTCATGTTCTACACCTTGAAGTAATCTAGTAATATGCATGGTGAATGCATCATTCACCCTCCTGTAACTTGAACTTCCCAAATGAAACTAAGGGAAAACATCATAAATAATATCCTTCCCAAAGATTCCCTTTGCACTCAATCCTTTGTACGAGTGAAATCTTGCAAGTGCATAGACCAAATATGAAGTCATTGTGAAGGTCTTGGTCTGCAACACATTGGATAGTTGCTCATGGACCACTCTGCTAATCACACCAACCCAATGATAGTCGATTTGTTCTCGTTCCATCCTTACAATAGCATGGCACATCCAATTCTCAAACACACCTACATTCTTTAATCCAACCACCCTGTTGAGCAATGTGATGACATCATAGTATTCCTTCTTGAATTTTTCCCTAAATAGTTGTTTAGGTAACTTGGAATAATGATATTTAGGCTTCTCCAGCCAAGAATTGATGAGTTGTTGTGATTTCACAGTCTGTTCTTCATAGTACTCTTGAGTTTCCTTCATGTTGAATGCCACCACATGAGACCTATCTGGCATACCAAAAGTCTGAGTAATGGAAATAGGGTTGAGATTTGATACAACTCTCCCTTGAGGATCAATAGTTCTCTGTGTACATTGGTCATAGTGTCTTGCACACTCGAGGATAAGCTCATAGCACTGGACTGTGGAAGGAAAACTAGCCACATGTGACAAGCTTGACTCCTTCATTCTTCTAGCCACCAAAGGAAGATCCTTGGCTACCATTCTTTCTTTGAATTCCTCTTAATCCCATAGCCCGACATTTGTATGAGTCACCTCAGACCAGACTGATGTGATTTTACTCTCAGGAATTTTGCTCTTGATGTCCATTTTAATCTTCTCTGCTTCAGATACTGAGGATCCTTCCACTGTCTTGTTAGTTTCAGCCTACACTCAACACAGAAATCATAGTAAAAACCACATGAAGGAAATGTTAATCCATCAAAACACTTTTAGAATAAACCCCATACAATCAAGGCATTATTAAATGTTATATAAAATGATCTTGATAAACTTCGGGTTTCAGGACCATCCGCAGAATTTGTACCAGAGAGGAATTTCAGGAAATTCTAGACCAGACGGATTTCAGTAGAATAATTATGACACACCTACTAACAATTAAATCTGATCGTTATCAATCAATAAACCACATAGGAGATCATAAGATAGCATGAATTAACCAAAAAATGCATCATAAATCATTAATAAATCCAACTATTCCATTTTTCCTTAGATTTCATCAAATTTCAGGAAAATCAGTCAGAGATAGATTTTTGTGAAAGCAGAGACACTTCATAAACTTCAGAAAATCTAGGTGGCATAGGATTTCGGGAAAATTCAGGGTCAATAGAAATCCACGGAATATATGAAACTCCAAAAAATGATAGTGGATTCCAAAAAAATAGAGGGAATCGGGAAAATCCACCAAGGATGAAAAATCCTGAGGTGACTGCGAAACCCAAACATTAGCATTAAATCACAATTTCACTCAGACTCAGGAATTGATTATGAATTTCAAATATTTAGGCTCGATACGAGTTTGGTACGGTCCTTCTATGGATTTTCTTAGCACTCTAGGCCAACTTTAAGGGGAAATAAGGGTGGAATGGTATTTCCCTACATTTCAAACCCTATACATCCACCATTAATGCACATGCAAGCTTAGAATCTAATCATTTCAACCGCTAATTCTCAACTAGGGGGAAATCATGGTTCTCAAGCAAGTTCCCATATTATGCAAAGAAACAAACAAACTCAGAAGTTAATTGGGAGACCATAAATCAAACACTGTTACGCAACCCTAGCCATGAAGTGATCAAATATTCAAGAATTTGAGCCCCAAAAGTTCTATAACATCAATGTGCTATCCACAATCACCAATTAAAAGAAAGGACATCAAAAACATACCATTGTGAAGAGGAAATCAATCTTAGAAACCACATATGTGAATTTAATGGTGTCCACAAAGAGAAGTGGTAGAAATGCACCAAAAATCGCCACTTAAATCGAACTATTCAAACTCAATGCCTCAAATCCAATCAAACACCCACCAGAATGTACTCTTTAGCTCAAACAATAGAAAACAATAAACATAATAGTGCAAAAGACCTCGAAAATCAATTAAATACATCATTTTCCAAAGGTACAGATGACATTTAATGCAATCGACAAAACAGCCAGGAAAATCCAGGAACCCGAAGACAGGACGGAATTCAGAAAAATCTGAACCACATGGAAATCCGCAAAGACTGAAAATCTCCGAACGACAATGCTCAGCTGGAGTTCAAACAAGATTCAGGAAAATTAGGTCGGGGTGGAAAATCCTGAACTTCAGTGAAAACCCGAACTTAGCTCAAAATTAAAGATCTTCAATGAATAACTTAGGGAAATCACTTAGGCAATCAAAATAAAAATTTAAGCACATGCCAAAGTAAGATAACACCTCAAAATAAAAGGGCCAAGACACCAAAACCAAAACAAAAGAGGGTCCCTGCCTTCAGCAGAGCGTGTGCGTGAAAACTGCACAACAAATGGTGACTTTGCTAGGAAATGCTTCAGATCATTTGATAACGAACAGGAATTGAGAACCCAGAATCTCTAGTTTCAATCTCCACTATCAAAAAAATAAGTCAAAATGCAAAATTTAAAGAATCAAAATCAAAGGGTAGACCGAACCTTTCATAAACTGAAAATCCAAGTGTGTGCATATGAGTTCATTTCCCTCCTTGAGCTACTACAGAAACCAAGCTTAGTCAAGATAGGCTACATAAAGATTCTAACTTTAAAAGAAACTTGGATAGAGCCTCGCTGCCAATCAGGCGTATATAGCCCCGACGAGGTTATCGTTGTGATTCTCCTGAACATAGCTCTATTACCAATCAGGCATCCATAGCCCTAATAGAGATATCCAGATACCCCTGATAAGTTGAATTGATTCTTTTGATTTTCAATATTTCACTTTTTTTCTTTTGATATTATTTCTATGTCACTTTTCATTTCAACCAGTGAACAATGAAGTTCACACTCAGGGTTGAGAACCACAATGGCGCTGAAGCAGAAATAGAATTTTTCACCTGACAAAATGTTACAAGGGACCTACAGTAACATTAGGTTTCTTAAGATATATGAGAGATATAAGATTTCAAAATACTTCAAATTAAAATCAAAACTAGTGACCCATCTTCTATAAATCAAACATTGAGACAATTTGGCAATAGCAAAGACTTCAACCATCCTTTCAAGATACAAGACTAGAGTCCACCAATAAAATACTTAGAATAGTCCCTGATAATGATATATTTTCCATACAAGTGCAACATATCCAGGAGAAAATAGGAAAACCTCCAAAGCAAGAGCAAAGCAAAAACAAACCAAACCAAAAGCAAACCTACACTAACCAAAACAAACAAAAGAAAAGCGGAAAGGGAAACCTAATCTAACCAAAGCAAAGCAAAGCAAACAAAACATAAAGGAAACCTAATATAACTATATACATGAAAGGAGTTGAAAACAGCTCAAGACTGGAAATAATGCTTCAAATACTACCCATTGACAGGAAGTAAGATAGCCTCTCTAGTGACAGTTTTCAAATGGAAAGCATTATCTCCTAGAATTTCTGAAATCTGGTAAGGGCCAAGCCAAAGTTTATCAAATTTTCCATGCCCCCCTTACGCTCATGGGCTTTATCCCAGTATAGAACCAAGTCAGAAATCCTAAAAGCTTTTACCTTGGCTCTTTTATCAAACCATCTCTTGACAACCCCCTGATGTTTAGCAAAATTTTCTAGGGATTCATCTCTTTTTTCCTCAAGGTGTAACAATTCAGCAATTCTAACCTCACGTTTATCTCCCTCATCATAATATTCATTAATGAACTGCAAGGTGGGGATTTTCAACTAAATGGGAAACACAGGCTCTAATCCATAAACCAGGTGATAAGGTGATATTCCTATGGAAGTTTTATGTCTTGTGTGATCCGCCCAAAGAGAAAATTTGAGTTGGGTATGCCAATCCTTTGGATTTCTTTCTAACAGTTTGCGGATAACAGTCAAAATATTTTTGTTGGATGACTCAGCCAAACCATTACCTTGAGGGTAATAGTTGGAAAAAATGATGTAGGCATGAATCCTACCAACAATGAATACTATTTTTCCTATATGATGATGATGTAGGCATGAATCCTACCAACAATCCATATAATCACCCAATTGCTAGAAAAAATGAACCTCCTATAATAACTATTCCTATTGCATCACTGAATCAGTACCATAATAGATGGTCAATAAAGGCAAGTCACTAGAAAGGGTCAGATTCATCATTTTAACAATGCAAAAGGAGATGGAAAAGTGTTTACCTTTGACTTGGGGTGATCCCACAATAGTGGTTTACAATTTTTGGCCAAACTCAACACTAAAATAGTTTTCTTTAATTAAATCTTCACATTCGGGCACCTATAGCAGCTAAACCATGAGGAATTTGAAGATGATGCAAACTAGAGTCTCGTCAAATTTTGTCTTTAGATTCTAAATATATTTTTTTCAAAATTTTTGGAATAAGATTGCACTTCTTTTTCCATCTCCCGTGAAAACTAGTTTTTTTCAAAAAACAACATTTTTAAAAAGTGGCGCACATCGTATAATGGATAACTTTTTTTCGATTAAGGATAAAATTCTAATTCTTTCAAATTTAGACTTGTAACTCTGATATCTAGTGATTCCACTTGGTTAGATAATTTTGTATTGAATATTTTTCCTTTAATCAAGTTTCAAAGTCAAACCAATTATAATTCAGACATAACACGACCGTATAATGCGTAACTTTTTTTGTATATATTGAAATTCAATTCTTTTTTTATTGGATCAAGGACTTCAATATTTGGTGCACTCATATTTTCAAAAAAAACTTTTAGTAATATACTATTTTTCCACATCTGCAGAACAAAGACTTTCATTTTTTGATGAAAATCCTATGTTTAATAAAACTAAAAAAACAAATACATAATAAAACCTGAGCTTCGAAGGGAAAAAAAATTGGTTTTTTTTGTGCCAAAGAGTAGGGAGATGGGAAAAGGGGGTCTCACTAGAACTAGGGGGTTCTAGTAAACCTCCTTTCAAAAATGGGTTTTCATTGTTTTTTTGGTGGGATGGGGTCCACCTTGCATTTAGTTGGTTTGCACGAACCAGGGTTCATTCGAACCCTTTTTTGGTTTTCTCAAACTAAAGGGTTCATTTGAACCCTAAAAACCAAAATTTTTGGTATGGGGTCATTTTTTGCCACTTTTCCTTCCACACTCAAATTGTAAACCACTTTTGTGGGTTTACCCCTTAGTTGATTCAGATGGTGATGAAATAAGAGTAAATTTTTTAATGCAATTATAGAAAAAATTTATGATTGCATTGAAACTAGAAAAGTGTTTATCATCTCAAAAGGGAGAGTCAAACCTACACAAAATAATTTCAACCAATTAAAGAATGAATGGGAAATCTTATTAGAAAAAAAAATTATTTTTGAGTTGTGTTTGGAGGAGGATAGCTTTATACCAAAACAACAATTCCATTTTATAGGGATAAGAGAAATAGAGAACATGAAAAGAAATTATTTTGTTGATATCATTGGTGTTTTCTCAATCGACACACCAAACACAATATTTAGAAAGAATGCCACAAACTTAAAAAAGAACCCTTCAACAGAAAGACATGTCAGGTTGTATGGTGGAATTAACAATGTGGGGTGGTTTTTGCAATAAGGAAGGTCAGCAACTCCAAGAAATGTGCAATATAGGAACTTTCCTAATTCTTGCTATAAAGGTTGCACGAATTAGTGATTTTGGTGGGAAATCTGTAGAAACAATTACTACAACCCAACTCTTTATAAATCCAGATCTTCTAGACTCGCACCGATTGAGATTGTGGTTTGATACAAAAGGGAAGAATCTCCATTCTCATTCTATTAGAAAATAAATCTCATATGTAATATAAGAAAAAAAATTTAAAAACTATCTCACAAATACAGGATCAAGACCTTGGTAACTCTGGTAAACCTTATTGGATAGTGATAAAAGCTACCTTATCTTTCATAAAGGTAGATAATTTTTGTTATATAGCTTGCCCCTTGAAAATTGGAGGTAGGCACTGCAAAAAGAAAGTAAACACTAATGAAAATGGTCAATGGTATTGTGGAAGATGTGATAAAACTTTCCCTAAATGTGATTATAAATATATAATTCAATGCAAAGTGCAAGACCATACTTCTTTCACTTGGATTACTACTTTTGAAGAAGCGACTAAAGAAATTATGGGTGTTACAACAAAATAATTGAACATTTTGAAGCACGGAGAACAAGATGATGTTAATTTTTCACACATTATACAAAAGGTCCTTTTCAATAGATACATATTTAAACTTCAAGTGAAAATAGAGACTTATAATGATGAACAGGGGATTAAATGCATAGTCATAAAAACAAAAAAGTTTTATTATTCATTTGATAGAAAATCTTTATTAGATCCAATTGCAAAGATCGAGGTTTAATGACATTCAAATGCTTGAATGTATATCATGTTAACAATGTATTCAAACATTTTTTAAAAAACCAGTGGATATATCTAAGTTAGTTGATATGATTATTTCCGTGATAGTATTCTTTGTTGTTCAATACTAAATCTAATGATTGATTAAAATTTATGAATTGATAATAATAGAGTTAAACTAAAAGATAAACTAGCATACATTTATTAATTAAACAAATTAAAAGTATTTGAGTTCTAATTAAATAGAAATGGTAGATGTTGATGTTATTTTTTGTTATATGCAATTTGGTGCTATTTTAAATTTGAATGTGTACCCTTCTATATGGGAATTGAAATAAACAATGATAGAAACTATAATATATATATATATATATATATATATATATATATATATATATATATATATATATATATTACTTTGGAAATTCATGTTAATGACTTTTTCTCAAGTCAATAGATGCCTCAACCATAATAACGCTCGGCATTCTTTGTTGTTTTCAATACCAAATCTAATGATTGATGAAAATTTATGATTTTAAATTTGAATGTGTACCCTTATATGTTGGAATTGAAATAAACAATGATAGAAACTATAATGAACTCATATATATTGCTTTTGAAGTTCATGTTCATAAAAATGTAAAGATTTTTCCTCAAGTCAATAGGTGTGTCGATAAAGATAACTCGTGGCGTGTTTTACATATATTATTAATTAATATAGGTATGCTAGTTAACATTATAGTAGAATGTAATTGTGAAATAAATGTTTGTTTTGTGTAGGAAGATAGAATAAAAGTGCTTATTAATGATGGCATATATATATATATATATATATATATTATATATATATATATATTATTATAAAGTTTAATAAATTTAAAACATTGAATTAATTGTTTTGCATATTTATAATATAATTTATAAATTGTGAATATAAGTGAAAATTTAGAAACAATATTTAATTCTTAATTTCTTTCTTTGTATAAAGTGCAAAGATTATTTTGATAAGCTTAAATTCAATGTATTTAAATATGTTTTTCTAAAATATAATAGTTTTTATTTTAATTTATTAAATTATATAATAATTACAGTTCATGTTTTTTTTAATATTATAAGAAAATTAGAAACAATATAGAATTATTTGCTTTCTTTTTATATAAAAATTATTTTGATAAGATAAATTTAGTGCATTTAAATATCTTTTTCTAAAATATAATAATTTTTATTTTAATTTGTGAAATATAATAATTTATTTATTTATTTATTTTAATATTAGTAGAAAATTAGAAACAATATCTAATTCTTTACTTTCTTTTTTTGTATAAAATGCAATAATTAATTATATAAAGTAAACAATTTGTTGTAAAACATAATAATTATTATTTTAATTTGTAAAATATAATAATTATGGTTTTTTTTTTTTAGTGGAAATGTAGAAAGAATATCTAATTCTTTGTTTTCCTTTTTTGTACAAAGTTTTAATTTTTAATATTATTTTTATTTATTATATATTGTTGTTTCATCAAAAGGTTGGATCCTTTCAATGGTCAACAATCATTCTACCACATTCTCAACCATTGATCATTAAAGTTAGTCAATAATGTTCATATAGGGAACACAAGTTTGACATAATAACAGATACTAATAAGTTGGTTGGTACTAATTTAAAATTTGATAAAATTTATTATTAATATATAAAGGTCAAATATGTATTTAATCTTTTTTTCTTTGAAACATACAATTTAAATAAATAATTAGTTAATGGTAATAAATAGAAATAAAATTATTAAATAATAAAATGATATGATTTGGAAATTTTTATGTTATATATTTATTTGAGATATACATCTAAGTCTAATCTCATTTAAGGGGAAGTGAATTTGTATAATTTCTATTCTAATGAATATTTTCTCATGCCATATGCGTGTTTCCTTAATATGAGAATGGTTAGTTTATTGAGATTAATAAAAGAATTGCTTATAAAGGTTTATCTAATTTTTATTATTCATTTTTCACTTCAAATTTTTCAAATAAAAAAGATAGGAAAGAGTTATAATTGTAATTTTAGATTTGTTTTTGGATTTGATTGTGTTAGAATTTTTTGACACAAAAATTTCTAACACAATCGAATCCAAAAATAATTCTGAACTTTAATATGGATTGTGGAAACTTGATATCATTAATATAATTGTAATCTTAAATTTTTATTTTTTATTGCTAGAGATTTTGGTGTGTATTATAACAAACCATTAGCAATTAAACATGAGATAAAACTTAAATAATAAACATATTAAAAAAATCTGCATTAACCCTTCAGGGAAAGAAAAACTAGGGGAAAGGCCCCAATTATTGCCCATGTTCCAATAACCATTCATTGATACATTTTAATTAAAATTTCACTAAAAAATTCTAAATCTACTAATATTTTTACACTTTATACTCAGTAGTTACAAAAAAAAAGTACTCAATTGGAGGAGTTGTGCAACTTTATTAGTACCAACAATGTGCGAATACTGAGGCATCTTTGTATATGTAATGGATCAATTGTGCAAATTTTGTGGTGGTTAAATTGAATGATTATTATGGAACTAGAGAATATATATCAAATGTTAACATGAAATGACCACTTTTTGACCTTTGTGTACATAACGAATCCTCTCATGTTCATTCTAACTACCCAAAAGCTTAAACAATAACTATAAGCTCTTAAGTTGCATACAAAGAAACTTAATAAAAATTACTGAAATTCAACATACCATTTAGGAGCTTAGGTATAATGGCTACTCAAACCCTTCCCCTATCTACTAAAAAAAAAAAAAAATTCCAACGTATAAAATAACACTTAGAAAAGAACAAGAATTAGACAATAAGAAGGGAAAGAAGAAATCATAGGACAAGAGTGACATAGATGTATCCTATGAAAACCATTTCAAGATAAAAAAGGTCTCTAAAGCAAATGAGTAATGTGTGTTTCAATTGTGACACCAAAAAAGGTATACATGGAAATTTTTACGCTCATTTGAGTCTTTCTTATGGATTTTGGCTTGATTTTTCCTAGATATAATGTTGTAATGTGGTCAACACATTCACATTAGGTCTTGGACCCTTGTGAATCATTAATAATTCTATTATGTCTTGTAAAGGTGTTGTGAAGTGTTGTAACCCACTTTCACACTTTTCTAGAACCATTTCATTATAATTTACGTAAACAACCCCTTATTATCACTTACCAAGTCTTATTTCAAAGTGTTGTAAAGAGTTGTAACAAACTTTCATGCTTTTCTAGGCTTGTCATCACTAATTCAACCATTTCTTATGTTTAAATGACCCCTTAACGCACTTTTTGGCGCTACTTAAGTGTGTTTCAAAGAATAATCCCGTTAAACATCATTAAATACACTTTAATTTCTGACACCCAATAAAATTTCCCTGGTGGGACCAAGTCGCCTCCTGGGGTGACTTAGTCCCACTGGGCACAAAAATAAAAATTATTTCAAAATTCTGGAAATATATTATTCTCTTAACCTTGAGGTCGGCCTCTGATGTGTTATTTTTGATAAATTTTGTAAAATCAAGTATATTTAAATAAAGGGCTTTCCTCTCATTTTCACCCTCATTCATCTAATACATTCGCTCATACATTAGCATACATTCATTCATAATTCTCAAGCATTTAAGCATTATCAAACATCCATTAGAGAATTTACTTGCATATCTTCATATTTCTACATCAAGGGTTTGGTGAGTTGTGACATTGCATGTTGTTCATTCATCATTCTCTCTTTATTTCATTTCATTTTCAATGGTTTGATTACCAAATTCGGGTTTGACCAAGGAAAACCCCTATTCTCTAACCCTTAACCCTTTTCCCCCTCTTTGCATGTGTGTTTTGCAGGTCTTGTATGCATATTTGTCAAAGAGAAAGGTGTTAAAAAGTGGTCAACAATCCATCAAGTTCATTCAAGTCAACAAAGCCCTAATTGAAGCTTGGAGACCTCTTTCAGCCTAATTTCTACAAAATCTAATCTGAACACCTGTAAGGAAGAGAAGTGTAGACTAAGAGCTATAGATTCCTAACCTGAATTTCTCAAGATTCTTAGGTGGACTAGGTTTCCATCTATGGAAAATTAGTCCCACTTCCAGGCCTGAAAAGTGATTTATGTATTTCTAGATACCCTTTTGGAAGAAACCTGTTCTGGTAAAATCTCCCCAAAATAGGACTAAGTCGCCTAGCTTGGTGTAAGTGTCCCAATTGGTTTCAATAGAAAATTTTGCAAGATTCTAGAGCCTCTCTACATCACACTTCAATTTCTAGGTGCACCTCTTCGATCTCCTTCATTTTTGTTATTCTTTACTTGCATTCTTAGGTCATTTTGCATATTACAATGTGTTTTCAAACAACTTGCATTTCTTAGGTTTTACATTAATAATTCATTTCCTTTATCATTTTATTGCATTTAGGCATATTTCATTCATACTTACATTAGTTTTGAGTGAAAACATTACGCATTTTGGCCTACCTCTCTCATTTTAGGTGAAAAACCCTAGAAGTGCAAGAGAATTATGGGTACCAAAATAAGTGTCCACATTTTGGTCAACCCAACTTTAGAAAATTTTACTTTTGATTTCAAGTGCATTTACATCCTAGGTATGACTTGCATCAACATTGGATTAGGTTTTGCATTGTTTAAATTGCATCCTAGGGTTTTAAAAATTGCATTAGTGAAAATATCATGTAGCTTACATTTTTGCATTGTATTTCATTACAAATTCCAAAAAAAATTGCATTTTCATACTGTATCTGCATCTGAAAATCTAAAAAACATACAAATCCATTTAAAAACTCTAAAAAATCTCAAAAAAATCACAACCTGGACTAATTTTCCACATTGGGCGACTTAGTCCTCTTGCACATTCTGCACTGTAATTTATGTCATTTTCTAATAACTTTTTGCATTTATGTTTTCTTTTATTGCATTTTCGTTACAGTTTCTAGAATTGTAGTTATTAGCATTTTATTTCTCGTAGTTTGCATTGCATTTGCATTCACCCACATTTAGAAACCTTTGCATGAGTGTTTGGTGTCCTATTGCTAATACCTTAGTGACAAGAATTTCAAGACTCATACTATCCCATGATAATATACTCATTGTGGATCTTGGTTTATCTAAAGCTTCCACTCCTAGTATTGTAACTAGTACACTAGGCATGGATCCTACCTTTAGGAACTCTTTGCCTTCCAATAACATGCATGTTGACACACAAAATGATCACATCCTGCAAGACAAAATCATTAACATTCTTGAGGACTTAATACATCTCCAACATCAAGTATGTCTTGAAAAAATTTCAACCACTATCATTCCAACCATAGAAAACATCTATCACATGCTTGAAAGTGAAGAAGGCCTATACGTTATGAAATAAATAGTTGAGATATACCAAAAACATGTTCCTTCCACCTCTAGTGTTTCTCAACTAGCAAACATTATGGTTAGCCAAGGAGGACCTCACACCCCTCCTCCCTCAATAGTAGCATCCATACCTACATATACCACTCCTCAAGTCACAACAATAATGCACCAATTTAGTAATATGATTCCTTCCTCGACTATTCATGCTAGCATTCCTTATTCCTATGTGGCATCACATGTTCTATACTCTTCCACCATACCATCTATAAGCATTCCCTTTACTTGCCCTACCACTACATACACTCCATCACCACTTTCCCTTCCACCTCATACCACTTACACTAACCCTCTCATAACACAACTTTTCCAAACCATCTCCTGGATGAAAAAACAAATATCCAGCATAAACCAAAATTAAAATGGACCACTCAAGGTTTATTATGTCTGAAGTAGTCCACTACCTTTGGAAATATTGTGAACACCAAGGCCACAAGGAATAGAGATTCCTAGATTTGAGAAATATGGAGGGAAGGGAGATCCTTCTAACAATGGTAATTCTTACATTTCCTTATGTATTGACTTTATCCTTGATAATAAACTGCTAGCAAAACTATTTCCTAGGACTCTAAACGAAATTTCCTTGGAATGGTTCTCATCTTTACTAAACAATTCAATTCATTCATTCAATGAACTATTTGATGCATTTATAAATCAGTTCCAAGTGCATATTACTCCAAAGAAGACCTTGGCCAATTTGATGAGATGAAAGAAACATGAAGAAAAAAAGATAATTGATTTTATCTCACGCTATCAATCACTTTATTCCCAAATTGATGTCAAGATTCTTGATCCACTCCTTCAAAAGATGTTTATAGAAAAATTGCAAACTAAAATTTAGGACAAACTCACCATGATGAAATTTCCCTCCTTTATGCACTTGTGCACCATCCTGTGCAACTGTCATAATTTGGTTAGTAGTCATGATGCAAATTTCACTTCTAGCTGAGATGAGAAGTTTGAACATGCCAACCAAAAAAATTCCCAACCATTTAGAAAGCAAAACAAAGGGTTCTTATACTTCAATCCCCCTCAACAACCAACTCAACCTATCAACAACCAAGTAGCAGTTGTTAAAACTGTGATACCTTATATTTATGGTGATCTGAAAAGACAGTTTACACCTTTACCAGGAACCCTTCATAACACAATGTCCCAAATTTTGCAACAAATTATTACCTTACCTACCGTAAAACCACCCAATCCTACTAAGCCTTTACCTTTGAACTTTAAATCCAATTCTTATTGCTATTATCATAGAAAAAATGGACATGACACAAAAAATTGTAAGCACCTTAAACACCTTGTACAAAACCTCATTGATTTTGGTCGTCTATCCATTGTAGGTGTTAATGATCAAGGCAATAAGTTTGTTGCCCTTCCAAATCAAAATTTTCAAATTTTCACTAATCCCATGCTTAAACATAATGTTTCATTTGTCAAAGCTAGTGAAACTCCAAAGAATGATGTGATGAATATTCATACAAATGTTGAAAATCTTGATCCTATTCCACATATCACCACTATTAATCATATGGATGAAATGGTAGGTGGGATAGATGTTATCCCTCATAAGAGCCAACCTAATAAATATCTTGATATTACTTTCTCCTTTATGGAAATACTTCAAAATCTCCTTGATGGTCCTTTGTACATAGTTGGTCATATTTATGATAAGCCCACTAATGGGATACTCATAGATCCTGCCTATGGAGAGAACGTGATCACCGAGGAATTTTTGGTATTACATGATCTCTATCAAGATGATTATGATAACCTAGATCATGGATCAAAACACATAATGGTTTTGCTTTCCCTACGATAGGATCGATTGTCCTTCCATTATAGATATTACCAAAAAAATTAGATGTTACATTATCCATCACCCCACAGTCAGACCAATTTTGTTGAGGTTAGGCCATCCATGGCTTGACTCAATGAAATTTGTCCCTTCAATCATACACAAATGTTTAAAGTTTGTCTTTGACAATGAAATATTCATTTTTAACCTTAGTGGCTTTAACCCTTTGTCTTCTAAAGGAAACTTCTCCTTAGAAGCCTTTTGGCCCGAGCTCATGGAACCTATAATGCATCATATGTAAAGACTTCTTTTTCATTACTTACCAAAAATTTAAAGAAAAAAAAAATTGCAAAATTGTCTCTCTGCAACATGTCCTCATCCACTTCCAACACTCCTATCCTAGATGAAACAATGCTTCAACTTGAACAAGAACCAACCCATCAAACTCAACCAACACTTGAAACATCCCAACATCATCTAAGAGACCATGACATAATGATAACAACTCTTTCATGTCTCCTTGTATAAAACAAGTTTATAAAGCAAAGGAGAAAGTGGATGAACAACCTTCCATGGTTCCTTCTATTCCTCCCCTTAGGGATGAAAAGTAGCCTATGGTTGATCAACCTGCTCCTTCAAAAACACAACTTGACAATAAAACCAAAAGAAATAGAGGAGCTATGGAGCATAGGCATAGACGCCATACCCTTGATCGCAAGTTACAAGATGAAGAAAAAAAAGAAAATCAAAATCTGGACTTGACAGAAGCAATGCATGACAACCCCCCTCCCCAATCATAGCAAAACAATCCAATACAACAACCACAACAAGAGGTACACCCCTCATTGGACATTATCATTGGTCCTCTTGTTGTGATTAATTTGGATGACGATGATGAGATCACTAAAACTGACAAAGAGGTGCATAATGATCTGAACACATGATTTTCCTCTTCCATGAGCTTAAATGAAAAATATCCTACAAAGAGTGTGGAACCTAGTACTTCCCCTAGTTCTGCACTTTCTCTTGTTTTTTTAGCTAGCTACCCACCCTCGGCATATCATAAACATGATTAGGAGGAAAATGAATTGCTTGATGGTTTACTCTCATTTTCCTTACTAGATTTTTACATTTTCTTTTTCTTCTGTGTGTTTGTATGTGTGTATCATGTTCCCCCATGATGTGATGTTTGATTTTCTCTCTCTTTGTGACATTCTCCTATTTTTACCTTCCTTCTTCTATATGTTGTACATTTCTTTCCCCTTTTTCTTTTGTCTTTTACTGTTGTTTTCCTTTTGGGGATGACACAAGGCATTCAAACTACAATGTCTCTTTCATGTTGACCCAAAAGGCCCCTTTTCCTTTTCTTTTCCTTTTTCTTTTTTCTTTTGTTTTTCTTTTAGGGATGAAACAAGGCATTGATATTGCAATGTCTATTTCATGTTGACCCAAAAATCCCCTTTTCTTTTTCTTTTGCTTATGTTTTCCTTTTGGGAATGATGCAAGGCATTGAGACCGCATTGTCTCTATATTGTTGACCCAAAAGGCCCCTTTTCTTTTTCTTTTTCTTGTGTTTTCCTTTTTGGGATGATGCAAGGCATTGAGTTTGCAATGTCTCTTTCAAGTTGACCCAAAAGGCCCCTTTTCTTTTCCTTTACATTTTTCTTTTGCTTATTTTTTCCTTTTTGGGATGATGCAAGGCATTGAGACCACAATGTCTCTTTCATGTTGACCTAAAAGGCCCCTTTTCTTTTTATTTTCTTTTTTCTTTTTCTTGTGTTTTCCTTTTGGGGATGACACAAGGATTTAGACCGAAATGTCTCATTCATATTGACCCAAAATCCTTTCCATTTTCATTTTCCTTTTCTTTTTTCTTGTGTTTCCCTCTTGGGAATGATGCAAACTGTCGAGACATCCTATTTCTCTTCCATGTTGACCCAAACATATCTTTCTTTTTCTTTATTTTCACTCTCTTTGTTTTATTCTTCTAGTTCTATGTATTCGGGGAATGATGACAGTTCTAAGCTCTTTACACAACATTGCAGCAATGAACATACTAACCCCAAATCCATAAATCCCTTATGTGTTTGGTTTTTTCATTTTGGGGGAAGCTCTTTTCTTTTCTTTTTCATTTTCTTCACATGATGTATCCTTCCTCAGAAATGTATGACTTGGCATAGGGGATTTCCAAGTTGGCTCTCATGTCTTCTTTTCTTTGCATTTTCATTTGCTACTTTAAAGTATTTTCTCATAGTATGGTGTGTAGCAATTCCTTTAAAGTGGGAGTATACATTGGCATATCATTTTGCATTGTTTTCTTTTTCTTGGATCCTAGTGCAACCTTGTTACCTCATATGATGTGTTTTGTCACTTTGTGGATGACATTGGGTGTAGTTTGCTTCATGAGCATGATCTATCTTAGCATATTGCATTCCTCTTAGTGGCTTGATGTGACACATTGTATCTCGTAAGTTGAAAATTTTATATTCTTTGATTGGTCCTCTCTTAGAGACATTAGACACAATGTTCCCTAAGCTAAGATCTCACATGGACTAAGCAAGACTCCTTTGAAAAATTATTTTGCATGTTTCATTTTTCATTTGTTATATGGCCACCTTGCATAACATAGCTTGCATGCCTGTGGTTCCATCACGTCTTTTCATGAGCTCCAAGCATATGAAGTTTTACTTGTCACGTGAAGCTTGAAATGTCATTTTATTTTGTGGAACCTTATTAAAGTTATCAGGAGGTATAACTTTGGTATGGTTGAGTGAGAAGCCCATTCCAAGGCATGACTTTCCCCATAGCCACCTGCGTGTGTGTGAGTGCATACCAGCCATGAGTGTATGTTTCTCACCTTTTGGTCCTTCTCACTTGGCGGACATCCATGAGTTTCACCACCTCAAAGTGAGTATGCATTTTCTTTTTCCAGACAAACAACCTAGATCTGATCCACAATAAGATGGGAAATCTATCGAAGCTTGATACAACTCTCTCTCTTTTCCTTCTCCTTTTCTCTCTTTCATTCTTTTTCATCATTTTTCATGTGTGTTCCTTTCTGATAATTTTTGGTTTGTCATGGGATCTTGATGCTGGGGGCTTGATTATCCCTCTTGATTGTTGTTGTCTCATCTTACCAAGCATTGGTGCATTTAGATCCCTCTTGATATGCATGTTGGGCTACTTTAGTGTGATTTTGAAGCAAGTTCATCCTCTCACTAAAGTGGGGGCTTAATGTGTCATCCAAAAAGTATACTTGGACATTTTTATGCTCATTTGAGTCTTTCTTATGGATTTTGGCTTGATTTTTCCTAGATTTAAAGTTGTAATGTGGTCAACACATTCACATTAGGTCTTGGACCTTTGTGAATCATTAATAATTCTATGATTTCTTGTAAAAAATTTCTAAAGTGTTGTAACCCACTTTCACACTTTTCTAGGACCTTTTCATTATAATTCACCTAAATGACCCATTTTTATCACTTACCAAGTCTTATTTCAAAGTGTTGTAAAGAGTTGTAATAAAATTTCACACTTTTCTAGGCTTGTCATCACTAATTCAACCCTTTCTTATGTTTAAATGACCCCTTAATGCACTTTTCAGCCTTACTTAAGTGTGTTTCATAGAATAATATCGTTAAACATCATTAAATACAATTAATTTTTGACACCTAGTAAAATTTCCCTGGTATGACCAAGTCACCACCTGGGGTGACTTAGTCCCACTGGGCACAAAAATTAAAATTATTTCAAAATTCTAGTGGGATATTATTCTTGTAGCCTTGAGGTTGGCCTGTGATGTGTTATTTTCAGGGAATTCTATAAAATCAAGTATAAATAAATAGTTTTCCTCTCATTTTCACCCCCATTCATCTAATACATTCACTCATAAATTAGCATACATTCATTCATAATTCTCAAGCATTCTAAGCATTATCAAGCATTCATTGGAGCATCTACTTGCATATCTTTAGATTTCTACATCAAGGGTTTGGTGAGTTATGACACTGCATGTTGTTCATTCATCATTCTCTCTTTATTTCATTTCATTTTCAAGGGTTTGATTACCAAATTGGGGTTTGACCAAGGAAAACCCCTATTCTCTAACCCTTAACCCTTTTCCCCCTCTTTACATGTGTGTTTTATAGGTCTCGTATGCATATTTTTCAAAGAGAAAGGTTTTAAAAGGTGTTCAACAATCCATCAAAGTCATTCAAGTCAAAAATATCCCTAATTAAAGCTTGGAGATCTCTTTCAGCCTGATTTTTGCAGAATCTGATCCGGACACCTATTAAGAAGAGAAATGCATACCGAGAGCTACAGATTCCTGCCTTGAATTTCCCAGGATTCCCAGGTGGACTGTCGCCATATGTGATGAATTAGTCACACTTTTAGGCCTGAAAATTGATTCATGAATTTATGGATAGCTTTTTGGTAGAAACCTATTATGACAAAATCTCCCTAAAATGGGACTAAGTCACCTAGCTTGGCATAATTTGGCTTCAATAGAAAATTATATAGGATTCTAGAGCCTCTCTACATCACACTTCAGTTTCCAAGTGCACCTCTCTGATCTCCTTCATTTATGTTATTGTTTACTTGCATTCTTAGTTCATTTTACATATCACAATGTGTTTTCAAACATATTGCATTTCTTAGGTTTTACATTAATAATTCATTTCCTTTATCAATTTATTTCATTTAAGCATATTTCATTTATACTTGCATGAGTTTTGAGTGGGTACATTACACATTTTGGCCTACCTTTCTCCTTTTAGGTGGAAAACCCTATAAGTGCAAGAAAATTGTGGGTACCAAAATCGGTGTCCACATCAACAATGAAAATATTTACAATACATTCTTAGGGTAACCCCACAAGAGACTTTACAATTATAGAAAAAATTATGTACTATAACCTGACAAGATACAATGATTCATGCATCTATCTCAATCCATCAATATATAGACTTAAAAAGTTCCCAAGAACCATCATAAAACAATATATACCATGGGCTTAAATCATGAATCCAAAAACCATGGCAAGAATTCTCACAACCCACTATAAGAGAATGGACTAAAACAATTATTATAATTTCTCTAAAATAATCTTTTTCATTCACTACTTGAGTTGGCATATATAAATTCTAAGAACTCCCCCACAAAACAATAATTAAATTCACATGTAAACTCATAATAGAAAATTCTTACAAGTCTACTATGTAACCCACTCTTCAATTTCTCATTATAATAATATTTCAGAAACCTTAGATAATAATCAAATAATTAAATATGTTCCCCCACATGCACATAGAGAATAATCAAATAACTAAATATGTTCCCACACATGCACATAAAGAATAATCAAATAATTAAATATGTTCTGACACATGCACATCCCATTTTATCCCATTCATGAAGTTTGGATATATATACATAATTAACTCTTGATAAAAAATTAACCTATACTTAGTATGATATGAATGGTGAATAACACACATACTCCTAACATAATCCCACTTCAAATAGGGCTCATCAAATGAGGGATCATCAAAATTAAGGGACAATAATAAGGGAAAAGAAAATAATAAGCACCTTATAGTATATTTAGGTCAACTTTATTCTAGGATACTTGAATCTAATAATTTTCCCAACATGAATTTTATGTAGGACTTCACATCTTTAAAGTCTTGTTCTATGTTTCACATTTTAATTGGTGATGATATTATAGTTAAGGAATGTGGGAGAGGCTCTATTCACATGGGTGATGGGATATTTTAGTACATTATTTATGTGCCATCACTATCAAATGTCATGTTATTTTACCAAACAACTCACAATCTCAACCAAATGGGTTTAATTCACTCCTAACATATTGGTTATTTAAGTGATCCATAGTAGTTCTACAACAATAATTAAGAGGCTAGATCACCAATCTTAGTTGCATGATTTTTCTCTTTTTTTTCTCCTTTCACCATACTTCTCTTTTATTCTAATGATGTGAGTGAGTTGTGGCATGGGCATTTTTTGGCATTTGAACTACCACCACTTATAATAACTTAGCTAATACAACATTGTTATAGGGTTTCATTTAATTCACAATTTATAGTGCTTACTAGTGATACACTCCTATTAAACACCCCAAAAAAGGATTTTAAAAAATATAAATTATGAAGGAATACTTAAATTATAGAGTTAACTTATAGTAACTTGTCTATTTTATTTTTACATCCTTTATTCACTAGGGGTAGAAACATCTTGACCTTCATTAATTATTTTTCTAAGAATACATGGGTTTATTTTCTTTGACAAAAGTCTATGGTATTTAAGAAATTTGAGGACTTCAAATCACTCGCAAATAAATAGTTAGGTAAATTCATTAGGCTTGTACACATTGATAGTAATGGTGTTGAATATGCTAACCATTATTTTGAGAAGTTTTAAAATTCAAGGGGGATTAATTTATAGTTTATAGTTATATATATTCCTCCATAAAATGATGTTGAAAAGCATAACAAAATTTACTAAAGGAAATAGCTAATTATTTCATTGAATCTAGATATATTGTACCACAATACTAGGTGGAAGCCATTAACTATGTGAGTTATACCAAAAAACATGTTCCTCAAAAAGTATCAAAAGGTCACTTAATTTGAATCTTGAAGAAACTAAAAACCCATTGTAATTTTAAAAAAAAAAATCCCCATCACATTTCAACATTCTAGAAGATAGCCATAGCACTATGCATGTAGGAAAAATGTGTCTCAACCTTGCAATTGCATGAGGTTTCGTGTTGATAGGTAAACATGGGGGGTGTAGGGGTACCCCGCATACACTGTCTAAGGGACTTATCCCTTGGTAGAGGTTCTGAGGGTCGCATGCCCTGGTGAGGGTTTGGGGGAAGCACCCTCAAAAGCCAAATTTTATGTATATTCTATTATTGTAAATATGGACCATTCATCAATACATATCAAATCTAATGGTGGATATTTTTTTGGCTTGGCTTGCCCTAGAAGGCAACCCTATTTTATGGGGTGTTGTATTATAGTTGGGTATTGTGATGTATTCTAAGATTATGACTTATAGTGACTTGAATATTTTGATTTTACATTCTTAATTCACTAGGGATAGAAACATCTTGACCTTCATTAATTAGTTTTATAATCATACATGGTTGTATTTTCTTTGACAAAATTCTAAGGTATTTAATATTTTTTATGACTTCAAATCACTTGTGGAGAGACATTTAGGTAAATTCAATAGGCATGTACACTTTGGTAATGATGCTAAATGTGTTAACTATCATTTTAAGCAGTTTTAACATTCAAGTGGGATTAATTTATAGTGTCTAGTTATATGCATTCCTCCATAAAACGATGTGGAAAAGAATAATAAAAATTACTAAAGGAAATATCTAATTATTTTATTCACTCTAGATGTATTGTACCATAATACTAGGTGGAAGCCATTAACTATGTGAGTTATACCAAAAATATGTCCTTCATATAGCCTCAAAGAGAGTCACTCTATTTGAATCTCCATCATGGTTACACATTATCTAGAAGATATTCATAGCACTATGCATCCATAAAATAAATATTTCATCTTTGTGAGTTATCCTAATGATGTTAAAGTATTTTGGTTTCTCAACCCTACCATATGTGACTTGTTCATTGAAATCAACATTTCTTTGAGGAGAGCTCTTTAGCTTGTACTATTAACACTTCTCCATCTACTTTCACATTTGATTCACTTAATATTGATCATATCGATTCTAAGGATTAAAATCCACCTAGGAAAATTTATAATGATTAGTATTCTTCTTCATTCACTTTAGCTTATGATAGTGATGATGATATCCCACCTCTTTCTAATAGTCATTATTCAAAGGTTGAGGAATCTCCTCTTACTTCTCTAAATTTCAATCCACTTCAGGCTATATAGACTCTATATTCTATAGACTATCAACATGTTGACATCAATTAAATAGAAGATTCAAATACACTTGGTGAAAGTATGAAGAGTAGTTCGAGGGTAAGAAAAATGATGAGGATTTGAAGGTGTATGAGCTCTGCTAGTTTTTTCTTGTGTCTGTGGTCATTCTTGGCCCCTCTTCCATCATACTGCACTTACTATGCAGGAATTTCCTCTTTTCCTATGTGTATGACTGCATTTACTATGGATTTTTTTGTTTTAATATGCCTTCAACCGACTCTAACCTAGCAGTTCATGTTGGTGTTGGTAGTTCGATGGATCTATTCAATGGCTCCTCTTCCAAAAAAACAACCCTAGAAATTTCTTCTAAAAGTCTTTCACGAGGTAAGTCTTTTGACTCCCCAGCTGATGTGGTTTTACCTTTTCCTGATTTTGATTCTTCTTGTCAATGGCTTGAGCAACACACCCTTGTTGGCTATTTTTTTGGGAGGACTCCCCTAAAAGTGTGCTTAAGGAATGGGTCAACAAGGCCTGGGTCCCTCATGGGGTCCGCCTTGATATGGTCCAAATCTTAACCAAGGGTTTTTTCTTGTTCTACGTTGTGGAGGTCAATAATGTCCAATCAATCCTAGCACATGTTCCCTAGTATGTCAGGTCTTCTTTGTTGGTTTTCTAGGCATGGACCTAGGACTTCACTATCTCGAGTGACACCAAATTGTGGGTCCTAATCTGGATTTAATTTCCAGGTTTACCTTTGCCTTGTGTGCCTTTTCTGAATCATATTGCATCCTCTCTGAGGAGGGTCATTTTTATTGAGCCAAATAGGTTTTTCCAGGCCTGACCCTAGAAATGGGTCTGTGTTGAAGTGGACCTTTCACAAGATTTGAAGAACTCCATTGAAATTCTAATTGGAGATCGTAGGCATACCCAGAAGGTCACTTATTTTAATCTTCATAACACATGTTATAGGTGTTAGTCCATAGACCAAAAGATCAAGGACTTCCCTTTGGTAGTACCTTGTACTCCTCCACCATGAGAATCTGAAAATCCTCATTAGGCAAATAATTTTGTTGCCAAATTTTATGAAAAATGGACCATAGTTATGAACTGGAAAAATAAGTCCAGTGGCTCTCGGTCAGCTCTCAAACCCCTTGAGCCAGCCAAGAATGTTTCAAACTCTTCAACGAAGGGGAAAGAGGCTCTGTTCGGTGTTGATAATGTTCCAACACAGCCTAGGCTGAAGAATACGCCTCAGCCTACTACTGTTATGATAGTGTAGCTGAACGTTTCTCCTCCCATGTTAGGAGCTCAAATATGGTCTCGTAGTCCTTCCCTGCCATTACAAGGTGGTGAATATCTACAAGAGAAATGGATATTTTCTTCTCCTCCTATTCAAATTGGTTCAGTTCTTCCAGATTTTTTGAAAAATTGCTTCTCTACTCTAAATGAAGAGGACTCGGACTCTGACAATATGGAGGAGTTTCATTCATGAATTTCCTCTCATGGAATGTTCAAAGTCTGAAAAACCTCTCCAAAAAGTATTATGTTATGGATAATTTGCAAAAATATTTTGGTATTGAAGTGCTTTGTCTCCAAGAATTTAAAATTTCTAGTTTTTTGCTCGTGTTGGCTTGTTGCTCTATTTGGCTAGCTACTCACATCTTTTGTACTAATCATGAAGCTTGGTGTGGTGGAGCTATCACCCTTTTTTCCCCATATTGACACACTTGTGTAGTCAACCACAGGTCTGACCCCACACATCAGCTCATTTAGATCCTTCTCAACATTGATAATCATTCCTTTGGGATTATTAATGTTTATGATTCTAATGATGTTGTGGAATGCTCTGTGCTTTGGCATTGGATTTTTGATTCATTTCCTATTTCTACTTGGTTATTGTGTGGAGAATTCAATATGGTTGAGATGTCCTATGATAAATATGGCACCTTGAAATTCAAATGGGCAACTAGTGAAAGGGAGGTGTGGTTCTACATGCATTATAAATTGGGGCTCTTTGATCCCAATATTGGTTTTTTCCATTCTCATTCCCTCTAGCACACTTGGTGTAATTACAAGTCCAGCTCTGATAGGATGTTTAAATGCCTTGATCATGCTATGATCTCAGCTTAATATTTGACAACTCTTCACTCTTAGTTAAGTCATTACTGGATGTGACTTTGTCAGATCATTTCCCCATTTCTTTTCACATTGAATGAGAGACAAGACAACCTCGGGCTTGCAAAACATAATTCTTTTTTAATACATCTCTATTTTTTCATCAACCCATGTTGGCCCAGATTCATAGGGTCTAGAATTTGAAGTGCATGACAGCTCATCATACAGGCTAGATTAATTGGTTGAATGATGCTATCACTCGCACGACAAGATTTCTAAGTATTTATGGGTACTAGCTTTCCATATTTTGTCGACGGTTTTATGGGGCTACCATAGTTGACCTACGTTCAACTACCAAGGCTTTGGTGGCTAGCCCTTTCTCCCCATCGTTACAAGTAAAGGTGGTGGAATTAAGACACAACAAGAAAGTTTCACACAATTATGCTTCTAGAGGTGCTCAAATCAAAGCCAAGTTGCACTGGTTAAAAGGTGGTGACCGTGTCTCCAAGAAGTTTTTTTTGGCCTTGCATGTTAGACACTCATCTCTAGGAATTAAAAAAATTAAAGATGGAATTTAGGTGCTCTCTGAGCTACCTGACATTAGCTAGGCCTTTGTTCATCACTATGTGCAAGTTTTCACTGCTTAGGAGTTTACAGTTGAGCGATAGCAAGCCCTCCAGGATTGCCTTTCTATCATGCCAAATAGGCTATCTTCAGCCCATAGAGATTTTTGCAACCAATTACTAATAGTTGAAGACCTTAAGGAAGTTGTTCATTCCATGGCTAATGACAAGGCTGTCTAGATTGATGGTTTCCCTTATGAATTTTATAAGGCCCTTTGGGACTTTGTTGGGAAGGAATTGCATAAAGTTTATCTTCAGGCTTTTCATTCCAAATCCCTAGGTAATTTAATAAACAAAGGAAATATTAAATTCATACCTAAGGCTAGGGATCTCGAGGATATCTACAACTAGCAACATATCACGCTCCTCAATGTTTCTTACAAAATCATCACCAAATCTTTGGCTCTGAAGATCCACCATCTCTTGTCTCAAATTGTGCACCTAGAGCAAACTGGGCTTATCAAGTCCATATTTATCTTGGACAACATCATTGTTGTGTGGGAAGGCATGTAGTGGGCCAAATACTCAGACCAGAAAGCTATTTTTCTCAAAATATACTTTGCTAAAGCTTATGACCACATTGGATGGCCTTTTATTCTAGCTATGTTGCAAACTTTGGGATTTGGGCTTAATTTCATTCAGGTTGTCCAAATGCTCTTCTCAGACACCTCTACTTATATCACCATTAATGGCCACCAATTTCTTTCCTTTGGGATTTTCTTCTCTATTTGGAAAGGATGGCCACTTGCTCCTTCTCTTTATGTGCTTGTTTTTGAAGGATTTGGCTATCTCTTGGCGAACACGATTTCTCAGCAGCATGTCATAGGCATTTCATTTCCTAACTCTCAAGCTCAATTGGTTAATGCCTAATTTTCTAATGACTCTTTCCTCACTCTTCTGGAGGAGGAGAATAATATCAAGGAAGCTCTTGAATTTCTTAACATTTCTTGGATTGCATCTAGTTCCACCATTCAGTGGCACAAAACTTTGTGTTGTAGACAGTCTATATTGCCCACTCCTCACTGGCTTCAGCAAGACATTTGGAAAAGGATTGGGCCAAGGGAAATATTTCAGTTCTTGGCTATTCCCTTTTCCTTCCAAGCCTCTCCAACTAAGCTATGGCAAGTTGTTCTCTCCAAAATTGAGCAGAAGCTCACATATTGGATTACCAAGCCTCTCTCTCTTATAGGGAAATTCTAGTTGTGCTCCAAGATTTTAGTTGCCACACATGTTTACTAGTCCTCTTGTTGGGCCCCTTCAAAAGTTGTCTATGGAAAACTTGAAAAGTTGCTTCGGG
Source organism: Sequoia sempervirens (assembly GCA_007258455.2). Lineage (NCBI taxonomy): Eukaryota > Viridiplantae > Streptophyta > Pinopsida > Cupressales > Cupressaceae > Sequoia > Sequoia sempervirens. The sequence goes on from VDFB02105785.1 coordinate 375,463,137, forward strand.
ACTTTCTTTGGGCCTCTATAGAGACCCATAGAGGGTTTCACTGTGTTTCCTGAGAACTTTTTTCGCCTTCACAGAGACTCTAGAGGACTTGGGTTGCTCTCCACTCAATGACAAGGGACTTCCTTGCATGTGAAATGGATAATTTGTGCTCTTAATAGAGATGAATCCTGGAAGATTCTTCTTAGGAATTGCATTTAGTCTAGTTTTCCTATTCACAGACCCGCCTAGAAGGGGATTAGCTTTCAAACCCTTCTGGTCATGAAGGAACCAATTCAAATTGTGGGAACTTTCATGGCCAAGAGCATTTGGAGAGTTTGGAAGGTAGTTAAACCTTGGCTCCACTAGGCCAGCTCTTGTTTCCGGTATCAGGACATAATAACTTGGCCAAAATAACCCTGGACAAAATAACTTGACCAAAATAACCCAGGGACAAAATAACCCAGGGTCATAATAACCCATGGACAGAATAACCCATGGTCAAAATAACCCATGGATAAAATAACCCATGGTCATTTTAGATCAAGCTGGTAATGATAAGAATCATTTTTTAATATTCACACATCGACAAATCTTATCTTACCAGTTGAATATACAATTACCAATAGAGGGGAAAAGTTTCTTTTTCATGACAATAATGATGAGAATCATTTTTTAATATTCACCGCCACATAGAACTTGCAATTACTAAAAGAATTTAAAAATTGGTTTAGTGATGGTACATTTAAAACCGTGCCAAGTATTTTTCAATAGTTGTACAAGATTCTTGGCTTGAAAACTGATGCAATATTTCCATTCATTTATATTCTTATGAGCGACAAAACAAGAACCACTTATACACAAGTACTTGCAGAATTAAAGCAACTTCAACCTGATCTAAACCCAAAATCTATACTTATTGATTTTGAATTAGGTTTCATGGGAGCTATTTCTGAATTTTTTTCCAAATGCCACTATTCGGGGATGTTTTTTCCATTTCTCTCAATGCTTGTGGAGGAAAGTTCAAGAAGAAGGTCTACAAACACATTACAGTGCTGATGAAGTATTTGCATATGAGATCAAGAAACTTGTTGCATTAGCTTTCGTGCCTTAGATGGATGTAATTGATGCATTTGAAACACTTCAACAATCTCCTTATTATATAGAACATGAGGAGACCCTGCAACCCATAATTGATTATTTTGAAGACACATGGATTGGTAGACTAACTAGAAGAGGCAACAAATGATCACCCATGTTTCCAATCACAATGTGGAATTGCTATTCGGCTACTCAAGATGATCTTCCCATAACCAATAATACTATTGAGGAATGGCATAGAGGATTTAGTGAATTGCTTCAAGCATCGCACAACTCAGTCTGAAAATTCATCAAAGCAGTGAAAAAAGAACATAGTCTCCAAGAGAATAAAATAGAGAAATATATGGTTGGATACACTAAGCAACCAAGTAGGAAAAAATACCGTGAACTTAAAGAAAGACTAAAAATATTGGTTGATGGTTATGACAACCATAATATTTTAGATTATATAAGAGGCATCGCTCATAATTTGACACTTTAATTGAAAGTTTGAATAATAAAGTTTTTTAGCAACATACATGTAATTTATAAATTTTAATTTCCTTTCTCTATATTATTATGGGGATATTTCATCCATGGGTTATTTTGTCTTGGGTTATTATGACCTCGAGTTATTTTGTCCCTGGGTTATTGTGACCGGGTTATTCTATCCAGGGTTATTTTGGCCAGGTTATTATGTCCCGTAACCCTTGTTTCCATGATGGGATTTCGCTCCATCAATAGAATTTTTGGTGGTCACCTCTCTTTGCTAGCAATGGTCAACCATTGGCTAAGTCACCTTGGCTTAAGGCACTAAGATTCCACAAGAAATGTATTCAAACTTTGTAGCAAATGTTTCACTGACCCACAATGTGCATCATGTCATGGGAATATTTGTGTGCCCTTTACAAGCTTCAAAACCAAGACCATGCTAATTATGATGGTTTGGTGAATTCTATTCCTATGGAAATGCTTCATAAGGTGGGAATTTATGGGTCCAAGCCCTAGTGGAAGGACTGGAAGTGGTACCCAGACACTCCTTTAAGGAATTACAAGCCTAGGCTTCATTATAGGTGGCTTTCACCACACTTTCCTATGATTGAAATTCTAAACCAGAGGTGGCTTCTTCAATCCCCTACTCATGTCTAGTGAAAAATATTCTTTGCCACTTGGTCTACAAGTGTCGAGCCAGAACTTGCCCACTTTTTTTGGTGTATTCTTTTCCAAGGCTTTCCTATGGGTTCTTGACTTGTTCACTTGGGGGTCTATGACCCTCATTTCCATTTCTTTGTGAAAGTTGAGTCTTTTAAGTATCTCTTCTAGTTTTGTACCAAAGCTCAACAGTTTTGGAATTGAATTCATGACTTCTTTCGGCCTTTTAGACCAAAGCCTTTCTCTTGGCATAGATTTTGTTGGGAGAGTTGCCCAAACTTCTAGCTAAATATACCCAGCTTTGGCACACTTTTAGGGTGGAAATCCACTTCAATATCTGGAAAGATAGAAATTCCTACATATTTTCTAACACAAAAATGTATAAAAATGTTTCTTTGTATTCTAAAGCTATTATTTTCTCTAATATGCTCTTACAGATTCAGGTTCAGGCCAACAAGGTTGCACTTGAGGTGGCTCACCTTCAGGTGTTTTTGGATCACTGGGGCAATGGTCCATTACTATTTCTTGGGTTCTTGCTTCACCCACTTCCTCTCATGGCAAGTCACCCTCTCAGAGCTGGCAGCAGACTGGCTCTACTCACCCCTACTCTCATCCTTCTCGTCAGCGTGGTTCCAACCCTTCTTGGTGGACTCATTCTCCTCCTCTGTGGGTTGGCCAGGGTTGGCCCTCTAGAGGAACTATGGGGAGTAGCAGTGGTGGTTCTGGGTGGCCCTCTGATGACACTCCTACTACTAGCTTTGGTTGGCCATATTCTGGAAAAGGATTTCCACATTTGGCACTTGTAATCTCACCCCAGTCTGAGGATAAAAATAAAGAGAAAGAAAAAGATGTTGATGATGGTTGGGGTCCTCCTCCTAATGTCACTTCAAACCCCACTGATGTATGGGGTAAGCACATGGATGAAAGATACCCTCCTAGCTCTGCTGGCACTGATCTGGCCACTTGATGGCCATTTTATTTTATAATTTTAATGTTTATGGATTTCTAGGATAGGCCCATGTGACTTCGGTTTTTTGGTTTTCTAGGCTTTTCCCATGTGACTCTCAGGGTGTGCCTTCTTACCATCCACCTTTTTTTTCGTGAATATGTATCCTTATCTTTATTTTTATTAATATAGATAGGTTCCTATTCATCAAAAAATTATGAAGAGTGATAAGAGGAAAGATAGCTTCTATATGAAGAATAATTAAAATTGGCCCTATCTTAATTTGATAAAGAGAAGCTTCAAGAATCTATGAACTATTGGATATTTCTTTTAAATTAATATATAGAATAATCTATAATGTTTTAGTGCTCTAGGGACTCGAAAAATTTATTAAATTGAAAGGAAGCATGAAAAAGTGGTGTAAATAATAGGGGTGGGACATATATCATAGAAGGGATGGTGTCCATTGCGTGTCTTCAAAATTTTGGTGGCTAGCATATTTAAGAGGATGTTGGCATGGTTATTGTAAATTAAAACCTTTAAAAGGGGAAATATGGTGAGAAAATAATTTCATCCCACTATGACATCAACATCTTAAGGAATAATAACCCAAATTTTTATATAAATGAAGATGACTTGTGGTCACTTTATTTTATAGTCACCACAAGGGAAAAAAAGGTTATTATTCTAATCAAAAGTAGGTGTTACTAATAAAAAGAAGAGGTTTTTGGGTGAAGTAAGTCTCTATAATTGATGAACCATGACAATCATGGCTCAAGTAGTAAGTCATATAGATCATAAGTAATAATATAAGACTTAAAGAAGGGGATCCTATGAATCTAGAAGGGATCAAAAAATTAAATAAATATATTGGAAAAGACTCAAGGAATCCATCTATGTTATTATGGACTAATTAAAAGGATTCCATATAGAAAAATAAGAAAACATATGATATTTAGGACTTTGTTAATAGAGAATCAAATGTGAGGTATTCAACATTTGTAGGAATGTATGTCCATAAAGTATTAAAGAAATTGAAAAAACAAAAATATAAGAGAATAAACATGAAAAAAATCATGTTAACCCTTCGAGGAGAGAAAAGATAAAAAGAAAATCAATGGAATTCCAACTTATAAAACAAAACTTTAAAATACCAAGAACTAGAAAATAAGAAACCACAGAACAAGAGTTACAAAGATTTATCCTAGGAAAATTATTTTAAGAGAAACAAATACTCTAATGTACATAAGAAATATTTTATTCAAAAATGAAAATAGTTATAATATATTCTTAAGGTAAAACTATAGGAGACTTTATAGCCATTGGTATAGTAAATTATTATAAACATTCAAAATGAAATGATTCATTTCTTCATCTAAATCCCCCAATTTATAGACTTAAAAAGGTACCAAAAACCATGGTAAGAATTATCACAATCAAATACAACAAAGTGGACTCAAAAAAAATTGTAACTCCTCTATGTACAAGAATATTTGTCAGATCCACCACTCATGTTTGCATATGTAAATCACAAGAACTTTCCCATGATTCATAGGAAAATTCATATTAGAAGATTCTCTTACAAGTCCACTATTTATCTTTGTTCAATATATCATTAACATAATGTTTTCAAGTCCTTAGAGAATAATAAAATAATTTAATATTCCCCCCACACATCAACATCCCATTTTTCCTAGTTCATGAAATTTAGAGATGCATAAATAACTAACTTGCATTAGGCCTTAGGATATGTAGGATGAATAGTCCTAACATTCTCCCACTTGATATTCACATTTAAAAATTATAATGGCTTACAACAAAATAAAATAACCACTAGGGAAAATTTCTTATAGCTCCACATTGCATATTAGTGAACTCTACCATTATACTAGAAATTTCATTGTAACATAAATTACAATCATATCCTTTTATAAAATAAAATATAAATACAAACTCCAAATCAAAATAGCAACAACCAAGCTCAAGTAACTATCAAGTACTTTTCTAAATAGCTAGACCAATTACCAGAAGTAGTTGTGCACTAGTGTAGTCATGTTTATATTGAACACACCCAAATAATAAGAGGAGGAGTGAATCAGTCTACTCAAAAACTTAAGCCCTTTCATACCTTGAAACTTTTAACACAATACAACCTTCTTATCTTAATTAAAACCCTTAACCAAATATAGCAATTCAGACCCTCAATATGATCAACAACCCTTAGAAATGAAAGATATAACAATTCTACAAGTCTAATCATATTAGTATCAAGAAAGATAAATCAAAGAACACACATGCATAGGAGAACACCAAATTTATGTTGAAAACCCAATGAGGGAAAAGTGAGAGTTAACTCATAATATAAATGATCATTGCCAAAAATACTTGCAAGAAAGCTCACTTCCATAGAGAAAGATACAAAAGGACTTGTAGCACTAAAGCACAAACCAACTCCAGGAGCAAGATATAGAGGACCTAATGAGAGTCACTATCTTAGAAAAAGATACAAATAGTTTATAAGAGATGGCAATATTTGTCAACAATTCACTCTGTTGGCTAAGGCATTAAAGCACAATTTATCTTTCCTTTCACACAATTTAGCACTATCTGATGAAGAAGAAAAACACACTCTTTCAAATTTATCCAAAATTCAGATTATAGGACTCAATGAATGATTAATTCCCAATTCAAAAATTACTTGTGTCAAATTGAATCGACTTACAATTGCACATTTTTTAACCAAATACTCAGATTTGAAAACAAAACCAATAACTATTATTTATTCAATATTTCATGAAGGTTACATTACAAAACTTTGGCTACTCCACAGCCTTCAATCCTTTAATTCTTTGTCTTCCTCTGCTCTTCTGAATCACCACACCCTCTAGTTCTCTTCTTTTCCCATTCACCTCAGGCTTAGCCCCATTAATCTTTCATCACTAAAAATCTAGCCTCTCTTTTCCATAATCTTCATTTCCACAAACCTCTATGCATTCTAATCCACACTTTTGACTCCCATAGAGATTTCATTTCCACTTTAATATTTCCATCCCATTTGATCTATCATCAATCTTTCACAGTCTTCTTTACATTTTAGCTACCACCTCTATTGTATTGACTCATACATCAATTGTTTCCTTTTGTTTGGCACACCCTGTCTTCTTTCCAATCTGCATATCTCTTTGCCTCTAAACATCGATTCTACTTTAATGTCTCCAAACCAAGACCAAAGGAATGAGCACATACCTCCTTTAACATCAACCATGGCCGCTTGAACAACCCTCCAAGCAATAGTAATCTTTGCAGGTCTCTTTAACCATTCAGTATCTCAAGGCACATGCTTGACTCAATTTTTTTCCCTCCTTCATCCATACCTCTTCTCATGTAGCATCACTTCCCTTCATTTCTTCTTTGCACCCTTTTTCTAGCTTAACTATTATTTCTTTGTGCGATGGGCTTTTCCATTATTCTTTCTTTGGTCTGTGCTAATATGGAGGGTAGCGAATTACATGCCTCAAAATTCTTTTTTACACCCCCTCCTTTCAGCCTCTTCCACTATCACTGCTTGCAAATTCTTATACCAAGTTTTAAATAAAGCTTCCATACTCAAGCTAGAAGATGAGGTATCTTCATAGCTAGTAGATGAATCGAAACAACTCAATAAGGGTAATCCCTTTCAAATTCTTTGTGTACTTTTAGGTATTCAAACATTTTATTAAAACTCATACTTTGTAAAGAAATGAATTCATGCATTTTCTACCAGAGCACTTTAAAAATTTTCCAAATTATTTGCACAAGTAGTAAAACTATTAAAATTCCAAAACCATCAACAATTTGGTTTCAAAACTTTCACTATCAAATTCAAAATATAATCTAAATTCTACCTATAAGAATGTTCTCCATGAAACCCTACCGAAACTTCAAAACAACAATTATTTTTTGGGTGATACAGGATTGTGTGTGGACTTAGATGCTCCTACATCAGACACACAAGGTAAGAAAATTTGTGAGCACGGGCTCCCAAAGATGGAGCCGAGTGATAGAACCACCCTTTGAGATTGCACACAACCTCCAACGAACTCCATCATTGACAGCCCAACCTCCTCGGCCAATTAGCCTGACCTCATCTACCAAATACTTCCTCTCCACTCTACAAGTGACCTCTCACATTCTTCTTCTAGTCACCTCTTGGCTATACATTAAATGTCACAAGCTGTAGGTTCATACACACTTTCTAACAACCATGTTATTTTTTTTCTTCACCTTAATACAACCATTTCATTTCGCTCTTGACTTCTTTACAACTCTTCCCTTGCAACCTCCATGTTGCAATGCACCTCGATTCTCACAAAGATTCCACTTCATCTATTGCAATCTTCCATCACATACCACTTTCCTCTACACTTTCTTCTCTCAACCATTTGAGACTCCACTCACCTACAATGACGCTTTAAAGCTTCTCACTCGCACTTCCATATCTGTGCCTTCCAACCCTTAACTACTAGAACTCTCTACATTTGCAACAGTACTTTTGGACTTCACTCGCACTTCTACTATCAATAGGTTTCATCAAAAGCTTCCTCATGTTCAGTGATCTACTTGTTCGCCCAAAAGCTTTGCTCACTTCCTTCATCCACACACTCAAGACTTCCTGCTCTGATATCACTTGATGAAGAAGAAAAAAACTCTTTCAAATTTTACCCAAATTCAGATTGCAATACTTAATGAATGATTAATTCCCAATTTGACAATTACTTGTGTTGAATTGAATCAACTTACAATTGCACAATTTTGAACCAAATACTCAAATTTGAAAACAAAACTAATAACTAGTATTTATTCAAAATTTTATGAAGGTTACATTACAAAAATTTGACTACTCCATAGCCCTCAATCCTTCAACTCTTTGTCTTCCTCTATTCATCTGGAACACCACACCCTTTGGTTCTCTTCTTTTCCCATTCACCTCAGGCTTAGCCCCATTAATATTTCATCACCGAAAATATAGCCTCTCTTTGTCATAAGCTACCTATCCACAAACCTCTACACATTCTAATACACACCTTCGACTCCCATAGATATTTCATTTCCACTTTAATATTTCCATCGTATTTGATTTGTCGTTGATCTTTCACATTCTTCTTTGAATTTTAGCCACCACCTCTATTATATTGACTCATACATCAATTGTATCCTTCTATTTGGCACGCCATGTCTTCCTTCTAGTTTTCATAGCTCTTTTCTATTAAACATCAATTCTACTTTAATGTCTCCAAGCTAAGACAAAAAGAATGAGCACATACCTCCTTTAACATCGACCACAATCTCTTGAACAACCCTCAAAGCAATAGTAATCTTTGTGGGTCTCTTTAACCATTCAGTCTCTCAAGGCACAGGCTTGGCTCAAGTATTTTCCCTCCATCTATACCTCTTTTCTTGTAGTGTTTCTTCCCTTCATTTCTTCTTCGCACCCTTCTTCTGGCTTAACTATTATTTCTTTGTGTTATGGACTTTTCCATTATTCTTGCTCTGGTTTGCACTAATATGGAGGGTGTCGAATTACATGCCTTAGAATTCTTTGTTACACCCCCTCCTTTTTGCCTCTTCAACCGCCGCTACTTGCATTTTCTTATACCAAGTTTTAAATAAAATTTTCCATACTTAAGCTAGAAGATGAGGTGTCTTCACAGCTAGTAGATGAATCAACCCAAATCAATAAGGTTAATCCCTTTTAAATTCTTTGCAAACTTTTGGGTATTCAAACATTTGATTAAAACTCATACTTTGTAAAGAAATGAATTTATGTCTTTTCCACCAGAGCACTTTAAAATTTTACAAAGGTATTAGCACAAGTAGAAAAACTATTAATTTTCCAAAAATATCAACAATTTTATTTTGAAACTTTCACTATCAAATTCAAAATGTAATATAAATTCTTCCTATAAGAATATTCTCCATGAAACCTTACCAAAACTTCAAAACAAATTTTTTTTTTGGGTGATATAGGATTGTGCATGGACTCATATGCTCCTACATCACTATATCTAGTATATATTCAATACAATTTGTAGACACACTTCTTTGAACTTGTACACTTCTCCATCTTATAGCATCTAAAATTATCTCACATTTATATCCACTATAACTCTTCAAAACTTCAATTAGGTCATCCAAGAAGAACATAAACAATGAATTCAACAAGTCAGCCACCAAAACATAATGTGGTCATATCCCAAAGATTAATAGGACCGAAAAACTTATTGAAACTTCCAATGTAATCTAAAATAATTCACATGCTAGCACACATCAATCTAAGTCAACGTAAATGGAAACATTTATCTATGAAACTTTGAAGTGCATAACCAGTTAGCCAAAAAACATACTTCCATTTGAATTTACTTTATTTCATCCTAGAAAAGATAGTTCAAGACCCAAATCTAATTTAACACATCTTCAATTGTTGGCACAGTCCCTCAAACACATGGTGCAAGCAAAAGAACAGCATGTGCCATCTAGATATCCACAAATATCTTAGTAAGCCAACACACAACATTATGTAGCATTAAGGTGACCAAATAGTAATGTATATATCACATGGGTATGTTCCCTAAACACCAAAAACACTTTCATACACTTCTTTCATACTTTCATGACATCAAAAACCACCATAGATCAAACAAGAACATAAAACTACATCTAAAAAACACAAAATGCTTAATAATGAAATATAGCATTAACATATCAGCTTATGGACTACTTCAACACATGCGATTAGAACTGAGACACAACACAAAGATTGAAAGTGAATTCACCAAGTCATAGGAGGAGAGACATCAATGCAAAGAAATGCAGAGCATTTTTTGAACCAGTTTAAACAACTAACAACACTACCAATCTTTTGCAATTCTCAAAAATCTCCTTGTAAACACAAGTGACCTAAAAGATAGGAGTGCAATGTCCACAAATCACTAACATTGAATCCCAAACCATAGGAAAAAAAAATCAATAGTGGATGAATTTGAACCATTCTCCTAAATAGACTTCAATGCAGCTCTCTAAACCAGAAACAATTAAGCACCTTACGAAGGCTAGATCTTTCTCTCAATAGCACATGCTTCATCAAGAACAATAGGAGAGAGTATAAGATATACTATAGACCTTCAACAACATCTCTCCACTATTATTCATGCTTCTAATCCTCATCTTAATATATTATTATAAAATCAACTCTATTGTCAGCAATAATACATAATACAACTTTTTCTAATGTGAAATAGACATGACATCCAATCATGAACTTCAATAAATATTCTCAAATAAAGCATGATATTCAACCATGAACTTAAGAAATTCTTCTTATACAAGGCATGGCATCCAACCATGAACTTCAACATCTCTTCTTAGATAAAGCATGGCATCCAACCATGAACTTCAACAACTCTTCTTTAGATGAGGCATGGAATTAATGACAACCAACAATTAGTGTTGACATCAATGAAAAACAACTAACAATTAGTATTGACATCAATGACAACAACTACCAAAAATCTCCCCCTTTGGCATTGGTGGCAACACACCTGCTCACTCTCCCCTTTTGACATCAAGTACAAAGTGCCATATACTCTTGCACAAAGAAGTGTGGCATTATATGACTTTAGGAACAAAGGGAAAATTATAATGAATTGACATACCAGCACATTCTCCCCCTTTGACTAGTAACTTTTCTTATTATGCACAACAACTGCACATATTCTTTAGGAATCCCCTTTCTACCAACTAACCCTAAGAGGTAGCACTCATTATTCTAGGACAAAAGGATATGACATGAATTTCTCCCTTGGGAAGATGCACCATCTATGCATCTAGTTAGAATAAGGAGTGGCAATGACCCCTAACTTGCGTTGGAGATAGAAAAAAGTATATTTTGATAGTGAATTTTTTAATATATCTGCAATTTGATCCTTGGTAGGCACATACTCCATTTTTACTTCATGCTCTACAACCTTCTCTCTCAAAAAGTGATACTGGATAGAGATGTGTTTAGTCCTTCAATGCATTATGGATTCTTGGAAATATTGATTACATTAGTATTATCACATAATATAGGAATAGGTTCATCATAAATCACATTTACATCCTTAAAATTCTACTTCATCCAAAGCACCTAAGTGCAACAAGATGCTACAACAATATATTCAACCTCTACTGTGGATAAGGCCTCTGAGTCCTACTTTTTATTGAACCAAGAGACCAATTTGTATCCCAAAATGAATGCACTTCCACTTGTAATTCTCTATTCATACACACAATCTACTCAATCAGCATCAATATATGCACTAAGAGAAAAATTATCATCCTTTTTATACCATAGGCCATAATCTGGAGATCCCTTCAAATATCTAAATATTCCTTTTACAAATTTCCCATGAGATAACTGAGGATTATCTTGAAATATGGAAATCAACCATACAAAATATATTTTATCAACCCTAAGGCATGCAAAATTTCCACATAGACTTATATACCTTGATCACACACAAATATACTCAAGTACCCAAAAATTTGTTCTATACAATAGATAGGAATTCAAAACAATCTGTAGCACACTGTAATTTGAAATATGTGCTTATGAACCTCTAAATTTCTTGATATAATAAAGTATCATGCATTGAATAATCCTAAACATGGCCACAAACCTATATGAACAAGACATTCTTTTTGAAGGAATGCAAAGAATTCCAACAAGCCTTCAAGCTTACTTTATTTTGTGAGAGCATAGACAAAACATTTGTTACTTACTTCTTTTACTATAGAAGGTGTAAAGATATGACAACTTGGATATAGCACCTTCACATCTTGATTAACTCATCTTCTGAACCACAAGATCAAATCTTGTGCTATGGAGGAAAGTAGACCAAAATATATCATGATTCAATCTTAGAATATATATAGTGAATGCCTTGGAAAACTTCTAAAACTTGTCTTTTTGAACCTTATTTTTATGTGTGGAAATTTGATTGATACTAATCAAGATATGTGTACCAACCTTGGCACACCTTCTTCTTGCACTAGAACCTTCAATAAAGGTTCATTTATACACAACAAATCCACACACCAATTGATCTAATCTAAATATTCTTTCATACTGAAGACTTCAGCACCTTTTTTCCTTTTCAGGGGACAAAAATATTCTACAAGTGAAGTCTCCCCTAAGATAATGCTCTATCTTAGTTTTTTCTTAAAATTTTGTGTAGAGAGCACAAGTGAAGAATCACCCTTCTTCTCATTTCCTTGCATATTTTTTCATTTCCCTTCTTTTTTTATTAACTGTTTCATCCCTTTTTTTATTTGGAATAGATGGCTTCACAAAACCACTACTAAAATGGTTTTCCTTGCATCCTATCTTATTGCATTTGTAGCACACAATGTTGTTCTCTAGAACAATTTTTTTCCTCTTTACCTTAGATTTGCACTCATCAGCCTTGTGACCATAGTTGTTACAAGCATATTAGTATCCAAGAAATAAGATAGTGTTATCAATTATTTTTTGTCCAATTCTACAATCAACAAACTTACACCCAAATTTATTACAACAAAACAATAACCTTGAAAGGATTGATTGAACCTGATAGGATCAAGCTATCTTGTAGATGGAGGACTTCTAAATCCCTTTTCTTGCAGTTAGAATTGGATCCACCTTCTTTCTTTCCATTTATCCAATTATCATATTTTCTAGCATCAACAAAGTTCTTGGGCTCAATTTCTAACAACAAACACAAATTTACTTGCTCACTAGTTCTTGACAATTTTCTCCTGATTAGCATACCTTCATATTTGTCTCCAATGATCTAATTTGTAGAATTATTCTTCATACTTTACTAAAGTCTTGAGACTCGTCAATGTTTTTAGTTCCTTCCCCTCTTTCTCTTCTACTTCTTCTTCTTCTTCGATCTAGAGAGGTATATTAGACCTGCAAATCTCTGGTTCTTATGAGAACTGAAACAAGTCTTCATCTACTTTAAAAATTTTGTTTTCAATCATCATTACTAATCTCTTTTTGTAGCATATATATGCCTTGCTCCTAGTTGAGTAACCAAATTCATATCACAATTTACCATTATGTTGGAGACTTGAGCATCTCATGTGTTTTAGAGGTTTGAAAAGATCTACAATTACAACTCCCCCTGAGTCAATACTCCCTCTTTAGATACTAGAGGACTCATCTACACCATGTTGAGGTATAGATTCATTCTTCACTTCACTTTCTTCCTTATTCTACCAAACTTTTTCCATCTCCTTCTTTTGAGGAGAAAAAGATCTTACACTCTTTCCCTTGCAAAAACTTGCAATGTGTCCTAGTTTATTGCAATTGTAGTAGATGATACTATCTTGTAGAGAAAATTTTCTTCTTCTTACATTATATTTGCAATCAACTGCCCTATGACCAAACTTATTGCATGTGTAGCGGTAAATGTAGAAGGATTGAGAGGTCATGAAATTCCTTATCATTTTACTTTTATATTCATTAGCCCTCTGACCAAATTTATTGCAAGAATAGCACTAACCATGAAATGATTGAGTGTTCATAACATTATACTTTGAAGGCCTAAAATATTTTTGACTTGTCTTACTTCTACATTCAACTACCTTATGAACAAACTTATTACAACCAAGAAAAATACTGTTAAACTTGGTAGGAGTAGTTTGTTTAGGACCAAGCTTCTTGAAGTTTTTTTTTCTCCGTACATGAATGAATCCTCCTTCCTTTATATTGCAATGATTTATTTTTACATCTCTCGAGGATTTCTCCTTATGATTTTTAGTGCAGGCATTCTCCTCCCTTGTTTCATACTATCATTTTTCTTTGAAGTTATTATACAAATTTGCAAATGCATTGATCATGGGAATTTTCCCTTTTCAAAACTAAGTCTAGATTTCTATTTTTAGGGTTTTTTAGATTTAGTTAACTCATCAAGAACTTCAGAGCCTCCTCTCAATTTTAGACCTTTGTCAATTTTCTCTTTTTTCTTTTTCAAGTTCTTTTCTCAAGGATACAATCTCTTCTTCAAGATTTAAACATTCAACAATTTTTTCATTGAGCTTAGTATTTAGGCAATCGTCAATCCTCTTGCCTTCTTCAAGTTTGACTTTTAAATTTGAGATAAAATCTTTAGATTCTTTGGATTTGATTTCACATACACTTCCTCCTTCTATTTGAGCTTTTATTCTTCCGATTTTTTCTTTTGATTCTTTAGCTTTTTCCTTCATTTTTTCAATTATCTCTTTTGAATTTTCTAGTATGAACTCATATTTTATATTATGCAATAATGCTTCATCAAGATCTTCAAGAGCATACTGGGGTTCTCCTTCATAATCAACTTAACAATCATCCAAATTGATGTTCCAACCCTCAAGTTCCATCGACTCTAAATCAAATTATGGGATGAACATATCATTGATCATTGCTACAACCCCCATGTTTTCAATAGCAAAATCAAACTCAATTGTTAAGCTTCTCAAGGAACTTGGTGCTAATACCAATTTTTGAACACACCCAAAGACTAAGAGATGGGGTGAATCTATCTACTCAAAAACTTAACCCCTTCTAGACCTTGAAACTTTTAGCATAATACAACCTTCTTATATTAACTAAAACCCTTAACAAGATATAGTAGTTCAAACCCTTAGTATGATCAACAAACCTTGGAAATGAAAGAAATAATAGTTGTACTTCTAATCAAATCAGTTGCAAGAAAGATAAATCAAAGAACACACATGCATAGGAGAACACTAGATTTATGTGGAAAACCCAATGAGGGAAAAACCACAATGAGAGTTAACTCACAATATAAAGTATTACTGCCAAAAAGACTTGAAAGAAGGATCATTTCCTTAGATCAAGATACAAAATGACTTAAAACACTAAATCACCAACCAAATCTAGGAGAAAGATACAAAGAACCTAATGAGATTCACTATCTGAAAGCAAGATACAAAGATTTTATAAGAGATTACAATATTTTTCAACAATTCAATCTACTAACTGAGGCATTAAAGCACAACTGGTCTTTCCTTTCATGCACTTTAGCACTATCTCTATTGGATATTCAATATAATTCACACACACACTTAATCACACTTGTAAACTTCTCCATCTTGTTGCATCTGAAATTATCTTGCATCGATATCCACTGCAACTCTTCAAAACTTCAATTAGGTTAGCCAATAAGAACATAAATCATGAATTCAACAAGTCGGCTACCAAAACATAATGTGGTCCTATCCCAAAGATAGAAAGGAGAAAAAAACATTATTGCAACTTCCAATGTGATCCAAAATAATTCACACACTGGCACACATCAATCTAGGTTGACATTGAAGGAAACATGTAGATGAAACTTTGAAGCACATAACTAGTTGACCTAGAAACATACTTCTAATTGAATTTAATTGATGTAGTGGAAAATAGGATAGGTCGAGACCCAAATCTAACTTAGCACATCTTTAATTGCTATTGTAGAACCCCAAACACATGACATAAGAAAAATAATAGACCATGTCGGCTAGACATCTGCAAATAACCCAAAAATCCAACACAATACACAATGCAACACCAAGGCAACCAAATAGCAATGTGTGGATCACATGAGTATGTTCCTTGAACATCCAACAACACTTTCATACACTTCTTTCATACTATCGTGTTACTAATAGCCACCATAGATCAAACTAGAATAGAACCCAAAGATGTGGAATACTTAATCATGAGAAATAACATTAACATATCATCTTGCAGAACACTTCAACACATGAAATTGGAACTGAGACAAAACATAGACATTGAAAGAGTATTCACCAAGTCGAAGGAGAAAAGACATCAATGTGGAGAAATGTGGATTATTTCCCAGACCAGTCTAGACAACCAACAACACTGCCAACCTTCTATAATTCAAAGAAATCTCCTCGGCAACACAAGTGACCTAAAAATATAGGAGTGTAATTTCCACAAAGCACTAACATTGAATTCCAAACTGTAGGACCAAAACTTCAATAGTGTAGGAATGCAAAGTATTCTCCTAGATAGACTTCAATGCAGCTTTATGAACTAGAAACACTTAAGAACCTTGCAGAGGCTAGATCTTTCTTTCAGTAACACATGCTTCATTAGGAACAATAGGAAATACTATAAGACATATTGTAGACCTTTAACAACATCTCTCCACTGTCAGTCATGCTTCTAATCGTCATCTTAATTTATTATTATTAAATCAACATTGTTGTTAGCAATAATGCACAATACAACTTTCTTTGACATGAAATGAGACATGACATCCAATCATGAAATTCAACAACTCTTCTTATATAAGGCATGACATCCAATCATGACTAAAAGTATGCTATTATGTAAATACTATGCAAAATCAATATAACATATATGCAATTT
This sequence comes from Sequoia sempervirens, assembly GCA_007258455.2. Classification (NCBI taxonomy): domain Eukaryota; kingdom Viridiplantae; phylum Streptophyta; class Pinopsida; order Cupressales; family Cupressaceae; genus Sequoia; species Sequoia sempervirens. The sequence continues at coordinate 375,479,735 of VDFB02105785.1, forward strand.
TTGTTGAATTTTTAGATTTAAAATGAATGCAAAATGAAAATTTACACCTGAAATGTAATGCAACTTTATGCCAAATTTAGAAACCCTAAATGCAATGAATTAATGAAAATCCTAGGTCTAGGCTTTAAATGCACTCCAAATCAGAAATTAGAATGTTCAAATACTCAGGTTCACCAAAATGAAACTGTGTGTAATTGAAATTCCTACTCTAAATATGCAAAACAAGATTAAATGCAAAAGGGAAAATACTAACAAACACTCAATGATAAGCCTAAGTTAAATTCAAACAAAATATCAAGAAATGATACATTTTACCTTGCTTGAATTGATGAGTTGGTTGGAACTTTTTTGATGCTTGATTGTGTGCTCCTTTGTTGGAAAAATGGCATGCAAATGTGCTCAAAATGAAGCTAATGGGATGGAGACTGAAATGATGGATATGGGTAGTTAGATAGATCAAGATGGTGACTCTAATGGTTGCAACAATGGTGGATAGTATGAGAGTGCTAAAGCTGGTTTGAATGCTTGAATGCTTGAATGCTTGATGGATTGAGTGATGGAAAAATGATGGAAATTCCACCTCTTTCAGGGGAAGTGCCTCTAAACTAATGGATGGTTGAGATGCATCCAAGGTGGAGGAGATCAAGGGCTAGGGTGAGTTGAGAACTCACAAGCCATCTCATGCTAACAGGTGTAAAATGAGGTGGACAAGAGGAGATGAAGTGGAGGTGAGGTGGAGCTACCATGATGTACCTTGGGAATGGACAAGATCTCCTCATAAAGGAGGTCTTTGTCCACATGTACTTTGAGAGGATATGTGATGAATTAAAAATTCCTCACAAATCCTCATGGGGATGGGAGAGGGAATTAAAAATTCCTTAAAATGTGTGGAGTGAATAAATGTGAATTTTAAATTCACATGGGAAGGGGTGTCACTTCTCCAAAAGGAGAAAGTATTTATGAAGGTTGACTAAGGGTGCATGCCATAAATGGTATTAGGTGAGGTTAGGGAATAATCCATGATTAAGGTTGTGAAAATGTGGGATTATGCAGGCTAATGAAGGATTAGGGGCAAGTGGGAGATTATGGAGGATGTGAACCTGATGATGATTAGGGATGTGCACACCCTAATCATAGATTAATTAGATTAATCTAGATTAAAGAGGATTATGGAGGATGTTGACATGAGGAGAGGGAAAAACATGAATTAAAAATTGATTTAATTCATTTGGGCTAATAACTAAATTAAATAAATTGGTCTATTTATTTAATTTAGAGATGAATAGGGTAAGGTATTTAATTGATTAATCAAATGCCTTAGGATACATTAGGATAAGGTGAAAATTAAATAATAAAATATTTAATTAATGTGGCTTAGGGATGCCAAATAGAGGAATGCAATGGTGAATTTGACCATATGGTAGCGGTCAAATTCAGGTGTCTGCATTTTTTCCCACTTCAAAATACTGTTAGAATAATGGTGTTTCAAAGAAAAAATAAAACACAGATGACTTGAAAGAAGACAAGAATGTTAGATGATGCCCCGATATCGTGGGAAATTGGATATGAAGGAAGAATGGAGAAATATGGTAGGGTATGCCCCCTCTAGAGGGAAAATGGGGAAGAATAAGGGGCCCCAAGCAACTTCTCAATATGGAGAAACACATAGTACCACGTGATAGAGCATGAAAAATCATGAAGAATTGATTTTGAATGGAGGAAAATGGACAAACGGGGCGCAAATGGTAGCCCTCGGAAGAAAAATGGGGAAATGAATTAATAATGGTTAATTAAAGGGTAAAAATACCCAAAAATTAAAAGGCTAAACAAGGTAAAAATTGAAAATTATAAATAGTAAATTTGAAAATTCACTATTCACCTAATTCTCATTTGCACACTTGTCAGTGTGTGATTAAATGAAAGAGAGAGAGAGAATGACGAGGATTGCTCACAGGATGAGTGACATGGAGGGCAATGACAAGCTGATCCACCGAGAATAGGAGGTAAAGGCTTTCTACTATGACCACACAGTACCCCACTAGTTAGGCATCGAATCCTAACTTTGTGATTTGATTTGAATTTTACTACATGCTTTAATTTTGGGGTGGATAGCTAGGAAAATGCAGTCACCACGGAAGGGTGTCTTCGCCCTTCCAGGCGAGAGCATTTTCCTATCTGATGAATTGTCAAGGAAAGGGGTAGATGAGCATACCATAGGGGTGGGTGCACCAAGAGAGGGGCGATTGTGAAATTGCCTTTCTCTGACAAGGGAGAAAATGCATAACATAGGGGCAGGTGGAAACTAGGATAGATGATTTTAAAATTTCCAAAACTAGAAAAGGGTGAATGCAAATTCAGGCAAAAGGGGAATAGGTGGATGAAAATCTTCTCAAAAGTGGAATAGGCAGATGCAAATCTACCGCTTGGGGAAAAGGGTGAATGCAAAGTACCACTCAGGAAAAAGAAACATAGGGATGAGTGTGCACTCAAAATGCAAGTTCACCTCTGAGGAAAAGAAGGGTGATTCCATGCCCAGAAAAGAAAGGAGTGGGTGTTCTTGAGAAAAAGTTGAACCTATGATAGGAAAACATAGGGCCGAATGTGCATATTAGAGAGATGAACATGCTAAGAAATGGAATGGGAAAACCTACCTTACATAGAGGTGAATTGGCCAAACTGGGGTAGGGATGAAAAAGAAAGAAAATAGCAATAAAGTGTTAGAAAATATGATGAAATGGTTGGTATGGATGCAGAGTTTTGAGACTCTGAGGATGCGGGAGAGTCACTCAGCCTTGTAGAGGTGACACTGAGGGTGATTACCATAGAGGATCATGCAGCACTAGACCAGGCTACACTAGTTCATATGTTGGGATATCCCAACATTAGAGCACACAGACCTCTACTCATAGCATTGATGGAGCAATGGAGCTTATAGACATCTACATTCCATCTCCTGGTAGGGGAGATGATAGTGACCTTAGAGGACATTTGGAGGATCCTTAGACTACCCATCTGAGGACACCTGATTAGTATAATGTCAAGGCAATCAATGGATAGGAGGGTATGGGCAGTGTTTGGACCCATTGACCTTCCCATTTGAGGGAAGGAGTTGGATATTGGTGTGTACTTAGGGATTGAGATGGTAGTGTTACCTCTATACCTATGCGGACTCATCAGTGATATCCTCCTATTTGACAAGAGTGGATGCTTTTTTAGCCTCGAGATGATTGAGGTGGTTAGGCACATTATGGAGAGGTGAGAGGTATTTTTTTCATGGGGTACATGCATATTAGCATAGTTATACCATGTGTAGTGTAGGAAAATGCATGCCCTTGCATTTTCACACTTGCTTGGGCCTATCTTGCTTTATTTATGCTTCTTTATAGCTTAAATGGTCATATTTTGTGTCCACAAGCCCTATGAAATACATATTTTTTTGTTTAATCTCAACATTCTCCAATGCATAAATGCTAATTTAATGACTCCATCAGTGTGTTCCTGATTTTTGGGTCAAGACTAAAACACCACCTAGGGTGTCTTTGTCCCCCAAGGCTCTCAGGACCCTAATTTTGTGATATCCAGATTGGGTCCCTTTTTGCATCTATGCCCCAAGTTTTTAGGAATTGGGACTAAGATGCCACCTAGGGTGTCTTAGTCCTTCTTGAGTCATTTTTCAAAATTTAATTTCAAATTCTAGCATGATTTAGCCTCCTTTATTTAATGAATTCATATGTCAACTTGGTGTGATGTAATTTTGAGATACTAAGCATAGATAAGTATAAATACAAGGTTCCTTCTCTCATTTTTTCCTAAAAAGCATCCTAAGCAGTCTATCAAGAATTCAAGCATCCAAGTCCTTTGTGAGAGCATTCAAGAGCATTTTTATCAATCATTTGGAGCCATTTTTTGATTCAAGTATCATATCAAAGAGCTTCTTACATCATGTGTTGTTGTGCTAACATTTGTGATGTAGGGTTTTGATTCAAGCAAGCAATTCAAGTCCATATCTTTCAAGAGTGCTCCTTTGATTCAAGATCCATATCCATTGCGGACATTGCACATAAGTTTTTAGAATTTATAAGGGTTTGGTGAGTTGTAGCATTGTATGTTGTTCATTCACCATTTCCTTCATTATTGCTATTTCATTTCAAGGTTTAATTACCAACAATGGGTTTGACCAAGGAAAACCCCCATTCACTAACAAACAACAAGTTTTTCCATCTTTTCATATTTGTGATTGCAGATCTAGGTTGGAGGCTTGAAGATCACATAGAGTGAAAAGTTGCAAAAGTTTCAAAGTTGCATTAAAAATTTGTCATCTTCACATAAACTCACCTACAGGCTAAATCCAGAAGTTTCAAAACCTGAGATTAGAAAGGAAGCAAGTGCAGACCTTGGAGCTCAAGATCCTATTTAGAGTTTGCAAAAATTAAGAGCAAGACTAATATTCCATCTTGGGAGTCTTAGTCCTCCTAGGCACATTTTTCAAAGATTCCCTTAGATCTGGTTCTGACATCCAAAGACTCTGTTATTGCCCAAAAAAATAGCAACGGGACTAATATGTCATCTTGGGTGTCTTAGTCCTCCACAACACTTTTTGGTAGCTTCTTTACATTTCCAGAATCGTCATATCATCTCCAGAATTCCAAGGTACACATATCATATCTCACTATTGCCTAATTTCATTATTTTCATCTCTTATTTAACTTACATTTCTAGTTTTAGGTCATTTTTCATATCCCGTTGTGTTTTCCATCATTCTCTTTTCCAAGCATTTTCTTGGTTGTCAACCCCTTCTAAGAACCTAAAGAATCCCCTTCCTAGGTCCTTCATAATTAAGAAGTGACTCACCTTGTGAGGTTGTTAGTCAATCCAATTGGGACTCCTAGAACATTAGTGAATGATTGAGTGGAAAAAGAGTGGTATCTCTAAGAGTATCTATTTTCCTTCTCATCATTTTGGTGAACCCAAATTTTAAGCATTCATTTCTAATTTTGAGTCCATTAAAGTCTTAGATCTAGATTGCATCTTGCATTTGTGAAAGTGCATCTAAGGTATCTTTCATTTTGCATTAGTGAAATCACATTTATGGTTTCCTATATATGCATTAGTGAAAGTGCATATAGGTTGCATCTTTACTTTCTTTTGTCATTTCATTTCTTTCATCATTTCATTTCATTGTTCTTCATCTTCATTATATTTAGAAACATTCTTATTGCATTCAAAAGTGAAAAAATTGCATTCCATATTGCATTCAATTGCTTGTTCCTAATTATTTTTTCTTGCACTTATTTGCACATTTTTCTATTTTTGAGCATCAGTATCTTGCATAAGCAATCTGTAAACACTTTTGACTTTCCAGAATTCACTATTTTTCAGCAAAAAATCTCTGCTAGGACTAAAACTTCATTCCTAGCATCTTAGTCCCTCTTAGTATTTTTGGCTCAGAAATCTCCCTTTGTTGTTTGTTGTCCATTTCAGCCTCTAGAACTTCAAAATCTTACTAGGAGGACCAAGATGCCCTTCCTGGAATCTTAGTCCCTGTTGAATTTGATTCTCTAGTCTTCAGGATCTAAAATTTATTTTCTTTGTTTCTGTGGGCTGCCTTTCATTTTCTATTTTAGTTTCTAGATTTGTTGTTATTCCAATTTCTTTCATTTCAAGTGTAATTGAAAACATAGGATATTTTTTTCATTACACTTTATGTGGTTTATCCCTTGTATGAGCTATAGTACTTTGTGTCCTACTGCTAATACTATGGTTAGAAAAAGTGCAAGACTCATGGCATCCTATGATAAGACACTCATTTTGGATCTTGAGTTATTAAGATCTCGTACTTTTGGCGTTGGCACTAGTTCACTAGGTATGGACCATACCTTTTACACCTCTTTTTCTATGCCTACCTTACATACAAGTGTTGTATTGAGTGTCCAAAAAATGGTTGATCATATTCCTCAAGAAAACATAATGAAAATTCATGAATAAGTATCTCATTTACAAGATAGCGTAAGTACGGAAAACATTTCAAACATTTTTATACCTACCATAGATAACCTTCATTGCATGATGGAAAGTGATGAGGGACTATAAGTTGTGCATAACATAGCTCAAATATTTAGAAAAAATATTCCTTCCACCACTAATGGTGCTCAAGCTTCAAACAATATGCAAAACCAAGGAGGAAGTCAAACTCCTCCCTTTTCAACCATAACCTCAATTCCCACCTATACCAATCCTGCAATGACCACAACAATGCAACCAACTAGTAGCATCCTTCCTACCTCAAACATTTCCACTAGTGCTCCTTATACCTATGTGACATATAATCTTATATCTCCTCCCATAAGAAATCCATTCATTATTCCTTCCAACACATACATACCACCACCATATTCATCTCTATCACACACTACAAGTAATGACCCTATCATTAACCACATCTTACAAAGCCTTTCATCCATTCAACATCAAGTTTCCACCATAAATCAAAATCAAAATGGTCCACCTTCATACTATGTCAAGACCAATCCATTGTCCTTGGAGATAAGAACTTCGGTGCCACAAGGTATAGAGATCCCTAGGTTTGAGAAATATGGAGGAAAGGGAGATCATGCTAATCATGTTAATGCCTTTACTACTTTGCGTATTGACTTTATCCTCGAAGAAAAACTTTGGCTAAACTTTTTCTTGGATCCTTGAAAGACATTTCGTTGGATTGGTTTTCTACATTACCAAATAATTCAATTCGTTCATTCAATGAACTTTTTGAGGTGTTTATTAACCATTTCCAAGTGCACATGGTCCCTAAAATGACATTGGCTGATTTGATGAGATGCAAGCAAAATGAGGGTGAAAATTCACTAACTTTATTTCATGCTACCAATCGCTTTATTCCCAAATTGGTTTGAAAATTATCGATTCCCACCTTCAAAATATTTCATAGAAAACTTAAAAAGAAAGATAAGGGATAAGCTCACCACGATGAAAATCCCATCCTTCATGCATTTATTCAATGCCCTCCGAGACTATCAGAATTCCCTAACCAATAGTGAACCAAAAACCAACCCTTCCCATCCCAAAAAGACCGAAGCCTCAAACCAAAACACTTACCAGCCTTTTAGAAGGAAAAACAAAAGTTTCCTTCAACTAAATTCCACCTCTCAACCTACCCAACCAGTTGATACCCAAGTAGCTACTATAAAGAAGAGTAATCCTTATATCTTTGGGGATCTACAAAGATAGTTTACTCCCTTACCTGATACACTTCACAACATTATGACCTAACTCATAAACAAAAATATGGTTACCTTACATCTTATTCAACCCCTTGACCCTAGCAAGCCATTACCTCTAATATTTAGACACAATGCCTATTGTGCTTATCACCAACAAAAAGGACATGATATGGAACATTGCAAGCATCTTAAACATCTTGTGCAAGACCTCATTAATTCCAATCATATCCAAATTGGAGGTGTAAATGACAAAGGTAATAAGTTTTTAGCTCCTCCCAACCAAAACTTGTAAATATTTACCAATCCCATGCCCAACCATAATATTTCATTTGTTAAGGCTAGTGAAACTATGCCTGATGTGATGAATGTTGACACAGTCAATCTGAGCAATCATGAATAAAATCCTATGGATGATGATCAACAGAGTTTTATGGATACTAATGAACAAAGTCCTATTGACACAATGATAGGAGTGGTCGACATCGATCCTCGTAAATAGCAAGCCATTGGCATTACTTTCTCTTCAGAAGAAACAATCAAACATGCACCTAATGGTCATCTTTACATAGTGAAAAAAATCAATAACAAGCCCACTCCTTGGATTTTAATTGATCCCATCTATGGAGAGAATATGATCATAGAAGAATTGTTATTTGTGCATGAAATTACTCAAGATAGATATGATAAACCAAAAGTATGGATTAAAATGCATGATGGTTTTTCTCATGCTATGATGGGCTCGATCATACTCCCTCTACAAGTATGATCAAAGAAATAAAATGTATCATTCTCTATCATATCTAATTCAGACCAATTTCATGTGAAGTTAGGCTAAAAATGGATTCTCTCCATGAATGTGGTCCCATCCATTTTCCATAAGTGATTAAAGTTTCTTGTTGGCAATGAAATATTCATAGTGAACCATAGTGGCTTTAGACCCTCATCTTCCCATGGAAGTTTCTCCTTAGATTATTCTTGTCCTGAACCTATGGAACCTATAAGACCTTGTAAATACTTCCTTTTCCTATCCTGTCAAAAATTCAAAGCAAAATGCATAGCCAAACTATCTCTTGAAAACTTTCCTCCACCCATGCTTGAACCTCCACCACCTAAAGACAAAAATGTTGAGTCTAAAACCCTTCCAACAAACCAAGACACCTCCATATGTTGGCAACACAAGGGAAAACAACTGAGAGGGGGGTGAATCAATTGTCACATAAATTCAAAACTTATTAAACTTATTAACCTTATTCTCAGATCTAATCAATAGCCATGAAAGTATAAATCAACAACACATTAGAAACACACATAACACATTTTTTTTTATGTGGAAACCCTATTAGGGGAAAAACCAAAAACCATGGTGGAGGTTAGTCCACAAGATTATACCCTGTTAAAAGTATAAAAAATGTGAATGGGGAATGCACATGCATTCAAGTGCACTGCCTAGAGCTCACTGCTCAATTACAAAAGGAAAAATCACTGTCTTACAAAAGGATTTGGATTACATTCACATAATTTTGAATTGAGAAAATAGAAACTACTAATGCCTGATTATAGTTCTATTTAAGTACATGAACACTTCTTCACACTCTGCTCACTCTTCTTCACACTTTGATTCTACCTTAAAATTATTAGGACATTGTTCACACATCTCATACACAAGCACACCTTCAAATGAAATAAAAAATTGCTTATATATATCTGCAACAAGATATTACATCACTACATGTTAGCCTCAACAAAATAATAAAATGAATAAAAATTGTTGGCCCAAAACAATAAAGAATTTTTATTGCAAATCAACCAAGGTCGGCCACAACATATTGTATACCAAAAATAAAATCTCAAACATGAAAACACTTCAAATAATTATTCGTCGAAGATCCACAACACGCTACAACACCCTATCGGCCAAGAACATGAAAAATATGAGCACGCAAGAGAAAATCTATAATCACAAGCACAACGATCAATGCAGACATGCAATACAGATAGAGAATGATCTAGAAACATCCACAAACATCATGAATCACCATACAAGCATCTACAACAATTGAACTTTCTTTAATCACATCATCTTCATTCAGGAACACCAACTAAAGCAATAGAATGAATGTAAGAACACAACTACTCATAACTTGATCAAATCTTCAGGTGGATCTCTAAAACTTAACATGGATAAAATAGGTATACTCAACAAGAAATCCTTGAATCCACAATCTCCTATCATCAATGTACTGAGCTAACCAACATACTGAACTTCACTTCACCACTAACAATTGCAACTTATTTCATTACAACTTTCTCAATATTCTTGACATATACAGCTTCTAAGACATTAATGCCAATAGTGTTGACATCAATGAAAACCACATATTAAAAACACAACCACAACATACAAAAATCCCCCCCTTTGGCATTGATGGCAACACATGATGTGAAAAACACCATCAACGCAACTGTCTTTAGCACTTACTCCCCCTTAGGTTTTGACTCTTTTTTCCTCAATTATTTTACACAACTCTTCTCCCCACATGACTATTCTCCCCAAATAATTCACAATTTTTCACATGAATCTTCTCCCCCTTTAACATTAATGACAAAGATCTATTTTCTCCACACTATCTTTGAACCACATATATGAACATTTGACTACTCCCCTTAAGTAGAAGAAACCACAACATCAATTTGGATCAAGATATGACTATGAAATGCATGGATTGATGCAATTCAATCTATCTTAGTTCTGATTAGGAGGGGTAATCACCCCTAGCTTCCCTTTGAGATACTAAAAATTATCCTTAGGCAATGGTTTGGTAAAGATATCTATAATTTGTTCCTTAGTAGACACATACTCCAATCTGACTTCCTTTTCAGTCACCTTCTATCTCAAAAAGTGAAACTTGATAGATATATGCTTGGTCTTTGAATGTAGCACCAGATTCTTAGAAATGTTGATTGCACTTAAATTATCATAGAATATAGCAATAGGTTCATCATACACAACTCTAATATCCTTAATTCAACATCTACTTCATCCATAATACTTGAGTACAATTATTAGCAGTACCAATGTATTCTACCTCTGTAGTAGATAAAGAAATGGAATTCTACTTCTTACTTAACCATGAAATTAGCTTCCTACCCAAGAAAAATGCACCACCACTAGTACTCTTTGTCATTCACATCACCTACCCAATCAACATCAGTAAAAGAAGTCAAATTAAGATCATCATATTTAGGATACCACATGCCAAAATCAACTATCCCCTTCAGGTATCTGAAAATCCTCTTCACAATAGTTACATGAGATTCCTTAGGATCAGTTTGAAATCTTGCAACAATGCATACAATATTCATGATATCTGGTCTATTTTGAGTCAAATAAAGCAATCCACCAATCATTGATCTGTATCTAGTTTGATTTGCTTTTGGAGAATCATCATCTTGTGTCAACTTGCATCCGGTCATCATAGGTGTACCAATTGGTTTTGAATCTTCCATACCAAACTTCTCTAGAAATTATTTCACATACTTGGGCTAAGATATGAAGATCCCTTTATCTAGTTGAGTAATTTACAATCCCAAAAAGAATTTCATCTCACCAGTCATAGACATCTCAAACTCATTTTGAATCTCATTAGCAAACTTCATGCACAAATAATCTCCTACAAAAATGATATCATCAACAAAGACTTCAACAATCAAGTCTTTATCATCATCAATCTTGAAATATAGATTATTATCAACAATACCTTTATTAAATCCAAGCTTCAACAAATACTTGTCCAATCTGGCATACCATGCTCTTGGGGCTTGCTTAAGTCCATACAATGCTTTCTTCAATGGAAAAACCATATCTCCTTGATCATTCAATTGAAATCCATCAGGTTTCTCAATATACACTTCCTCTTCCAATTTTCCATCTAGAAATGCTGACTTGAAGTCCATTTGATAAACCTTGTAGTTTTTGTAAGTAGCATAAGCAAGAAATAGTCTCACAACTTCAATATTAGCAATAGGGGAAAAAAATTCTTCAAAGTCAATTCCTTCCATCTGAGAATATCATTTGCACACAAGTCTTGATTTGTTTCTAACAACTTCACCTTGCTCATCCAGCTTGTTTCTAAAGACCCATTTAGTTCCAATTACATTTTTTTCCTTAGGTCTAGGCACAAGAATCCATGTATTATTCTTCTCAATTTTTTGTAGTTCTTCTTTCATTGCTTCCACCCAAATTTCATCTTTGCATGCTTCATTCACACTATTAGGCTCAGTCTTTGAAATCAAACAGTATTCTTTTGCAATTTTTCTTCTAGTCTGAACACCTTTCTTCTTATCACCTATAATCTGATCTTCTAAATGATTTATTCTTACATGCCTTGGAGTCTTAGGATGTTCTTGAACTTTTGCCTCTTGTGATCTTTCTTCTACACTTTCATTAGTTCCTTCCTCTTGATTTTCTTGATTCACCAGAATGATCTGGACTTGAATTTGAGTCTGAACTTTCTTTCCTATGACTAAACTATTATTCTGGTCATCTAAATCATATCTGTAGGTTCTGGATGGTCTAGTTATGTCTTCATCAACTTTGAAATTTTCACTTTCAACTACTTTCATCAATCTCTTATTGTAGCACCAGTAGGCCTTTCTCTTGGTAGAATAACCAAGAAAGATTCCTTCATCACTTCTAGCATCAAGCTTTCCTATCTCTTCATCTCTTTTGGTATAGAATTTACTCCCAAATATTTTGAAATATCTAATAGTAGGCTTGTGACCAAACCATAGCTCAAAAGGAATCTTACCAGTATCACATTTGACTTGTACCCAATTAAGGATGTAAACAGTAATAATCACAGCTTCTCTCCAATAGATATGAGGGACATTTCCTTCTAGCATCATAGTCCTAGCAATATCTTGAATTGTCTTCTTCTTCCTTTTTACAACTCCATTTTGTTGAGGGGTCCACGGGGCAAATAATTATCTCTTTATCCCATGCACTTAACAAAAAGAATTAAAATCATGGGAAGTGAACTCACCGCCTCTATCTGGTCTCAAACATTTAATCTTCAGACCTGTCTCTATCTCAACCTTAGCCTTAAAAATATTGAATTTCTCTAGAGCTTCATATTTTTCCCTTAAGAAAGTACCCCACATCAATCTAGAGTAATCATCAATAAGTAAAATGAAGTATTTGTCTCCTTGTAGACTTCTAATTCTAGAAGGACCACACAAATCAATATGAACAAGATCCAACACTTCATCTGAACAATGTTGTTTGCTCCAAAATGAAATTCTAGTTTGCTTCCCTAACTGGCATTCCTTGCATATAGTATTAGTAAGCTTTACCAACTTAGGAAGATCTCTCACTACCTAAGTAGAACTTATCTTGATAATATTGTCAAAATTTACATGACACATTCTCCTATGCCACAACCAACTTACATCAACTTGAGCAATCAAACAAATTTTACTAGTAGCATTCAGGTGAAAGATGTTACCTTTTATTTTTGTACCTAAAGTATTCACATTTCTAGAGCTCCCTAATATTCTACACTTTCCATCCTTGAATTGAAGATTGTATCCCTTGTCAACCATCTATCCAACACTTAAGATATTATGCTTCAAACCTTTCACATATAGAACATCATCAGTATTATTCTTACCATCAAGAGAAATGCATCCTCTACCATGGATTACACCTACTTTGTCATCACCAAATCTTACAACACCACCATCATAATTTTCCATGCTCACAAATTTTCTTTTATCACCTGTCATGTGATGAGAGCATCCACTGTCAATCACCCATTCATCTTTCTCTTCAACTCTGGCAGCTAGGGCTTTCTCCACATTTGAGCAACTAGCAGATTCAGTAGGAGCATGATCATTTTCCTTGATAGCAATAAATACTGATTTGTCTTCACTTACATTCCATTTATCAAATTCATCATTTTTCACACCTTCATTAGCAGCATAATAGCACTTCCTTTGAAATCTAGGCTTATTAGGTCTTGGATTAGGAACTCTTTCTAGACACCTTGATGCAAAATGACCTATCTTATTGCAAGAAAAAAATTTAATAGGTAATTTCCATTTATACTTGCCTTCTCCTATGGATTCCCTTTTGACAATAAGTGCTTCAAGCTCCTCTAGTTTTCTCTCCTCTTCTTCAATCTCTCTCATTTCCTCCTCATACTTGAATACCTTTCTAAAAGAAATTTCTCCCGAATCATATCTTTGTTTATCTCTTCCAGAAGTAGTAGCTTTGAATGTAGATTCTATCTTAGGAAGAGCATCACCAAATCCACTCAACTCAAAAGAAGTAAGCTTACCAATCAACATGTCTCTAGTTACATTTTTTACAGTCCAGAGCTCCACCAACGCATCTGATACCACACACAAGTTCATTCACTCTTTGCATGGAAGAAGAAATGTTCTCATCATCACCCATTCTCAAAATTTCATATTTCCCTTTTAGACTTTGCAACTTAGCAATCTTCACATTAGCATCACATTCATACAAAGTTTCCAAGTTTTTCTAGATCTCAAAATTAGTCATCAGACCCATAACACTTTTCATCTCAGAATCAATCAAAGAACTCAACAATGTTTCCTTAGCCCTGATAGTGTACTTGGCTTCCTTAATCTCATTTGCAGTAGAAGGACCATTATGTGGAATGATATATGTATTATTTGTAATTTTCTAGTAGGTTTCACCAATGCATCTCATATGACACTCCATTCGAGCCTTCCACAAAGAATAATTTGTTCCATCAAATCTCATACATTCCTTCTTATATGTCACCATCCTAAATCACCTCAAGTTGTTAAACTTCTTCCAAGGAACCTGTTCTGATACCAATTGTTGGAAACACAAGGGCAGACAAATGAGAAGGAGGGGTGAATCAGTTGTCACAAAAATTCAAAACTTATTAGCCTTATTCTCATATCTTATCAATAACCATGAAAGTATAAGTCAACAACACATCAGAAACACACATAACACAATATTTTTTACGTGGAAACCTTCTTAGGGGAAAAACCATGGTGGAGGTTACTCCACAAGATTATACCCTGTTAAAAGTATAAAGAAATGTGAATGGGGAATGCACATGCATTCATGTGCACTGCCTAGAGCTCACTGATCAATTATAAAAGGAAGACTCACTATCTTACAAAAGGATTTGGCTTACATCCACAAAATTTTGAACTGAGAAAATAGCATCTACTAATGCCTGATTATAGTTCTGGTTAAGCACATGAACACTTCTTCACACTCTGCTCACTCTTCTTCACACTCTACTTCTACCTTCAAATTATTAGGACATTGTTCACACATCTCATACACAATCACATCTTCAAATGAAATAAAAAATCACTTACATATATCCACAACAAGAGATTACATCGCTACATGTTGGGCTCAACAAAATAATAAAATGAATACAAAATGTTGGCCCAAAACAATAAAGAATTTTCAATGCGAATCAACCAAGGTCAACCACAACATAGTGAAGGCCCAAAATAAAATCTCAAACATGAAAACACTTCAAATAATTATTCCTCAAAGATCCACAACATGCTACAACACCCTATCGGCCAAGAACATGAAAAACATGAACACACAAGAGAAAATCTCTAATCGCAAGCACAATGGTCAATGCGGATGTGCAACATAGATAGAGCACAATATAGAAACATCCACAAACATCATGAATCATCCGAGAAGCATCTAACACAACTAAAGTTGCTAGAATCACATCATCTTCATTCAAGAACACCAACTAAAGCAATAGAATGAATTTCAGAACATAACTTCTCATAACTCAATCAAATCTTCATGCGGATCTTTGAACCTTAACATGGATAAACTAGATATACTCAACAAGAAACCATTTAATCCAAAACCTCTAATCATCAATGTACTGAGCTAACCAACAGACTAAACTTCACTTCACCACTGACAACCTACAACTTATTTCATTATGATTTTCTCAATATCCTCAACATATACAGCTTCTAAGACATTAATTCCAATAGTATTGACATCAATGACAACCACATATCAGCAACACAACCACAACATCGAACACCATAAATAATCCCTTGCCTATTTCCTATTTCCTACAAGAAACCTAGAGACAACCAAAGAAGTCCTAATCTGCCTCCTAAGCAAATTTATAAAGCCAAAGAGAAAGCGGTTGAACAACCTTCTATGGTTTCTTCTGTTCTTCCCTCATAGGAAGAAAAGGAACCTATGGTTGAAAAACTCGCTTCTACACAAATGCAACTTGAAAATTGTAATAAAAGAAACTGTAGTGCTAGAGAGAGTAGGTGTAGACGTGTTATTGCTCAAAAGTTGAATATTGATAACAACATTGAAAATCAAAATCCGAACTTGATAGAAGCAATAAATGATGACCCTTCTCTTTTAGTAGGATAAATAGAAGCTATATCTCCACCACAACAAGGACCAACAACTTCTATGGATAATATCATTCATCCTCCTATTGTGGTTAACTTGGATGATGATGAGGAAACAACTAAAATCAATGAGGAAGTGCATAATGAGTTGAATTCATTATTTTCCTCTTCTATGAGCTTAAATGACAACAACCATGAAGATCCTCCTAAACCAAGTGACTCGCCATGTGTTGAACCTGGTGATTCTCCTAGTACAACAATTGATAGTCCCACTAGCTAGTGATCCGCATTCTACATATACTAAACAAGAATGGGATGTAGATGACCTACTAGATTGTTGACTCACATGTGCTTTACTAGTTTGTTATTTCTTTTCTTTTTCTTTTGCTTTATTTTCTTTTTCTTTTTGCTTGCATTTGTGTAACGTGATCCCCCGTGATGTTTTGTTTGATGTTTCTCTCTCTATGTGAATTTCCTCTATTTGTACCTTCATTCTTCTATATTTCGTATACTTTTTCCTTTTGATTGATCTTTCCTCTTTACTTTCATTTTCATTTCTTGTGTTTTCCTTTTGGGGATGATGCAAGTCATTGAGACATTCATGTCTCCTTCATGTTGACCCAAAATCTTTTTCATTATCTTTTCTTTGCCTTTCATTTCCCTTTTCATTTTTCTTGTTTTTTCCTTTTGGGGATGATGCAATGCGTTGAGACACCCTATGTCTCTTCCATGTTGACCCAAAAGGATTTCTTTTTCTTTATTTTCATTCTCTTTATGTCATTCTTCTAGTTCTATGAGTACTTGGGGGATGATGATGGTTTCAAACTTTCTAAAAACATTGTAGCAAAGAACATACTCACCTCAAATCCATAGATCCCTTATGTGTTTGGTGTTTTCATTTTGAGGGAAACCCCTTTCTTTTCCTTTTCTCTCACATGACATAGCTTTACTCAAAAACATATGACTTGGCATAGGGCTTTCCAAGTTGGCTCTCATGTCTTCCTTATTGCTTGCATTTTCATTTGCTACTTTAAAGTAATTTCTCACAACATGGTGTTAACAATTTCTTTAAAGTGGGGACATACATGATTAGCATTATTTTAGCATGATTTTACTTGAATTTTTTTTCCTTTTCATGTTCTTTGATGTGATTTTCTTATTTCACATGACATATTTTCCTCTTTGTGGTGACACTGGGAGTAATGTCCTTCAAGAGTGTGATCTATCTCAACATATTATATTCCCCTTACTAGTGATGTGATGCACTGTGTCCCTTAAGTGGTGAATCTATTATTCTTTGATCAGTCCTCTTGGAGACATTAGGCACGATGTCCCCTAAGAGTAAGACCTCACATGAATTAAGAAAAATCCCTTTGAGCATCCCTCTTTCTTGTTGCATTTTTTGTACCTTATTAAAGTCATGGAGGTATGGCTTTGATATTTTCCCCTGGGGCTCACCTAGTGAACACCTAGCTTCACTAGCCCATGTGAGCATGCATTTTTGTACATTATTAAATTCATGGAGGTATGGATTTGATATGGTCCCTTGGGGCTCACCTAGTGAACACCTAGCTTCACTAGCCCATGTGAGCATGCACTTTTGACCCTTGTTAAAGTTATGGAGGTATGGTTTTGATATGGTCCCCTAGGGCTTACCTAGTGAACACCTAGCTTCACTAGCCCATGTGGGAATGCATTTTTGTACCCTATTAAATTCATGGAGGTATTGCTTTGATATGGTCCCTTGGGGCTCACCTAGTGAACACCTAGCTTCACTAGCCTGTGTGAGCATTTTTTTTTGTACCTTATTAAATTCATGGAGGTATGGATTTCATATGGTCCCTTGGGGCTCACCTAGTGGAGAACTAGCTCCCACTAGCCCTCATGAATGTGTGTTTTTTTTCATAGTGGATAGTGTATTCCACTTGTAAACTATTTGGAAAAATATCCTAGACTTGGTCCACCACGTTGGTTAGCCAGTCGAAGCTTGATCTATTGTATTTTTTCCTTTTCTTTTGCCTTTTTCCTATCTTTTAGGGTGTATGTTTGTGATCTATTTATGGCTTCATATATCATCCAAAAGCATTTTCCTTTGTGCTTATGTTAGTTTTTCCATAGGATCTTGATTCTGGGGGCTTGGCCACCCTCTTGATTATTGTCATCATATCTTGCTAATATTAGTACATTTGAACCCCTCTTGATTGTGTGATTGGCTACTTTAGTGTGAGTTTGAAGCAATTTCATCCTCTCACTAAAGTGGCGGATAAATGTAGTGTAGGAAAATGCATACCCTTGCATTTTCACACTTTTTTGGGCCCGCCTTTCTTTATTTATGCTTCTTTATAGCTTAATTGGTCCTATTTTGTGTCCACAAGCCCTATGAATTACATATTTTTTTGGTTAATCCCAACATTCTCCAATTCATAAATGACAATTTAATGACTCCATCAATGCGTCTATGATTTTTGGGTTGAGACTAAAATTCCACCTAGGGAATCTTTGTCCCCCAAGGCTCTTAGGACACTAATTTTGAGATATTTGGATTGGGCCCCTTTTTGGTGTCTATGCCCCAAGTTTTTAGGACTTAGGACTGAGACATCACCTAGGGTGTCTTAGTCCTCCTTGAGTCATTTTTGGGATTTAATTTCAAATTCTGGTAGGATTTAACCTCCTTTATTTAATGAATTCATATGTCGGCTTGGTGTGATGTAATTTTGGGATATTAAGCATAGATAAGTATAAATACAAGGTTCCATCTCTCATTTTCTCCTAACAAACATCCTAAGTGATATATCAAGCATTCAAGCATCCAAGTCCTTTGTATGAGCATTCAAGAGCATATTTATCAAGCATTTGGAGTCATTTTTAGATTCAAACATCATATCAAAGAGCTTCTTACATCATGTGTGTTGTTGTGCTAACATTTATGATGTAGGGTTTTGATTCAAGCAAGAAATTCAAGTCCATATCTTTCAAGAGAATTCCTTTGATTCAAGATCAATATCCATTGTAGCCATTGCACACAATTTTGAAGACTTTATAAGGGTTTGGTGAGTTGTAGCATTGCATGTTGTTCATTCACCATTTCCTTCATTATTGCTATTTCATTTCAAGGTTTGATTACCAACAACGAGTTTGACCAAGGCAAACCCTCATTCACTAACAAACAACAAGTTTTTCCATCTTGCATATTTGTGATTGAAGATCTAGGTTGGAGACTTGAAGATCACTTGGAGTGCAAAGTTGCATTACAAAGTTTTCATCTTCGCATAAACTCACCTACAAACTGGATCTGGAAG
This sequence comes from Sequoia sempervirens, assembly GCA_007258455.2. NCBI lineage: Eukaryota > Viridiplantae > Streptophyta > Pinopsida > Cupressales > Cupressaceae > Sequoia > Sequoia sempervirens. The sequence continues at coordinate 375,498,699 of VDFB02105785.1, forward strand.
TTTCATAACCTAAGATTGGAAAGGAAGCAAGTGCAGACCTTGGAGCTTAGGATCCTATCCAGAGTTAGCAAGAAATCAAAATGAGACTAATATGACATCTTGGGCATCTTAGTCCTCTCGGTCACATTTTTTAGAGATTCCTTCAGATTCAGTTCTGACATCCAAAGACTTTGTATTTGCCCCAAAAAATAGCAACGAGACTAATATGCCATCCCAGGAATCTTAGCCCTCCACAACACTTTTTGGTAGCTTCTTTACATTTCTAGAATCCTCACAGCATCTCCAAAATTCCAAGGTACACATATCATATCTTACTATTGCATAATTTCATTATTTGCATCTCTCATTCAGCTTACATTTCTAGTTTTAGGTCATTTTGCATATCATAATGTGTTTTCCAACATTCTCTTTTCCAAGCATTTGCTTGGTGGTGAACCCCTTAGAACTTAAAGAACCCCTTCCTAGGTCCTTCCTAATTGATAATTGACTCACCTTGTGAGGTTGTTAGTCAATCCAATTTGGACTCCTAGGACATTAGTGAATGATTGAGTGGAAAAAGAGTGATATCTCTAAGAGTATCCATTTTTCTATTCATCACCATGATATACACATGGTCTATTGTAGATGAGCTCTCAGTATTACACATGTGACATTACTTTAGGTATGGGTCTATGAGTACATTTGGGTAGTGCATCCAGATATAGTGATTCTCAGAGCTCGGGATGAGACACTACCAATGGCGTATTGGTGGGGGATGCAGTATGGTTGAAGATTGCACTACCAAGATGTAGGGAGTTTGGAGGAGTGGTGATGGTAGCTTGATGGACTTGTGGGGGAGGATATTACATGGAGACCCTATATGGGACAATGATTTCTAGGATGGTGGGATGATGATAGGCGATGGAGGGGGTATCTTTCCTTGCAGTGTTATTTGATTGGCCGAGACCCCTTTATCATAGAGCTACATTAACTTGATAGGGTTACCTAGTAGTATGGGTACAACAGGACATTCCTGTAGGGCCATAGATGTTCAAATGGGTGAGTAGGAAGTCTAAAGCCATATGAGGAGAGAAAATTATGACCAAGTATGCACGCTAGATGTGGGAGATAGTCTCGATCATAGTATGGACATGGAGGGAAGGAGAGGTGGATGAAGGCATGACAATATGGTACTCAACATAATGGGCTTAGTGTAGGCTAGGGAAAATTACCATAGTGCACCCGATCGTAGGTGCTCTTGGTTTTGGATTAGATGATGAGCAGGAGCTAGCGAGGCTATGGAGGATGAGGAGGATTGGAAGGAAGAGGAGAGAGGGGGATGTGGAGATGGAGGAGACAGGAGGATAGGAGTAGGCGATGGATGTAGATGCCATTGTAGTGGATTCGTTAGCCATGGTGCCCTTTGTGCCACCACCACCCAAGGACCCAGCAATTTTGTTGGATGTTGCTGATATGTGGTTGTCATTGATGTCAAAACTATTGGAATTAATGTCTTCAAGGCTATATATGTCGAGGATATTAAGAAAATTGTAATGAAATAAGTTGTGGGTTTTTCAGTGATGAAATGAAGTTCAATATGTTGTCCAGTTCAGTACATTGATGATCAGAGGTTGTGGATTAATGGGTTTTTTGTTGAGTATATCTAGTTTATCCAAGTTAAGTTTTAGAGATTCGCATGAAGATTTGATCAAGTTATGTGTAGTTGTGTTCTGACAGATATTTTTTTGCTTCAGTTGGTGTTTTTGAATGAAGATGATATGATTCTAGTAAGTTCATTTTTTTTTTATGCTTCTCTAGTGATTCATGATGTTTGTGGATGTTTCTAAATCATGCTCTATCTATGTTGCACATCTACATTGATCGTTGTGCTCATGATTGGTGATTCTCTCTTGTGTGTTCATGTTTTTCATGTTTATGGCCAATAGGGTAATTGTAGCATGTTGTGGATCTTCATGGAATAATTTTTGAAGGTGTTTCATGTTCGAGGACTTTATTTTGGGTCTTCAATTTGTTATGGCTGACCTTGGTTGATTCACATTAATAATCTTTATTTTTTGGTAGACAGTTTGCATATGTTTTATTATTTTGTTGAGGCCAACATGTAGCGATGTAATCTCTTGTTGAGGATATATATATAAGCAATTGTTTATATCATTTGAAGGCATGTGTGTGTATGATATGTGTGAATAACATCCTAATCATTCAAAGGTAGAAGTAGAGTGTAAAGAAGTTTTCATGTGCTTAACCAGAACTATAATCCGGCATTAGCAGATGTTATTCTCTCAGTACAAAATCCTATAGATGTAATTTGATTGTTTTTGTAAGATAGTGTGTCTTCCTTTGGACAGTAAGCCTTGTTGTAATTGAGCAGTGAGCTCTAGGTAGTGTGCTTGAATGCATGTGCATTCCCCATTTATTCTTCTTTATACTTTTAACAGGATATAATCTTGTGGACTAACCTCCAACGTGTTTTTTCCCCTAACAAAGTATCCACGTAAAAAAATCTTGGTGTTATGTGTGTCTTTGATGTGTTGATGGTTCATGCTTTCATGTTTATTTATCAGATCTAAGAACAAGGTTAATAAGTTAAATAAGTTTGAATTTTTGTGACAACTGATTCACCCCCCTCTTAGTTGTATTCCCTTGTGTTTCCAACAATTGGTATCAGAGCAGGTTCTTTGGAAAAAATTTAATAGCTTGAGGTGATCTGGGATGGTGGCATATAAGAAGGATAGTCCGAGATTTGATGGAAAAAATTATTTTCTATGGAAGAATCAAATGGAGTGTCATCTTAGATGCATTGGTGAACCCTACTGGAACATTACAAGGAATAGGTATGTTATCCCACAGAATGGTCCTTCTACTACTACTGAGATTAAGGATGTTGAATACAATATTAGGGCTAAGGAAGCATTTTTGAGTGCTCTAACTGATTCTGAGATTAAAAATGTTATGGATCTGAATTTTACTTATAAGATTTGGAAAAATATGGAAACCTTGTATGAAGGTGATGCTCATGTGAATATTGCTAAGTTGTAGAGTCTGAAAGGGAAATATGAAATGTTGAGAATGGGTGATGATGAGAAAAATACTTCTTTTACATAGAGTGAATTCACTTGTGTGTAGTATAAGATGTGCTGGTGGAACATTGGAAGAATCAAAGATTGTTGCTAAAGTACTTAGATCTTTTCCTGTTGCATACAAAGCCAAAGCTACATCTATCGAAGAGATCCATACTGTGACAAATGTAACTAGAGATATGTTGATTGGTAAGCTTACTACTTTAGAGTTAAGTGCATTTGGTGATGCTCTTCCTAAGATATAATATGCATTCAAAGCTACTACCTCCAGAAAGGATAAGCAGAGATATGATCCAAGAGAAAAATTTTCTAGAAATATATTCAAGTATGAGGAGGAAATGAGAGAGATTAAGGAAGAGGAGAGAAAACTAGATGAGCTTGAAGCACTTATTGTCAAGATGAAAGCCAGAGGAGGTAAGTATAAAGGGAAATTACCTACTAAATGTTTTTCTTGCAATAAGATAGGTCATTTTGCATCAAGGTGTCCAAAAAGAGTTCCTAAGCCAAGACCTAACAAGCCTAGATTCCAAAGAAAGTGTTATTATTATGACTCAATGAAGGTGTGACAGATGATGAATTGTTAGATGTTGTGGTTGTGTTGTTGATATGTGGTTGTCATTGATGTCAACACTATTAGCATTGATGTATTGTAGGTTGTATATGTCGAGGATATTGAGAAAATTGTTAAAGAAAGAGTTGCAGATTGATAGTGGAACAATGAAGGTGATGAAGGTGTCTTTCTCAGTACGTTGATGATCAGTCATTGTGGAATAAAGGGTTTATTCCTGATTGTATCTAGTTTATCCACCAAAAGTTTCAGAGGTCTGTGAAGATTTAATCATGTTATGAATAGTTGTGGTATGACAATTTTTGTGTGGCTTTAGTTAGTGTTCTTGATTGAATTTGATGTGATTCTAGTAATTTTATTTGTTTTGGATGCTTATGTGATGATTCTTGATGCTTGTGGATATTTCTAGATCATGCTCTATCTTTGTTGCACATTTGCATTGATCGGTGTGCTCGTGGTAGGTGATTTTTTTCTTGTGTGTTTTGGTTTTTATGTTCTTGGTTGACATAGTGGTTGTAACGTATTATGGATCCTTGGAGATTAAAGTTTGAATATTTGGCATGCTCGAGGATATTGTTTTAAGTCTTCATTATGTTGTGGCCGATGGTGTTTTATTTGCATTGAAAATTTACTTGTAAATTTGGGCCAACATTGCATATATGTTTTATATTTTATTTTAGCCGATGAAGTTGTTGATGTAATTCAATGTTGTAGATATATAAGAGCAGTTGTTTGTGCAAATTTATGTAGAGAAGAAGTGCTAGAGAAAGAGAAAGTGTGTGAATAGTGATCTAATCATTTGATTGCAAACCAAAGTGTGAAGAAGTTTGAGCGAAGTGTGAAGGAGTGTTTATGTGCTTAACTAGAACTATAATTAGGCTTTTGTAGAAGTTATTTTCTTAGTTCATACCCTACGTATCTAATCCGAATTATTGTAAGACAATGTATCTTCTTTGGGAAGTGAGCCCTCTTGTATTTGAGCAGTGAGCTCTAGGTAGTGTGTTTGAATCCATGTGCATTCCCATTATTCTTCATTATACTTTTAATAGGGTATAATATTGTGGACTGACATCACCGTAGTTTTTCCCCCAATAGGTTTTCCATGTAAAAAAAATTGGTGTTCTTTATGTTTCTGATGTGTTGATTGTCTGTGTTTTATTGTTCATTTATCAAATATGAGATCAAGTTAAGTTAAGTGTGAAAATTTTAAATATTCTATGACAATTGATTCACCCCCACTCTCAGTTGTCTGTCCTTGTTTTTCCAACAATTGGTATCAAATTAGGTTCCTCTGAATAATTTTAAAAGCTTGAGGTTATCTAAGATGGAATCATACAAGAAGGAAAATCCTAGATTCGATGGAACAAAGTACTCTCTATGGAAAAGCCAGAATGGAGTGTCATTTCAGGTGTATTGGTGAACCCTTCTATAAGATTACAAAAAATAGATATTATATTCCTCATAATGGTCTTTCCACTCCTGATGAGATTAAAGAGGTTGAGATTAACATCATGGCTATTGAAGCTTTGATGAGTGCTCTAATGGATTCGGAAATGACAAATGTGATGGATTTAAAGACAACTCATGAGATCTAGAAGAAGCTAGAGGCTTTGTATGAAGGAGATGCACTTGTGAAGGTTGCTAAGCTATAGAGTTTGAAAGGAAAGTATGAAACTTTGAAGATGGGTGAAGATGAAAATATTTCTTCATTTATGCAAAGAGTAAATGAACTTGTGATGGGTAGTAGATGTGTTGATGGTACCCTGGATGAACAAGAAATTGTAGCTAAAGTAATTAGATCATTGCCTCCCTCTTAAAAATCAAAGGCTCATGCTATTGAAGAGCTCAGAATAGTGACAAATGTGACAAGAGATATGTTGATTGGTAAACTTGTTGCCTTTGAGTTGAGTGAATTTGGTGATTTTTCTCCCAAGACTGAATCTGCATTTAAGGCCTCCATATCGGAAGAAACAAGCAAAGATATGATCCCAAAGAGAGTTCTAGAAAGAAATTCAAGTATGAGGAAGAGATGAAATAGCTTGAAGATGAAGAAAGGGAGTATAAGAGTTGGAAGCACTGATTGTAAAGACAAAAAGCAGAGGACAAGGTAAGTATAAAGGAAAGTTTCCTTTTAAATGTTTCTCTTGCAGTAAAATAGGTCATTTTGCTTCAAGGTGTCTTGAAATAGTTCCTATGTCTAAGCTTAACAAACCTAGATTTCAAAAGAAATGCTATTATGTTGAAGAAGGTGTGACTGATGAAGAATCTAATAAAGAAAAAGGAAATGAAAATGAATGGGTTTTTATTGCTATCTAGGATGATATGGGTTACTTTCTTAAGAGAAAAATGTGAACCATTAGAGAAGTTCAAAAGTTTCAAAGATATGGTAGAGAATTAGATAGGTCTAAAGATCAAATTCCTAAGGTCAAACAAAGGTGGTGAGTTAACCTCCCGGGAGTTCAATTCTTTATGTGAAGAGCATGGAATCAAAAGACAATTATCTACTCCCCGAACTCCTCAACAGAATGGAATTGTAGATAGAAAGAATGGAACAATTCTAGATGTTGCTAGAACAATGATGTTGGAAGGAAATGTGCCTCACATCTATTGGAGAGAAGTTGTAAGCAGTGTTGTGTACACTCTAAACCAAGTAAATTTCAATGGTATTTCTAGTAAGACTCTTTTTGAGTCATGGTTTGGTTATAAGTCTACTATTAAATATTTCAAGATCTTTGGAAGCAAGTGCTATATTAAGAGAGATTAGGACATAGCAAGTTTGATGCAAGGAGCAATGAAGGAATCTTTCTAGGTTACTCTACTAAAAGCAAGGCTTACCAGTGCTATAATAGAAGATTGAGAAAAATGGTTGAAAGTGAAAATGTCAGAGTTGATGAGGAATCTACTAGATCATCCAAATACTATGGATATGATTCAAATGACCAACAAGATAGTACAAACAAAGGGAAGAATGCTCATACATAGAATCAAGTTCAAATTGTTCTAGTAAATCAAGAAAGTCAGGAAGGAGAGACAAGTGGAAGTGTAGAAGAAAGAATAGAAGAACCAGAAGTGCCAGAGAATCCTAAAATTCCAAGGCATGTAAAGCTAAATCATTCTAAAGATCAAATTATAGGATATAAGAATAAAGGTGTGCAAACTAGAAGAAGGATTGTAGAAGAGTATTGTCTAATTTCCAAGACTGAGCCTAACAATGTCAATGAAGCTTGTAATGATGAACACTATATGGAAGCTATGAAGGAAGAACTAATGCAAATTGAAAAGAATGATACATGGATTCTTGTTCCTAGACCTAAAGATAAAAATGTGATTGGTACTAAATGGGTCTTTCGAAATAAGCTGAATGAACAAGGTGAAGTGGTTCGGAATAAAGCAAGATTGGTTTGTAAAGGGTATTCACAAATGGAAGGTATTGATTTTGAAGAAACCTTTGCCCCTATTTCCAGAATTGAAGCTAATCCAAAAGAATCTCATGTGACTACTATAAAGAGAATTTTTCAAATACCTCAAAGGAACAGTTGATTTTGGGCTTTGATATCCTAAAGATGATGATCTTACCTTGAGTGCCTATACTGATGTGGATTGTGCGGGAGATGTAGATGACAAGAAAAGCACTAGTGGTGGCACTGCCTTCTTCCTAGGGAAGAAGCTGGTGTCTTGGTTCAGTAAAATGTAGAATTTCATATCCCTATCTACTACTAAGGCAGAGTATATTGTTGCTGCAAATAATTATACTCAAGTGTTGTGGATGAAATAGATGTTAAAAGATAGCATAGTAGTATATGATGAGCCTATCGCCATATACTATGACAACTCAAGTGCAATAAACATATCGAAGAATCTGGTGCTACACTCTAAGACCAAGCATATATCAATCAAGTTTCACTTCCTAAGGGAGAAAGTGAGTGAGAAAGAAGTTAGACTAGAGTATGTGCCTACCAAAGAACAAATTGCATAAATTTTCACCAAGCCATTTCCAAATGATACTTTTGAGTATCTTAGAGGGATACTAGGGGTGATTACCCCTCCTAATAAGAACTAGAGATGCATTTACTTGCATCAATTTGTGTGCTTCATAGCTATATTCTGATCTAGATTGATGTTTTCATGGCCGCTACTCAAGGGGAGTAGTCATATGTTCAAATATGTCATTCATATCTTGTATGTGGAAAGATGATGATTATCTTTGCCATTGATGTCAAAGGGGGAGAAGAGCAATGTGAAAAATAACATGAGAAGATTCAAAATCTAAGGGGGAGTAAGTGTTGATTGAGAGTTGTGTTGATGGTGTTTTTCACTTCATGTGTTTCCATCAATTCCAAAGGGGGAGATTGTTGGATGTTGTGGTTGTTTTGTTGATATGTGGTTATCATTGATGTCAACACTATTAGCATTGATGTATTGTAGGCTATATATGTTGAGGATATTGAGAAATTTGTTAAAGAAAGAGTTGTAGGTTGACAATGGAACAATGAATGTAATGAAGGTGTCTTGCTCAGTACATTGATGATCATTCATTATGGACTAAAGGGTTTATTTCTTAGTGTATCTAGGTTATCCACCAAAAGTTTCAGAGGTCCGCATGAAGATTTAATCGTGTTATGCACAATTGTGTTTTGACAGCTTTTTTGTGGCTTTAGTTAGTGTTCCTGATTGAAGTTGATGTGATTCTAGTAATCTCAGTTGTTTTGGATGCTTCTCTAATTATTCTTGATCCTTTTGGATGTTTCTAGATCATGCTCTATCTTTTTTGCATGAATGCATTGATCGGTGTGCTTGTGGTTGGTGAATTTTATCTTGTGTGTTCGGGTTTTATGTTCTTGGCCAACATGGTGGTTGTAATGTATTGTGGATCCTTGGAAATTAAAATTTGAATGTTTGGAGCACTCAAGGATATTTTTTTAAGTCTTCATTATGTTGTGGCCGACGGTGTTTTATTTGCATTGAAAATTTACTTGTAAATTTGGGCTGACATTGTGTATATGTTTATATTTTATTTTGGCCGACGAAGTTGTTGATGTAATTCCATGTTGTGGATATATAAGAGTAGTTGTTTTTGTGAATTTATGTAGCGAAGAAGTTCCAGAGAAAGAGAAAGTGTGTGAATAGTGATCTAATCATTTGATTGCAAACCAGAGTGTGAAAAAGTTTGAGTGAAGTGTGAAGGAGTGTTTATGTGCTTAACCGAAACTATAATCAGGCTTTTGTAAAAGCTATTTTCTCAGTTCATACCATGTGGATCTAATCCAAATTGTTGTAAGATAGTATATCTTCTTTGGACAATGATCCCTCTTATATTTGAGCAGTGAGCTCTAATTAGTGTGCCTAAATGCATGTGCATTCCCATTATTCTTCATTATACTTTTAACACGGTATAATATTGTGGACTGACATCCACCATGGTTTTTCCCCTAATAGGGTTTTCAGATAAAAAAATATTGGTGTTCTTTGTGTTTCTAATGTGTTGATTGTTTGTGTTTTATTGTTCATTTATTAGATCTGAGATCAAGTTAAGTTTTAAAATTTTAAATATTATGTGACAATTGATTCACCCCCCCTCTCAATTGTTTTTCCTTATTTTTCCAACATGAATTTGATAAAGGGAATGTAAGTGAGGATGAATGGGTATTTATTGCTATCAAGGAAAATGATCCAACCCCTACTAAATATGTTAGTTGCTCAAATATGGAGAAATCCCTAGCTACTTGAGTTGAAGAGAAAGATGAATGGGTGATTAACAATGGATGCTCTCATCACATGATAGATGATAAAATAAAATTTGTGAACTTGGAAAAGTATGATGGTGGTGTTGTAAGATTTGGTGATGACAAAGTTGGTGTAATCCATGGTAGAGGATCCATTTTTCTTGATGGTAAGCATAATACTAATGATTTCCTTTATGTGGAAGGTTTGAAGCATAATCTCTTAAGTTTTAGACAGATTGTTGACAAGGGATACAATCTTCAATTCAAGGATGGAAAGTGTAGAATATTGGGGAGTTTCAAAAATGTGATTGCATCAAGTAAAAAAATAAAAGGTAACATCTTTCACCTGAATTTTGCTAGTAAAAGTTGTTTGATTGCTCAAGTTGATGAAAGTTGGTTGTGGCAAAGGAGAATGTGTCATGTAAACTTTGATAATATTATCAAGATAAGCTATACTCAGGCAGTGAGAGATATTCCTAAGTTGGTAAAGCCTACTAATACTATATGCAAGGAATGTCAGTTAGGGAAGCAAACTAGAGTTTCATTTTGGAGCAAACAACATTGTTCAAATGAAGTGTTGGAGCTTGTTCATATTGATTTGTGTGGTCCTTCTAGAATCAGAAGTTTACAAGGAGACAAGTATTTCATGCTACTTATTGATGATTATTCTAGAATGATGTGGGTTACTTTCTTAAGGGAGAAATCTGAAGCTCTGGAGAATTTCAAGATTTTTAAGGCTATGGTTGAAATAGAGATAGGTCTAAAGAATAAATGTTTGAGATCAAATAGAGATGGTGAATTCACTTCCGATGATTTTAATTCTTTTCGTGAAGAGCATGGGATAAAGAGACAATTATTGGCTCCACAGACCCCTCAGCAAAATGGAGTTGTGGAAAGGAAGAACAAGACAATTCAAGATGTTGCTAGGACTATGATGTTGGATGGAAATGTTGCTCATATCTATTGGAGAGAAGTTGTGAGTATTTTTGTTTACACTCTCAACTGGGTACAAGTCAAAGGTGATACTGGTAAGACTCCTTTTGAGCTATGGTTTGGTCATAAGCCTATTGTTAGATATTTCAAAATATTTGGGAGTAAATGCTTTATTAGAAGCTATGAAGATATAGGAAAGTTTGATGCTAGGAGTGATGAAGGAATCTTTCTTGGTTATTCTACTAAAAGCAAGGCCTAGTGGTGCTACAATAAGAGATTGAGGAAAGTAGTTGAAAGTGAAAATGTCAAGGTTGATGAAGACATATTCAGACCATCCAGAACCTGTGGATATGATTCAAATGATCAAAATGACAGTTCAAATAAAGGAAAGAAAGTTCAAACTTCAAATCAAGTTTAAATCATTCTGGTGAATTAGGAAAATCAAGAGGAAGGAACTAGTGAAAGTGCAAAAGTGAGATCACAAGAGCCTAAAGTTCAAGAACATCCTAGAACTCCAAGGTATGTAAGATTAAATCATTCAGAAGATCAAATCATAGGTGATAAGAACAAAGGTGTTCATACTAGGAGAAAATTTGCAAAATAATACTATTTGATTTCAAATACTGAGCCTAATAGTGTGAATGAAGCATGCAAAGATGAACATTAGGTAGAAGAAATGAAAGAAGAACTACAACAGATTGAGAAGAATGATACATGGATTTGTGTTCCTAGACCTAAGGGAAAAAAATGTAATTGGAGAAAAATGGGTCTTTACAAACAAACTGAATGAGCAAGGTGAAGTTGTTAGAAACAAAGCAAGATTGGTGTGTAAAGGATATTCTCAGATGGAAGGAATTGAATTTGAAGAAACCTTTGCCCCTATTCCTAGGATTGAAGCTGGGGGACTATTTCTTGCTTATGCTACTTACAAAAACTTCAAGGTCTATCAAATGGATGTCAAATTAGCATTTTAAAATGAACTAGAAGAAAAAGTATATATTGAGCAACCTAATGGATTTCAATTAACTAATCAGGGAGATAAGGTTTGTTGGTTGAAGAAAGCATTGAATTGACTTAAGCAAACCCCAGGAGCATGGTATGCCAGATTGGACAAGTATTTGCTGAAGCTTGGATTCAATAAAGGTATTGATGATAGTAATTTTTATTTCAAGATTGATCATGATAAAGTTTTGATTGTTGAAGTCTTTGTTGATGATATCATTTTTGGAGGAGATGATGGTTTGTGCATGAAGTTTGCTGATGAGATGTAGAGTGAGTTTGAGATGTCTATGATTGGAGAAATGAAATTATTTTTAGGACTACAAATTACCCAGCTAGATAAAGGAATCTTTATATCTCAGTCCAAGGATGTGAAAGAATTGCTAAAGAAGTTCGGTATGGAAGATTCAAATCCAGTTGGTACACCTATGGTGACCAGATGCAAGTTGACACAAGACGATGATTCTCCGAAAGCCAATAAAACTAGATACAAATCAATGATAGGTGGATTTCTCTATTTGACTCAAACTATACCTAATATCATGAATGTTGTATGCATTATTGCAATATTTCAAGCTGATCCTAAGGAATCTCATGTAACTTCTATGAAGAGGATTTTCAGATACTTGAAGGGGACAATTGATTTTGGCCCATGGTATCCTAAAGATGATGGTCTTACTTTAAGTTCCTTTACTGATGTTGATTGGGAAAGAGATGTGAATGACAAAAAGAGTACTAGTGGTGGTGCATTTTTCTTGGGAAAGAAGTTAATTTCATGGTTAAGTAACAAGCAAATTGCCATTTCTTTATATACTTTAGAGGCAGAATACATTGTTGTTGCTAACAATTATACTCAAGTATTGTGGATGAAGCATATTTTGAAAGATATCATAATTGTGTACAATGAACCTATTGCTATATTCTGTGATAATTCAAGTGAAATTAATATTTCTAAGAATCCGGTGTTGCACTCAAAGACCAAGCATATATCTATCAAGTTTCACTTTTAGAGAGAGAAGGTGAGTGAAAAGGAAGTCAGACTAGAGTATGTTCCTACTAAGGAACAAATTGGAGACATCTTTACAAAGCCTTTTCCTAAGGATACTTTTGAGTATCTCAAAGGGAAGCTAGGGCTGATTACCCCTCCTAATCAAAACTAAGATGCATTAACTTGCATCAGTCTATGCATTTCACAATCATATCTTGATTTGGATTGATGTTGTGGTGGTTGCTACTCAGGGGGAGTAGTCAAATGTTCAAATATGTGGTTTAGAGTTGTGTGGAGAAAGATAATGTGTATCTTTGTCATTGATGTCAAAGGGGGAGGAGAGTCATGTGAAAACCTTTGTGGGGAGAAGAGTCATGTGAAAGAGTTGAGGAGAAAAGAGTCAGAATCTAAGGGGGAGAAAGTTCTAAGAGTTAGTTGTGTTGATGGTGTTTTTCACATCATGTGTTGCCATCAATGCCAAAGGAAGAGATTGTTGTATGTTTCTAATATGTGTTTTCCATTGATGTCAACACTATTGGCATTAATTCCTTCAAGGTTGTATATGTCGAGGATATTGAGAAAATTGTAATGAAATAAGTTGTAGGTTGTTAGTGATGAAATGAAGTTCTTTATGTTTTATAGCTCAATACGTTGATGATTAGAGGTTTTGGATTAAAGGGTTTGTTGTTGAGTATATCTAGTTTATCCACTTTAAGTTTCAAAGATCCGCATGAAGATTTGGTTGAGTTATGTGTAGTTGTATTCTAACAGTTTTTATGTTGCTTCAGTTGGTGTTCCCAAATAAAGATGATATGATTCTAGTAAGTTCACTTGTTTTAGATGCTTCTCTAGTGATTCATGATGTTTGTGGATGTTTCTAGATTGTACTATATCTGTGTTGCACATCCGCATTGATCGTTGTGCTCGTGATTAGTGATTTTCTTTTGCGTGTTCATTTTTTTCATGTTCATGGCCGACAGGATAATTGTAGCATGTTGTGGATCTTCATGGAATAATTTTTTAAGGTGTTTCATGTTCAAGGACTTTATTTTGGGTCTTCACTATGTTTTGGCTGACCTTGGTTGATTCACATTAATAATCTTTATCGTTTTGGGCCGACAGTTTGCATATGTTTTATTATTTTGGATAAGTCAACATGTAGTGATGTAATCTCTTGTTTTGGATATATATAAGTGATTGTTTATATCATTTGAAGGCATGTGTGTGTATGAGATGTGTGAATAACATCCTAATCATTTGAAGGAAAAAGTAGAGTGTGAAGAAGAGTGAGCAGAGTGTGAAGCGTTCATGTGCTTAATCAGAACTATAATCAAGCACTAGCAGATGTTATTTTCTCAGTTCAAAATCTTGCGGATGTAATCAAAATATTTTTGTAAGAAATTTTGTCTTCCTTTGGGCAGTAAGCCTTGTTGTAATTGAGTAGTGAGCTCTAAGAAGTGCACCTGAATGCATGTGCATTCCCCATTTTTTCTTCTTTATACTTGTAATGGGGTATAATCTTGTGGACTAATCCCCATCATGGTTTTCCCCTAATAGGGTTTCCACATAAAAAAATCTTGATGTTATGTGTTTCTTTGATGTGTTGATGGTTCATGCTTTCATTTTTATTTATTAGATCTAAGAATAAGGTTAATAATTTAAATAAGTTTGAATTTTTGTGACAACTAGTTCAGCCCCTCCTCTCAGATGTCTACCCTTATGTTTCCAACAAGTTCTACTAATAGGATCCCTATTTAGATTGTGGATAGGAGAGCACAGACTGAGAGAATGAGAGGTTTATAGAGAAAAGCTACAGACAAAGGTGGGTAGGCTACAGGATGAGGTGCAGCAACTATAAGACACACAGAGAGGTGAAGGCAAGGTGTTCAAAGTGTTAGTAGACAAGGTAGGGAGATAGTTGTTGGAGGTGCAGATAGAGCGAGATGACTTGCAGAGATAGCTGGAGGAGCTTCGAGGAGAGAGGGATGAGGCTCAAGAGAGAGTGGGGTGTGTAGAGGTAGCAATTGGGGAGGTAGGAGCTCTATTGGAGAGAGTCGAGGTAGCAGAGGGCCAAGTGTACACCCTACAAAGTGAGAGAGATGAGGCCACGTGGAGGATATTGCAGTTGGAGGCATAGGTGGATCAGATGTGATTGGCACATGAGGTTTGGGAGTAGGAGAGATGGAGGATAGGTGGGTAGAGAGATAGATATCATGTGGAGAGGGATGTAGTGAGGGTACAAGTGGTAGGAGAGGTTTATGCTAGGACAAAGGTTGGATACTACTTGAGCACATATTTTAATGAGGTGCTTGATCCAACATGGAGGGTTCCTCCATATGTCAAAGAAGCTCCATAGATACCAACACCTTCACATTCAGGTGCCACTCACACATGTTGTTACAACAATTATTGCGAGACACCTCCCTATAGTTGAGGTTTAGTGCCATACTCTCCATAGAGGCCAGATGCTAGGAGCAGTGGATAGAGGGAGTGGAGACAAGGTTCCTATTTTTGACAGGTGCAAGGTGGATGGGTTACATGGAAAATACTATAGATTATTTCATGTAGAGAACTACAAAGATTTGATTCATTCTTTCTTTCTTTTATTCTTTATTCTTTATGGGTTCATGACACCAGGCTATGTTAGATGTAGTCATCTGCATTTGATTAGAGATTTGCACTTGTACCTTTATTTGATGGACTTTCATGGACTCTATGATGGATGTTTTATTATGGACTTTCATGGACTTTTAATGATCTATTTATTATGGACTATGATGGACACATGATAGACACTATATATATATATATATATATATATTATGCGATTCCTATATGATGTCATGGATGTTTATTATGCTCATGTGTATGGTTAGGATTATGATGTATGCATAATGATGATTATGGTTTATGCTTATGTAAATGTGGATTATATGAATTATATACATTATGTCTAATGTTTATGGATGCAGAATGTGATGTGACATTATTTAAATGATTTGATGTATGTTGTGGACATGATACTAATGGTGTGTGATGTAGGTGGGAATTTTATTGTGATTTGTGATGTATGTGTATGAGATATGATATGAAAATGGATTATGCATGGATGATGAATAATGTATAGATGATTGTATTATATAATGGTTAATAATGCATGTATGATATGAGATGAAAATATGTGATGGATGCAATATGCATATGTGATCATGTTATGGATGGATGTGATAAATGTAATGTAATGAAATGTATGTGGTGAAATGAACTAATGTGTTTAGAATAATAACTCTAAGAAAAATAAAATGATAATGAAAATGAACTTAATATGCTCAGAATAACCAATCTATATTAATCTAAACAACTTAAGATGATAATGAAAATGATAATGCAATGGATAATGAGATGAACTTAAGATGCTTAAACTAATAGATCTAAATTAATCTAAACAACTTAAGATGATAATGAAAATGATAATGCAATGGATAATGAAATGAACTTGATTCTTAGACTAATAGATCTATATTAATTGAAACAACTTAAGATGATAATGAAAATGATAGTACAATGGATAATGAAATTAAATGAACTTGAGATGCTTAGACTAAAATGCAATTGCGTGAAAATGACAATGCAATGATGAAGTGGAGTCATGAAATGAAATCAACTTAGATGACAATGAACATGTATAGTGAGATAGATGATGATGGGTATGATAGTGCACCTATCAAAACCATAGGAATCCTGATAAGAAGAATAGGTGGGAGAAGAACATTTGTAGAACTAGAAATCACTAACCATAGGCTAGGGGAAGGATGGATGGGAATAAATGAAATGCAATGAGATGGTAAATGAAATAAAAATCTAATGTCATTTTTCCATTTTAGGAACACTATTTTTTGCTATAGCATAAGACACGATATGCTAGGGTATGAAGAACCAAGGCAGATTAGTGTTAAATGTGTAAGACAAACACAACAAACAAGAAGGCTATCCCAACACCCCAAAGCCACAATGGCTTTGGTTGGGCTTGATGTTGGAATAACCACAAGCACAAAGGATTCCCTAGTATAACACAAGACCACAAGGATCTTGGTGGATACTACATGGGACAACCAAGAAGATAAGAACATGCAAAATCAAGATATGCCCCTATGTTTACCCATCAAAGCGCACCATGATATGGTGGATCGTGGAAAACCTGACAAGGAATAATAAGAAGCTCAAATGATAAAAAAAATGCCAAAAGCACAAAAATATCACAAAAAATTTCAAATGTCCTTTTCCATAGGATCAGTAGATGGATGGGATTGATGTGGTCTAATTTAAAAAAGGATACATCTTGTTAAGACCAAGCATGGAGGATAGATTAGGTGATCGACATGACTCAGAATACCAGAAACCGATTGGACCTCATGATACTAATGGATTTTGTTTGTTTAGGAACTAGTGAAATAGGGACATACTTGATGACATGACACAAAACCAAGACACACCCTAAGGACCCAAGGGCTCAGGAGCTGATCAAAGATTAGCCTTGCCTACATGAAAGCACAAAGCCCTCGTAGTTTGATAAAATGACCATGGATAAAAGCAGAAAGAAGACAATGGAGACATTGATGGATGAAGAAAACTAACATGATAGGATGGAAAAAAGCCTTGGGGGTGGATCAAATGATCAGCCTTGCCTACGTGAAAGCATAGAGGAAATATAGTTTGAAAAAATGGGTGGAAGATGACATGAGACTTAATGATGACCGACACGATGAAGGATCCTAGATGAAGACACGAGACCGACAAGCAATAGTAATATACAAGGAATGAAAAGCTCATATTCAGGATAAAAGCTCAAGATTTAGGATAGTAGATCTAAATCGTCTAATTCTCAATCAAAATATGCCAAGTGATAGATAAATAGGATGTCGATGGGAGGATGGATATGATAGAATGTGAAGATAGGATGCGAGGATAGGATATGCAAATAGGATGGATGAAATCATAAGGAAAATAGGACACAAGGTAGATAATGATTAAGCCCTCTACAAATGGTGCATGTTGCCAAGTTTTCACGAAATGTACTTATCCAAGGCACCACCAAGGGTGGTTTCCACCATAGGACAGATTATTTCTCTTTACTATTTTTGAATTTTTTTGACTTGTTTTATTTTTTTGTATTTTTACTGATTTTTTACATTTTTTGGATTTTTCTAGGTAGGATAACCCAACTGACCTAGGTGTAAAACCTTTTAAGGTGCATGAAGTTGATACGCTCTTCCAAGGGTTCCCCCTCAGGTGTTGCAAGTTGATATGCCCCAAAACCATATTTTGTAGTGAAAACATAAGGACCCAACCAATTTGCTTCAAACTTTCCCTTCTTTCCTTGATCTTGTTGGGTACACTGATTCTATTTCAGGACTCAATCACCAACATTGAATTGTCAAGGATGAACCTTCTTGTTGTAATTTCTCCTAAGACGATGTTGATATGCTTGGAGATGATTATAGACCTTGATACGTTTCTCATCCAGGAGTTCCAATTGACTTAACTGTGCGACTCAAGCATCTTCATCATTGATTAAATTCTTTAGAGAGATTCAGAGTGATGCGATTTTGGATTTTGACTTCAATCAGCAAGATAGCATCGACACCATAAACAAGGGAATATGGGGTAACGCCAGTGGAGGTGTGGATGGACGTGTGATATTCCCAAAGGGCGAGATTAAGATGGAGGTTCCAATCTCAACCATTGTTATTGACAACCTTTTTGGGGATTTTGATAAGGGTTTTGTTGGTTTCTTCAGCTTGTCCATTACCTTGGGGGTAATATGGAGTTTACCAATGATGTTGGATGTGATAGGTTTCGCAAAGGTGTTTCATATACTATTTTTTAAAGGGATTGCCATTATCAGTGATGGTGGTGGAGGGAATACTATATTTGCAAAGGATATGGAAAAGCATGAAATTAGAAATCTGAATACCCATGATTTGGGAGTGGAATTGCTTCCACCCACTTAGTGAAGTATTTAGTGGCA